>OX345703.1:2512500-3762500 GCA_947044815.1 Apomyelois bistriatella
AAATGGAATTCTAATTAATGAATAGGATTTATCATCGAAAATGCGTTCTGGGCGTCGATTCTGCTAACGTTAAGACAAAATCGTATCAAAATAGTGTTTCAATAGTAGTGCTTTTTTCACACTATTTACAAGAGTTATGACAGTATGATGTGATGTGAATGTAGTGTGTGGTGTGACCATCATAAGTGATATAAAAAAAATATACATTTCTTGTAACTATTGTGTAAAAAAAGCACTACCATTGAAACACTATTTTGACACGATTGTGATTTAACGTTAGCAGAATCGACACCCAGGTTTGTTGCACGCCGGTGACAGAAGGGATATCTTTTTAAACTAATATAATTCGTGAATATGTTGTCTTTTTTTACCAGTAAATCTGTCTTTTTATACATTCGTATTGGTCCTGTTTTACAATGGTTATCTGTGTCGAAACATTTTGTCCTTATAAACGTTAGGAAATTAAAAAGTTTTGAATTTTATGCTACCATTAACAATTTGATTCGTGTTATTGCAATTTTGTAGCTGGCTTATAAAGATGTTTCTTTGGACCTTTTTAAGCCAGCTTTGGGATTTATACAAGTGCTTATATTTTTTAATGCCCACGTGGGTGCTACGTGGAATACTCTAGATTTTTTGTTTTTCAATTTGTTAAGCAGATTTCCACAGTCCAAAACTAGGGCTACAGTATAAAAAAAAACCACTGCTTGACTATCAAATAAAACTGCCCATCGGACCACATGGTCTAAGGGCATTTTTACAAATTATTAAAAAAAAAATTTGAATTTCATCTCGTCGATAAATATATGTACTTACTGATTTATTAGTCTTAATTAAGATTTTTTAATGTTTAATAAAAAATAATAACAAAATGACGTCCAAAACCGTTCATTTATTTACATGTCAGATGAAATGTTGCATTTTTTTATTTGTAAAATAGCGCACATTCTAATATAATTTATTCCATAATATAAATATTTACACTATGTAATTTTACTTTAAGTAAATCATGACATGAATTTCAATTATTATTATTATATAAATTGTATTTTATAATTGTAATAGTCAACTTAAATAAAATGTTTAAAACAATTAAACTTACTAAAATAACGAGCCAAATAAATTGTATTACAACATCTTTTGTTACACTATTATTTCTTACAGTTCAGTCAATAATTTAATAACTTCAGTTGTTGCCTAAGCCAAGCTAAAAAAATATATTTGTTTATTGGAAAATCGAAAATCTTATTACTCAGTATATGTTCAGTGATTTTAACCTTTTACCTATTTGTCAATTTCAATGCGTCTTATAGTGTCGACGTTCCCTTGGATGGATATTATTTTTAAAGTGAAAATTTATTTTGCGTTAAGCATTTTAGTGATAGGGGAAAAACTATTCATCTCGCGATATTACTGTAACTGACACATTAAAAAATATACATGTTTTCATTTCTGTCGGCACTCCCGGAGTGCCATTATTTTTTTTATTTAATAATAGTGTAACAAAAGTTGTCTCAACGGTAGTTCACAACGATTCTGCCCAAATAAAAAAATCTTGAAGAATGCCTCGTTTCATTTAAGTAAACAGTCCTCCACCCAATTTTGATCACCTGATGAGCACCAGAGATATGGACGTAATGATCATTGGTATAGTTTCTGAAAACAAAATAGTATGTATTGATAGTATTTTAATTACTTTTGAGGTTCTACGAGTAATGTAAGTTAAGGATATTAGCAAAAAAGTTGCGCGAGGATTTCTAATAAGCTAACTTACAGAAAGAAATTATTATTTATGGGAAGTGGCGCTAGTGAGACCGAAGGAGGAGCCTTAAGTTACATTAGAATCTCGAAAGTCATTGAAATACTATCCGCTTTAGAAACCTTTACAGAAAGTGTCAAAAGTGGCAGTTTTTTGTAATTTTTACAGAGAAAACTACAGCGGATAGTATTTCAATGACTTTCGACGTTCTAAAGTAACTTAAGGATACTAGCAAAAAAGATGCGCAGGGATTTTTTGATAGTTTCATTTACAAAAAGATATATTTCTTCTATTAATTCTGTATTCAATGTCGCAAAAAGCGGGTATCAGCCTTAAGGTGATACATCGGTGAAAACTAGCGCCACCGTCATTTAAAAATCATTACTCACTGAAAACACAAGTTATCAAAAATCCCTCTGCTGTAATTATGGTTCTGGATCTGAATGTTTAAAATTAACTTCAGATTCAGAACCATAATTACAGCAGAGGGATTTTTGATAACTTGTGTTTTCAGTGAGTAATGATTTTTAAATGACGGTGGCGCTAGTGTTCACCTAGGTATCACCTTAAGCTATTCAAATGTGAACTTACGTATTAAATCCTGGATTCTAATTCGACTAGCCGCATTGAACTGTGCAGGTTTGCCAGCATACAATGTTGCACCTCTCGCCAACTTCGGGGTACATCTGACTGGGAGCTGGTCAGAAGTCGGCATGAAGGTCGACCATGAATACCATAGCTTCGACGTGATATTCCACACACGGGAATTATGGAAACTAGCAATCTGAAACATACGATGCTTTCAATATTAGGATGAAATTGGGAATATGAATAATAATCAAAAATTCTCTGTCTTGGCTGCAATTCTGCCGTCCTCAAGCTAAAACGTCATTAACCAACATCTGGCTAATTTCGAGTTTTAATGCCATCTTAATTGTAAAAAAAATCTATCGATCTATCGAATATATTATACGTTTTTTTTTTAATTATTTTAATTGCATTAATAATTTAGAGTTTTTAATGCCATCTTAATTGAAATTATTTATTAATTACATTAAAAACTCAAAATTGGTCAGATCTTGGTAAACGGTTTTAGCTTCAGGACGTCAGAATTCCGAGATTCTTGCTTTTAGCGCCATTTGTAGTGTGCTTTAGTACCTAGATATTTATGTTGTGGCGCTAGTGTCGCTACAGGAAAGCATTGAAAGATTATATTGCTGACTCCTGTAATAAGTAGAAAACTAAAGTTACCTTTGTCTCGTCGTCCCCAACAGTCCATTCGATTCTCGGAGCCGGTACACCAGTAGACGAACAGTTCAGTACAGGGTTCGAATCCTCACTCGCTTTTGAGACTTCCAAGTTGGCGTCGCTGGGCAAAACTGTAAAAGATATGACATTACATTTTATGTAATCTATGTACAATAAAGGGTTTCGAATTATATTGTATTGTATATAGAAGTATTTAGAAAATAAAGCCCATATGTATAGCCTAATTTACATAAATAAAACCGTCCTTCCAAAAACAGGCAAAGAGGCATACGGTTTACTTAATGGTAAGTGGTTACTGGGGAGCTACTACCGTCTCTTAAAACCATAGAAGATCCAGTGAGTAAGGGAGATGTCGCCTTACATCATGTATTGCGCTGTCTCGCTTACTCACTGGATCTCGCATGGTTTTAAGAGACGGTAATAACCCCCCAGTAACCCTGTAGCATTGTAAGTCTCTCCGATTGTTAGGAACCCCCATAACATAGTCCGGATAAACAGTTTTCGTTTTACATTTGATCGTGCGCCGGAAAATGTTTCAATTAAATATACCTAATAATTAGATATTGGCCTTATGCTGGCCATTGATACACCATCCTTATCCTATCGTCAATTGGCATGACTGCCGATTGGATCAGTTAGAACTGACCGTTTGTGGGAGTGGATTGGCATAAATCGTACCTAAATCAGCATGATCATGCCGATTGTGTGCCGATCGGAGCGATTGGATAGTGCCTATTGGAACGTGTATGGCGGTCGGCGATAGTTACTGAAACTGATCGTGTGTGGTCTTCGAACAACACGGCCTCCGCACCGGAACGAGAGACGTGTTGCTCGATGTGTATATATTGACGAACTGAAGATTGTATCAAGCCTGCATCGTCATGCCGATTGACATTTGTAAATTCGTCTGTTTTGACTCAAATTTTGTAAATTGACGTTCTGGAGAAAATGCTACAGTGGAGTTTGTGGCGCCGCTTCTTCACCACTTGCGCTTTGGAAGTGGTGGTAAACTATAAGTGATAAGAATGTCCTATATTGAGAATAAACAATTTGAATTTAAATTTGACGACAGAACGGATGATTTATGGCCATTAAACTAACAAGTCTTCAAATTTAAAGATACTTACCAACCGTCTCTATAACCAAACTCTTATTGCCCACTCTGAACATAGGTCCTTCCCCCGACACTTCACAAGTGATGCTAATGTCTGCCTTCGGGGGTTGCACAGGTTCTATGATCAGAACGCATCTGGCAGCATCCTCTTCGCAAGTCAGCTGCATTTCATCGTCTATGGTCGAGTAGGTATGGTACAGGTAGGGGCCGTTAAATTTAGGCTGTAAAAAAATACAATTTTTATTTATTCTTGAATCTTACTGTGTCTCGAAACGTAGGGTACGACATAGAATTTGGAAATCGCGCGCGGTCGCCAGGCAATTTCGAGGTCCCGGGTTCGATCCCCGGTCAGGTCAAGATGAAAAATGATCTTTTTCTGATGGACCTGGGTCTTGGATGTTTATCTATATATGTATTTGTTATAAAATATAGTATCGTTGAGTTAGTATCCCATAACACAAGTCTCGAACTTACTTTGGGGCTGACTAAATCTGTGTGATTTGTCCCTATATATTTATATATATATATATATATTTTTAAATATTTTTTTTAATCTATGGGTACGAGTATATACGGGTCTAATCATAATATCATCAGACACTCACTACATCGATGACCGCTATAACCATCCATGCCATTTCATCGACAGATTACTGCATCTTCAGACTACTGCTGTTAGGTGACGAAAGCTCGCTCTGGCTATGTTGATGGTAACAGCCTCCGTGGTCAAGTGGTTAAGGCCTTTCCCTATGGAACGGGGGGCGTGGGTTCGATTACCACGAAAATCATACTTTATTTAGTTGTTTCCAGTGGTTAGGACATTGCAGTATTGAATCACCTGATTGTCTGATAATAAACGGTCAAGGTTGCCATCTGGTAGTCGTTAAAGGAACCACGTCCGAGGCCGAAAGGCGCTTCCGAAGAACTCTGACACCAGGGTGTGCATGGTCAATCGACCTGTGTTACCTATACGAAATGATGATGATGACTGCATTAAGCGTTGCGCTGTATTAGATTACTCTGTCGACAATGCACAATATCGTTACTTTAGGGCATCGAAAGTGTAACGTAACGTATCGACCATATAATAAGTATCTACATCGATAGTTCAACATATAGATTTAACACGTTAGCGGACACCCGATTGCTATAGCAGTTATAACTTCTATTGTTAAAATTTCTATTGTGGTATCAAACGTCCGCGAACGTGTTAACCTGCCTGCATTAACAATTCAAGACGTAAGTAGGTAATAAAGTAAAGATTTAGCCGTTTATTCCCGGTCGTCCCCACCATCTCCTCCCCACTGGGGACGAGTGGGAAAAAAAGTTTCGTTCGTCCCCAGTGGTGACGATTGGCACTTTTTATTTCCCATTCGTTCCGCTAGAGACCGAGAGTGTCAAAATAAAAGGGGGTTTCAATAAGAGATTTCACGGTTTGTTAAAATGCTTTAATTACGCTTTTCCAAGCAAGACTGTCAATAGTTTTGATTGAAAGTAGTTACTTTAAAGTAGTTACTAAAAAACTGAGGTAATTAGTACAGTATTAACGAATTTACAATAATTCAATGTTGACAATGTTTAGAGATAAGTAGTTTACTTTTAAAATGTTTATTTTTTTTAAATCATTTAAAGTGATAATTTTGTGATCAGTAATTTTTTTTCATACATAACTTATTACATTTTTCGAAAACTGTTATAGGAACTGTAATAATAATAACTGTAAATAGGTTGATTATCTGTGATACATAATTTTTACAATAATAATTATGGTAGTTAAATATTTTTAATTTGTTGATTATCTGTTATACATAATAAGTATGGTACATAAATAATTTTAATTTGTTAATTATTTGTGACACGCTCCATAGATCTGCGAGAATTGTTACCTAATAAATAAGTTGATTATCTGTCATACGCAGTTTAAAACTGTACGAATTATTGTAAATAGGTTGATTATCTGTGATACGCACTGCAAGAATTATTGTAAATTCGTTAATACTGTCCTAATTACCTCGGTTTTTTAGTTGCTTTCAATCAAAACCATTGACAGTCTTGCTTAGAAAAGCGTAATTTAAGCATTTTAACAAACCGTGAAATCTCTTATTGAAACCCTCTTGTATTTTGATTCTCGGTCTATAGCGGAACGAGTGGGAAATAAAAAGTGCCAATCGTCACCACTGGGGACGAACGAAATTATTTTTTCCCACTCGTCCCCAGTGGGGACGACATGGTGGGGACGACCGGGAATAAACCGATTTAGCTAGACCTCTGATGCTGATTGATCTTGGATTCTTTTTTTACATTTTCTCCTTAAAGGTTTCATAAGCGTACATAACACTTTAAAGCCGCAATCGCAGACGCCAGTTTTTCAATTTTTTGTCGGTCACCGGTGGGCCGCTGGGCTTGCAAAGTGTTAAATATAATGCGGTGACCAAGCCTGACTTGCCATATAATCGATTAAAAAATATGTACCTAAGTAAGTATTGTTAGACTAGCTGTTGCCCACGACTCCGCCCGCGTGAGACTCGGTTACATCGCGCCCAAAAATATGTTTGACGGTGAAAGAGTAACAGACAGACAGACTTTCGCATTTATACCTGATATTAGTATGGATGATAGAACCAAAAATAATCCTCTTACGTACCTAATCAATAATAAATTGCAAATCGTATTTAACTGTGAAATTCAGTGAATGCATTATGCTAATGGGAATAATTATGAATATTTCGTTACAAATAGTCAATTTAATAGTTTGAATAATTTAATAGTTTCCCCTATTATTAATTTTGCACCTGTTTACTAAATAGATAAACTAATTTTCACTAGTGCATAAAATCTTTTAACTAGGTACACATATTTGACATATGACGCATGACATAGGTTTATTTTTAACTAGCGACCTGCCCCGGTTTAGCATAGGCATAAAAAGGTCCTCTTGAACCACTCTATCTATTAAAAAAAACCGCATCAAAATCCGTTACGTAGTTTTAAAGATTTAAGCATACATAGTGATATAGGGACAGAGAAAGCGACTTTGTTTTATAAGTACTATGTAGTGATAGTGATAGTCACTGTTTCCTCTGCCCGCGTGGGACTCGGTTATATATCGCGCTTAAAAGTAACCTATATTAGACCCCTGGTCCAGAACCATATCCATACCGAATTTCATCAAAATCGGTCCAGCGGTTTAACCGTGATAGCCTAACAGAAAAACAGACAGCGTATTTATACAATAATTGACGAGTCCCAAAAGTGTGCTAAATTTCGTCCGAATTTATAAACGTGTGAATTTGTGGAAATACCTACATCTCTCATTGTCATTTGAATTGTTTAGTACAAGTTGAGGTCATTTCCATACTGTGTCGTTAACGGGTCAGTATGTAAATACACATTCCTTTCGCGTATACTTCACTACATAATATAAAACAAAGTCGCTTTCTCTGTCCCTATATCCCTATGTAGGTATGCTTAAATCTTTAAAACTACGCAACGGATTTCGATGCAGTTTTTTTTAATAGGTAGAGTGATTCAAGAGGAAGGTTTTTATGCCCATGCGAAGCCGGGGCGGGTCGCTAGTCTAGTATATAGAACAGAATACCTTTACCTAGGTACATACTTACGTGTGTTTTTTCTTGCGTTGTTTCTAACTACAGTAGCTGAGAATAGGTAAGTATTTTTGCATGAAAGAACATGTTTGATGGAAATCCTTAAGGGATTTGCATTTTCCAAAAAAAAATGTTTTTTTATTCTCCCTAGTTATTTTTTTCTCAGAAAATTGCCAGTCATAGAACTAAGTTGCTGGAGCTTACATACTGTCTAAGCATTGCTTCGTGTGTCTAAATAATAAGGATAAGGCAAAGGATAGGGCAAAGGAAAATAAGTTACTTTATCTAGTTAATATCACGAGTTATAGCCCGCTGACAGAAATAAGAACGAACGAACAGCGGAACTCTAATATTTAATAGGATTCCGTTTTCAAACATTGCAATTTCTTCGCATGGGCATTCCTTCCTACCTTTCTCTTGGATCACTCAATCTTTAAAAAAAAACCGCATCAAAATCCGTTGTGTTGTTTTAAAGATTTAAGGATACAAAGGGATATAGGGACAGAGAAAGCGACTACGTGATGATTAACAAAAGATGGGCGTGCGTTTACCGTAGCCTATTTCACACAGAAAAGGGTAAAGGTGTCTTATTCGCCTTATTGTCAAATCCCAATACATAAAACGGGTAAAATACATATTTAAGTAACAAAACAGGCCATAAAATTGCCTCCCTAGCTACCGAGACACTGTATTTCCGTTGACTTTAACAGCTCGGAAGTCATTAGCCATATCTTTGACTAAACCAACAAGGAGGAACCTTAATTCAGGTGGAATTGTAAGGAATTAAAGTTCCAGTTTATCTGGACTCTTAGTTCGAATGATAAATTGGAACATCCTATTCGTAGTGGACAGTAAAAATGCTGACAAAATTTAATTGGATAATCAGTAGTTAAATATACCGTAACACATCTATTTTTTTTATTATTTATTCATTTGGCTCGTCGAATTCAGATACAATAGAAAAGCTAACTATACTGCACCCGTAGCCAATGTGAAAATTTCAAAACGCTTACAAATATCATCAAGAACCCAATGTATGGGATTGACATAAGCTGCGGTGAATCACGTGGTCAATCTTATGTCAATCCCATACATTTTGTTCTTGTCGTACGTCGTTAACGTTTTGCGATTGTAGCTTTGCCTAAGTCCCCTGGTCAACTTTTCCAAAGAATATCAAAATACATTTTTTTTCACTCCATCCCAAAGTAAGTAGATTACTTTGATGATTCTCAATATGTACCTATATTTCGATATAAGTTTATTTGGAAAAGTTGTTCAGTATAATGGTCTGAATCAGTTGATTTGTGTTCACCTTATAAGTAAACAGAGTAATTATTTATTCTCATATATTTAACGATTTGTGTCGACTATCAAGATGGCATCAAGCGCTATCAATTTACTGCTCAAGCGTTTCCATCTGATACACTATACAATACAGTCGGTGTATCATTCTAATTTCCATTGATTATAATGTCTATCGCACTTTGATGTTTATGCTAGTGCTCTTGAATTGAAATACTTGTGCTTTACTGACATTGCAGACCTAAATCACCTGGGTGTCGATTCTGCTAACGTTAAGTCACAATCGTGTCAAAATAGTGTTTCAATTGTAGTTCTTTTTTAAAATACTAGTTACAAGAAATGTATATTATTTTTATATCACAGCTGATGTTCACACCCCACACTACATTCACATCACATCGTACTGTCATAATTCTTGTAAATAGTGTTTAAAAAGCACTACAATTGAAACACTATTTGGACACGATTGTGACTTAACGTTAGCGAATCGACGCCATTGTCTGGTAAGGAAGATTCCACGCTAATACCAAATACGTAAATTCTTTGATCCCTTTAATATCCCAAACAATATTATTAATGCGAAAGTGAGTTTGTATAGGTATTTGTTCGTTTGTTACCTCTTTACGCCCTATTTACTGAACCAATCTTCCTGAAATTTCGCATAGATACATATAGCTAGGAGTATTGAGAAGGACACGGGGTACCTTTAATCCCGGGAAAAAGTACTGTTCCGTTTGTTGTGGGCGAATCCGCGGGCGAAAGCTACACTACATAGTATAAAACAAAGTCCCTTTCCCTGTACTTTGTATGCTTAAATCTTTAAAACTACGCAACGGATTTTGATGCGGTTTTTTTTAATAAATAGAGTGATTCAAGAGGAAGGTTTTTATGCCCATGCGAAGCCGAAATGGGTCGCTAGTTTGAAATAAAATAAAAAAAATATGAGGAAATATTAATAAAAAATGTGAAAAATATAATACTCACAGCAGGTCTGTAATTAACGAACTGTCGATTGTCCCTGTGAAGAAACACGGATTGTAGCCGGTCATTGGGGACCAGGGCCCAGCTGCAGGTCACCACCCACCCCTTTTCCGGCCTCCACTCCTGGGTGAGGTCCACCACGGTGAAGCTGGTGTTTGGCTGGGCTGTTGCTGTAACCAACAATTTACATGATGACATACAACTGGGGATCTTTTTAAACGACTTCTAATAAAAGAGGAAGAGGGTCTCAATTTGTTTGTATTTTCAACCGACTTCCAAAAAAGGAGAAGCTCCCACCTTCTCCTTTTTTGGTCATGTTTGCCTTTTTAATTGTAAAAACTACCAAACTGGCAACTGATTTCACAATTTGTTGTGAAAAAGGATATATATATCTCTCTTGGCAACTTGCGATAGAAGAATATTTTTTATTAATACGCAACTAGTTGCCAACAAAGAATTTCTCAGTCCAATTGCGATAGAAAAAATTAGTTTCTTCTTACGCTATAAAAAAAGGATATATACATCTCTCTTGGCAACTAGTTGCGAGAGAAGAATATTTTTTATTTATACGCAACTAGTTGCCAACAAAGAATTTCTCAAAGAGTCCAATTGCGATAGAAAAAATTATTTTCTTCTTACGCTATAAAAACTCTTTATTCATTGCTGAAATCACACATGTAAAAAAACACAGACAATATTTGTTCTTACAACAAATGGATGCCGAAAACCGGACGTATTGGAGGACTTTTACTCCTTCACTACGTCCACTACCCTCCAATAGGAAAGCAGCTTGCTGAGAAAGCAACCGGGAAATCGCTAAGATGAGAGAGAGAGAGATAGATCCTCACAATTATTATGAAAACGTGATTCAAGATTCACCATTCCTAGGCGCATATTATAATTAAAGCACGATGCGTCTCAATTTATCCCGATAATAAACTAATAACGTCGCCCCGGCTTTCTCTGGATGCGAGATACGTTTTTATATTCTAAATTAGACAAATTAGAGGACGTCGCTCCGAGATAAGTAGGCGCCATCATATTTCACAAATTGTACTATAACTCTACAACACAAAGTTGATCTCCCTCTTGCTACATTGAAATGTCTAAAAGGAATAAATTTATATTGTAACTAGCTGTTCCCCGCGGCTTCGCCCTGCGTGGGACTCGGTTATATCGCGCCCAAAAGTAGCCTATGTTTGACCTCAGGTCGTTAACTACATCCCTAACAAATTTCATCACAATCGGTCCAGCAGTTTAGCCGTGAAGAGGTGACAGACAGACAGACTTTCGCATTTATAATATTAGTAAGGATAAGGATAAGGAAGTAAGGATTAGTAAGGATGTGGTGTATGGCCTATGGCGAATGGCGAATAGTCCACCCCTTTCTTCCCATAGGTGTCGTAAAAGACAACTAAGACGCGACTATTAGAATAACTGTCAAATTGGTGACAGATTCAGATTTTTTTAGTTTCTAAGTATTCAGTTTATTCATTAATTCTTTCATTTACTTTTAGTTATTAAATAGTTCTCCTTAACATTTAAGACGATACCTTGGTGAACACTAGCTCTACCATCATTTAAAAATCATTATTCATTGAAAACACAAGTTATCAAAAAAAGTATTTAAAAAAAAAATGAGCCTATTTCCGATTAAGAGAAAAAAATGTTTATTTTATCTTACAACTTTTAATATCCACCAAATAACATGTACTTAACAACAAAAGAAAAGTAGGTAGCTTAATTCTATATCATTATCATATCATCATTTCAGCCGCAATCAGTCCAATATACTCACAATAAACGAGTGTACAGGGATTTTTATAGAATCTACAAAACAATCGATTTAGTGGACAATGACAACGCAACAATCCGGCCGCACCCATGTAATCATTTCCAGTTAAAAAACGATGATATTAATAAATGAGGGAACGCGAGCGTGTTTTGTATACAAACACTATAAGTAGTGATCATTGATTTATTTATATTACTAGAATCAGCTACACCGGCGTTATTTATTTATTTATTTATTTATTTATTTAAACTTTATTGTACAAAATACAGTTGTATAGCACAATAGGCGAACTTAATGCTAAAAGCATTATCTAACAGTCAACCTTTGGGTCAAGCAGAGATCGTAATGTGGGTTTAATATAATAGTAATATAAATTTACATAAACTTACATACATATACTTACATATATACCTAGATATATAAATACATAAATAACAATATACACATATATATATATATGACAAAAATATTTACGAGATAAAGCAGCAACTCAAAATGTACCCGTAATTATTACCTAATTTTGCTCCTTAAACTGTGACGTTCTGTGATAGTAAGAACCTGTAGGCAAGCCATTTGAAGTTAGCGCGGCTGGAGGCTGTTCTGATGGATTCTGGAAGCTTATTCCAAAGTCTGACAGCCGTCACAGCGAAAGAATTAGAGAGAAAACCGGTACGGTGAGAAGGAGTAGCAAGGGTCATAGTATTGGAAGAACGCAGGATTCTTTCATGAGTCGAACTTAAAAGTTTAAAATCAATTTTGAGATAATCGGGAGCAAGTGGATTATAGAGAATATTGTAAAGTTGGCATAATATATGCAAATTCCTGCGTTGACGGATGGGTAGCCATTTAAGCTGAGAACGATATTCTGAAATATGGTCATATTTCCGGAGACAAAAAATGAATCTGATGCAATTGTTTACAAGACGTTCTAATTTATTCAACTGTTCTTCAGTTAAGTCCAAACAACACACATCACCATAATCAATTAGAGGAAGTATTAGCGCTTGAGCCAGCATAATTTTTGTTCTAATGGGCAAAAAGTTTTTAAGACGTTGCAGATAGTGAAGAGTACCATATACCTTTCTACTGATTTGGTTGATATGAGTGTCCCAACAGAGCGTGCTATCGATGTGTACACCGAGATCCTTTACTACTGGACTGAATGGAATCACGTTACCGTCAAATTTAAGTGATTTTGTTAGGTTCAAATCAATATTGTTAATTTGGTATGAGCTACCTACTATTATAGCTTGACATTTTAAAGGATTTACACGAATTCCAAAATTAATAGACCATTCTAAAATACTATTTAAATTTTGGTTTAATAGAGATATGGCTTGGTCAATATCATCTATGTTTGTCTGTGTATAAAGCTGCAAGTCGTCAGCGTAGAAATGATAGGAACAAGACAAGTGATGTGAAAGAAGATTTATAAAAACAGAAAAAAGGATAGGGGACAGAATACCACCCTGTGGAACACCGGCTTTTAGATCACACCAATCGGAGGTGTCCATACCATTACGAACCTGTTGCCGGCGACCATGAAGATAACTAGAAAACCAAGCAATCACTGAGGATGAGACGTTGCAACGGGAAAGGACAGCGAGCAAAATATCAATATCCACTGTGTTAAAAGCATTGCTGAAGTCAATTAGTGCAATAATTGTTACTTTTCTGCTTTCCATTCCCGCTCTTATATCATCAGTAAGTCGAATTAGAGCTGTGGTTGTGCTATGACCAGGCCTAAAACCGGATTGATGAGTGTTTAGGATATTATTGTTTAATAAGTGTTTGGAAAACTGGTTAAAAGCGATAGCTTCTAAAACTTTAGACAGGAAAGAGAGGATGGAGATAGGACGAATGTCATTCAACCGAGAAGGTTCAGGGATTTTAGGAAGTGGGCGAACGTAAGCAATAAGCCACGAGGAAGGGAAATGGTTTTCTGAAAGGCTGGCATTAATAATGTGCGTGATGATTGGGAGAACAAAACGAAGAATATGGATTATCATCACGCGGTTGATTTGATCTGGCCCTGTGGCATTAGAAGAGATCGATTGAATGGTTTTACATACGTCATCCTCAGTGACCGCCGTAAACTCGAATACCCTACATTCAGGAACAGGCAATTGAAGAATTGAAGAAATAGTAGAGTTTTTTACAAAGTTATCCAGTAGCGAGACTGAAGAAAAGTGATTATTTAGATCATTTAAAGAAAATAACAATTTAGGACAATGTTTCTGTACTTTGCCTATGCCCTGAGAATTGAGAAATTTCCAAAGATTGGCGGGAGAAACATTCACGATGTTGTCAGTGAAATATCGACGCTTGGCGTTTCTGCAAAATTGATTACAACGATTTCTTGCAACCTTATACAATGACCAATTTTCATCAGTGCGATCTTTTTTAAACCTACGAAAGGCTATATTACGTCGTTTCATGGCGATACGTACTCCGTCAGTGATCCACGGGGCAGGTGGACGTCGTATTTTCACGGATTTGATTGGAGCATGAACGTCATACAGAGATAGAATTTTATTGTTAAACAGAGAAATTTTCTCGTCTACTGCACTTGCCGTAACTACGGGCGACCAATCAATCCTAGATGCGTCAGATGTTAGAGCATTGTTATTTATTTTAGAGAAACAACGGAGATACAGCGTCGTTGGTTTGATTTTAGGTAACTTAATTTTGTAGGAAACGTAAATAAGGTCATGACGGGAAAATCCAGGCGCAGGAGTTTGACCATGACTAGCAACAAGGTTTTCAGAAGAGGTGATAATTAAATCAAGTAAGGTGGGACCAAAATCTGTGAAATGTGTAGGTCCGGAAGGAAGAATAGAAAAATTGACAGACTTCACAATATTAACTAGTTTGGAAGCTCTGTCATCTTGTTTTAAAAGACAGGTATTGAGATCACCTAGGATCAGATGATGGGCGTAATCCGAACAAACAGATTCTAAGAGATACTCAAAAGTAGAAAAGTAGTCTACTTTTGAAGAAGGAGGGTAGAAGACGCCGAGAACGGCTTTTACGCCTTTTATAGAAACTTCTAGAAGGATATATTCCATCGACCCCGTATATTCGGAAGGTGATATAGAAAGTATACGGTAATCGATATCAGAACGTAAATATATGGCAACACCGCCGCACCTCGCACCAATGCGATCATTTCGTATGAGAACGAAACCAGGTAAAGAGTAGCTAGTGGATAGTAAATTTGGTTTGAGCCATGATTCCGAGACGAGGACAGCGCTTACCAGGTCAGTTGAGAAGGCTTCCACGAGATCAGTGTAATGAGCGGCGATGCTTTGAGCATTAATGTGGCATACATTGAAGTTTTGGGGATAATTATGAAATACACCTTCAACAAAAGCTCCCAAGGTCTCAGAAGTAGAAGAGTCACAGGAGGCAAAACTGGAATCAGAAGATTCCCTGGCTGAGAAAAAAGAAAGATTTAAATTGTCATAATCAAATTGCTGCATAAATAAATATAAAAATATATAAGCATAAATTATATATAATCAAAATTAATATAATAAACGTAAAAGGCCTAAATTATATTAAGTCTAATAGTATTCATAACCTGCCGGTTGGACCTGTTTACAAGTCGTTATAAAAAAAAAAAAAAACAAAGGAAAAAAAAAAACAAAAACTGTGGCTGTACTGTTTTTGTACAGTCGATTTACAGAGGCAATCAATACTATAAAGCTCCATCGGGAAAATAGACGAATGTCAACCAACATCAAGTGACACAAACTGGTATTTAAGAAAAGACATTTGACAAACACAAGCAATACTAAACATAAACAAACGTATCTACCCGTCGACAGTTTTGTAAAATTATTTATGAAAGAATAATAATTAAGGGCATCTAATAATTGTTTGAGTTGCCTTTACTAGACCAAGGTGAAACAAATAGGGAGTGAAGTTTATATTACCAAAGGGGCAACTCGACGAATACCTGCAATTTAACCAGCCTGCAATGCAAATACCAAATCGATACAACTTATTTGGTCTTTCCCGCCTGCGCCTGTCGCCGAGTCAGCATTTTTTTATCGGCTACTGCAACGTCAGACTTTTTTGGCGGCTCCTGGATACGCGCCGCTGCCGCCACCGTTGGACCCGCACCGCTGTTTGGCTCGTCCACAGGGAACTTCTTCATCAAAGCAGCTAACTCGGAGGGAGTTGTTATCTTAACGCGATCGCCTGCCGGAGTCTTGATGTTTATAACACCATCCAAAGTCCAGCACCGCCGCATCCCAAAATGTGTTCGAGCAGCCAGGAATACCTCCTGCCTGGGACGTGTGAGGAACTCGGTTACACTAATTGAAGATCCCTTAAGAGTAGATTTTTTACTCCACACCATAGCTTTGGCATCAGATGTGTGAAATCGTACTAGCACGGGCCGAGCACGGTTAGATCTATTTGCTCCTATCCGGTGACAGGTTTTTATCTGGCTGGAGCAATCGCTCAAGTTGAATTTATCTTTTAAAAGATCGTGCACTGACTCAACTGTACCCTCAGCGGAACATTCTGTGATGCCATTAAAAATCAACATCTTTCTGCGGCTTCTCATTTCGATGGAGTCCACCCTGCTACCTAAGTCACTGATTTGTTGTCGCAGCAGTGAGAAGATGGATTGTACGAGATCCCTAAAGCTCAAGTATTCTTGCTGTAGTTGACCAACATCAGCAGCCGGGGTAACTGTTAGCCTTTTCTCAAATTCAGCCATTCGACTAGCTACTGTCATCTCCAAATTCTTTTGTGTTTGTTTAACTTGATCTAATTGTGGCATATCCATGTTTTGTGTAGTGTGAAAGCTGATTGTCCAATGGCAGGTTAGTGTTGAATATATTACAAGTGCATAAGTTAATTCACTATATTGATATTTATGATTAAATTTTTGAGAAATACTATTGATTAATTATTAAATGTAAATAAATAGTAGAGCAGTAACTTTTATGTGTTGCTCTAAGAACTACCCACACAAAAAAAACTTATTACTGTTATTAATCCAATATTTGTAACTGGCTTTCGCCCGCGGCTTCGCCCGCATGTATTCCCTCGGGAACTGTGCTTTTTCAAGTTCTTCTTAATATTCCTAGCTATGTGTTTACGAAATTTTAGTAACATTGGTTCAGTAGATAGGGCGTGAAGAGGTAACAAACAAACAAACAAACAAATATACAAATTCACTTTCGCATTTATAATATTAGTTGGGATTTATAATCAACAGAAACATGGTTAAAACTGAATGTATGGATTGAGCTTGTCCTCACATAAAATAAAAGTTAAAGTTTACGGTAACCACTTTACGTCAGGTGGGCAGTGTGCCTAGTTTACCTACTAAATAAAAATAATTATTACCGGCCGATGTCTGATCTTTATCTGCCTGATGATATTTAAGAAAATCATCAGAGATCTTTATTAGAATAAAGTCAAAACAATGATAATGTAGTTAAGTAAGTGGTTTGTAAGTAAGTTTGACAGCCTTAATTTATAATTTTACGCAAATCACGCAAAAATACTTCTTAAAAGTAGAGACAATTTTTGTATAACTGGAGTGCAGTGCCCATTATAAATGAGTCATGTTATACTTACTACAGTTGGATCCCTTAAGTCTTAAGAGGCTGCCTTAATTTGCTCAATTGGGCAGTCGTGCGCGCCTTAATACTTTAATGTCCCACATTTGGGACGAGTGAATATTTTAAAACGCGGAAATGTTTTGTATTTTCTTAATTTATGAATTAATTATAAATTATATGTTGTACTAGCTGTGCCCGCGACTTCGTGCGCGTGGGTTTCGTTCCCGTTATCGTGGGAATTTCGGGAATTGCTCCCGAAATTCAATCAAACATCTTGAGTTCATTCAAATGCACATATTACAGAATACTTTAGTAGTATGGCGACCTCCGTGGCGCAATGGTTAACTTGCCTGCACAATACCAAATATACAATACTCAGGTGGTCCTGGGTTCGATCCCCGGTCAGGTCAAAATGAAAAATGATATTTTTATTCTTTAATTTGATTGATCTGTGTCTTGGATGTTTATCTTTATATATGTTTTTGTTATAAAATATAATATCGTTGAGTTAGTATCCCATACCACAAGTCTCGAACTTACTTAGGGCTAACTCAATCTGTGTGATTTCATTCGTTCCAAATCAAACATGCCTTGAGTTCATCCAAATGACAATAACTTTTTTTTAATGAACCAAATTTGATGAAATAAACTTTAGATGTTCTTCCGAGTTAAAACAAAATTAAACTTTCTATTATTCATTTTAAATGTCCTTCTGTCCAGTGTACATGTACAGAAAATATTTTTACTATTTTATTATATGCATCAATAAAATATTCCGATGAAATGAGAACCTCTTTTTTCTGGAGTCGGTTAAAAACTTAAACAGTCTTCGTGTCCTTTCTTTCTCACATCATCATAATAGCACAGACAGTTGTTTAATCGCGTCCAATTAAAATCAATTATGGTGCTCATAAACGTCCATTGATGGTCCACATAACATTTGTTAATATTGTGGGAGATGACGACCGAGGTCGGCCATGTTTTTATTTGTTTTAAAAACGACAATTAAAAAACTAGTTCTACTCGTAGGCGCTTAATTTGAGGAGTACAGCGGGCCACATAGGTACAACTACATTAGGGCAGCCTTCATGTTCGTGACATAGCGGACAAGCTTCAGGAAAATCGCATATGATGGTAACATTGTTCGGTATAGGACAGATTCGGGATTGGACGAATTCGTGGATTCGGCAGATTCTGTGATTGAACGGATTCGTGAATTCGGCTGATTTTATGATTCCACGGATTAGCTATACGACAGAAAACAAACAGACGGCCATGTTTTAAGGTAACTGGTAAGTTACTTTGTTATGAAGTGTCAAAACATGTCGCCTGCGCTGCGCCAGGGCCAGGTAGAAAGGGCAAGCGCTAATATGACAGAGGAAGAGAGAGAGAGGGAGAGTGGGAGGGAGAGAGAGAAAGAGAGTGGCTACATAGAAAAGTATACCACTTTACTCTTAGACGCTTTCTTTTTTATGTAGCCCTTTAAAAAAACTGTCCGAAGATCATGGCACAGCATGACACGAATGCCTTTCTATGGCATCAGGAGTGCTTATTTTTGAAGTTTTCTGATTAATTCAAAACCGATTTCGAATTTTAGTGAGTCACATATTTCAAAAGAACTCACTCCGAGAAGAGAGCTTACCGCCTGAGAGAGGCAGCATAACCTGAACGACAAATATCATAGATTTTTTATATCCGAGGTTTGTAGATAAAGGATATTCAAAAAAAGACATGATTACAGAATGCTATGGAAAACGTCTCCTAAGCCCGCTCCTCTTCTCTTAACTAATGGGTATAACAGTCTATTTTACTTTTTCTCTTCTAAATCTATACTTGCAGTTTTTTTACCTTTTTATTTTTTAATGGCATTATACAGTCATGTACAGTGGCTACATAAAAGTGTATCGGTATAAAAGCACAGGTGTAGCAAAGATAGTACCTATGTCGCCACTTTACTTACTATTGTGACATAAAAACAACTTATTAAATAAAGCATTATTTAATTTACAAAATTATACAAAATAGTAAGACATATACACAAAGGTACATAACATAATTATTGTGCCTGATGTAAATGATCCTGTGTTTCTGGATTTGTTTAAGGCTAACTTTTAAAGGTTGCACACAACAAACGTTCACAAAAAAAATTTAAATTCAGGAGTGCCAAAAATATGTAAGATTAGCTCTCGGCAGCGGCTTCGCCCGCGTGAATTTCCCTCGGGAACAGTGCTTATTCCCGAGTTGAAAGGTACCTGATGTCTTTTTTCAATAATTCTACCTATGTGTATGCGAAATTTCAGAAAGATTGGTTCTGTAGATAGGGCGTGAAAGCGTAACAAACAAACAAACTCACTTTCGCATTTATAATATTAGTTGGGATAAATTAGGTACCAATTTATGGATTAGAAAAACTCACCAAAATAACAAAGCCATGTGAACACAAAACAAACGCACTTCCTATTTAGTGACATCACAATAGCACAAATGTTAATAGCACATAAATACTAAAGAAACGTTAAATCGTATGGAGGTCTGTTTGTCACTGGCGGTTAATGGTTACTGGTACTTGATTCGGCGCGCGCGCATTGTCAATAAATGCCCGTACGCTCGAAATGGCTGAGATATTTAAAGTTACAATTTTTTTTAATACTTAATTTAAAAAAACGCTTAAATTAAAAATTCGATCGACTAAACAACAAAAACTAAACTAATCTAAAGAATAAACTATTTATTGTACTATAGAAAATATACCATAAAAATTATTATCCATTAAATGTGTGATATTGTCATTATAAAGTTGCCTAAGTATATCCTGATTACAATGTATTCCTAGCCAAATTTCAGTATTTGCAACTAAATCACGTTAAAATGGCCGAACGGCTCATGTAAGAAACCAACAAACATATTCGCAGACATCTATCTATCTGGTGGTGATTTCAAATATATTTTGTGATAAAACAAAAAAAAATATTAAAAATTTATTGGTATTTTTTAATACAATATAGAAGCAATTTAGTACTTATCTGAATAATAAAATTTGAATAGAATTGGAAGATAATTATTTTTTACTAAAAGAATCCACAATTATAAAAATCGCCATTAATTGCTGTCATTTACGTGTTGAAATAAAGGCAATTAAAAACATAACATTCAATCAAAATAATCTAATTTCATAAGCACATTACATCAAACCTTACTCAATAAATATTTAAAACGACAAGTCTGATGGCAACACACATATCACTCACCAATTCTGCATAAATGACCATCGACGACTCATTTGAATGGTCGTCGTTCGAATTTTGAAATCTATCCAGTTTTTACTGGCCTCTTTTATAGCGTGACACAGTTCAATTTAGCGACCAAGTTAAATTAGTCTATGGTAGCGAACGCTTTTAAAATAATAGCGGCAATCGGCGCATGGTAATTGAATGTACGTAGTGTAATAAAGCTAGGATATGATTTTACTTAATAGACATTGTTTGAAGCCCTTTGTATCGTTACCGTCATACATTCTCATTAATTTTTTTACTGCATATTACTTTTATTAATATGTAATGGAAAACTCTTTACTGGCCTTCAAAGGGTTTTGAAAGCTTTGATTTATGGTAAGTATTATTTATCGTTAATTTATTGATTACAGAGACATGAAAATAGCTAACGAAAAATAAAATGTTTGTTTACTAAAAAATCCGATTGATGTGTAATTTTGTGCAGTTACTTTGATGTTATTCTAAATCGTAGCAACTTTACTTTTTGAGCTACCGAAGGGGATAATAAAACCCATAAAGTTACGTGGTAACCGGTTACCGCTTGTTTACTGATGCTGCAGCATGAGGTAGTCTGCGGGATACTCAATCCTTCAGTAACTTAGATCAGAATTAGTATAATTTATACTTTTCCGATGTATGTCTAACTAGCAGTCCACCTCGGCTTCGCCCGTGGTACTAATATAGCTCGGGAATAGTGTGAAGTTCCAACAGTGAAATAATTTTGCAAATCGGTTCGGTAGTTACAAAGCCTATTCGATGCGAACAAACAAACAATCGAAACTTTTTTCTTTATAATATTTGTAAAGACTAGCAGTAATGCTAGACCATAATTCATATTTAACAAACACTGTAAGACTGTTACTATTATAATTTATCTCCAAATAAATAAAAATAAAATAGAAACTGTGAATTTTCATTCCCAATACAAAGCCAAAGACAAGTCAAGCACGAAAACCCAATAATAAAAGCAAAAAGCATCCGACAACGGAAAAGTTCAATTTGGAAAGGTAAAGGGAAGAAAATAACATATGGAGGGACGGGCAAAGAGTATTGAAATTTTAAATCCCGCCGATTAGCCAACCGTAAAATTAGTAATGGACACAGAGCAAATATGAGATAGAAAATATTAAAATCGATTTACCTATATTATCTTAGAATCGAGATACGAATATGTCCTGGGACAGTTTATATCTACACGTACTTTATCTTTGTTAACAGTATTTGAATTGTATTTGAAAATCTTTGAATAATAATATAATACCTTTTTTACTACTGAGTTGCAACCTGTGGATGCAACCGAGAAGCCGCTAAGATGAAGATGACAGCAAACAGGCCTGAAGCCCACATCGTGGAAAGCGTTTACCGTAGCTTATAAACGTAAGCAACACTAGAAGTGCAGAGCTCGTTGTAAAAATGAACTCATTACGAAAAATACCAAAGAAACCGGGCCTCTTCTCATGGTCCGTAAACTCTGAAACTGTAAGAGCGAACGCGCACTGCAGCCGAACCGGAATATTGCCGGATAGCCGGATAGAGGAAGGCTTGTTTTAACGTTACCGTTGGGTTAAGTTGAGTTTAGTTTTTAGCTAGCGTATAGTATAGGAGAGAAAATAACTTTAATATAGGAAATTAGAACAGAAGAGGGAAAATGTGGGGACATTTAATACGGCACGACGACTATGAAAAACATTATGCGGAAGGCAAGAAGATGGAAGATGGGGAAGAGGTAGACCAAAAAGGAGTTAAATAGAACAAATAAAGAAAAATATTGTGGGAGTCGTGTCGTATCAGGAGGTGAATAGGCTAGCGGAAGATATAAACACCTGGAAGAGACTCCACCGACAAGAGCATAGTTCTTAAATTTTTTAGAAAGATAAATAAGGTAACGTTTATTTTCCCGTAATAATAACGTTAAAATAAACGTTACTTGCTAATAAAAGCAACAAATCCAATCTTGATCCGGGCAAAATGCCGGTCCGGCTGCAGTGCAGTGCGCGTTCGCTCTAAAGAAGATAATTTCCGCGCCAAAACCGCGGATTGAGTGGGAAGTATAGACAACTGACAAATGACGAGTTATTTAGCATCCTCCGAAAAGCGGGCTGTAACAATCTGTTGATTATAACTTTTTCACTCTCAAGCAACTTTGAATTTCTTTTTTATTACTTTTGTACTGTGTTCATTTTTTAACATTTCTTGGGGCCTTGAAAATGAGAAATGTTGTGTCGAATTAAAAAAATTTACAATGATTTCAACTAAGGATGCGCCCATCGGAACATGTTGCATACATATTTCTATAGGTATATTTATTATATTCTTGATACAAGCAATAAAATTTCAATGATGATACGATGGATATGGGACATGGGATCATGTATCCCAAAAAATATGACACCAAAATTTCAAATGGTGTCATATTTTTTTACAGCTTTTTTTTTACGCAAATAGTCTTTTTTAGCATTCTACAAAATCTTATATATATAAAAGAAAGTCGTGTTAGTTACACCATTTATAACTCAAGAACGGGTGAACTGATTTGGCTGAAAATTGGTGGAGACGTTGATTAGAACCAGGAAAAGAACATAGGGTACCTTTCATCCTGGTAAAAAGCACTGTTCCCGAGGGAAGTTCACCGGGGCGAAGCCGCGGGCAAAAGCTAGTTTATAATAAAATTGCAACCTATTTGCACTGCGGTTTGAACTAGTCTAGAGAAAAGTCCTTATTGCGGTCTTCGGGATCCGAAGCCAGGGGACTGAATCCTGGTTGAAAAAAAAAAACACCAGCTTAATTTTCTGTCTATACATTTTTATTAGGATCGATAGCTAACGTACGACCAGATTCAACTAGTATTTCTTCAAAATAACAATTAAAACCATGTATTTAGGGCCCCTTTAATTATTTACCAGGCTAAAGATAATAAAAATACCGATTTCCATCCCTGTCAGAAACCAAATATGGTTAAGAACGCTATCAGAAAACCACTGGGAAGTTATGATGAGTTGTCCTTATATATTTATAGAATAGAACAGAATAATACTTTATTGCACCAACAAATGTATACATATTTTTTTAATAACAAGGTAAGGTACAAAGGCGGACTTATCGGTAATGCAATCTCTTCCAGTCAACCTTATTATTATTATTTATGACCATTTGCAGTAAAATAGTTGTTACAAAAGCTTTATCTCCGTACCACCTACCTTCCGTTTTAATACCCAAAGAATATAACGAGATGAAATTTCAGCATTAATGGAGCAAGTGGAGATAAATGCGCAACGACATTATTTTAATGAGGACAAATTGCATCTCTTGAGTGTCGCCAACGATCGCCTTCTTAATTATTCTTTCTTTTAGTTTTACCTATAGACTTCGCTGATGGTGTGTCGGTGATTTTATTAATTACTTATTCTTATATATCCATCTTTATCCTAAATCACTACATAGTATAAAACAAAGTCGCTTTCTATGTCCCAATGTCCCTTTGTATGCTTAGATCTTTAAAACTACGCAACAGATTTGATGCGGTTTTTTTAATAGATAGTGATTCAAGAGGAAGTTTTTATGCCCATGCGAAGCTGAGACGGGTTGCTTGTATATTATAAACAGGAAAGATTTGATTGTTTGTTACGCTTTCACGCTCTATCTACTGCACCAATCTTCCTGAAATTTCGCAAACACATAGTTAAGTGTGGAGGACTAACCCGAATGTTTTTAAAAAAAAAGACAAAGGAGTCTGTTCAAGACGAGAATTTATTGAAGACTGACTTAAAACAGTTACAAAAATGATCTTAATAATAAATCTAAGAACTAATTCTTATCTCTACGAATGCGCGACGCCAGGCTCAGACATAACATCCAGTTTGCTGTGTCAGCGGGGCTCACCCACGTAGCCCTGCGCTCTCAACACATTGTGATAGAGCTAGGAATGCCTGGAGCTGACATAACTCCTCCCCCCATAGCTTCGAAATTATCAGAGGGATTAATTTGATCGCTCTGATTATTTCGATACAAACAGTAAAATTTCATACACTCATATGTTATAAAAATGGAAATAGACAAAAATAAGATTATATATAACGCTATAATAGCGACATTAACACCGTTTACACTATTATCTTTTTCAAAACCATCTTTCACTTCACTTTCACTGATTTTCACTAAATTGTTTAAATTCTGAAGATTCGTCAAATCACTGGTATCCAAATTAATGGGTTCTCGTTGGAATTGTAGCTCGGTGGCGGCAACTTCTGGGAGGTTGATTATCGGTGGTTTTGTAGACTCTACTCTACTTGTGAAGAAATGATGAGATTTCAGTGTGGTTTCACCTATTTCGACATCACAGCGATCGTCGAGAGTGAGAAGGTAAGTACCTTTTATATTATCTTTAGTTATCTCACCGTTACAGATTTTGGTAAGTATGTTTTCAGCTTTACTATAGAGAATCCATCTCTGTTTCTCTACTGGCTCTATTTTAACTTCATTAAGTTCCACTGATATAGGATTACAAGAGCTTATATTTTTAGAAAATTTCATCAGCGCTTGTATACAGGTATCTACTATGGGTAGCCGAGACTTATCTTCGTAGCACAGGTACGTTGCCTCGTGAAGCTCGAAGCATGGCCGGGAGAGCGAGACCATTATGGAACCTTTTACTATGAGGTAAGGATATTTAGGAATTATAATTTTCGTTTGGTTATAGGAATCGGTAATGGGTATAGGAATAACTTTATAATATATATAAATTTCGTCTTTAATTAAAGGTATGTCTAAAATAAACGTTATTTGATTTCCTTTAGAATAGGCTTTTAACTCTATACATTGTTCAATATTAACTAAATTATCAAAGCTTACTGGGTAAACGAGTTTGTTATATTTTTCTATCTCTAGTAACAATTTCATTAATTCATCCGAGTTCACAAGGGACTGATGCAATGTTCTTAACTTACTGAACGCTATACAGGTTTCGATCTCATTTAAATGGCTATACAATAATTGGAAATTGTGTAGAAATAGGTTATATACAATAATAAAATTATGTATTATGTTACCGTCTATTGTTTTATTTATGATTTTCCTTATTTCCCACAATTCTTTATCTATTTGAATAAAATTACTATTTGTGGAATTTGTTATTTTTACCAGACTCTGAGACATTTCAGATACTAGAGTCATTCTTTTCATTTGTGTGTCCTGACGTGTCTGTAGAGAACTAATCATCTTTTCGTACCTGATAGCATCGTCATGGTCTAGGTTACCAGTAATAAGTTTTATAATAGATCCGAGAGGATTTAGGATTCCACGTTTTATTCTAATTGATGGGGCTAGTTGTCTTAATTTGTTAGTAGTAGAGTTCATAACATAATCTGTTTGGAGCTTTACATTCAATAATTGGAAATTTGGGGTTTTCTTACGAAAGTATTCTTTTACATGCTGATTTAAATTCCTATATCTATTTATATTTAACTCTAATTCCTCTTGTATAATACTTAAATTTAAAACCTTAATAATAGTCCACTTATCATAACTTATGCTAGCTTGACCTTGTTTCATCAGCATCACTCCAGGATTTTTATCGATCCTTTGAAGTTGAAGGCTGTGGATCCTCACGATCAGCGCCATGAATGCGAGGAGGTACCTGTGAAGGTCGTTTAATGTCCTTAATAGGTACTTTAGTGTCACGATTTTTAATAGTAGCAGGACAAGTATTTCTGTTGATTTCGCCAGAGGCTTGCGCCTTTTGGAAGCGCGGTTTATCCTTGCTTCGTCTTGTATTTACGCCTTTTACATATATAGTATCCCCTTCTTGTATATCAAAAGAGGTTTCGCCGCCACGTTTTTGTATAACCTTTGCTTTATCTTTTATTAATTTATCTGTTAGGTATTTGTATAGGTATTTTGTACGCTTCATATGGTCGCTTATCAATTGTTGTGTAAATTGTTTGTTAAAGTCTACTTCAAACGTACTATTAGAATCGGTATGTCCGAAGACAACTTCGAATGGCGTAAGGCCAGTTGCAGAGTGAATTGATTGATTATAAGACATAACTGCGTATGTCATTACACTAGCTGCGTCTGTTATTTTATGTTCATATTTTGCAATACGATAGATCTCTATGATAGTTGAATGAAAACGTTCTATTAGGCCCATAGAATTCGGGTTATGCGGGGTGCCTATATGTAAATCTATTTTGTAAAACTGCAGTGTCTCTTTTAATAAATTATTATTGAATTCCGTACCGGGGTCGGTACTTATTCGGTTAGGTACGCCGTAAAATGAGAAAAATTTTATCAATGCACGAACAACTTCAGGTATAGAGCGATTAGATATTTCAAAAGCTTGGCCTAATTTACTGAAAGCATCTATGATAGTAAGAAAGTATTTGCCCTCTATAGAGAATAAATCCATGAAAATTTCACTAAACGGTTTAGTCTGTGTTTGAGTAAGTTGCAGCTGGGGTTTTAAAGGTTTACGGTCATATTTTTGTGTCCGTAGTATTTGATTTTCCATATCAATTGTTGCATTTAATATTTTAAGTAGATCCGAACCGATTAAACCGTCGTATCGCCTATCGACGTCGTATATATAAAATTTATGCTTACACGTGCTTTTAAATGATTTTAACAGAGGTATATAAATTACTTCATTATGTGAGCTACGTGCATAAGTACTTATAACCTCAAATGGTTCGTTATATTAATATACCTGAAAATATCTATCAGCTATAGCGGGGCTAATGAAACTTCTTGTGCTTCCTATATCTATCATTAAATTAGCGTCAATTTCGGGTATATAAATATGCGATAATCTATTTATACTATTGCAATTTAAATAAATCATTGCTCGTCGAGGCTAGTATAGAAAAATTTGCGGTCTCTTCCTGAACTTCTGATTCATATTGCGCGCATTCTGCTTTATCAATATAAAAATTATAATTTTTGGTCTGTCCGTTTTCGTCAGTATAGTAATTATCATAATTAGGCTGGTACTCTTGGTCTTGGGGTTCACTGTTACTGCTAGAATAAAATAAGTTACTACTCTCAGTCTCGGGTACGTGTGTAATCATGTTTTGTTTCACAGGGCGGCTAGTACGCATAGAGACGTCAGTATCCTGGAAATTAGGTGGATTCCGTTGCATTTGGCTTTGAGGTGGTATACCAAACTTAAATTGCTGATTTGGTGTATTAAAGTACGGTCTATTTTTGTTTTTTGCGTTGTACTGGTATTGGAAATTAACCTCTTCCATGACCACGCTAAGTGCACTTTCTAAAGTTAAACAGTCTTTAAGTCTCACAATCCGTATTAAATCTTCCGATAAATTGTATAAAAACACATTAAGACACATATTATTATAAATTGTAATTTTGGCAGCTTTTGAGCTTTCATCACATAATAAGTTGACCTTAGAACAGAGGGCGCTACGCGTTTGCTGTATTCTGTTACAAAACTGTAGGTAACTTTCACCTGGTTTAATTCTTAAATTTTCTAATTCAATCGCCACGCATTCCTCAGACCTAGGGTCACCAAAATGTTGTACAAAGATAGTTTTTAATTGATCCCAAGTTGTAATATCTTCACGTTCACTAAGTAAGACGGCTGCTCTACCACAAACTCTACTAGTTAGGCAATGAAATACATATGCCTCCTGTACAGGGTTATTTGGCCCATTAAAATTTCTTATAATGTACTCACATTTTTTTATAAATAAATTGAGTATATTCTGGTCACCATCAAACTTAGGTATTATATTTAAAAAATCTTTCGGTATCATTTGAACGGTATTTTCGCCGGTTGGTGCCATTTTGATTATTCAATTTATTTAATTAAATTATTCACAATTAAAAACACGTTTACTTTGTAAAAACTTAATATTATATTATTTATTAAAATTAATTATACTTAATTTGGCCAATTGTGTGCCGAAATAAAATAACTTTCAACGATTGTTGTTTAAAAGTTACTAAATATAACCTAACTTTGCCTTTTTTTGAAGAAATCAAATAACTTTCAACGATTTAAGTTTAAAAGTTACGAAATAAAGACCACAAGAAAATCCACGGGAAATAGCTGGGAAAAGACAGGAAAGTAAAAATGTCCACTTACAGTCCGCTCGATCCCATGCCTTCCAGTATAGCTGCTCTTGTAGACCGGAAAACTTTCGGTGTCCGCCGTTAACAAATTTATTTGGTTCGGTTGTATCCGAATCCGCGATACCGACTAGTAGCACTTCACCAAATTTCGGGTGCGTAGACGCTCAGGTTGGCAGCAGGATATATCGGATCCTACACGGGCTGCGCCAGTTAAGTGTGGAGGACTAACCCGAATGTTTTTAAAAAAAAAGACAAAGGAGTCTGTTCAAGACGAGAATTTATTGAAGACTGACTTAAAACAGTTACAAAAATGATCTTAATAATAAATCTAAGAACTAATTCTTATCTCTATGAATGCGCGACGCCAGGCTCAGACATAACATCCAGTTTGCTGTGTCAGCGGGGCTCACCCACGTAGCCCTGCGCTCTCAACACATTGTGATAGAGCTAGGAATGCCTGGAGCTGACATAATGTATGTATGTGTTTACATACATAGGATACCTTTCGTATAGGGAAAGAGCACTGTTCCGTGGGAAATTTACGCGGTAGAAGCCGCGGGCGAAAGCTAGTATATTATAATATACTAGCGACCCGCCCGGCTTCGCATGGGCATAAAAACCTTCCTCTTGAAACACTCTATTTATTAAAAAAAACCGTAACAAAATCCGTTGCGTAGTTTTAAAGATTTAAGCGAACATAGGGACATAGGGACAAAGAAAGCGACTTTTTTTATACTATAATGTAGTGATAGTGAAGTATAGATATAAGTAGATAATATTGCATTTGATTTCATTAAGAACTCCCGTGTAAAGCATATCGCATCGCAAAAGTACTCGTGCTCAGTGAGATGACAAATCGCCACTGGAAAATCCGTCAAAGAATGGCACAGCTTACACTTCGTCTTATATTATTACGATGTTTCTGTATTTCCGCCATTTCATATCGTCAGTATAGTATAGGAAAGTATACCCTCTCAAACAAAAAAAATATTTTTTCATATCGGTTCAGGCGTCTTCGATCGTTCCTTCCTCGTGATAAAACTTATTAGTCAAACTGGTTTGATCACGAGGATTTTTTTATCTTGGTACTTACGGGAAATATAGCTCTGTGTGATACGGTCTTTAGATTAGACTTTTTGATCTGTAGGATCCTGATGAACTTATGAGTTTCCGAGGATCCTCTGGGGGATCGGTCTGGGGGATCCTGGTGGACGACATGGTAATAACCATAATAACCGACTTCAAACTATTGAAGCCTGTAAACAGTGTTTATTTAAATATTGCTAAGAAACGCTGGGACCGTGCTCCTTCCCATATGACCCTGTAGTCACAGCCAACCTTCGATTACAAGCCACCGTATTGACCATATGTTATCACTACGCCAGCGTGTCGGAGACAATAGATTTAAAACTAACTTGAATGATAGGAACAATGCTTATTGCTATAGTTATGACGTGTGTATAATCATCGCTTAGTGCAGGGTTCACAGCACAAAACATATTCAAAATTCAAATTATTTATTTACAATATAGGATATTCTTATCACTTAATGACGTCAATTGTTTATCATAAAGATTACTTTATATATTAAATTAAAAAAAAAAAGGCCATTTTAACTTATTGTCCAAAGTGTAATTTGAATGAGGTTCCTTGTTCTAAAGATCCTCATCCCAAGGTTCCTCATTACAACATTCCTCATTCTAAAGATCCTCCTTATCCGAAGCTTCCTAATTCTAAGGATCCTTATTCCAATCATCCGAAGGTTCCACATTCTAAGGATCCTTATTAGCACAATTTCATTAGGGTAAATAATGCGATCTATAAAACCAATATTAAACGAACATAGTTATCAAAGATAGAACCTATATCATGTACGTCCGAATCACAGAGAGCCGGGCATATCTGGTCATCCGGCTCTCAAAATAAAAGTCCGTTCTGTAATCCCGTTGACCGAGTTCGTTACCCGTAATGATGGGCTGGCAGTTTTTAAGCTTCACTGATCAAAAAAGTGACACGTGATGCCACGTGTTTCGTGGAGTAAATAAGATTCAATATTTATTTTAAGGTTATTTGACTGTGGGATTTTTGCAGATCTACTAAACTGCTTGAAAATATATATTTTGGTAGAATTCTAACATCAATTATAGATTATGCGTTTAAGTATTATTTTGTTGTATAATTTACAATAATATTATTAACAAATACAGTATAACGATTATTTTACCTTGAATACATGCGCCCATCTTCAGATAGCATCATGATGAATTGAAGCAGTTGATATTGGTCGTATCTTAAAACATGTCACATATATTCCGCTTTTTCACGGATTGCAATACTCGCCATAGTCACGCACTTCGAAGGACTTGTTCGTTGTTAACTTTTTGTGTATAACTAATACTTACTTATTCCGCTGGTTCAGCGACCCGAAGTGAATCTTGGCTTCCGAAACGAGAGGGCACCACAGTTTTCTACTCTGCGCTATGGTTCGCTAGTTTACAGCGCCCATCTCACGCAGGTCAGGTGGCTTACCTCCATCTCTTAAAACCATACAAGATCCAGTAAGTAAGAGGGATGTCGCATTACATCTTGTATGTCTCTGTCTCGCTTTCTCACTGGAACTTGAATGGTTTTAAGAGACGATAGTAATCCCCCCAGCTTGCACAGATCTGGGGTTTCCGACTGGCCTTCTAACTAATACAATTTGTTTATTGTTGATGAATTATGTGCCTTAAAGTGTACTTAATTTATTCCTTATAATATACTTATCTGTTCTGTTCTGTTCTGTTCCCGCCCAGCCAGCGGTTAAGCTGCAAGAGTGCAGAGCTGAGTTCCAGTTCGAAGGGACGCATCCGCACGATCATCGAGTCCGAGTGGGTACGGGGTGGTACTGGCTCTTCCTCATCATGTACGGCTTCGTCAGTCCGCCCTGAAGCTAGCTAGCTCAGACTCGAGGAACCGGTTGGGAACGTAGATACGGACGGATGTGTGGGTGGTGCAGCCAGGGAATTTCGGAGTGACGGGAAATTTGAACCAGCCGAGTACTCGCGTCAAACCAGTGTTTGGGATATAGATACTATACTTGATGTGTAATATATACTTGGGGAAGGGATATGCTGCAATAAAGTTGATGCTGGGACGTGACCTTCCAGGCCTTTGTTATGTCCTCTTCTTGCTGCTTTCCTAATGGCACTGCGGGCTTTCCTCCTTGTTCTTCTTCTATAATGCTCAGGTGCTAGTCGCCTTTAGTCTATTTCTCGCTCTGGTGTCAGTGCTGTAGACATCTTTCTGTTGTAATCCGTATTTCTCAGGTGCAAGTCGCCTTCAGTCTATTTCTCGCTCTAGTGTCAGTGCTGTAGACATCTTCCTGTTGTAATCCGTATTTCTCAGGTGCAAGTCGCCTTCAGTCTGTTTCTCGCTCTGGTGTCAGTGCTGTAGACATCTTTCTGTTGTAATCCGTGTTTCTCAGGTGCTAGTCGCCTTCAGTCTGTTTCTCGCTCTGGTGTCAGTGCTGTAGACATCTTTCTGTTGTAATCCGTGTTTCTCAGGTGCTAGTCGCCTTCAGTCTGTTTCTCGCTCTGGTGTCAGTGCTGCAGACATCATTCTGTTGTAATCCGTGTTTCTCAGGTGCTAGTCACCTTCAGTCTGTTTCTCGCTCTGGTGTCAGTGCTGTAGACATCATTCTGTTGTAATCCGTGCTTCTCAGGTGCTAGTCGCCTTCAGTCTGTTTCTCGCTCTGGTGTCAGTGCTGTAGACATCATTCTGTTGTAATCCGTGTTTCTCAGGTGCTAGTCGCCTTCAGTCTTTTTCTCGCTCTGGTGTCAGTGCTGTAGACATCATTCTGTTGTAATCCGTGTTTCTCAGGTGCTAGTCGCCTTCAGTCTGTTTCTCGCTCTGGTGTCAGTGCTGTAGACATCATTCTGTTGTAATCCGTGCTTCTCAGGTGCTAGTCGTCTTCAGTCTGTTTCTCGCTCTGGTGTCAGTGCTGTAGACATCATTCTGTTGTAATCCGTGTTTCTCAGGTGCTAGTCGCCTTCAGTCTTTTTCTCGCTCTGGTGTCAGTGCTGTAGACATCATTCTGTTGTAATCCGTGTTTCTCAGGTGCTAGTCGCCTTCAGTCTGTTTCTCGCTCTGGTGTCAGTGCTGTAGACATCTTTCAGTTGTACTCCGTGTTCTCAGGTGCTAATCGCCGTTTTTGTGCGATTTAGTAACAAACATCAAAACATACAAAATCACGCATTTATAACATTAGTAGGATAGTAGGAAGTATAGCAGAATAGGATTATTATTATTGTTAGAATGTTATATACCTTGCTGGTTTAAGAGCGGATAAAAATTAAAAATAAATAAAAAACATAGAATCTATATATATGTCTGTCTACCTCATAAGGGATAAAACGCGATTGGTATGTATATAAATTATACAATAAGTTAGTACTATCTTGGCCTAGTTATCTTCTATGTAAGCCACTTTAAATATAACTCAGCATGGTGTTTACTTTTCAGCACCTAAATCTGTAACCTGGATTCAAGCACAAAACTTCTAAAATATTAATATATGGCAACCAATATTAGTTCTATTAGCTTCTAATTTTATAACTCGGTACGTTTACAAAATAAATTATCTAACATTCACTGGTCATCAAATGTATCTAATTATATCATCTTACCTAGGAACTTACTTAATTTGCTTGCGCTCGTGCGCATTTCCTATTGTGGATTCGCGGGAATTTGTAAGTGATTTTCATGCGGAGTGCCTTATTTGTCTTGCTGAGACCTTTTTTTTTTTTAAAAGATTTTCGAAGTTGGATCACTTTGTTTTTGAGGCTGATGTCATCCGGGGATCTTGACCTAAGAAATAGCGCCTTTTGTAAGTTAGCAAGCGCTATTCTGCTCTGTCTTGATTTAGCAATAGATTTTTGAAGTACCCCATGTGCAGATTCTTTTAATATATTATTTAGATAGTTCCATTGAGTTTCTATGTTATTTTCAAGATTCTTATATGATTCTGATTGGTCCTCTTTGTGTAATTGTAGTTTTTTTTCTAATTGTATCCTGATAGGTTCTCTCTGTTTCTACGCTCTGTAGTAATTCGTAGTTATATTTTCTATAATTGAATGATAATTCCTGGCTCTGTCGATTCTGAGCAGGCGTTGTCAGTGCTCCATCTTTTCTGGTTGTTTTTTCAAAGGTTGAATTGCGTATTGTCCCCCACACCATTTTGTGATCTGTTTTCACTGTTAGGCTTGTTTCCCCTAAAATGTTGTGAAAAAATACTGAGTTCTTATTGCTAGTAATTATATGGTCCACTTGCAATTCCATGCCCCTCGCGGCCCATGTAGTCTTGCAGGAGAATCTTCCCCGGGTGCTGCTAATTTTCAGATTATGCTGCTGTATCATGTTTAGCAAATAGTGTCCGTTTAGGTTGGACTTATCATGATAAATATTTTTTCCGATTAAGTTTTGAACGCTCTTGTTCCTATCTTCTTTACCAATATGAGCATTAAAGTCTCCCATAATAATAAGGTGAGCGTTGGTCGGAGATTTATTGATAATGCTTTGTATGTGTCCAAATCGTGACACTGAGCTTGAGGGAATGTGACATGTGATAATTAAGAGTAGAATCGGGCTTGTAAAGCCGGATACTTTTATTTTTACGAGAGAGCCGAGTACATCTCGGCTTTCACGGTATACTTGAGTGACCTCGCAGTCCACTCCCTTGTCGATTAGTAGGGCTATGCCTCTTTTTTCCTTTTCACTGGTCCCTCCGCATAGGATCCAGTTGTAGTTTTTTGTCTTTAGTTCTCCGTTCGTGAGGTGCGTCTCTTGAAGCCCAGCAATGGTTATGCTGCGGTCTGATAGCTCCTTGTCGATATTCGCTTTATCTTTTGGATGTGCGCAGCCTCTTACATTCCATGTAGCGATGGCTATTGTTTCACAAGGTCTTACTGGTCGGCAAGTTGATGATGGGGCGGTACGTCGCCTTTTGGGGCAGATCTCATTTGAGTGAGTGCTTTCATCACTGCTTAGTATTGTGTTTTGTGTTTGGGACGTGGAAGATGTGCTGGGTACTTTATTTTTTGTGTCGTGGAGGTCCCGGGGACTGTTTAGGTATTGGAGGTCACCCGTCTCTTCCGGTATTGAGAAGTCCACTATGCTGTCATAGTGGCTTTCTTCGAAGTAAAAATGCAAATTTGTCACTGCATCAACAGACGGACTGTAGATAACCGGGTTCATGTTTGGTCCGAATATGTGCACATTTGCTGTGTAAACCTCGCAGGCTGCGATTATTACATCCTCGCCTCCCCAAACTCCCGCAGTAAATTGTTCATCGATGTATTTATCAATGAGGTCGTTATTTGAGATCTTGTTGTTATCGTTGGTCAGCTCCATGACGTTGTTTAGAAGGGCTAGATGTAAACGGGGAGAGTATTTATTGTGTTGAATGTATGTTGCGAGGTCCTTTCTGACCATGTGGTGATCGAATGTTAGTCCGAAAACCTTGTTAATTTGGTCGGCTATTGCACGAAAAAGGCAATTGCCGTCCCTTACCATTTGGCGGACAATTATTTCTTTTGTCGGGTGTTGGGCCATTATGTGCAGGCCAGCTAATACTGCTGTTTTACTGTGGGAAGATATTTTAAACAAGTTTATTTTAAATGTTTAGTAATTTTTAATTGTTTTACCATAGGGTTTTGCTGTCGAATGTTTTATTGGGGTCCCTGGGAGCAAAGGATCTTTTATTGTGATATTTCCTTTTTGGTTGCGCAAAGTCCAACCACTTTGTGAAGGAAGCCAGATGTTTTACGGTTTTGTTTAGGTGACATTTAATTTTGAGACGCTTTCTCTTGGAGCTAAAGGCTTGTGATGTTGCGTAATATTTTAAACTTTTTTTTTTTTTTTTTTGGTGTTTTGTATTTGCTTTGTGTAATTCTGTAAAAGAATTCTCAGTATTCCTAATCTGGGCGGAGATGGATATTTATTTATTTTTAAGATAATAGTTCCTAATTAGTGTTTTGTGAAAGCTTGATTTTCCTTTTTTTTTCCAATTACTGCTTCAAATATAGGCTTAAACTTAGTCCCCGATGCCTATAGTTCTCAAGAACTTGTGTTCCTAGATTTGGTTTATATTTTGATTTATCAGTACTGTATTCGTGTGTGTTGTTTCGTTTGAGTTTCGAATGACTTAATAGTATGAGAAATTTGCTGCCTTTTAATTGGAGTAGGTAGGACGTTTGTTGGTAGGCAAAAATTATTGAAGAGTAAATATGTGAAACTATGTGGGTGCAATCCGCCTGGGTTTACTCAGGATTGTACTGGTTGGGGCTTAATCAGTGGTCTACAAGCGGACCTCTGGCATTAATTGGATTGTGCTTACACGGCTGTAATTTTAGTTTTCCCGGGTATTAACGAGTTTTAGTTTGTTATGGTACGTTTGCTACTATGCTCGGTTTTTAAGGGATTATAGGAATCGGTCCAAATTATAAATCAGTATAATTGTAAGGTACTGTTCTACAAATATAGGTGGATTGGGGGTTGTGTTAAGCACAGTATGATATTAAATTAGATGAATAATTATGTTAAGTAGTTAAATATAAGGGTGGGTTTACGATTTTGAATTGTTTTGATGTCGTATACACCGGATAAAAGGTTTTTGGTGGGGCAGATAGTTTTATTGATGGGATACGTTTTAAGGACCCTTAGATGGGGACATTGAGTATTAATTATCCCAGGACACCCAACATGCGTGGAAATTTGGAATACAATTACTATTTAAAAATAAGGGCGTAATCGCTGAACAGATTAATTAATAAAGGTTGCTTTTAAGGCCTCAGATTAAATTAAAGGTTGTTACCGATAGGTAGCGGTGTATAAAGACCTCGTAATTTGTTTTTAGTTTTTCATTTCATTATTTCAGTAATAAATTATTATTGTTGGGATGATTATGCATATATGTCAGTTAGCTTGTCGTGCATCTAAATTTCGAAGGAAAAGGATGCCGTACTAAAAAGAATTGGGGTTCAATTATAGGTCCTGGTCTGTTGTACACCTATAAACTATAAAAGGAATGGCCTCACCAAATTCAGCTCTCTCGAGTTGGTCTGCTTCAGTCTCCAACTGTAGGCTCGCTGAGGTATCACTTTTTATTCACTTTTAATTTAATGTCTATATAAATGAAAGAAAGTGCTATCTCAGATTGCGACACGGCTGAGAACGTAGCAGATGACGGATTACAACCCCGGCTGCGCGGGCGCGGAGACAAAGAAAGGGTCTATGGTAATAAAAATTGTAGACCGCTCTGTGCACGTCCGCACGAGACCAAGGTCCGAACCGAACTCCAATTTATTCCTTATAATATACTTATTTGTATTTTATTATTATTTGTCATCCTTGCCCTTCCTACTAAATGAATTCCCAACTGAATGTAATTCCACATCACAATCGAAAATATGAGATATGAAACGTACAAATGTAATCTTCCGATAGTACCATATGGAGTCTCGGTAAAGAATGAGCATTCGTACTCATTGTACGTAGAACGTCAAAGCCTCACAGAGGCTTTAAGACTAGTGCATAGATTTACAATCTACTGGAAACGGTACTCGAGTATTTAGTATAGTATCTATTCAATTAATTTCTCAATCAAATGTTTTTTAAATACTTAAGTCCATGACCCTGAAGTACTTTTCACTTCCTTTTTAAAGATAATTTGAAATCTAATCATCATCGGTTTTGAGTGACACATCAGAAATGGTAGCTGCAAGATTGCCGCTTAAAAAATCACGACAACAAGTTTTACTCTCAGTCGCTAAGTGTCTGTGGTGACAGCGAATGTGTCTAAATGTTTTGACCTTATCTTTTGCGTCCAACTAGACATCCAGTCAAAAAAAAACAATTGTATAGAACTGTAAAAGAATTTATAATAACAAAAATATATATTAGACACTACTACTTCGTGTTTGGTTTCGTATAGAACTGTGCATTTACCTAATATAATGATTCCAGAGTACAAATAAAAGTTCACGTCTTTTACTAGATCCAATTAAATGGAGTGAGCATGACATTGATAATTGACCATGATTTTCCCGGTTTCCATGTAGTGGGGAGATAGCTGATTTTATCGTACACTAGCAAGACAAATTGATTATTATGAATAGGTATATGCCGTATCTAGAATCTATACAATGTGTACTTACATCTCACCCACAGCGCTCGCAAGATTTTTCAATTGGCGACGGATTTCCTTGGACTCCCGCATAAGGAAACTATTTCACCTTTGGCAAGCACACAAAATGGGTTACCCGTATAATTCCAATATTAGGAACTTTAAAATTACCTTTCGTGGGGAATAAATCTTTTTTCACTTCACTTCAGCTGCATTTAGGAACAGTTTTTTTATGATTCGTTTGAAAACTTAGCACAAAGCCCGCCTAACTAACTTGGAGATTGTAGCAACCGGGAATAGACGCTTCTGCCTTAACACAAAATGTCGTAACTAGAATCTTTCCTTAACCAGACAAAGGGGATAGGAGCGCGGTTCTACTATATCTGAGGTTTCAGTTACATTTAATTATGGTTCTAGATATTCGTATCTAGTCCGTCCGTCCAATCCATCGCTCCAATGTAACAACCAGTCCGTGTAGCGCCGTCGACGTACTTTCGCAGAGAAACCAGTACCCCTAGTATGAGTTTTTCTTAACGCAGACGCTAGCGACTTCGTTAGGATTTTGTATGGCATTTCCTAGTTCTCTACTATCCGCCAGAGGCGCTGTACAGGTTTGCCATACTAAATCGGAAAGATATGTCATAAAAAACTCATACTAGGCCCCTAGTATGAGTTTTGACAGGGCGTCGATTCTGCTAACGTTAAGTCACAGTCGTATCAAAATTGTGTTTAAATTGTAGTGTTTTTTACATACTATTTACAAGGCCATTATGATGTGATGTGAATGTAGTGTGTGTTGTGACCATCAGCAGTGATATAAAAAAATAAACATTTCTTGTAACTAGTGTATAAAAAAGCACTACAATTGAAACACTATTTTGACACGATTGTGACTTAACGTTAGCAAAATTTACTCCCAGTACATCAGGGTAAAGCCGTCGTCTTTTCACAGAGAAACCAGACCAATGGAATAACGATCCGGGTGTGTTAGTGGCCAACACTGTAAAATTTTCAGGCTGTTAACGGCAGTTTAATAATTTGAACTGCCGTTTTAAGTATATAGTAAATTGTTGTTTAATCTTAAAAACATATTAGTAAACTCTGGTCTTAGTAAGTTATCATCTCATTGTCTACATGGCATTAATTCTACTTAAGTAATGTGTGAAATATATATTTGTCGTAAATAATCCGTAGGCAGAATTAGCATTGATAGAAGTTAAATATATTGTGGCTTCTTTCAGTCAAATTAATTTATTTTTTTAATTGAATCAATTAATGTGTAGAATTTAAATCAGTTTCAGAAAACTCCCTTGATTGGACGAATTAATTTTAAAGTATTTTTTTATAAGGAGTGATTTATTTTTAATGATACCACACGACGTATATTTTGTTTAGGCAATTTAGTGAGGTGAAATAAAAAAAAAAATCTTTTGCGAAAACATGGTAGTACCAATTGTGTTAGACCCAGAGCATTAGATTGTTAAGTATCAACATGTATTCACTTTACATTGACATGCGGAAATGCATGGTAAGCGAACAAGCATACGGCATAATGTTGACGTCTTGTTAGTGGTCTATTTTAGGCCAGATAACCACACAAACTGCTACATCTGTACTCTTTATCCTTCATATATATTTATGTTGTTCATATTTTTTTCCCTTTTAGGACGCCAGCCTGTCGATTCTATAAATTTCAAACAACAACTCGCTTCTCACGTCGCTATCACACACACTTCACATAAGGTTCAATTTGACAAGTGAGAAGTTAGCTTCCAAGTGACGGGGACCTTACAGAATGCCACATCTTCCGTCATCTCATATAAAATCTCACTTCTAATCTAGTTCATCTCGCTGACACGCTCGCAAGAGTAGCGCTAGTATAGATTCGAATCAACAACCGAGTTTTTAGAATGCCAATCAAGATACTCACAGCGGATTTAGATTCGAAGTTTATGATGAAAGCTTACAGAATCAAGGCCCTGGCGTTTATATATACGAGTAAATAAAATGTATTGAACATAGCGATAGATATTATTTCCTTTGTGGCCAAAACAATGGTGTACTCGTCTGGAATTTTAAAGTTGAACAATGAAATGTGTTGCTGCATTTAAAATAAATAAACACGTGTTATGGCCATCATAATCATGTCAAGTGGGTAACAGGGTTAATTGACCTTGCACGTCCTTGTGTTAGAGTTCTTTGACACCGCCTCTCGGCCTCTGTCGTAGTTTCTTTATTGGTAGCTGAGACCGACGGCTTAACGTGTCTTCCGAAGCACTTATCAGGTGGTTCAAGCAGTTCCTGCCAAAAATAATGTATTTTGCTGTTTCCAAGCAAAATACATATTTATATATATGTAAATATTCAAGAACCAGACCAATAAAAAAAAAATATATTTTTTCAACGACCTAGGGATCGAACCCGTGACCTGAGTAGAGGGCTAGGAACAGTAAAACGCCACGGAGGTCGTCTGAATCTGAAACATTTTCAGTACTACATAAAGCTTTTAAATATCTAGCTTTTAGTATACATTAACTTTAAAAATTAATAAGATTTTTATGTTCAAAGTTTTTGAATATCAGCTAAAGTAAACGAAATCGAAACCACAACTTAATCCACCTCAATCACCAGGGGCGGACTTGTTTTGGAAAACTTCAAAGTACACAAATCCGTACAGGACCGGACTGGGCCCGTCATCCGCGGAAAAATGCGATTTAAATTTTTAATACTACAAAGTTGTGCCGGTAAGGGGATCCGTTGGAAATCTTCTTACTTCGCGTAAGGCGCTTAGGTTAAGTCTTCGACAATCGAATACGGGCCCGTTCGCCGAATTTAAATTTCGAATTAATTCGGATGTCGTATACATAGATGGAACTTTAGTTTTAATTTTTTTATGTGTGTCGCAGATGGTGATTAACTTTTTTTATTGACTAAATATTTGCACACTTCGTTATGGGTTTGAACACAAAATGTACTTACTATTAACTAATACTACCTGTTATTATGTTGTATACTAGCAAATAAAGATTGATTGATTGACCGATTGCAGTTAAAACCAGTACCGTCAAATCAAGATCATGATTTAAAGTGTACCCTGTGCTCTGAAGTAAAAGCTGAAGATGCTAGGAAAAACGCTCGGACGATGACACCTTTGACAGTTATTATTTACGATTTATGTACATAATATTGTGTTTTCTTACGAATATTGTTCTTAGTAAACCCTTTGTGTTATAAGTTAGTATTAATTTTATACTTAAATGTGAATTTAACTTTGTAGCAATAGACATGGTACATAACATATGACTAGAAAAGTTCTTGAACTCGACCCAGCGCCTTGAAAATGTGGGAGATCCCGACTCGAATGAATAAAAGCTGTAGATAGTGATAGAACCTGAGATAGAATAAAATTGACCCAAAGACGACCCAGAATCGCCAGTTCTGGAAAAAAATGGTTGGAAGAGCCAACCCCAATTAAAACGGAAAAAAGACCAGTAGAAGAAGAAGAGAAGACATGGTACTAAATGATGTCAAGCAAGTAAGGCATAGATGAATCTAGAGAAAATTAAAAATGTACATCGTGTTAACTAAGCCCATAAAAAGTTTTTAAGGTCATGAACCCTTAATAATCCTATTCAAAACTTTCAATTTAAAATCAATAGAAGGCTTCACAAGCGATTTAATTAAGTCCTCTGGCATTAGTTTAGTTAAGTCAGTCAGAGCAATTAGATTTGCCTTTTAAATTTAAAAATTATTCAGTGAAAGAATGATCTGAAACATAGACAGACAGAAAATCGCATTTATTATACTAGTACGTTAATATTATGGATTTATTTAACACTAGCTGTTCCCCGCGGCTTCGCCCCGCGTGGGACTCGGTTATATCGCGTCCAAAAGTAGCCTATGTTTGACCTCAGGTCTTTACCTACATCCCTACCAAATTTCATCACAATCGGTTCAGCAGTTTAGCCGTGAAGAGGTGACAGACAGACAGACAGACAGACAGACAGACAGACAGACAGACTTTCGCATTTATAATATTAGTATGGATGGATTTTTAAGATTAAAAATTAGTTGTTATTTTTATAATTATAACCATAATAGGTTGAGCTTTTTTTTTTTTTTAAATTCTAATAAGTGATGTGGACTTTTCTCAAGCCGGATTTTCTACAGAATACAATATAATATAACATAGATTAAAAAAAAATCGTAGAGCGACCGCGCGCGATTCGAAATTCTTTTGAATATAATATCAAGAAACAATAAGAAGTAATAAACTTGTTGCAATACCAATATCCAATTCTTGACACGACAATGCAGATAAGAGATTGTTATTCAATAATTTGGTGTAAAGACTTTGACTGTATCTGAACTTACATTATTATTATTTTACACCATAGATATTAAACAATATACTTAATAAAATAGTCATATTTAATAAAACTAAAGAAGTTGTTTGTTTGTTTATTTTTTCCATTAAAACAATTAACGTTAATATTAAACAGTAAACGATAGTTAAAATACAATTCATATGACCTTATCTCTGAAAGTGGCAGAGTTAAGTTATTTAGAGTTGTTGTTTTTGTACATAATAGCGGTTCCGAGAACCAGGGTGTGCGGAAAATAATGACCATGATGAGGTTTTTTTCAGTGCTCGGAAACCTGGTTAGAATAAAAAACCAGCTCGTTTTTCTTTCCATACATTTTTACAGCGACCGCTAGCTTTATGGTTCCGCTCAACCTGTATTTCCACAAAATAACGGTCTTAATCAGGTATTAAGGACCCAAAAACCAACCGCAAACTTATTTACCAGGTTAAAGATACCGGTGGGTCTTTATACCGGTTTCGAGCCCTGGTTTTTTTACGAGCGGGTGACACTGCAGGCCCTTAGCTAGTTTTATTGTAATCATGAATTAGATTCAGTCAGATTAGTCATTATTTTTTAAGTATCATGGTCAGCCAAATATAAACTGTAAAATTTACATTGCCAACTCAGACATCAAAATAGGACAAAATAAAAATTAAAGGACCCAAAAACCAACCGCAAACTTATTTACCAGGTTAAAGATACCGGTGGGTCTTTATACCGGTTTCGAGCCCTGGTTTTTTTACGAGCGGGTGACACTGCAGGCCCTTAGCTAGTTTTATTGTAATCATGAATTAGATTCAGTCAGATTAGTCATTATTTTTTAAGTATCATGGTCAGCCAAATATAAACTGTAAAGTTTACATTGCCAACTCAGACATCAAAATAGGACAAAATAAAAATTGATTTAATTTGAAACAAGCTGGAGTGCTATTTTTGAAATATCAAAGCAAATTCCGTGAATCGAATGATTATCTATATAGTTTTCGAATGATTTACCAGTGACTCGTATGATACTCATTCGATTCACCGGTTTTGAGAGAGTCATTTATCTCAAAAATACAGGTAGGTATATAATTTCTTTTTTAATTGTGTATCATAATTTTCTGCCGTAAAATATATATTAGTTACATTTAAAATAACACATACCTATAAATAGATTTGCATTTATTTCAAACAATGTTTGTCTATTCTATTAAGACTACTATAGACAGAATTTAAAAAAAAAATGTTGTTTTTGCCTCTGTTGTCCGAACAAAAAAAAACTGGTAACGGTTTTTCTTAAATATCTACAATGTAGAGATATAAGCCTGTTACAATAAATAATAACTGTAATTAATATTTATGATGTATTCACTAAACTTCTCTTAATTATAAGAACTCGATTCAAAAGCTAAATAGCCTCAGCAATCTTTCGATCGAGCTTTCATAAAGTTCAGTGAAGATGTAATGGCGATTGAGCTTTTCATCTAAATTGCGACTATAATACAAAATGGAGATAATTGTGGAAGATAATTGCAAGCTCGTTAAAATGTTATTATAAAACTTTTAAGTTCTTAATTAATGTAGACGGACGAGATGGGTTGTTTGAGAGAGATTCTCTCTCAAATAATCTTAAAAATAAGTTTAAAGTTACTGGTTTATGTAATACTACGTATTTACATTGACTTAAGTAAGAAATCAGTTGAAAATTGAGAAGGTTGCAATGTCAATTTGCTCTGTAGACCCTAGAGTTAGTAGGTATAGATCTGTATTAAAATATTTAGCCCATTTTAGACATTTTGAGTCCATAAATTCAGTATTTTTAATTTTTTACATTAAATAAATGATGAATTATTATTATTAATTTTTTATAACTCATTTTCCTTGTTATACAATAACCATTGTCTGTGATTAGGAAACATCAAACTTCTACTCAAGGATACCCAGTTCTGCGCCACTTCTGGCCAGTCAGCTCAAAAATCTATTATTAAATCTCATATTTTTACAGCATGCATTTGCTATTTCAAACTGAAATGGAAATTTATGCAGATAAAACAGCCTACGGACTGAAACCGTAATAAAACTAGTCAAGTGTGAGTCGACTTTTACGGACCTCTGAAAGGAAATGTAGTTATATAAAGTAGACAATTTTTTTGAAAGACATTGTGTAAAATATGCTTATCTACCTCCTCGTACATCTTGTCACATACTGTTATTCCATGAATACAATTTTATGGTGTGACAGTGTTTTTGCTTTCTTACTTACTTAGTTATCTTCGGATAACACTTTTCTACCAGAGGTAGGTTTGAAGGATGAATAAAAATGAGCAGAATTTACTACTTGATGTGGCCCTTGTTTTGCATTATATATAATAAACATTACATATATAATGTATAGAAAATTGTTTGGCAATTTAATTATATGAGAATAAATTAACTAAGCCGAGATAGAGAGATATACAAATTGCTGTTCCCTCGTTGGATTTCTTCACGACCATTTTACTTTGTCAGAGATAAAAGGAACTCTAAAAATGAGTGTTCTATAAATTCGTAGCATGTTAGGATCATAAATTGTTATGTATATAGGCACTTGGCTCTCGATCGCTCTCTACTTCGAAAAGCTTTTCGAAATTTCATAACACTTATTTTTTATTCATATGAAAATGTATTTGAGTAACCTACCATACTTTTAGATGTGAAAACTTTGGGATTTTATATAAAATTAGAATTATGCATATGCAAGGCTGGTAACTAGTTTTTTTTAATGATTTCTTCGTCAGTGTTTTTTTTGTCGTGTTCTACGTGGTGTAGTTTCAGAGCCTAAGATTTGCAATGTTTTAATTTCCCTTTACATGAGATATATACTTTTGAGGTGTAAAAAGAATAGATATAGAAATAGACATTATTTTTAAAGAATTATCCTAGCGCTTTCCCAGTTGCATCCTCAACGTGGTAGCCTCGGAGCCTAGGGTCCGCTTTCTAACTTTTATAGTGGTTGATAAGGTACTTTAACCGCTTCGACTAGGTGAAGCAATATTAGTAGGCTTCAAAGTCATGCGACTTGAATTGGGATGCAATCGTGAAAACGCTGAGATGATCCTTCATTTAAGGAGAGTCGAGAGTCGAGTCGTGTCTTACAAAAACCGGCACGGAACATGTCACGGGTCTAGATAATGCATGCCGCATTGATGATGAATATGTGATGCCAAGTTATGATATTTCTGACAGACAGACATAAATTAATCAACTTGAAAAGTGCAAATTCGAATTCTCGATTCGTTATGATGATTGATGGCTCAAATTAGCAGAATGTAGGGCAATGGTAATTCTATACCATTCTCTGTTTTTTGAGTGTCGTTGCTTTTTTACTCCCCGACGAAAAAGAGGGGTGGTATTTCAACATGTATGTGTGTTCAGTCTGTGGCATCGTAGCAACTAATTGAATAGGCAGGCTGCATCTGATGCAGCTTAATTTGTTTAAAAGCTGACTTATTGAGTGTGAAGGTTATTTTTTCTTAATTTCAACAACTTTCACGGTTGGTATGAAATTTAGTAGAGTAGACTTTATACTGATCCTGCAATACAAAGAAGTATCGCTTATGCAATGTCTTTTTGACCACTCACGTGTGTAGTGATGATTTATACATTCAATCGGAGTTAAATATTATACATTAGTTCTTATTAAATTAAATCATATTTGTAGTAGTTGTTTTTTTTTACATAAATATTAAAATATAAATAATCCAATAAAATATCCATCAAAATTATAGCTAGATGGCAAACGTTAGGCTGTCAGATGCCTTTAAGCGGAATAAAAATGTCCCAGTGTGCCACTAACACATCCAGTTTATATTCCTATTATTCTGGTTCACCTGTAAGAAAGTAACGGAGGTCAGATGGCAGTCGCTTTCATAACCAGTACTGCCAAATCAGGACCATGATTAATAGCGTACACTGAGCTCCGAAGTAAAGGCTGAAATGTGACTCGGAGACACGATCAAATGAAGAAGATTGCTTGTTCCCTTTTAACATTGCGGTTGTTTGAATTTAGGAGAGGCGTACAAATTAGAAACGCCTAATTTATTCTCTCGTGACAGAAATCTATGTTCAGTTGAATGCGAACATCATTAGCGTGCGGCCTGGATACGACGAATTTGGTTCGCAGATAAAACGTTTTTCTGGGCTATATTTTAGACTTTAGAATATGCTTATCACTACATAATATAAAACAAAGTCGCTTTCTCTGTCCTTATATCCCTTTGTATGCTTAAATCTTTAAAACTACGCAACGGATTTTGATGCGGTTTTTTTTTAATAGATAGAGTGATTCAAGAGGAAGGTTTTTATGCCCATGCGAAGCCGGGGAGAGTCGCTTGTCTACTTATATATGTCGAAAAAAGCAACCAAGAGGCACCATTTTTATAGGCTGCTGATTGGTGGCATGGTGGTGTAATATTCGTTCAAAAATGACAAATGTAAAAAATAACTATATGCTTACTAAAGGGTATTAAAGGGTTATAGATTACGACAATCAGGCCTTATCCTAATAGTCAGTTTCCTTTTTAAGTAGTGTAAAAAATTCTAAATGATCTCCGGGTCAAACTCTGGCTGTCGTACATAGATTTAAAAAAAAATTTGGCTCGAGACCGTGCGCGATTCGAAATTGTTTTGCTGTCGTAAGAGTGATAATGAAACGCAAAAATACTAGACTTCTCTAAGCAAAAAATGTTTTTAAAAGTTGCAAAAAACCTTTATTTCTAAATCTACAACGAATAAACACAATTTTATCAACGCGGCATTGTTCAAAGTTTTTAGTTCTGTCTGCAAGTTCACTTCACGCCCGTTCCGACGCGATGCAGGAGTGAACTTTTTTTAAACTTTTTCTACTCTTCCCAACTTGCTTGTGTGTCATTGCACAATTCAGTTAGTGTAGAGTTGTTAGTGAAAAGAAATAGTATTTGGTACTTAACAGATATATACTCTTTATTTGACCAAAAACAAAAAAAAATGCACATGTTGATCCCAATTCAAACAATGTATGCAAAGGCGGACTTGTCGCTAATGAAAGGGTAAAGAATATATGTTTTTTTTTTGTTATTTAACCTAAGTAAGAAAACTTTGTAAACATTTTTTGTAAAATGGGGTAAAACGTCTAATCTTAATTTCAAAGGTTAATCACGGGTTCTGCTATTTCAAAAAAATACCATTGAAAAGTTCAATAATAAGAATAAGATCGAACCTGGTAAAAAAATATAGTTTTTTTCTTTTTTTATACCATTTAGTAGGCAAACGGGCATACGGTCCACCTGATGGGAAGCGGTTACCGTAGCCTATGGACGCCTGAAACACCAGGGGTGTCACGTGCGCGTTGCCGACCATTAAGAAATATTTTCACCCCCAAAAACCCCATGTTGTAGTTCCTTTGGGAAAACCGTGGTTGCTTTCTTGTTTTTTTTTTCACTAGATTCTAAAGGGAATTTGTAGTACACGTACTAATAAGTAGGTTATAAGCCTACTTATTTGTTCTTTTAAATAAACAGATAAGTAACACATTTCGTTTACGAGAATAACGTTACTACACGAAATAAGTGAGCGGCTTTACTACGACGAATTTTAAATTCGAACAAATAACAAGGAAACTGTTAACCACTTATAAATAAATAAAAATAACATAAAATAAAAACTCTTTATTTTCAGGCACATAACCCATAGTAAGTACAAAAGTACAATGTTAAGATGCAAAATATAACTATAAATATAACTTATTTAAATATTTATAAACATGTATTTTTTTTAATTCAAATTTTAAAATTTTCACGGAGATCTAACAACTTTTTATATGGCCTACTGGACTGGTTGGTGACGAGATAGCACTTGGGGGATTTCCTTTCACATGAAGATATGATTGCGTAGCATTTGTCATGAAATAGTAACGAAGTTGGCCTAGGGCCTCTATTAACAAGCATTCCAAATACGAATACGCGACATCTTTTTGCGCCTTCAAATCGCAAGTGGAGAAGCAGCGACGCGCCACAAGCCACAAACTTCACTGTAGAATTTTCTCCAAAAACATAAATTTACAAAATTTGAGTTAAAACTTTAAAAGACTAGCTGTATCCCGCGAATTCGTGCGCGTGGGCTTCGTTCCCGTTGTCGTAGGAATATGGGGAAGTGCTCCCAAAATTCCCGCGGTTCAAATGACGATAATTTTTTTCAATTAACGATTTAAATTTTATTTAAAATCTTCTTCCGAGTACAAACAAAACAATTGGTGAAAGTTTTATGCAAATCGGTTCAGTACTTTTAGAGATAAGCGTGCTATGATCACGCTTATCTCTAAAACACACAGACAGACAGAACAGACATAAAAATAAACAGACAGATAGACAAAAAAAAACATTTTTTCTTTTATTCTTTTTAAGTGTCTCTATTCATTTCAGTCAAAATCACTAAACGTACAGACAAAATATTTTTACTGTTTTATTATATGTTTAGACAGATGAATTCACTTTTGCGTGTAAATATATCTATAAAATATTTATGTTATCTCAATTATTTTAGTAAAATATATACTAAAATTCGCGCAAGGGTCGCAATAAAACAGTGTAAATTGCAGAGTATTCTGAAACGTTTTCGCGAAGATTACGACTGAGCTCTTTACAAGGCATGTTTTAAAAGGGAGTTTGCATTGTTCGAGTGTAGAGCGAGTGAACTGGAAAACTTGTTCAAAATGTCAATTTGTGTTTAAATTTATTTAAAACATAGAATTTGGAAAGCGCGCGCGGTCTGTTGCATATTTTTTTAAATCTTTTATTTAAAAGTAATCTATTAATTTTATTTTAATAAAAAAATATTTCTTTTTTTTGTCTAAATTTTATTACACAAATTATAAGTACAAAAGGTGGACTTAATTTTATATGGCCCTAGCTTTCGCCCGCGGTTTAGCCCGCGTGAATTTCCCACAGGAACAGTGCTTTTTCCCGGGATGAAAGGTATCTTATTTCCTTTTCAATACCTCTGTCAATGTGTTTGCGAAATTTCAGGAAGATTGGTGCAGTAGATAGGGCGTGAAATTGTAACAAACAAACAAAAAAACTCACTTTCGCATTTATAATATTAGTTAGGAAATCAGGATTAAAATTAGGATTAGTAAGTTAGGATTAGGATTATCTACCAGTCAATCATGGGACCAAGCAGAAAGTGTGATTATTGGCTTTTCGATTTTCATTTCACAAACACAAAATAAAAACACATTATAAGCATCCTCTCTGTCACTCGCTGGTTGACTGTAAGAGATCCCTTTCTGAGATAAGTCCGCCATTGTACTTTTGTTTTATTGATCTGGGTCTTGGATGTTTATCTATATATGTATTTGTCATTAAATATAGTATCGTTGAGTTAGTATCCCATAACACAAGTCTTGAACTTACTTTGGGGCTAACTCAATCTGTGTGACTTATCCCTATATATTTATTTATTTAACTGTAAGTAACTATAAACATTACTCGACCAATCTGAGCTCAGTTTAAGTGCGTACTTATTATATCTATTGAAAGGAACCGAATGAAAGGTAGCGACTTGGACGGCTTAATTTTCCGGCTAAAGACGTTCCGATAGAAAAAAATGGGGTTCATTTCACCTGCCTCGGACCACGGCTTTGAGTCAGTTTTTAAGCCTTTTTTTAAGGTATTGGATAGTTGAAGCACCACAAATTGTATCTTATGCTGTTGTAATAACGTTCAAATTCATTTTGAAATATATTGATATTGTTTTAAGCTTTTAGGTATAGTTACTCTATAAATATATATATTTTTAAAGTTAGAAGAGTTACCTACTTCATTAAAACTATCTATAAACGTTATCTCAGTAGGTTAAATTGTAAACCTCCAAGGATCATCTTTAAAGCCCGGGGTTCGCTTAGATGCAATGTCACAAGTTTTCCCACTTCAGGAGGTAATAAGATATTAAAAAAAAAATATATTTCTATGACCTGCCGGCCGCCTGACGTCGATCCTCCATGGGAATGATATTAGTGTTTTCCGCCACCAGTCAGACAAAGATGCAATAAAGGCGTGCCTCCGTAGTTCAGTGGTTAAGGCATTTACACCCCGGGCCTGTATACCCCGGGGTCGTGGGTTTGATTTACACGGGAAGCATATGTTGTTTATTTATTTGCAGTTCGTTTAGAACATTGCAGGCTTGAATCACCTGATTGTCTGACAATAAAGACGATTCCGTTCTTTGGAAGGCACGTTAAGCCTTCCCGGCTCTCTTCTGGTAGTCCATAAAAGAACCAAATCAGAGGCCGAGAGGCGGCCTAAGACAACAGAGTGTGCATGTTCAATTGACCGTGACACCTACATGAATTTAATGAATGAATTATGAATGAATTAAGGCGTCTATTTTATTCGTCTCACCTTAACTGATTCCCTGTCCATAAATTGCAACAAAAGTTATCACAATTGTTTACTTTGTATTGTTGTTTAATTATGTTTTTTATTAAAATTAAGTAAGTAAATGAAACACTTTATTGTACAATATTGCATACATGGAATACAGTCTGTGACAAGACTATTGGTGGCCTTATCGCCAGTGCAATCTCTTTCAGGCTACCTTAAGAATAGGGTAACTGCATCAAACTTGTGGTGCGTAACAGTTTAAGCAGAGAAAACTGTTTGAAAAGAAAACTAATAACAAGACACCAGAAAATTTACATACTTAAGTACAAACAATTTTATAGGATTATACACATACTAACACTCAATATACAGTATATATCCATTTCCATACTTCCATTTCCATATCCATACTAATATTATAAATGCGAAAGTCTGTCTGTCTGGCTGTCACCTCTTGACGGCTAAACTGCTGGACTGATTGTGATGAAATTTGTTATGGATATAGTTATGCACTAGGAGTCAAACATAGCTTACTTTCGGACGCGATTTAACCGAGGCGCACGCGGGCGGTGCCGCGGGCAACAGCTAGTATATATATGTCATTAAAATATTAAATTAAAACTAAATAAACACCCAAAACAATGTATATAAGTAAATAAATGAAAAAAGTAAGCCACAAACGGCTTCGTGTCAATGGCGCATTAAGGATTAACACGTTTACCTTATTTCACTGGGTAAAAACATTAAATGAAAATGTTGTTCAGCAGACGAGGGCGTGGCCGACATAAATTTGGTTACGTACTATTGGCGGCTGCAGACTAGAAGTTAAAGTTTGAAGACCTCCGTGGCGTAATGGTTAACATAACCTGACCGCTATTCAGGAGGTCTCGGGTTCGATCCCCGGTCAGGTCAAGATAAATGATAATCTTTTTCTGATTGATGTTTTACGACCTCCGTGGCTTAATGGTTAACATAACCTGACCGCTACTCAGGAGGTCTCGGGTTCAATCCCCGGTCAGGTCAAGATAAAAAATGATCTTTTCTGATTGACCTGGGTCTTGGAAGTTTATCTATATATCTATTTGTTATAAGCTATAGTATCGTTGAGTTAGTATGCCATAACACAAGTCTCAAACTTACTTTGGGGCTAACTCAATCTGTGTGATTTGTCCCTATATATTTATTTATATTTATTTATATTTTATGTTATGTGAAATGAGGAGTGTGAAATTATATCGATCAGTATTCAAATTAGTCATATTTTGACGAAAAGACAAACATAATTTAAATTATTACAACTAGGTTCTTATCTTAAATTGAAATAATTTTATTGCCAAAACAAAAAGTCCACAACAATTCATATTCCATGACAGAAAGTTTACCACAGAATAATGAATAATTAAGCGTTGGACAGTCACGGAAGGGCTGCCTTAATTAATATAGCGTAGCAATGTATCTTACGTGTTTTTGTCTCATGGGAAGGGGGTAGGGTGTTTGATGTATTGGAAGTGATGTCCGTTATTAGTTTATGTCAACATATATATACTGCCGCTAATTAAAAAAAAAAGAATTAAAAATCCTTTTATATTTTAATGGTTGTAAATGTATAAAAGAGAAAGAGCTTTTATTATAAGCAATGAAAAAATTGACGCATATTTGATTTTTAAAAATTATCCAATTTGATTGATTGCTTGATTGTTTATTGGTTTAAGATACCTGAAATATTTTTATTTTATTTATTTATAAATATATACAAAATACGTTTAAATCAATCCGATAATACGATAGCTGGTTTTGTGACCATATACTTATCTTTGTTTAAATAAATAAAACGCAATTAAAATAATTTAAATGCAAAATTTCATAATTATAAATAATATAGTTTATGAAGGTTAGGATTTTTAATTATGTAAATAATATTGTTTTGATAAGTAAGTATAATATAATATAAATGATTAAGTATTACTTTTTAAATCAATTTTATTTTGATCCTAGGATGTGAACTTTTTTCCCACTATAAATTAAGTTTATACTATTTTGCGTAAACTGTGACAAAAGTTGACCAGTAGCTGTTGTATTTTGTGCCGACACGGAACCATAAACTTCGAATAAAATTATTGTACAGTTAGCGTCCTGGAATAACTTTAAAACAATTTAACTAGAGTACTCGGTAATTGTAGTAAAACGAAACTTTATGACATGTTTTTTAAGGGATCTTGTTGTTAGATAATTATAAAGTAAGTGAAACTCTGTTCCATAATAGAAACATTATGAAATATTTTAGTGACAAGTTGTAAAATATATGCACAATATATAAACAAAACATTCACAACGTATCTATGTTCCATAGTTTTCATAAAATAATTTAGCACAATTATCAAATTGCCCAATTATCACATAGCCATATAATAATGCCCGTGCATTGTAATAAACAATGAAGTTCAGATAATAATTAATCACTTGGCCCAATAGGGCTAGACATTATACATAATGCTCGGGCATTATTAATAATGCCCGCACATAATGCTCGGGCATTATTAATAATGCTCGCGCATTCATCACTTGGTCTATAACATGTACATGTAAAACTGGCAATGAAGCTTACAATTACAAGCCGATTATTTTTATGGAATTTTCATTTTATTTATTTATTCAACTACCTTCATATAATTTTATAATTATCTTCATGTAATTTGTGAAATAAAGACTAAAATAAGCTTTTATAAACTTTTGTTCAAATATACAATAAAACATTCTTAGGGTTTGTCCAGACAGTACACCAACTGGTGACATGTGAGGTAGTTTAGTTTTATATGTACCCACATATATAATAAAGTCAGTCTTGGTCTAACTTGCCTTTTATTCACAACATGGTGACAGCGGTTGTGTAAAATATTCATAATAAGTGTAGGAATTACGTATAATTAGTGTAAATAGTGTTCATACAAAGTGGGAGCTACAAATTTTTTGATTTAAATATGGAACATGCAAGGCCGCCATCGGAATTATGTTTGGAAGGTGGGCCGGCAAACCGCGCCGAGGCGTGGCGAAAATGGCACAAACAATTTGTGGTGTTCCTTAAAGCATCAGGAGTTTACAAGGAAACGAGTGATGTACAAGCCAGTTTACTCATAAATTTGATAGGCTCAGAAGGTTATGACGTGTATACAACGTTTAAATTTGACAAGGAATCTGAACGCGAAGACCTCGATAAGCTGGTAAATAAATTTAACGAGCATTTTGGGACGAAACAGAATACTACAATGGCTCGTTTCAAGTTTTTTACGAGAAATCAGGAGAACGGAGAGTCAATCGATGAATACGTCACGGCATTAAAGCTTTTATCTCAGCAGTGTCAGTTCGAACATCTCGAAGACGGCCTTATACGTGATCGTATAGTTTGCGGCGTAGTCGACGGAAAACTACGTGACCGATTGCTCAGGGCCGATGACCTCACTCTCGCTAGGGCCGTTAAAATATGCCAAGCCAGCGAAATGTCTACAGAAGAGAAAAGGCAGATAGAAGGGGCCAAGACCGATGGCGGTGCGTCGTCGGTAGCCGTGGATGTGGTGTACGGCGGCGCAGGGGCAGCGCGCGGCGGCTGGGGCCGGCCGCGCCGGGGACAGCAGCCGGGCGGCGGCGGGCCGGGCGCCCGGGCCACGGCGGCGGCGGCGGCATCGCGGTCTAGTGATATGGTTAGGCGCGCGTGTCGAGCGTGTCTGAAAGTGCAGTGTGACGGCGGGTATCGGTGTCCGGCTAGAAATGCTCAGTGTTATTTGTGTAGTGAAAAAGGACATTTTAAAAGTGCGTGCCCTAGACGGAGGGGCAGAGTAGATCAAATACAGGAAGAAGCGACGGCTGACGACCAAGATTTATACTTCGTGTCTACAGTGGACAATATCGGTGATGGTATGGACTGCAACAAGTGGTATGAGACTTTATCATTATATAATAATGGCTTGAAAGAAAAATTTAAACTTGACACAGGATCAGATTTAAATGTTATGTCTATGAAAACATATTGTAATTTAGGTTTTAATATGTCCAACTTGATATCAGACAATACTAGAGCCTTATCGTTTTGTGGCAATTTAATTCCTGTCATTGGTTCGTGCCATATTAATTGGTTGTATAAAAATAAGTTATATAATTTACGTTTTGTTATATCCAAACATAACTGTCAGAGTGTACTTGGAAAGTTTTCATGTGAGAAATTAGGCTTGATACAGCGTGTTTTTTCAATAAATTTTGAACAATACAATGACTTGTTTATTGGGTTAGGAAAACTTTCAGGTAAATATAGAATAACAATACCGGGTGCGCATCCGTCAGTCTGTCCAGTTAGAAAAATACCAGTCGGTGTACGTGATAAGTTACGTACTGAATTAGATCGTATGGAGAATATGGGAGTCATTAGAAAGGTGGTGCACCCGACCCCGTGGGTGAACGCAATCGTAGTGGCTGCAAAGAAGGATGGCAGTATTCGTGTGTGTCTTGACCCGCGTCCCTTAAATAAAGTAGTGCGCCGCGCACACTATCCGTTGCCGACGCTTACCGATATTGCCACGAAACTAGAAGGAGCCCGATACTTTAGTAAATTAGACGCACGATCAGGATTTTGGATGGTGCAATTGGATAATGATAGTGCAGACCTATGCACTTTTGGGACACCTTTTGGTAGATACCAATTTTTGCGTTTACCTTATGGCATTAATTGCGCATCTGAAGTTTTCCACGAGAAGATTCGTCAAATATTAGAAGGTCTAGATGGTGTTGAGTCCTTCATCGATGACGTCATCGTTTGGGGATGTTCAATTTCTCAACATAATGAAAGACTGAAACTTTTACTTGATAGGGCACGTCAGGCTGGTATAAAATTTAATAAGGAAAAATGTGAGTTTTGTGTTGAAAAGGTAATATAATAAAATGTAATATAATATAATATGCCTAGTCCCCATGATAGGCCTTCACTCGAGCGTTTTCTGGGTATGATCAATTATTTGTCAAAATTTATACCTCAATATTCAGAGATAGCAGCACCATTACGTATTCTTTTAAAAAAAGATTCAGCTTGGAATTGGGATGAAGTACATGAAGAGACTGTAAAGCGTTTAAAGCAGTCAGTGTGCGTCGCGCCCGTGCTAGCGCTGTACTCAGCGAGCGAGCCGGTCCTGGTCTCGGTGGACGCGAGCTCGCGAGCTCTCGGGGCAGTGTTACTGCAAGGGGGCCGGCCGGTCGAGTACGCTTCGTCCACGCTCACAGATACGCAATGCAGGTACGCTCAAATTGAAAAAGAGTTGCTGGCCATTGTATTCGCTCTGGAGCGGTTTCATCAATACGTGTATGGCCGGAAGGATGTAACAGTGGAGACAGACCATAAGCCCCTGGAAGCGTTATTTAACAAATCCTTGGATTCCGTTCCAGCCCGATTGCAACGAATGATGCTTCGCATTCAAGGGTATGACTTTAAAGTTATATACAAACCTGGAAAATATATGTACGTGGCAGATACCTTATCGAGAGCACCGTTGCCCGATTTATTACATGAGAAAGTAAGCAATGAAATCGCGGAGCAATCTTGTTTTTTAATAGAAAATATCAGGTTTAGCGATAGTAAAATTAATTTGGTAAAGAATTATACTTTAAAGGATGAAGAGTGTCAGTTGATAATAAAGTACATTAAAAACGGATGGCCAAATAATAAGTATGAAGTAGATAAAAAAGTAAAAGAGCAGTGGTCATATAAAGAAACTTTTGAATATGTAGATGGCGTAATTTTCAAAAATAATTTAGTTTATATTCCACAGGAGTTGAGATCCGAAATGGTTAACCGTATTCACGAAGGGCATATGGGTATAGATAGGTGTAAACGACATGCGCGTGATGTGATGTTTTGGCCGGGGATGTCGCGCGATGTGGAGCGGGCCGTACGCCGGTGCGCGACGTGCGCCGAGCGAGCGCCGCGTCCTAGTCGTGAGCCGCTCATGCCGCACTCTATCCCGTGCCTGCCGTGGGCTAAAGTAGGTTCCGACATATTTCAACATGGTAAAAAATATTTTTTGATTTTAGTCGACTATTTTTCAAATTTTATTGAAGTTGGTCCCTTATCTAATATTACTAGTAAGACTGTTATCACTGCAATGAAGGATCAATTTGCAAGACATGGTATCCCGCAGGAATTAGTTACTGACAACGGACCAGCTTATGCTTCTAAGGAATTTAAGTTATTCAGTAAACAATGGAGTTTTAAACACACGACCACTTCTCCAAATTATGCGCAATCAAATGGGCGAAGTGAAAAAAGCGTTCATATTGTAAAAAACATCCTAAGTAAGTCTCTAGCTTCCGGATCTGATTTTTATTTAGGCTTGTTAAATTTAAGAACGACGCCTAGAGATGGCATTAGTTCTCCGTCACAGTTACTCATGGGACGTCGTCTTAATACAAGGGTCCCATCCCACGAATGCAAATTACTACCGGACCGTGACAGTACTGTTGATTATAAAGCTATAAAACGTAAACAACAGCTGAGTAAGCAATATTATGACAGGCACGCACGAGCGCTGCCACAGCTGCAGACCGGCGAGCGCGTCGTGATGGTGGACGCCGCCGGTGGCAGGAAGCACGCGCGGGTTCAGTCGCGGGCTCCACAACCAAGATCTTATTTTGTTGTAGATTCTGCAGGGAAACGTTACAGACGAAACAGGCGACATTTAATTAATTTGAAGTCATCTGGCGGTTCAAGTTCTAAAAATGAAACGGTATTAGATAAACAGGTGCGCGGTGACGATGAAGACTGGTCCAGTGCAGAAAGCGACAACAACAACTCGGACGAAACCTATACATTCACTAGCGGGGACGGGTCGCGACTTTCTGACATACCTCCTGATAACAATGAGCCAGAGCGCATACGCAGACAGGCGGCTGATGCGGCCCGTATTAATATAGCAAAAATGTTAAATACTAACAAATAAGCATTATGTATATGTACTTAGTATGGGTAATATTTTGTATTTTTTTTTTGCGTTTTTTTTTAATCTTTGTGTATGTCATCAGTTAGAAACTGTTATTAAGGATAGAGTAAACTAGAAAGAAGTAATAACATATTTTTGAATTATATATCTTAAAAATATAAGAAATTAAGTTTTGCTTTGATGGGGGAAGATGAGGTAGTTTAGTTTTATATGTACCCACATATATAATAAAGTCAGTCTTGGTCTAACTTGCCTTTTATTCACAACAACATGTTCATAAAGTGTTCATAAAATGTTATCTTTTTAAAATAATCGCAATGCGTAAAAACGGCTTGCTTCGAAAACATTTTTTACACATTAAAAAGATACGAAAATAACATTAAATTGCAAATACTCAAAAAATGAAACAGTACACAAAAATAATGTTATTTAAAATTAACAAAAAAAAAAAGTTTGGAGTACATGGTGTTGAATTCTTAGAATTTCCAGAGTAGTTTGCACGAAACTATTGGTATTATGTGGGCGCAACTTTACTTTATAAAAGTATTTTGTTATTCTGAAATACCATTCGCCAACAACGTTGGGCCAACATAATAAAAAATCTACTTCAGCCAATTTTAATCACTGCATTGTAGTCATTCATTAAAGTCATTGTTTTGCATGCATTAACACTTCAAGATTAATAAGTTTGCGATAATTACGAAGTAAATTGTAATGTAGTATATTATTTGAAAGCACGCGACCGCACTCGCGTGAACAATTCGTCATACGCTGTTCGTTTTATGCAATTATTTGTGTATTGTGGGCTAGACGGAGAACTTGACGGCGCAGCATGGCGCACAGTAACTAATTTAATACTAACACCCTTAAATGTACCCATGTCTGACATAAAATAAATGAATTATGAATTAAAAAAACAACATTCAAAATTAATACTTATTATTATTACTCTACTTCATGATTAAACTTACAACTAAGTTGGTATACTATTCTGTGTAGCCAACTGTACTTTTATAAATAGAACAAGTGTTACGGTATTATAATTTAAGGCAAGCGGCAAAAATACAAATTGCCAAGTTGTGACGCAATGCGATTATGCATATTTAAAAAAAATAATGAATATAAAAGTAACGCCGCATGTTTAATATACTTTTATGTTCTAACATTTGTGTGTTCATTTTGACGTGTGGGTCACGAGGTCAATTGATTCTGTACACTTTGGTGTCAAAAGACGAGGTTTATATAACGACGATAACATGACAGCAAGAGCTAACATTTCACGTGCTTTACAAAGCACAAAGTCATAGATTAAAAAAAAAAAATGCGTCACTTAAAAGAGAGCGCGATTCGAACTTCTTTGCACGAAGTCATCTTTATTATCAGACAATTGTGTGATTCAAGCCTGTAATGTTCTAACCAAACTGGAAATAACTAAACAAAATATGCTTCCCGTGGAAATCGAACCCACTAACTCAAACGCCATCGTCAGTTCTGTTTAATTTGACTATTTATGTCTATGTTTTAATTCAAGACAGCAAAAAATTGTCTAATCTGTCTTCTGCTTTATGTGAACTATTTTAAGGAATAAGTTTGTTGTGATAAAAGGTGAGGGCTATAAAAGACGGAAAGTATAAGAATTGTAAGGTAATATTTGTTAGTTGCAATGCAAACTGAATAAAGCCAATTACGATACCGCCCACGGCTATAAGGGCACAATCGAACATTGAAATATACTCGCCCACCAAGCGAAGTGATACTTTTCAATGCCTTAATTGCTTATTTATTTTCCAAGTTTATATTTATATTAAAAACTTGTTTGTGTATATGCTTTTATAATGTGTTGTTGTAAATATTAATTGCATTTTAGTATAAGGACATAGTGAGACAGTGATATTTGTGTATGTATACCTATAGTTAGAACTTTTGTTGTACAAAATGAAATAAATTGAAACGGTAAGATTTTTTTTACAAAACATTTTTAGACACGAATTTAAATGAACTAAGCCAAGATGGTATGGTTGATTTTGGGGGTCGTGGGTTTGAATCCCACGGAATACATTTCCAAAGTTGTTTATTGAACTTTATTGCTTCTAACTTCCGAAACAATTCAAACTATGTAAAATTCTGTAAATTGTAAAATATCTAGCCGTATAATTTAAGCGTGTCTTGTGATTCCCAATCCACATAAAGAAATCTGCATTATTAAGTTTTATGTTCCGTCCCTCCCTGTCTGATGTCAAATCTTTGCGGCAATATTTCAATATATACATTTCTATATATATATAAGAGAAAGTCGTGTTAGTTACACTATTAATAACTCAAGAACGGCTGAATGAGGTAACTTTGAACCAGGAGAAGGACAAAACCCATCCTACACCGAACAAAGCCATCATTCATAATTGAAGATAGATGGGCCCGACTAGCAACACCCTGGGTTTCAGAAGGCCGTAGACCGAGGGGCAGGCCACGCAAGTGATGGCGGGATGACCTGGACAAATTCGAGACTGGATGGCACCAAGCGACGAGTGACAGAGACGTGTTCACAAGAGGGGAGGCCTTTGCCCAGCTGTGAGGCAATTAAGGCTATATAACAAATACTAAGTAATCTAACCCAATCTTATCATTCAAAAACAATTTCAATCCGTCTGAATCTTAGTTGGTTTTTATCCCAGTTTGAATAAAATTAGAGTAATCCACACACTCAACCTAATTGTTCGCGATAATCTCTTAATATATGCACGGAGGCAAGTACTTAGACGAGATTTGGCCCCATAATCTTATTATGTTGAAATTTTCGGACCCCTTTTTACTTAATTAAGTATTTTGCCATTGCTTTGTCCTGTTTTTAAGGTCGAGTTTGAATTTCCAGTAAATTAAAAGTGCTTTTAGTATAAGATCTTAGTGATTATTTGTTCTTGGAATTGCGTTTTAATGCATTGTACACAGATAAATATTTATCACTTTATTCATAAAATTTTGCAAACATTCGTTAAACCAATTATAACTAAAATGTGTTGTGTCTCGTTCTTCATTATCATCACTACATAGTATAAAACAAAGTCGCTTTCTCTGTCCCTATATCTCTATGTATGCTTAAATCTTTAAAACTACGCAACGGATTTTGATGCTGTTTTTTTTTAAATAGAGTGATTCAAGAGGAAGGTTTTTATGCCGATGCGAAGCCGGGGCGGGTCGCTAGTAAACTAATAATAATCGAAGTAATTTAACCCAATCTTATCATTCAAAAACAATTTCTATCCGTCCGAATCTTAGTTGGTTTTTATCCCAGTTTGAATAAAATTAGAGTAATCCACACACTCAACCTAATTGTTCGCGATAATCTCTTAATATATGCACGGAGGCAAGTACTTAGACGAGATTTGGCCCCATAATCTTATTATGTTGAAATTTTCGGACCCCTTTTTACTTAATTAAGTATTTTGCCATTGCTTTGTCCTGTTTTTAAGGTCGAGTTTGAATTTCCAGTAAATTAAAAATGCTATTAGTATAAGATCTTAGTGATTATTTGTTCTTGGAATTACGTTTTAATGCATTGTACACAGATAAATATTTATCACTTTATTCATAAAATTTTGCAAACATTCGTTAAACCAATTATAACTAAAATGTAATAAAACAAAGTCGTTTTTTCTGTCCCTATATCTCTATGTATGCTTAAATCTTTAAAACTACGCAACGGATTTTGATGCGGTTTTTTTTAATAAATAGTGATTCAAGGGGAAGGTTATTATGCCCATACGAAGCCGGGGCGAGTCGCTAGTTATCTATAAATATCGATAAGAGAGAAAATACCTAAAAATATATTTTGGCTAAAACAACAAAACGTCTATTTTTGTGAATAAGAGGGATCGGCTTAAGAAAAAATGGTGATTTAAGTCTATGATACCTTAACCAAACTATAACAAAAAAAGTATGCTTCCCATGGGAATCAATCACACAACCTCCAGATCTTTAGGAATACGTTTAAACCTCTTGACTGCAGAGAGGCAGTTACCAAAATGTACATTAAATAAAAATAAATAAATAAAATAAATATATAAAGGACAAATCACACAGATTGAGTTAGCCCCAAAGTAAGTTCAAGGCTTGTGTTATGGGATACTAACGCAACGAAAAAAAAAAACAAATTATGTTAAAAATTTATAAACTTAGGTACTTATTATTTCAAATAAAAAAAATTCAGATAAGCATATTCTATGTACACGTTTAGACGGTTATAAATGAAACAGGATCTTTGACTATATCTTCAAACGAAAATATATATTTATCCTTGATAGACAAAGCTTTGGCCCTTGAATTCCTTTTTTTTTGAAATAAACAGTCTTTATATAAATTGGAATAAAAAGCACCACGGCTTGCAATTATCCACTGTCTTTTTTCCCAAAAAAAAAAAACAAAAAAACAACGCACTTAATAATAATTCATTATGTAAATAATTGAGTTAGCCTAACGTAAGTTATAGGTTTGTGTTATAAGATACTAAACACACTTGACGCATTGGCAAATATATTGGGCCAACTTAGTTGTAACGTTGAAATTCTCAGCAGATCTGATATTTAATTATACCTAATTTAAAAACGTGTTTGTAATATTTCAGCATCATCTGATTTTCCATTCATTTATCAAAGCAAAATAACAAATGCATGACTAAGGTACGTTTATAATTTATGCTCACTGTATCACAAGAAACAAAAAAAAACATGAAGATAAAAGGCTTTAAATGTACTCGTAAGATTACACGTCTTTATGAAAAAGCTTATGATGTTATTTTTTTATTTTTTAGCCTACATTTAATGTGTCCCACTGCTGGGCAAAGGCCTCCCCCCTCCTTCTCCACTCATCCCTATCCATGGAAACTTCTGGCCACTTGTCCAAAAATTTGTCGAGATCGTCACGCCACCTCCTCCTTGGTCTGCCTCTATTTCGCCGGCCGTCCGGTAACCAAAAAGTGGTCATTGCTGCCCACCTTTCTGGCCGCATACGACAAACGTGTCCTGCTCAGTCCCATTTCAGTTTTGCTGTTTTTGTTCCTACATCCTGAATTTTTGTTAGGGAGCGCAGCTTGGTGTTCCTCACTTTATCTATTAGCCGGAAGCCCAGTATACTGCGCTCCATAGCTCGTTGGCAAACCTTGAGCCTGGACTTCTGAGCTTCGGTAAATGACCATGTCTGTGCACCGTAGGTTAGGACCGGTAGAATGCACATGTCGAGGAGCTTTCGCTTAAGGGAAAGTGGGAAGGGTGCCTTTCATTAGTCCCTTCATGGACCAGAAGCTCTTCCAGGCATTGCCAGTGCGGCGGTCGATTTCTCGATCTTGCCTGTTATCGAAGGATGCTATCTGGCCCAGGTACAGGTATGATGTTGTTATGAATATATATTTTTTTCTAAATATTCAGGGTAGCAGAGTAAACACCGATATCATTGAAATAGTGGATAAATAACTAGAATATAAAAAATCCTGATCAAATACAAAAATTAAATATAACTGTGATTTCAAAAATAATAACTGTGATTTCGCGATGAAAGATGGACACGGTGATCACCGTATCGTATTCTATTTACGGCTGTGATACCTTGAGAGTAACACTACTGCCATCTCGTGGAATAACATGTCTTGCCAATCAAAACGGAACACAACAATGCAAGTACTGCTTTTTGGTGGTACCCAAACATACGATCTTGAAACAAAGACCTTACGAACCAATGCAAGAGATGTCTTTACTAGCGGAATCATCATATTATCTCTAGTAGTTAACTATAAAGATGTCGATTTTCATACGAGTCCGCTCTTACCCTAATGTCTTTTTAAGCGACATAACAAAACGAAGGTAAAGTTTGAAAACTCAGTGAACCAGTGGATGTGTTCTCAGTCTCGCTAGACTACACTTTGGTCTACTAGTTGCTGCAGCCAATGTAGGAGCTCGATTTTTAGGATTCCGTAGGGAATGCAAGGAATCCTTATAAGATAGCAATCACTGAAGCATGATGAAAAAAAACAGAGACTAAAGGACCGGTGCATCTCATCTCTTACTCTACCTTCTCCTTACTAGGTAGTAAGGTGGAAGGTAGAGTATCTATCTCTAGAGTGTATAATTGATGATATATATGAAAGGGAATAGTTGAGACTCCGACATAAAGAAAAGGTTTATTAGGAAGGAAAAAAGACGCTTTTAATGATAGTGACATTGACGTAAACATACAGGAATTAGCAATCTACACGCATAGCATAGCAAATTTGTAATAGATAGCTTCAATACCCTCCTTGAAAATGTGCTTTGGGAATTTGCCACCTATAAGAGTGGTACAGGCAGCTGCAGAGAAAAATTACCCTCTTTCAATAGTGATACTTGTGGCATGGGGGTCAGATTTCTCTGCAGCCGACTGTACAGTCGGCCACACAGAAAATATACCACTTTATCCGAAAAATCACATCAAAGGTGATAAAAGTTTGATGTTGGTATTTTACTTACCAGAATAGCGTAATATCAACAAATAACAAGTCATTCGATACAAAATGTCGACAGAAACCACTTCGCTCAACAAAAGTGGTAGCTGCATTTAAAAAACTAAACCCCTACATCCGGCTACTCTAATTTCCGTCCAGAATACCACAGTAATGGTCCTTTCGACAATTAAGCGGAAAATTGTAGTAACAGCCAATTATGAGCAGTGCATTAGTGATTTGGCAGATTTTTTTATTCCGTTTCTACTGAACCCGCGTGTGAGTCGCTCTTTTACATAAACGGTTCGGTTGTGGATATCGGAATATTCTGGATGTGGTAACTAACACCTGTTTCCACGAGAGCCAAAATCGCGACCAGTTCTAGTATATAACTGCAGCCATAACATGCAAACAATGCGTGTGTAGAAACGTTTTGAGGGATATAGAAATACGTGGTATGAGGCTTAAATTGCCGCGACGAATTTATCTTAATCGTTATCACGAGCGACGCTGGGCTTAGTAAGCTGAAGAACTAATTCCTTGAAACCTTATGGATACTTTATTGACTTTTAATTTTGATTTCTTGTAATGTGTACTATTTTTCATGCCGAAAAGTAGAGTATGGTAGTTCTCTTTTAAAAAATCTTATAAACTTTGTACCCTTAGACGCAAATAATTTGATTGATTGAAAACCTTCACTGGCTAAACAGATCCATTCGATCGACCATTAGCAATCGGACACTTCCAGTTAATCTTACAATGAGTAAGCACCCAGTTATTTTATATTGAATATTGTTGGCGTGTGAATCGCTGGAAACTGGCTCTTGTTGGCTTTAATGTGCAAAAGACACGACAGTTAGTGGGAACCCTCGTTTAGGGGTAAACAAGCAGTATTTTGAGCTACCGATTAGTTTATAGAAATGTATAATAAATAGCCTGACTATAAGGCATTTTATAATTATTTCTTACCTATAAAGTATCTTCAGTGAAGTTAGGTAAGAAATACTACTACCTTATAAGCATCATCTCTGTCACTCGCTGGTTGACTGTAAGAGATCCTATTCTGGGATAAGTCCGCCATTGTACTTTTATTATATTTCTATGCTTTTGTATTCACTTTTGTTAAGTACAATAAGGTTATTACAAACAAATCGGATCAAAATTCTGTCGTCTTTGTAAGGCCTTAGAGTTTTTAAACTCCAACTTAATTTTTCATAAATATTTTCTCATGTTTACATTTGTTTTTTGCAAAAAAGGGTCATCACTATCACCCCTACAGCCCGCAGTTTCTTGCTCAATAAATATTCCACTAAAGTAAACTTAGAAGTCACAGTACAGTTCACGCCAAATCTGAACCTAGTAATAGCCCAACGATTTCTCCTCTTCCTTTTTAAATCCTGACGTAGAAACTAAAAAATGTACCGTAATATTTCCTCACTTGACCTCTCCATTACTATATTCACACCCATGAGCGGACGGAATAACATTTTTCTTTCCAAAAATATAAATGACAAAGTAGCCATGCATACATTATTATATATCTACATCAGAATTGACAAATGTGGCGAATAAATCAAAGTGGCCCTCGGTTCACGCAACGAAAAAATGTTAAGGGTTTTATACACTGAACGATTTTAAATAAAGATTAAATTAATTGAGAAAAGAGTGTCATTATTCTTCTTCTTAGCGTGTTGACGTTTACCTCAGATACACTTGAATGCCAAAAAATGGGCTACCCTTACAGCGTTTTCTGTAGCTTGGTCAGCGTGAGTGCAGGTATCAATCGTCTAAGGAGATGCACCACACTCGCATTGCTTTTATTGCTTGCATTAACTATTATTCTTCATCCGGGCGCTTTTCCGGTTGCACTCTGCTAGTTCGGAACTAAGGATCCGCTTTACTATTTTATATTTGATCTACTCCACTTTACCCGGTCTTCGGTATCGTTTGAAGCTCCATTAACACGCATTGTATTAATTAATACCTCCAAACCTCCATATCTGGGAACATTACTAAAAGCATATCTGCACTCTGTTTTCCTTGTCATCATCATCATCATTTCGTGTAGGTGTCACGGTCAATCGACTATGCATACCCTGGTGTCAGAGTTCCTCGGAATCGCCTCTCAGCCTCTGATGTAGTTCCTTTAAAGACTAACACATGACAGCCCGGACCAACGGCTTAACGTGCCTTCCGAACACAGAATCATCTTTATTATTAGACAATCAGGTGATTCAAGCCTGCGAGGTCCTAACCGAACTGGAAACAACTAAAAAAAGTATGCTTCCCATGGGAATCGAACCCACTACCCACGAGTTCATAGGTAAATGCTTTATCCACTGGACCACGGAGGCAGTGAATTAGTGTTTTTCTTGTAAAAATAGATTACAGAGATCAGACCGCAGTCGCTAAATTGTAATAACCAGAACTGCACTCGGTGGAAACCAGTCAGACTGAAGTAAAATTAAACTGAGGCCAGAGCACACCGGAAGAGAGTATGGTCTATTTTTAAGACAGATACAGCTCTATTCTTTGTCCACATGTGTACATGCCCCTTAATACCAACTTATACATTCCTTTTATAAAATGTGCGCTAATAATGATTACTTTTTCCTATGTTGATTGCTGCTATCGTAAATATGGGGCTTAAAATGTTCATTTCCTTCTCGAAAATTACGTCAATTTTTTTTCACATATCCAAATGGAAATAGATTAACTTACGGCCCACTGTACACGGATTTTAATCTCTCTCTCTCTTTCTCTCTTTCTCATCTTAGTGCCTTCCCGGTTGCTTCCTAAGCTGATTGCTTCGGAGCCCAGGGTCCGCTTTCCTGCTTTTTCTCCTTCACTTCGCCCGATCTTCGGCATCCCTAGTTGTGAGACCATTTGCGCGCATATCGTTTACTGCGACGTCGCGCCAGCATTTCTGTTATTCAGTCATTTTCTGAACACGGATTGTAATATGATCTGGCAACTGTCAGCTACATCTAAGAAGGATTTAATGTTATGAGAGAAAAGGCTCCCATTGGGGAACCCCCTCGACAAGCAAATGTCATTGAACACATCTGCTTATAGTCTTTGGACTGATTGCGAGATGAGAAGAAAGGAACAAAAAAAAGAAATACTGAAAAATAAACTAAATTTCTTTTCTCTAAAACTTTCCAGTCACTAGCGCGTTCAAACCGCGACATAAGACCTTATCTTCATATGATAGAATACCCTGTATTAATATGCTATTGCACTACGTCAATGCTATTTCGGAATAGTCCATTCGAGTCCTAATTGAGGCGACGTCATGTCACTTCACAGTTCCGTGAATGTTTCGTCAATTTCGCCGTTCATATGATGGCTATTTCCATTTTACGCTTTACTGCTTTCTGTATACGTTACCACTTTCACTATATAATATAAAACAAAGTCGCTTTCTCTGTCCCTATATCCCTATGTATGCTTAAATCTTTAAAACTACGCAACGGATTTTGATGCGGTTTTTTTTAATAGATAGTGTGATTCAAGAGGAAAGTTTGTCGCTAGTCATATCATATAGTAGCATTATTTATTGATGTATGTGGTTTTATGTTAATTGACTCAATATACCCTGATGTCAGAGTTCTTCAACCGCCTCTCGGTCTTTGACATGATTTCTTTGAACGACCACTTGGTGGCAGTCAGGATCCACATCTTAACGTGTCTTCTTCTGAAATACGAAATGCTCTTTATCAGAAATCCGCAGAGAAATAACAAAGAAGAGACAACATAATTAAAATATAAATTTACTCTCCCCCCCTTCCCCCCTTCTCGACTATCATACCTAATTATCAAACATAATTAAAATATAAATTTACTATCATAACTAGGTGGTCTGTATTTCCACCATGTTTCCACGAAGGATATAAAATATAGAGTGTGTTTCTATGAAAAAGAGCAATAGAGCAACTCCACTCCATATAAGTTTATGTTCCTTGGTCCTAACCACGTAAAACTACCTACGCTTTTATTTATTTTATTATATTTAGGTCCCTTATTTTTTCTTTTAACACTTCCCATTTGGGAAAGGGTTAGATACTTTCCTTACCTTTTTATGCCATTTAACAAGTAGGCTATCAGGCATACGGCCCACCTGATGTGAAATCGTTACCGTAGCTTATGTACATATTCAGTAAATTCATATTAAGACAGTGACCGGCCGCCTATCTAAAGTAAAAACCTAAAGTTAAAGCTGGTTAACATGATGGTTTCGTATCGAAAAACATAACAAAAGCGGTTGTTTTTGCGGCAGAAATAGACAAGGATCCTTTAAAATACATCCAGAATATTGCACGAATATTAGACATATCAGTCAAAGTCAGTAAAACGACACAGGTAGATGAGAAGCGAATTGTCTCATGTTTTTATTCGAATAGACAATATTTCATCGATATCGCATAGAAAAAATATTACTTTCCTTTTATGATAGAACTAGCATTCACTCTATAGACAAATCACATAGATTGAGTTAGCCCCAAAGTAGGTTTGAGACTTGTGTTATGGGATACTAACTCAACGATACTATATTTTTATAACAAATACATAAATAGATAATCATCCAAGACCCAGGCCAATAAGAAAAATACCATTTTTCATCTTGACTTAACCGGGGATCGAACCCGGGTTAACCGTTATGCCACGGAGGTCGTCGGAGATAATGTAAGTACGAAATTTTACAATTTTAAATTCAAACAATACCATTGTTGACATTCTGAAGCCCTTTAACTAATTAATTAAATCAAACAATGCTTATTTCTGTTTTGAATAAGAACAACATACACAATGAGAAGCCTTTGATTATTTTCTTGCGAGCTTTTTTGCTTTCTGTTTACATTGACCCTTTTTGCTGGCTGTACTTGGAATTTACAACTCTGAGATGTAAATACAATTAATTGGGACAAAAAATGTAATAATTAAAATCATTGTTGGGGCGATACAAAATTTAACGTGCAACAAAAAATGTGACAATGAAAGGAGAGAGAGAGGAGAGATATAAATAAATAAATATAAAATCAACACTTTTTTTTTAAATTCAAATTTATTTATTTGCGTTAAACAAGGTTTAGTTTTCTTCTTTATTTCTCTTATTTATATTAAAATAAACTTTTGTTTTATTATCGTTTCGTCGTTGTTTTAATTATCGTCTCAACTTTCGTTTCGTTCTTTCACGTAAAATATCGCTAAGAAAGAAGGCGATCTCAAGACTTAATAAAGATAATTCCATGCTTTGAAAGGCACATTAAGTTCCCGCTGTCATCTAGGGGTCCTTAAAGGAACCACGTCAGAGGCTGAGAGGCGGTTTCGAAGAACTCGTCATTAAGATTTGTATGATAGCCACACGGATAATAATGATGGCAACTATTATTACTGTATTTTAAACACTTTAATTTCCTGGATAATACACAAAAAACATATTATGTTGCCCGCGGCTCCGCCCGCGTCGGACTCAGTTGTATCGCGACCAATAGTAGCTTATGTTTGACCCCTGGTTGTTAACTATATCCAAACCAAAATTGATCAAAATCGGTCCAGATATAACCGTGAAAGCATAACAGACAGACTGATGGAAAGTCAGACAGACTTTCGAAATATTAGTGTGAATGATATGTATACGAATTAAACCCTGCTATGGCCTTAAATTCATAAAAAGCTTACCATTTGGACATAATTCATTTTATTTGTCAGACTCCGCAGCAGTCGCATCCGAACAGCACCTAGAGTTCAGTTTTTAGATAACCAGTCACTGATTACTTCGAGACGCTTTGTGAATACTAATTCTAGAATAGCTGCAGAAAAATCTAGCTGCAGAAAAATCTAGACTTTTCTCAATGTAGAATACCATGTTTTGAAATACTATTAAAATAAATTTAAATTGTTTTTGAATGATAATCATGAAATATTAAAGCCTTTGGTTTTCTTAATAAAAAGAGTACTAAAAAGGGAAAAATAATTTGGTAAGGGGTTGCAATCACTGCAAATCATTCGACATGCTCAAAAACAACGGTTCAAATGTACGGAAATAATTGTAAAATTATAGGATAGTCTTAGGGAATCATTATTTACATCTTAATGTTTAAAACATTAATTATCTATTGACACGATAAAAGAAGAATGAATTCATTCGAGACCCTTTCGACGTTTCATCCCACAAACGGAAAATTACAACTATACGTTAAACCCCAAATACTCATACTACCACACACCTACTGACTAATTGACAGAAGCTAGTTGCCTAAAAAACCCTACATGGGATAAGTCCGTCATTATTTGTTGTTTCTGCACTCTTTGTAAATGAATATGCTATTTGAACCGAATTCGAAAAAAAGGAGGAGGTTCTCAATTCAGCTGATTTTTTTAATGTTACCTACCTACAAATGGAAGTCGGTTTTTGTTTCTTGGAAAAAAAAAATAAAATAAAACAATCATACATGTATAAAGAAGACAATTACTAAGATAATAACTTAAAAAAATAAAACTAAAGACTTAAATAATACTAAATAAAAATAAAAGGAAAACAAAAATTCTTACCAAAAATCATAGAAAAGGTCCATGTGGCAAAAAAAAAAAAAATGTAAAAAAAACAAACAAGCTAAAATAAAGTCACCACACACATTATTTAGACTTGTTCACATTTTACTTACAAGTTAACTTGAATAGGCCTTTAAAAACACGTCAGCGTTTTCACTGAGATTCGTAAATACATTATTATGACTCATAAACACTGAACCAAATGGGTAAACCTATAAATGTGTGGATTCCGAACATATACGAGCCGAGTTATGGTTAGGGTTACGCATCGAAACTGCTGTTAATCATGCCACGGCCAAGGGCATAGGTCGTTCTGAATATTAAAGTACTAGATAAAGTCTATATTTTATTTCCGATTCTGTACAATAGATTTGTAGCTTTAGATGTGTAGGTCTAAGATTGTTTTTTCTTAATTCTCATTATTTTACATCTAAATCCGTTGGTGTTTATAGAATCGTAGCGGTTTTTTTAGCTGCGTAGCGATCTTCGTAGCTTCGTAGCGATCTTCGTAGCTTTGCTACGATGTTTGTAGCATTTCGTAGCTTCTTTGCGTTATATTTTCTTTTTAACCATAATGTTCATTACTATTATTTAATATTTAAATAAATTGTCAGTCCCAGTTGTTTTCTTTTTAAAATTTAGTAGGCAATACTTTTATTTTTATTAGGCATTATTTTTTAAATTCAAGTGACAAAGTTGTACTATTTGACGATTGAACCCCAAACACGCCTCGGCTGAAATATTAAAAACGAGACAGACAAAAAATGTTTTTCATTTCGAAGATCAAATATTGCTTTTGAAAGCTTTCACAATAACATATTTAAGTACGAGTGTACTAATGGATAAGTATTTGCCTATAACACAATATTGATGATTTGGTAGGAGAAATGAATACAAATAAAATATTTCTCGGTCACTTACATTTTTGTTAAAGAACATTTTTCATATAATTTATTATAAGACAAAAAAATTGAAGAGCTTGACGATAATATACGTAACGATCGTACGTGTCAAGTGAATAAGAGCGTGGTCCGACTAAGATTGGTCGTCACTAGTGTAATTTCTATTTTGAGACCCCCTGTTGCTGCGTTGTTGGGTTGTTACCATGTTTGCTGGTTCATTATAAAATATTTGTAATGAAATTTTTGTGGACTCGTGCACAGAGGGTTCCCTACCATTATATTTATGAAACGGCAATAAATCACGTTTGTTGCATAAGAGTAATTTTTTTTTTGTATTTTTTTTTTTTGTTGCGGCAATAGAAATACATTATTTGTGTAAATTTTAACTATTTGATTGGTTTATGAGATAAAGCCTGGGATCAGATGGACTTACATAGATACAAACAAACACATGGATAAACAACAGAGTTTTAGTAATAGGGTCCCTTTTATAACCTTTAGGTGCAGAATCCTATAAACTACTAGAGCGATGTTGAAATTATTTTATTATTATTTTTTCACAATTTGTTTACTACATTATCGCTGCTTAGATCACAGTCGAGTAAATCCGCGAGTCACAGCTAGTTTCTAATAATATCTTTTTAAAGAATGATTAACATACATGATACACGTATTTTTGAATAATGTCTATTACCCAAATTCTAAAAGCAGCGTATTTTATACTGTGAGTAATGTGGTGAGGTAACGTGGTTAAAATATGATTTACCTGTTAATATGGTCCTTTGAAACAAATCATAACAAACATAAATACTTATTCGCAGAAAATAAATAAAATACAATTTTGTCAAACAAAATTTAATCGTTTGTTTGTTTGGTATAACTTTATAATAAATCTATATATATAAAAGAAAGTCGTGTTAGTTACTTCACTTATAACTCAAGAACGGCTGAACCGATTTAGCTGAAAATTGTCAGGGAGGTAGCTTAGAGCCAGGAGAAGGACATAGGATACTTTTTATCCCGGGAAGCCCACGCGGCCGAAGCCGCGGGCAAAAGCTAGTAAATAATAAAACATAGATAATAAAACAAAAGTACAATGGCGGACTTATCCCAAAAACAGTCAACCAGCGAGTGACAAAAAGGATGCTTATAATATAGTAGTAGAAGTTAGAAGTATAATATCTTTTTTTACTCAAATATGTTAAACAGTCGCGCGAATTCGCATGAAAATAGACAATTTATGATCATGTAGATTCAAACATTTTCCCCCAAAACTCATAACAATACGAGGTTTGTAATCAAATAAGAAAAAAAGGAATCCGCCCCCATTATCCTAATCCAATTTTTTTGCCTTTTTTAGGCAAAACCCAAAGTGACACCCAAAATCCGCGTATATAAAGATAATTGGGCCGGGGTGATATCAGCCGTCTTTTTGCCGTCGACGAAGGTCCCAATAAATAAAGCGAATGGCGATGCCCGAATGCTATCACATGCACCTGTCGATTTTTCAACGAGGCCCGAACTGGTATGGTCAGTGTGGAGGAGGATTTTTTATGTAAATTTTCTTAGAGTGCAATAATATAGATAAATTTACAGTGTTGTTAAGTTATTAGCATAAACCAGACTAAAAAGTAATAATACACAATACGAACGGTATTGTGTTGGCTACAAATCCGACCTTGTGAACCGTGATGTCAGGGTTCTTCGTAAACGCCTCGACTACAACATTACTTTTTTAGGAGTAAGAAGTAAATATCGGACTCAAACGTACTGTGCACTTTAAGAGGAATTTCTTCCTATGTCTTTGTTTATTTCTTGGAATCTACCACGTTTACCTAAAAAACTACAACATAAGTGTTATGGTTTGATTTTTGAAGCCAGCAGTGCGGCCGTGACTCTTTTTTTTAAATCATTTCTTCATTATCGTCTTCTTTGTCCAGCCCTTATCCCACTAATTCCTTCTAATATAATGTTATATCACTATTATTTTGTAAAGTACAGACGATTTTATGAAATAGGATTCAAAGATAACAAAAAGAGAAATCCCTTATATCCAAAAATTGGGGAATGTTGGAAGAAAATATTTTTAATGTTAATAAATCTTTTTTCACAACTGGTTGTTAAAGAAGTTGCCATGGCGGCCGAAAGGATTTATTTACTTTAAATAAAAAATATATTATATTAAAAAGTTGTATTCCATACTATTGGGCTTTAAAGCCAATAGAGGGGTGTAATGTGACGATATCGGCAGAGTGTCAAATCTGGTTCCGGACATTTCGTACCCAATCTACTGCCCCCTTGAAAAAGAAATTCGGTTTCACTGCTTAACCAAAATATTTTGACCCCTAGCATGAAAACCAAGACTTTCTTCTTACATACTTTAAAGTTCAAAGTATTTTGGTCCAGAGTTATAGCTACTGATCGAACTTTTGTGTTCTCCCGCGAAGCATAATACTCGTATTATTTCATGGTGAAAGGATTCCGTGATCAAATCCTGAATATATTTTGACGTTACGCAGCCAAAGTGTTCCGATGTTATGTAGCTTTTTGCTGGGAAGTACTTATTATATTCGTGCAAACTCAGGTGTAAAAATGTCGTACATTTCCAGCGGTATGAAAGGAAAACACTAAAATAACAACTGCAGAATGAAAACTGTTGCATTTGTGAAAGCCTTAGAATAAGTCTAGATGGAAACGGAAGAAAAAGTAATTTCTTCATAACAATATCTGGCTCTATTTATAAGAAAACGGTTGTACGGCGCGCCTTCATTATTTTGAGACGGAACTGTGATGGCATAAAGCTCTCTGTTGACGTAGGTTTTTATTCTGAGTTTATAAAGTATGCAATAAGGAAAATAAATCATCATCATCATCATCATTTCGAGTAGGCGTCACGGTCAACCAACCATGCACACATAGGAAAATAAATGGTCAGAGTAAATAGGCTATTTTGATCCCCGGTCAGGTCAAAATGGAAAATATTTTTTTTTATTGGCCTGTATCTTGAATGTTTATTTATATAGGTATATGTATTTCTTAAAAAATATAGTTGTTAGTATCCGATAACACAAGTCTCGAACTTACTTTGGGGCTAACTCAATCTGTACGATTTGTCCCTATATATTTGTTTATTATTTTAATCTGAATGCACAATTGCGCAAATTAGTTATGTTTATCTCTTATGTCACTAGAAGTATAAGTATGTTGTTAAATGAAAAGAGGGAAAAAACATTATTTTTTACAGCCCACTGAAATATAAGTGTTAAATGTTTTGAAAAAGTCATTAACGTCTTCTTTAAAGCATGTTGAGGGAAAAGGAAGGTTTGGCAACCCTGGTTAAGAAAATAAATACAATGAAATTCGACCTAAAGATAACAAAATAGTTTACTTTTGTGTAACAGATAAACTTAATGACAACAACAATATTAGTTTACCAAAGTTTAGCCGTAAGTTTATTCAACACAATTTGTAAATGCCAAGCTAACCTTTAAGTTATCAATCTTTAGCTTTTGTTTATAACCTTCGACCCTAAAGGGTGGATTTATGAAACCTATTGTTGTTGATTTAGCTGAAAATGAGACGCCATTTTTATTTAGATAGCGATGAAGACCTTACCTTAGAGTCAGTGTATATTGTGTCATTATGCAACAAAGCTTTATCATAAACAGTCTATGCATGTTTCCTCAATATGATAGACTAGCTGTATTTCACAGTTTCATTCGTCTTTATGTGAATATACCTATAACCTATGTCACTCAGAGATAATATAGCATAATAATGGTAAAATAATTATTGAACATGGTTACAAAAAAAAAAAAATTGAAACATACAAATCTTTCCTTATTATCATATATTTAAAAAATGCCTGAAAGAAACCGCTCGTGATTTTCTAATCATATGTCTATTACATAGAATAAAAAAATTGCCTGGGTAGAGAGTAGAGACCGCGCGCGATATTCAAATTCTATGGTCTATTAGTATAAAATTCGAACGCAGTAAATCTAAATGAGAGGAACAGCATGACCTTTGCCGAGTTTTTTAAACTTTCTGCATCGTGCGTAAAGTTCATTTTTGAATGCAATGTGCAATTGTGCACCCACACATTGCATGAGACTTGAAAAAAATCTACACTGACACCCACACATACTAAACACCATATTCATGGTCCTTTAAATTCACACACATACGCACAAACGAGCATTAACGGTTTTTTTATGAAGAGGGGTTTACAATAAAGCTATAACGTATCCCCTTTTGGCAAATAAAAACATATTGACTGCTGCTTATTGTGGCGAAGGGCGATGTTACAATGTTATACCAAGTCGTCAAAATAAAGATGACATGTTTGGTTATGCCCTTTGACTTATCATTGGTATATTATTTTATTAGTTCCACAGAAAAATATGTCTGTTACTTGACAATCATTTAAAATTAAACAGATGGCAAATTATATTTTAAATATTCAATAAAAAATATTTATTTTTATTGTAGTTTTATTTAACTCTAGCGATCAGTTCCGGCTTTGCATGGGCATACAAACCATTCTCTTGAATCACTTTATCTATTAAAAAAACTTCATCAAAATCCGTTGCGAAGTTTAATGATACAAAGGGACATAGGGACAGAGAAAGCGACTTTGTTTTATACTATGTAGTGATTAACTTCAGTTAAGTTTTTTACATAGTTGACAATATATATTTACTTTTTTTTATTAATGGTATCTTTTGTAAATAAATCTCCCATAATAAAAGATATATATAAAAAAGATTTGGTTCGAGGTCTATCCGTATTCAAAAATATTGTGCTGGTTATCGTTGAAGTAATTTCCATTTTTTATATACCTGTGGCTAAACAAATTTAACATAATTTGAGAAATTTGCTATTTTTTAGCATTTTCTATTTTGAAGTTCCGTATAAAACCGTGTCTCTGTCTGGGGAATAAATCTAATGAACGTGTATATACCTATATTGACAGAGAGACTTTAGATTTAAAAAAAATATATTTTTCTTTTGCTGCTAAAGAAAACAAAATGTTCAAAAATAGCTGTATTAAGAGTTACTTTTTTAATTAAGAACAAGACTCGCGCATGCTCGGATTTATTTATCACTCAATGGAGAGAAATGTGATCATTTTAAAGGTGCAATTTCAACAATAAAATTAAACCCACACAGCAAATGTTTGTATAATAAACAATAAAAATAAATAGCAAACTGACAGTGAATAAGACAGCATTAGAAAGAAAATATAAATGGAAACGAACTGAACTCATCTATTTCAATTTGTGCGCACCGTGAATGGGAAACTTAAAGAAGATTGTTGGATTGCACTGATAAATAATTTTATAGATAACTAAACTATGCAATGATATGAGAGTATACCTTCGAGCAATACGGTCTCCGTACTTACCGGAAAGCCGTGTTGCTTAAAGGAGTATAAACAGGACGATTCAGTGAGGAGTCCGATAGCCTAGTGAGGTGACCGTAACGCGTTTTAAGCGACGACATGCACGGCCTAGTTGGATTAGTCACGCTAGTGGTATTTTATTTAGATTTACTACGTGCTTTGAAGGCATTGTCAGTCAACCAACGCGCTTGGCAATCACTAGCCTAAGGCAATAGCCTTCGAACGCGGCCTAGCTTGATTTCATCTCTATTTGTATCTAGAGTTCGTCCGTACTTCGGAGTGTACGGTACGCCGTTGATCCCAGTTGTTCTCGCTAGATGGCAGTCGAAAAACTATTAACTATTACTGGCAATTAAACTATCTGTGGCTATGTGGTCTGTGTGGTCTCATCAACCCAGCATTTTACCGGTTAAATCCCTAAATACTTTTTCCTCAGAAAACCAGGTCTTGACTTTTTTGTTTCCCTTATAACGTGCAATAGGCCACCGACCGAATCCGAGAGGATCGAACCTTTAGCGAAGCATAAACTAAAATCTCGTATAAGTGATTTGCACTTGGCTAAGGCTGCTGTTCTATGAACGATTTGATGGAGAAAAATCGGAAGGGCATTCTTCTTATTTTCGAGTCATATTGGCTAAATGGACTCTATATTGACTTAGCCCAGTACTTGGTCACCTCCACCACCCGGTCGTTTGCCTTGTTCAAGTCGCCCATTGTGTAGGAGACAGGGCAGCTAGGGCACGACAGGTGAGCTATCGACTGCACCGCACCGAAGTCACACAGGCTGATGTCTAAGAAACCCCACGTCTCTCTCGGCATTCGGTAGGACATTAAAATGGCCTCATTCTGGACTAACCATATTTAAACAAGTTTCATAGATTCGAAAAGAAAAAAAATATAATTTATGGTATTTCTTGGATTGTTGTCTATTGGATTATGTACTCTGTGCTAAAGTTGGTCTCTTGATATTCACGAAATAAAACGATTCGAAGTGGAATAAAAAGCGAGATGTTAGTTGACGGTTGCTATCTAGTTCATAATTAAAAAGTCGCAATGAGGAAGAATGAGGAACTGAAGTTTGTGGGTTATGATGAAGTTTGAAATCTAGTATTTGTTGAAAAAAATCTACTCAAATATATTTTGAATAGGTTTTTCAGAAAGCCATCTCGTTTTATATGAATAACATTTTTTTTTGCACTTAAAAAAATACATTACATTTTACTGAGTTTTTTGGTAAAAAGGATACTTAAAGAAAAATGACTATTTTTGTGACAATTAAGAAAATAAAACATAGTTACACGAGCGGCCGTTCCCGTTTTGAGAATAACCCACTCCATCTCAAACCATGAATGTCGCTTTATATATATAGGGACACAAACTTCACTCATTGTATCTCTTTTAGTAATGTATTCTATGGCTGTATGTTTGGCTTTTAATAACAGCTTGTTGGATTTTTTTATTATGTCAAGACATTTTTTAGTAACTTTTATATTAAGTTAGGAAACTGTAAGAGATATTTTGCGTTTGTGCCCTAATTTTCTGAATTATTTCATTAAATGTTTCTACTAACATCATGCTAAACGTGGTCTTAGTTCTTATGGCCCTAGGCTCTGTTTACCCCGTATGGTATATAGACGTGATTATACGTATGTATGTATTTCAGTAAATCTAGGACCTATCGAAACATTACGACTTTCAACTTAACAAGGAAAAGTAACATAAAATGGACCTACTATTACGTACTCGTATTATTGATGAAAAAGTGGCATATAAATCAACTTCACGGCTATTTCGGAGGTCTGTAACTTGGCCAACAAGGACCACTATATACGCTCTACGTGAGCCAATATGTCTGTTTTGTTAGGCCTTGCCTTATATTGCTTATACGTGCAAGATTACCAATTTTTCCCGCTTCCCTCTTAAGTGCTTTAAAAGTATTTCCTGTAAGGTTTACTTTAGATTACTGATGATAGTTGAAGAGCTTGATAGCCTTGCGAGTTGATATTCGTAACGATAGCAGGCGTTAAGCGACGACGGTGAGTGCGTGGTTATGCTTGGATTGGTCGCCAGTAGTGGCATTTTTATCTTGAGCTCTTCCATGCTTCGGAAAGCACGTTAAGCTGTTGGTCCCGTCTGTTATCGATAGATAGTAGTAGACGTACAGCTGTGTCAGATGCCATTAGGCAGAATGAAAAATTCGACAGTGTTGGGCAATAATACATCCGGATCATGTTTCTATTGGTCTAGTTTCCATGTAAAAAGGGTTACGGTTCGACAACCGTCTACTGTAATAAATAACCAGTACCGCTAAATCATGACCGTGATTAAAAGCGTACTCTAGCCTCGGACGCGTAAGCTAAAGAGCGATCAGCTTGGACAATGATGAGTTTTAATCGATATATTGAATACTTTTAATTTGAAAATTCCAAATTATATTAAATACTTTTCATCTCAAAATTCCAAACACTATTATAATATAAATCTTATTTGTAACTTGAAATAAAAACACCGAGAGTTTTTGAGTCAGTGTTTTGTTTCTGCACAAAACAAAAAACTATTTTTGAGGCATACGTTTGTTCAGCGATATTTCAGTTTTTGTATGTTTTTAATATGTGTATTTTGTTTTTGAATAAATAATCTCAACCCAACTTCTCTACTTATATTATAAATGCAAAATAAATGCGAAAGTGAGTTTGTTTGTTGGTTTGTTTTTTTATTTTTTACGCTTACAACCTATTCACTGAACCAGTCTTCTTGAAATTTCGCATACCTCATAAGTATTGTAAAGGACATAGGGTACCTTTCATCCCGGGAAAAAGCACTATTTCCCGAGCGAAATTCACGCGGGCGAAAGCTAGTTTAATAATAAAAACATGAAGATTTTAGCTTTTCTGTACTAATCTATACTAATATTATAAAGAGGAAATGTTTGATTGTTTGTTTGTATCGAATAGGTTTCGAAACTACATGACCGATTTGAAAAATTATTTCACTCCTGGAAAGCCACACTATCCCCGAGTGACATAGACTATGCATGTACCACGGGCGAAGCCGGGTGCACTGCTAGTTATCAATAAGCCTTATATTACAATACTGAATGTCCTGCGGCTAAAACAATGATCAGATATTATTTCATAATAAAGGTTAATAAAGGTTTCTTTTACTTTGAATAAAGTTATGTAAATATTTATTTCTTGTTATCGTGTTCTAGTATCAAAATTAAAACAAGTAGGTTTATAGGGATAAATCACACAGATTGAGTTAGCCCCAAAATAAGTTCGAGACTTGTCTTATGGGATACTAACTCAACGATACAATATTTTATAAAAAATAAGTATATATATATAAACATCCAAGACCCAGGCCAATCAGAAAAAAATCATTTTTAATCTTGACCTGACCGGGGATCGAACCCGGGACCTCCTGAGTAGCAGTCAGGCATGTTAACCGTTACGCCACGGAGTTTGTCAAATATATTCATAGTCAAAAACGAAGCAACTAAGACAAAATTGAATTTTGCTTACCTGAAACTTCTCAAACTTAATTATAGGCTCTTTCATTAAGTAGTCTTTAGACTTGTTAAAATGGAACTATACTATTACGTTTATTTGTCTATATCTGTAATAAATAGATATTATTAAATACATAGTGCCTCCGTTGTCCAGTGGTTAAGAGGTTTGTCTGTAGACCTGGGGTTGTGTACTGTACAAAAATCGACTGTGTCCAGTCGGTGACACAAATACTGTATAATAATAAAATCTATAAATTAGCAACTCCCATTGTTCGAACTAGTGAACAAAGATACATAATAAATGAAAAATCGTAATAATCGCACTTAATTAAATGAACCGAGTGACTTCAATTAAACCACGGTTGGGTTAACATCCCCATACAAGTTCCTCAGTGTTACTTCGCTCAGTGACTCAGTCGCACTGGCTACCTCGCGGTGTACACCCGTGTCGGTATTGTTCTTGTGAGACCCGTGTATCTCTTACTTCGATCGAGTGATTTTAGGTACGGCATTTATACTTTGTTTTTCACATTTTTAATTAATAGAAAATTGGTGTTCTAATTTTGAAAATTTATTTTTTTTCGTGTTTGCGTTTTGGCCAGCAACAGGTAATGTAGAGAAATATTTGCGATCATAATTTTTATATTAGTTCATATTGTTTGATTTGTTTTTAATATTTTTTTACAAAACATAGTACATATCATATATTAGTTTATTTTATTATAATATGATTTTTTCTGTACTATTTATTGTTGATGTTTAACTGTATACTTACAGCTTTTGAAATAACACTAATAAAAGAAAATATTTCAATAAAATGAAACGTTTGTATCTATTTGAAATACTGGAATAAAATACAAAAAAGTAACCAAGCCTTTTGTTACATTATATTTATTTCTCGCACTCAAAATATGGAACTATAACGCATTTAAAATTTAAGTGACGGAATAAATAAATAATGGCGGACTTAGTTCAGGAAACTCTTACTACCAACCGTTGTGTGACTGATCGGGACAAGTACGTGATTACTGAGAAAATTTATTTTGGCAAAATTTAAATAATCTCATTAAATTGAATTTAATTGAACAAAACAGCAACAGAGAAAACAAGCACACACAAAACTATATACATATCAATCCAACAAGGGAAATGGCCAGTGTATTTTGAGCACCTTGCCCTATCGTAAATTGTTGATAGTATTTTAAGGTTATATTTAACAAAAACAGGACTGTGTATATACAATAATCATAGAAAATAATAATAATAGTCAATGTTTATTTTATGTAATCTGTTTCTTTTTTATTAACCAGTAATCTGTTTATGAGTCTAAAATAAAATAAATAAGAAAAATGTATGTAAATGCGAAAAGCAAAAGTGTGTATATCTAATACACAGTTTTGCTTTTTTCATATTGAGTTATGCAGATCTTAGGTTGTAGGTTTTGGTAGACTGGTTTATTTGTTTTGGCGAAAACTAAAACTTCACCACTGGACCTCACTGCACTTATATGACTATATACTGAATCAATCTTCCTGTAATTTTGCATACACATAGCTAGGAGTATTGAAAAGGACAAAGGGTACCTTTTATCCCGAGAAAAACCACTGTTCCCGCGGCAAATTCATGCGGGCTAAGCCGCGGACGAAAGCTAGTATTCTTTAACTACTAATATTATAAAGAGTCTTGTTATTGGTAGAGCGTAATCTTCGAAAATATACAACCGATTAAAAAAAAAAAAAATTCTGCATTTATAACTAATCATGGAGAATATGGGCAGTACTTAACCTACATTTATATATTAAGCAGTAGTTTTATGTTAGTCTTTTGATGAAACAAATATTTGAACGGTAACGACACCCAGAGAAATAACTTTGTTTCTTAGCAAACAACAATACGCCTCAATCATCGTCACGTGTTATATGCAGTTGTAATAAAAATGGAAATGTCTACGAAAACGCTACAAAACCATTTGCAGATAAAATATAGTTTTGAACATAAAAATGTAAATATTTTTCAGGCACGTAAACACTTAGGTAGACTGCGGCAAATTTAATGTTGGACGAAAGCTCGCGTTTGTTTCATACAATGAGTCGTCATTATCAGTTCAGCCGCAGGCTGTCCAATGCTGGACATAGGCCTCCCCTTAGGATTTCCAAAATGACCGGTTGAAGGGGGCTCCATCCAGCGCCTGCCTGCGACCTTCTTCAGGTCATTTGACAGGTCTCGTTGGTGGGTGTCCGATGCTGCGCTTACCGGTGCTTACAACCGATACAATGAGTAAAACCTAATAACCAGGGATCGGAACTTAGTTAAAATTAAAACCAGTTAGTTATTCTACACCTACATTTTTACAGCGACTGATAGCATTACTGTTAATAACATTAAATTTAAAATTTATAAAAAAACCCACGACATATTTTCTTTTTAGTGGTGACAGTCGGCCCACATATTATTTGCAGATATTAGGTATTTTCCCCACGTACACCCCCAGAGCTTTGTAACAGCTCAACCGATTTTCATTAAACATATTATTTTGTAAAGTGCACGTGATGCGCTTTCATTCGAGACCCCACTCAAGTATATTTGCAGACATTCGGTTGTTCTTCCCTACTTTCACCCCCACAACTTCTAAACGGCTCAACCAATTTTCATTAAACATGTCTTGAGAAGAAAAGAACACTTGCCCGTTAGTCACCTTTAAAACGAAAAAAACTAAATTGAAATCGCGGCATCCGTTCGGGAGCTATGATGCCAGAGACAGACAGACACGTCAAACTTTACACCCCTCTTTTTGTGTCGGGGGTTAAAAAACAACGGTCTTAAACAAGTATTTATGACATTAAAATAGACCGTTTATATTAAATAAAAAAATAATAGTTAATTTCAACGTCTTGTAAGCCCTAGGCCAACATAACATTATTAGTATAGATTTTAATTTTAACTCAGAATTATTATGATATAATCTAAACATTTTTTATTAAATTAAAATGCTTTAGCTGAAACCTCTTCTCCATAACTCATTAATTCAAGAGTAAAGAAAAATGTCTGGGAATTGTAATAAAATCGTCGAGCAAGTTTTATTTAAGTATGCAGTCTACATTGATAAGTTCTACTTAACTCTTACCGTTAAGTGAATGTTTTTTTTAAACTTATACTTTGTTGTCTGAAACTTTCTCCTATGTGTCCAGTGGTTAAGGCGTTTACCTGAACACCCTGATGTCGTTGGTTCAAATCCCATTTTAGCTGTTAACATTTCGATTAGGACATTGTAGGCTTTAGTCATACAATTGTCTGATAGTAAAGATGATTCCGTACTTCGGAAGGCACGTTGCCGGTTCGGCTGCCATCTGAAAGTCGTTAAAGGAACCATGTCAGAGGCCGAGAGACGGTTTCGAAGAACTCTGACACCAGGGCGTGCATGGTCGATTAACCGTAATATCTACATAAATTGATAATGAGTCATAATGCTATGCTGGCTAATATTGTGTATTATCTGCGGGAGCTCTTTCCTATTTATTATTTTACTAGTGACGCGCCTTGGCTTCGCGTGGGCATAAAAACCTTACTCTCGAATCACTCTATCTATAAAAAAAAACCGCATCAAAATCCGTTGCGTAGTTTTAAAGATTTAAGCATACATACGGATATAGGGACAGATAAAGCGACTTTGTTTTATACTATGTAGTGATTCTACTGTGTAGGCAATCAGGCCTACTACGGCTTACCTGATGTAAAGTGGCTACCGTATCCTATGGGCGCTGCATAGCGCCCATAGGATATCCTACCCAAATAGCAATATCCTACCCAAATAGGAAACAACTTAATAAAGTATGCTTCCTGTGGGAATCGAAGCCATGACCTCGGGTCTACACTCTACAGGCAAACGCCTTAACCACTGGACCGCGAAGGCATTCTATTTAGACTTTGTTTATTACTTTACAAGTCCAGTCGACTTTAAAAAAAACTCAATTCTGAAATCATTTTATCTTAACGTTTTCCTGGTTGCGTCTGAAATTCATTTACCACCTTTTTTATAGATATCTACATTTTGGAGAAATCGTTTAGACGAAAACCGTCCATTGCACGAATCTTTTGTTGTTTCTTTTCCTGAAATACTTGTAAATACTTTTGTTCACACTATAAATCGTCTGAATTTCTGACTTGTAATTTTGCGCTGTCTATTTCCTATTCTTATTATAAGACAAAGAAATTTTGACGTTATAATACGTGACGAATCTATCGAGCTACACGTGTATCGAAATTCTTGGAACATTCCGTAAAGAAATAGGTATTATGTTTGTAAGTACAGTACTGTCGAATTAGAACAGAGAATGTTCGTAATATTCTATAGCAGTTTATGGATATTGTTCATTAGGTTTTTTAGATACTACTTTTGCCCGCGGCTTCGCCTCGGTGAACTTCCCTCGGGAATAGTGCTTTTTCCCGGGATGAAAGGTACTCTATGTGCTTCTGCTGGTTCTAAGCTACTTCCCTATCAATTTTCAACCGAAACAGTTCAGCCGTTCTTGAGTTATAAATAGTGTAACTAACATAACTTTTTTATACATATAGATTTATTAGTAGGCAAACAGGCATACGGCCCACCTGATGAGAAGTGATTACTGAAACACCAGGGGTGTCACGTGCGCGTTGTCGACTATTAATTTTACTTTAATTATTTAAAAATCAATTTTACTTTTTCGCATGGTAAATAATGTAAACTTGCATTGTATGAAATAAACGAACATGACTAATGCCATGCACTTAGGAAATGCATTAAATATAGCTTAAATACAAAAGTAACTACTACCATGCTTACTATTGGCCTCATAAGAAAGCTCAAAGTCGCAAGCAAGAGGTTACTATTTTTATTAATAAAATACTTATCTAACGATCCCTATTAATATTACAAAAATTCTGTTTTGTTTGAATATAAGGTTTTTTGTCCTGTAAAATCTAATAACGTAACAAACAAAACTGTTTTCACAATCTGTTTTTCACAAATTTTATGCTTTCGGCTTTCATTTACTTAAACAATACAAATGAGAGAAACATTTTGTCTGAAATAAAATTATGAACATTCAGTCGTCAGTGTGGGGTGACTTTTTTCTTTGTCCTAGTGCCTTTCCGTCAGGCATCGGAATAAATAAATATATAGGGACAAATCACACAGATTGAGTTAGCCCCAAAGTAAGTTCGAGACTTGTGTTTTGCGATACTAACTCAACGATACTATACTTTATAACAAACTAGCGACCCGCCCTGGCTTCGCATGGGTGGAATTTCCTCTTGAATTACTCTATCTATTTAAAAAAAACCGCACTATAATCCGTTGCGTAGTTTTCAAGTTTTAAGCATACATAGGGACAGACAGCGGAATGCTACTTTGTTTTATACTATGTTAAGATGAAGATACATAGGTAAATAAACATGCAAGACCAATCAAATAATTAAATTTATTAATACTACAATTTTTATAATAAGATTAAAAAAAATAAAAATGAAACTAAGATAAACCTAAAATAAAACAAAATTAAAAATTTAAATAAAAGTAAAAATAATATCAGAGAATATTATCAATTTTGGTTCGGGGTTCAAACCCGGGATTACCTGAGTAGCGGGCAGGCATGTCAACTATTACGCCACTGAGGTCGACGAAAGTTAAGTTAAAAAAATCACCAGCTCATTTTCCTGCCCATACGTTTATACCTAGAGCATTACGGTTCCGCTTAACCGGTATTTACGAACCCAAAAATAACGGTCTAATCAAGTTTTTAGGACCCTAATACCGACCGCTATTTAAATTTACCAGGCTAAAGACCATTATTTTTAAATCTTTAAAAAATCGGTTTCTATTCCTCCTTAGGTTGATCCTCAACTGTTTGCTTTAGTTAGATCCTAGGGTCTGCCTTCCTACTTTTATTACTTCACTTCTATTGTTTGGCATCCTTAGTGGTGAGGCCAATGATGAGGTATGACTTTTTAAACATATTATCGACTTTTGTCTGTTATCTCCGTGATTTGTGGGCTGTGTGTATTACAGATTCGGTGAACGTAGGTTCGAATCCCAAGACAAGCGCACTTTGTATAGATTTTTTCCAGTCAAATAAGACGAAGCCTTGAAACACGCGATAGTCCGATGAGAAAGATAATTCCCTGCTTTGGAAGGCACTTTAAAGACTTTGGTTCCGGTTGTCATCTGATGGTCTTTAAAAAAAACCAAAAAAGACATGTACGTGTAGGATCAACTGATCTTGAAACTCGTAGTATTAAATGGTATTCAATTTAAATAATAAGAGTTAATGATCCAACTTAAAGTTATAGGAAACTTGAAAACTCGATTAAATATGAATAAATACTTTCTACATATATTTTGAGTAAAATCGCTAAGCGGCCTAGGCATAAAGAAAACTGAGAGAGTTTTATTATTTATTCAAGTCGTTACGACCATTGACCAGCTTTGGAAATAGAAGATTCACTTTTTTACTCGTAATTGTCAGATAAATATGGTATTATGAGAACAAACAATTTTAATAAAATAAAATCCAATAAAATAAATCTAAACTAAACATAACTTTATACATATTTTTCCATTGCCACGGTCAATGGCAATGATTATATTTTTTTTGTGCAAGGTAAGGCCAGCTCTCTGGTCACGTGTTACCTCATTCAGCTTGCGGGCGATATAGTCGTAACTTATCGATTTTCAAATGGCACCTGACATTTTTATTTTATTTTACAAGTTGCAAAAGGGCATATCAATCCAATGCTACTTCGTCAATAATTTAATTCGTTGTTTTGTTTATGCTTCAGGTATTTTTGATTTCAATACAGCCGTTTTAAGTGTAAATAAAATTATGGAGACAAATCACACAAATTAAATTAAATAAAAAAAAATAGCCCCAAAGTTTGAGACTTGTGTTATAATACTTACTCAACGCTACTATATTTATATAATATACATATAAAATAAACATCTAAGACCCGGGCCAGTTAGAAAAAGATCATTTTTCATTTTGACTTAACCGGGGACAGAACCCGCGGCCACCTGAGTAGCGGACATCCATGTTAACTATTACGCCACTGAGATCATCAGAGTTGGTAGAATAAATGATTGTATGCAATCTATTTCGTAGGTTATCTATATACGCAATTTTATACGATGGTTGAAATGCTATTTTACTCTGTAGCACTGAATATTTTAGATTGCGTCGTCTCAACTACGGATAATAGTAGTAATTACAGGGCGAAAATAATGAATAAATAATGATAAATGTCCTACGAATGGTGACTGGTAAGTGAAAATGTTTAGGTCTGTAATTAAATGTGTTTTTGTAGTAGTTTGATTGTCCAAAAAGCATTTTATTTTAGTTTTTTTTTTATACAAAAGGTTTACATACCTAATTTTGAAGGGTTTTAAATAATAAAATGCGTTAACCTAATATGGAGCGCAAAAATAAGCTAAAAAGACTTTCATTATTATCCAAGCGTGTTATTTAGCTTACGCTTCAGAGCCCAGGGTACGCTTTTAATCATGGTTCTAGTACAGATCTGGCGGTTTTAGTACAATAGAGCGACTGCCGTCTGACCTCCGTCCCCTTTTTTTCGCCTAATACGGCCATGTCCGCCATCTAGCAATAACATTCGGGGCCAACGGATTAATGTACAGTCGGCTGCAGAGAAATCTGACCCCCATGCCACAAGTATCGCTATTGAAAGGGGGTCAGATTTCTCTGCAGTCCGCTGTACCTTCGAAGCACAAAGAAGCTCAAGACAGAAATGCCACTCGTGGCGAAACTAGGCCGCGCTCGCTTGCGCTTAACATGAGCTATCGTTACAGACACATGACTCGTTAAGGCTATCGAGATCCTCGAGTATAATTACTTCCAAACCATGATATATTACGACGTACGTTCCTTACATTTCTTTTTTTGAGGTAAGGACCTCAAAATACCAAAACGGAACCCTTGTTAGATCACTTTGTTGTTTATCTATCTGTCTGTCTGGAAAATAATTAAAACTATACGTCAGAGCAAATTAAAGATATGGACCGTAAATGTTGCTTTATTGTAAATTTTGCTATTTTTGATGGGAATAAAACCTATGGTTACTACCTCAAATCAAAACCTACTTTCCGTTGAACTGGAATCATGAAATCACACATCACTTATTTTGGAATCAATCTAAAGACTTTAATTGTTAAATAAAAAAAAAGGAAATTAATTCATACAAACAAATTTTAGGAAAGCAAAAATTTTAGTATTGTGTGGTGGTACGGAACCCTCAGGGCGCGAGTCTAGCTCGCACTTGGGCAATTTATTTTTTATTGGGAATAGATGCTTACTTACCAAACTTTATGATATCAAGTCCCGAAGTCGATACATGTAAGTACAAGAAAACTTTTACGTGTGCAAAGCCTCTAGAACTTAACTGATTTATATGATAATTCTTTTACTTTTATCAGAGTTTTTATTTGAAAAGTTTTGGAGATAAGGAGTCATGTTAGACACTGAATAGAAGCATTAGCACCTGAAACTATGTATCTTTCAAACGTACGTTACGTGGAAGTAAAGTTAAGCACTATTTTTGATCGAGTTGGAGAATCTTCTTCTTTTCTAGTTATAATGGCTATATGGACTCTATATTGACTTTGCCTAGTACTTGGTTACCTCCACCGCCCGGTCGTTTGCCTCGTTCAAGTCCTCCGTTGTGCAGGAGACAGGGCGGCTAGGGCACGACAAAAGGTGAGCCATCGACTGCACCGCGCCGCACTCACAGGCTGCTGTCAAAGAAACCCCACCTAGCACGGCTCTCCCGGCACCTTCCGACACCAGCCCTAAGTCTGTAATCTTGGAGAATGTAATCGACATTACGTTATGTGTTTTAGCATTTTTATATACCAGTGGCTGCCCAGACTTGCACCTCTGTTCCCATGGGATTTTTTTGTAATCCGTTCTTACCTTACATCACTATCACTTTACTTCATGAAGCCGGGGCAGGTCGCTAGTTTAAATATAAAATACCTACCCAATTTAACTTCATAGCTACGTTAGGTTTTAAAATTGGTGTTTAATACATGGTCAGTCACCTTTCACTTTTTATATACATTTAAAATAATTTATTAGCTTGGTAATAAAAGCGAAAATAGTATTAGACAAATGTTTAAATAATATTTACCTTACCTGTCTATGTAACTTAAGGAGACGAACTACTTATAATGGATATAAGTAGTTCGTCTCTTTTTAAGGCGCGGGCAGTTCCTAATTCTATAAAGTAATCCATTAAAAGTTTTTACAGTTATACATAATTATAAACTTAAACAGACTAACAAAATAGGGACTTAGTTTTGACAAATTTGACATAAGATAAAGTCTTCAGAGACAAATAAGTTGTTTTTTTGTCGACTTGTAAAATGTTATCAAACTTCTGAACTAAGTTATTTGGCTGACATTCTGAACATTTATAAGTTTTTTTTTATAGTAAAGTTAATGTTTCATAAGTTCATAGCTCACTTTAAGGATATTACTTGCGTGCTGTCGACCTTTATCCTAGCGTATTTCCGGTTACATCGTGAGTATTTTGAGCCTAGAGTCTACAGAAAAACGATGTCTAAGAAGTCTTCCTAACGCTAACAACCTTAAAAATGTCATTATTTTAGAAGTTCGAAAGCATTCATAAAACGATACAACGAAATTTAGATCTGTGTTAAATCCTTAGTACAGTCTGTTCCAATCAGGAAAAAAAACTTTGTAAACAAACCATAAAATTATCGATTTCATCAAGAATCTTTCTTCCAAGACACAAAAATTTCACATCCGTCACTTAGAAAACGCCGTCGCCAACTTATCAAATATCATTTAAGTAGTAATTGGAGATAAAACTTGCAAAACTATTAAAATATGATGATATGAAAAATTTTAAGGTTATTTGTTTCTTTTTTCTAATGCAAAGATTAGGGATGGGTATCGGCATTGAATGATAATGATCGAATATAATGAACGAATGACAGTTATCGATTATCGATTGAGGAATCGATACAACAAGATCCGAAATAACAAAATCGCCCTGATAAATGTTATTAAACCGAATACTGTAGTATTTTGAACAAAATAATGTATTTATTGGTGCACAAAATACAAATTCGTAATTTGAGCCCTATCTGCGAGAACATATTCATTTTAAAATATTTTGTTTCTTTGTTTTATCTGTCAAAGTAATGACATTACGCGCGCGCGCATGAATCTCATTCGTCACTTGTTTGTCATGTGTACGGGTGCTTTTCTACGTTCTATTGCTCATAACGACAACTTGGCTATTCATTTACGGACTTTGCAATACTTTGTGATTTGGGTAGAGACTTTTCCTGGAACGACGACTTACGGCTTTGTTAAAAGGAACTTTGATATTGCATCTGATTGGAGTGTTTGCTATCCTGACAAACAAGGTAAGTTTTCGGTGACTCTACAAGCACTGAAGATGACTCGGATATGGATGACCTAGAGTGAAAATGCAATATGCAACTATAGATTTCAAGGAACGACGTGACGCGACCACTGTTGGATTGGTCGCCATTTAGTGGCATTTTCTATCTTTAGCTCCTCCGTGCTTCGGAAGGCACGTTAATCCGTTGGTCCAGGTTGTTATCGATAGATAGCAGTCGTGAGGCTGTGTAAGATGCCTTAGAGCAGCCTTCAAAAATTCTGACAGTGTTGGCCACTAACACACCTCAGGTCATGTCATGTTGGTCTGGTTTTGCTGTAAAAAGGGTTACGCAGGTCAGACGGCAGTCGCTCCATTGTAATTACCAGTTCCGCCAAATCTAGGACCATGACTTACAGCGTACCCTAGGCTCGGAGGCGTAAGCTGACGACGGAACTAGGATTACACGCTAGGATGATGATGATAATGAATGTCATTAACAATATATTATAAACGAAATAAATTATATTTTTATTTTAAAATTTGTTTTGTTATTTTAATTTTTCTGTGTCGAGATTTTTGTTAAAATTTAATATAATAGTTTGAGGGCAAACTATTTCACAGTTTAGCAGACGAATGTACTGTTCAATAAATAAATACCTATTCCTGCACGAACAAACACTTAGCAACATTTTATCTAAGTTAATCTGCTGGTCATTTAAGTTTATTATAAAATTTTATTATATATTTGTATACATTCTGTAGATTCCACCCGCGTAGAATTAAAGACTAGCCTTAATTTGTGATAAAAAAATATTGTACCCATTGTGGTTCTTTCATTCGATCATTCACTCTTTCGTTCAGATAGTATGGGGTACAACACTAAATACTAAAAGGTCATTGACGTTTCATTGTTTACAAAGTTTTTTTTCCTGATTGGAACAGACTGTAGTAGTTAATTCTTATCCTACTCTTTTACGAGAACTAAATAAAAGATAAGAGTGATCTTTTTCTTAAACCAAATACCAATCACCCAACTCGCCGACCTCCGTGGCGTAACGGTTAACATGCCTGACCGCTACTCAAGAGGTCCCGGGTTTGATTCCCGGTCAGGTCAAAATGAAAAATGGTATTTTTCTTATTGGCCTGAGTCTTAGATGTTTATCTATACCTCTATATATGTATGTATTTGTTATAAAATATAGTATCGATGAGTTAGTATCCCATAACACAAGTCTCGAACTTACTTTGGGGCTAACTCAATCTGTGTGATTTGTCCCTATAAACAAAAAAAAAAGGAATTCCACCCAATTCTTTTGACAGTTCTATGGTTGCTTGATATACCAACATCAAACCTCCCAACCTGCTATTAAGCCACAAGGTAAAAGCGAAGATGAAATAAATAACAAAACAACATACAAAAGACCTAACACACCTGTCAAATTTATTATTCGACAGGGGATAAACAAAGGCTTTACGTTTGGGAAATAATACACAAAAAGTTAATAATAAAACAAAAGAAAAGTCGGACCTTAGTTTTGAGTTTTTCCGAAAACTATTTCAGAAGCCAATCGTAATGTCATTTCATGTCATATTGGTGTAGAAGTTTGACAAACTTATTTTCACCTCCATACTCGTCCCTTTAAGGCGGAAAAATAATCTGTATATAAAAGAGAGCCGTGTTAGTTACACTATTTATAACTCAAGAACGGCCGAACTGATTTGGCTGAAACGAATACACATAGATATAACTATTAAGAAGGACATAATGATACTTTTCATCCCGAGAAAAAGCACTGTTCCCGTGGGAAATTCACGAGGGCGAAACCGCGGGCGAAGCTAGTATAATAATAACTCAAGATCTACTCAATCAATTCTCTGAAATGTTGCATACACATAGTTAGAAGTTTGTGAGGGACTAGAGTACCTTTCATCCTGGGAAAAGCACTGTTCCCAAGAGAAATTTACGCGGGCGAAGTTGCGGGTAGTCATTATTAAAAATAAAAACATAAAAGAGGTTTCAGAAACATATATATACGTTCAGATAGTTCTATAGATGTTCAGAAGTGCTTCGGAAGGCACGTTAAGCTGTTGGCAGAGGCCGAGAAGCGGTTCCGAAGAACTCTGAAAGCAGGGTGTGCATGGTCGATGTTCCTGATGTTCAAATGAATGATTCTGTTTCATACTATATTTATTCACGTCAGAAATGATTTCACCTCTAAATTGATATACAACACTTTCTCGAAAATAAAATTCTGAAACAAACATTTCTTCTCGCAGTCGTCGACGTCAATACACCCTTGGGGCACTAAACTTTTACGGTACAAGGTTTCAATATTAAACGGTCAATTTATCTTTCTATACTATTTTATAAAGGGGAAAGATTTGTATTGTCTATACTCCTCCTATACCGTATTCTACAGCTCGTAATGCAAGGGAAGCATTTTCCCGGGATTTTTCTTTTATACAATGTTTGTCATGACAATAACCAACACAAAAATAAATAAATAAATATAAATAAAAATAGATTATCATCCGTAACTTATGGGCACTTTGGTAATTTTATTATTAGAAACTAATTATGTGTCTACCATGTGTGTGAAAGTAATGAATTCATTAAAAACAACTGTGAAAATTCACACAGATGACATTGATTATGTCAAAGTTATCTAATGTACAATGGAATTAAGTATTATTAAATATACTAGGTAATTAGTCGGTCTTAGTATTTTTTATACCAATTAGTTGGTAAACACCCACCTGATGGAAAATAGTAACCGCAGCCCATGGTCACTTGCAATACTATAATGATTTTTTCTCTCAAAAAGAGTTTTATATTTTATTGACGTGTCAACTCCTACATAATAAATAATACTTGCTTCTCTGCTTGGGTACCTTACTCTCATCTATTTCTGCAGCTAAACAGCAGGTAGTGAAATTACTGGGTCTAATTTCATAACGAACTAGGCTACGACTACGAGTTAGCAACGCGATTGTAAAATCGGTAAGGTCGTCAGGACATCCTATACGGGCCTTACGGTTGATTGTCAACTTAATCACTATCACTACATAGTATAAAACAAAAGTCGCTTTTCGCTATCTGCCTTATATGCTTAATCTTTGAAACTACGCAATAGATTTTGATGCGGTTTTTTACATAAATAGAGTGATTCAAGAGGAAAGTTTATATATATATATATATATATATATATAATACATGCTCTATATAGAATTGTACCTATCCGAAATCAGGGCTGGGCGCTAGTAGTATATAAAAAAAAATATGACATCAAAAAATGGGGCTGGTCTTTTATAAGTCTAACGCGGATCTTATAAGATTTGTTAAGTCGATTTTGACTCGCGGTCCAATAATGTCCTACCGGTTTCATAGTCCACTAGAATCAATATTTATACTAATATTATAAATGCGAAATGTCTGTCTGTTACGCTTTCACGATCAAAAAAGAGGATTTCACGGGGATCAAAAACGGCAATAATTAGGCTGGGTTTAACACGTTAGCGGACACACGACTGCTATAGCAGTTATAACAATAAAACTTCTGTTGTATTTTCAAAAACGTCCGCGAACGTGTCAACCGAGTATTACGCGGGCGAAGTCACGAGCAATAGCTAGTTAGTACAATATAAATTTAGATTTAAATCTAACTTTATTTTAGCCTATTTGTGTAACAACTGATATCATAAGCTATTATTTACGAAATTACATCCATTTTTTTACAATATGTCAAAGTAACATCGGTATTTGAAACAGAAAACAAAAGACTCCATTATATGGAACAATTAAATCGCTCCCACACGTTAAATGACTATAATTAAATGCTGCTTTCAATAATAAAAGTACAGTTAGTAGGCGTCTGTCTATTGTTTATTAATATTTGAAACAAAAGTGTACCGTGTGTCACAAAATATTCAGGTAACGAATAGTAACTACGCAGTCGCTAGCGTCTGCGTTTATTCCAAATATTTACTTTTAAAGATAATTCCAATCTTATTGTCTTAAGGACCAAATGAAGGAAGAACAATTAAGACACCACACATTCAACAATATACTCATATCAGAACGTAATTTAAAAGAATAGTAAATGAGATATTTTTCTGTTAACATTTTAATTTGTAGATGAAATTTGTTGTTATATCATTTTTATCTATTCAGCATCGGGGAATTAATGGCTATGTTAGTTTGACACCTATAAACTTTTATGGACTCGTAATAGTAGTATTCAATTGTCATATAAATATTTTAATACCGTGCTGCAATTAAAATAAATGATGCCTGAATAAAAACGTACATTTACGTGACGACCTCCGTGTCGTAATGGTTGAGATGTCTGCCCTCTACTCAGGAAGGCGAGTTCGATCCCCGGTCAGGTCAAGACGAAAAATGATATTTTCTTGATTGATCTCGGTTTTGGATGTTTATCTATATATATATATGTCTTTGTTATAAATATATAGTATCGTTCAGTTAGTATCCCATAACAGATCTCGTAAGTTCGTATCTGTGTATGTGTCCCTATATATTAATTTATTTATTTGTATATCAATACTAGCTGATACTTTGACTTCGCCCGCGTCGAACATGGTAATTCCCTTTGAGGCGGTCGAGCAATCCCTGTCGCTCCCGCCTCACTCCAAAGTATTGTACAATACACCATCCAAGGTACATGGTAGTCGTTAAAATAACCACGTCAGAGGCCGAGAGGCGGTTCAGAAAAACTCTGACACCAGGGTGTGCATGGTCGATTGACCGTGAAGTCTACTTAAAAGTGGATGAGGTATATGAGGATGATTTCCTTGACGATGGCAAGAGAAGTGCAATGACAGAAAGTGGCTGAAGGCGTCATGTCAAACAATTCTACTGAATATATTCCACCAACTTATATCTTACAAGCGACCCGCCCCGGCTTCGCATAGGCATGAAAACCTTACTCTTGAACCACATTATCTATTAAAAAAAACTGCATCAAAATCCGTTGCATAGTATTAAAGATTGAAGCATACAAAGGGACATAGGGACAGAGAAAGCTACTTTGCTTTATACTATGTAGTGAAAACACCTTTCTGTGTCTCCCACTGTACTTGAATTCCCAATGCACGTTTGAAACCATAGAGAAAAACCATTCAGCAATAATCCAGCACTTTGGTGTTCTAGCGCCAACTAACGAGGGTATAAAAGTTTACGGTTATTCCTGTAGTTTTGGCAACTGGTAGCAATTACACGTGAAATTGAAACGTATGGCTTAGGTGAAATTAGTTTAAAATGTAAGTTGGGGTTTCATATTTCTTGGGTTTCTTGTGAGGGAGAACAGTCTCAATCTCATGCTGCTTATAAAGCATTTATGATGTTTTGTGTTGGTCATTGTGATAACAATTCCAAGTCCACACCTTCCATATACCCTTGGTAAACTGATTGGAACATTTTAAAGACTTCACTTTATACCCTCGTACTCTTACTTCGTCTTGTTCGCATAAGTTAATAATCCCTTAAGTAGTCTTACATACAAGTAGATAAATTACTTACACACAAATTATTTTTATGCTTCCATATTAGTTCTTGCAAGTCAGACTGACTAATAGTCCCTCGTTAAATCACAAAAAAATCCCCTTTTTTATTTTACCAAGGGTGTGAATGACTCATAGGAATGTAATGGGGAGCTCAAACCATGACTTGTAATCAAGTATAATTTATTCTACGTTGAAATATTAAAATTTTAATCTATTCGAAAATCGTTCGCATTACACCTCGACTGGCAAAAATTTTAATTAATTTTCGTTGAATAATTTTTGGTCATCGAATTATACAGGTGGCTTTTATTATATATTTTTTAATTTTATATTCACAATATTCAAAACCAAGTTACCACCTGATGTTTATTACAAACGTGGTTTAAGATATAGCTCGCTGGATTATTTATAGCCTCCTCTCCTATAGAAAAAGTCATATGAATCCTGAAATGGTTTTCGGTATTCTATATTTATTTCTGGGTTTCCATTATATGCCATATAAATGAATGATCAAAACATGTTTAATGTTTATACTTTAAAAAAGTTATTTTTAGCTCCATTTCCCTGGAAATTTCCTAAAATAATTTCATACGTAATAAATCCTGTACATACCTATTGAATTAGGAAGATTTCCATAAATTAGCCCATGCAGCGAAAAGTACTTGAATCTACGCCGGTTGAACTATTAAACACCTACCTTTTTTATCTCTTATTTTATTTGTACACACTACTACAGTATTTCATGAAATACCTTTCCTCTCAATGTAGCGCTGGTTGATTGGAAGAGATCCCTACAGCCTATGGTCCCCCTAAGTCCGCCATTGTATATTCTGTTTCTTCATAATGTATAATATTCTTTTTGTTCAATAAAATTAACAAACAAACCTATAAATATTATAAGTAAATTGATTTCGCGAGAAGTGGAAGGGCTACTACTTATCATCAGGGTGTCTACCACCAGTAGAGATTTCCTTCTGGCAGTGACCTTCCCTGGGTATCTGGAATTCAATAAACAGATTTCGGGCTGGTATCAAAAACTGTTAAGAGAGCAACAAGGGTTTTTCTGACAGCAGCCTGTGCGATTGCGGCGCGTTGCAGTCGATGCCTCACCTTATGTCGTACCCTAGTTGCCCTGTCTCTTTTAAAATATAGAGAATCTGCGGAGGCAAACAAACGGTGAAGGCAGCCAAGGTCTTGTCAAACTTAATATAGGATCCATAAAATTACAATAACTTGAGAAGAATAAGAATGATTATGTGTAGTCGCTATGCAAGTCAGTACGCTGAATCCCTATCCCTACTTAATATTATAAATGCGAAAGTGAGTTTGTATATTTGTTTCTTTGTTTGTTTGTTACCTCTTCACGCTTTATCTACTCAACTAATCTGCTTGCTTGTTTCGCATACACATAGTTAGGAGTACTGAGAAGGATTACATTCCGGGAAAAAGCACTGTTCCCGAAATTCACGCGGGTGAAGCCCGGGCAAAAGTTAGTTCTTAATAACTGTTAAAATGACAGTCAATACATCCTCATTACTACATTCCATTTTATACAGAACCCATAAAAATGTTTGCAATTTATAACACAAACGTGGCGAAAGCGTCATCGATATTAATTAACTGGATTGCTTATTAAAAGGAATGTGCTTTTATTATATTAAAAGCAGGTGATACAGCATTGGACCCTTTAATTAGTTAAATAGTTTTCAAGGGGAATATAATATGGCACGCGATAAAAACCGTGCATATGGGGTGGTAATGGGATCTATGCTCGAATGTTGGCTTATTGGATCAAATGTTGGCGTTCGCTATTGGGCAAGATTTGGTGATGTTTTTAGTTTTAGTATGGTACTCGTCCTGTGTCGACAAGAGATAGTGCTACTCCTAAAATAGAATCGCAAGCAAATTAATGTGCTACTGTTAAAAAATAGTTTCATCTTCATCTTCTTTTATTAATGCGTGTTTACTAAGCTTCAGAGCCCAAGGGTCACATTCATGATCCTAGGCATAAAGGCAGTTGTCATTATAGCCCTCCTTTTTATTTCCAGGGATATTTTGGCCTACAAAAGGATCTTGATACGTGTGTGACCAACTCTATTTCATAACTAGGTATGTAATTTTTAATAAAATAATTTTTCTAGCTGATGATAACAGACCATATTAAAGGACAGGCTGGTGTAGTTAACAATAAATTCCATAACAAAACCTTGAAATAAGAAAAAGACACAATAAAAATGCCACAGGAATAATCCCCACGCGGTTTAATGTATGTTATTAAAACGAAAACTGTGTAAAATCGTTCCGGTGGCGGAGTACAGGCGTCAGTTGTCCAGCCAATTAACTGAATACATTATAATGTGGCGCTCAAAGAGGCTTTGGTCACGCATGTGGCATGACATGGATCGACGTTTGGGTGGAATTATAATGTTTTGTGCGTGTGTTGTTATACATTTTGGAAATTTGGCGATTAATTTACTTTCAAACCTGCCGTATGAGCCAAGACCACATACCCTAGATCATATGGTGATGATGAGGATAAGTACCGCGATGATAGGAATTAAGAGTCTAGAGTCTAAGAGTTAGGAATGTTATTTGTACGGCTTCTTTATTGGTACTTAATTATAATTGTGAGTGAACAGCGGACGATATTGTCGCGCCGTCAGCATTATGATATTTAGGTTATTTATCTTTATGTGCGTTGCCAGTACAGCATATTTTTAAAATCATCATTTCGTGTAGGTATCACGGTCAATCGAGCACGCGCAGGTGCGGATTACAGAGGCGATCCCGAAGAACTGTGACACCAGGGTTAGTGTCAGAGTTCTTCGGAATCCTCTCTCAGCCTCTGACGTTGTTTCGTTATAGACCGTCAGATGGCAACCGGGACCAACGGCTTAACGTACCTTCTAAAGCAGGGAATCTTCTTTATTATCAGACAGATGATTTTAGCCAGCAATGTTTTTAGTCCTCTGCTATGTGATGTTATGTTTTTGCAAAATTTCAGAAGATTCGTTTAGTATATAGATATAGCGTGAAGTGGTAAAAAACAAACAAACCCACTTTCGCATCTATAACTTGTGACAGTTAGAATGGGATTGAGTAGTAAGATCCTGTTTCAAAACCTTCTCAAGAATCGCTCATATTGAAACTGCTGAACTTTAGTCATTCACTTGACTAACTAAAACTTCTAAAGCGCACTAGTCACTTGCCTTACAAAGTCGACTCCACATGATTGATTTTCTCTCATTAGTCGACTACCTAATCGACTGCCCACGAGTTAACTAATTGCTTGGAACTAACTTGGATAGTTAAGAGATTGTCTTGAAACGATGTAGAATTGTTTTTTTACATGCATTTAATGCAGACATAAAAAGTTCACTCAATGTACGGAACCTTCAGAAAACTAAATTCAACACACATTTGGCTGCTTTTATAAGAAAATCTGTAGTATATCAAAAGTTCAGAGAAAATCTCGAAAAAGTAGAACATATTAGAAAAGTAAGTTACTTAGAGTCACTTAAAACTATTCAGAACTGTCTTACTTTAATATCTACTGCTTAAAAGCCAGATTAGACTGAAATATTACGGCTTTTTAACCGACTTCAAAAAAAGGAGGAGGTTCTCAATTCGTCGGTATGTTTTTATTTTTTATGTATGTTACCGGATTACTCGAAGACGGCTGGACCGAATTGAAATTTTTTTTTTAGTTCGAGAGGTTATACTTTCCAATTGGTCCCATATTCAGCAGGTCAGGATCTGATGATGGGATCATGGAGAAATCGAGGGAACTCTTCAAGTTTTGTATTGGGCATGGGTATTTTTTGATATATTCCATGTTAGTAAGGTGAGACGTAGGTGAGACAATGCTGGAAAATTTAACCCACTTCCAAAAATGCGAGGTATTTACAACTTTTTGATTGCAATATATCTTGCTCGATTACTCGAAGGCCACTGAATCGATTTGTGAATTCTTTTTTTGTTAGAAAGCGTATACTTTCTAGATAGTTCCATAGTCGTCAAATCAGGATCTGATGATGGAATCATGGAGTTATCGAGGGAACTCTTCAAGTTTTATTGCGATTTGGGTAGTTTCAAACATTTTAATAAATTTGAAGTTGGTGCCAATTTCACGAATTCGTTGACTAGCTGCTGGCTCGTTAATTAGCATATTTTATTAAAAGAACCGGCACCGACTTCAGATTTATTAAAATGTTTGATATGAAGCATATTTAAACAACAATGTATTGATTATTTCATCCTTTTTAGTTAAGGAATTGAAGTCGGTTTCGTTTTTTAGGCAAAAACAATTATATCAGGTGAAAAATAGTGCTGACTCATTTAGAGCAACGTGTTGACACTATAACTAACGGTACGGCTCAGAATCAATGTGGTAAAGCGAATAATTATTTAAATTAAGGGATATATTAGGAACTTCCTGAATATTATTATTACTCAAGCCATTACTACTCAACAAAGCGTTTTAGCACACTACAAAATTGAAAATTATACAACATTTTAGGGCTGAAATGATTTGTATAATTTTCAATTTTGTATCGTGCTAAAACACCTTAAAAGGCTTAAATAATAAGAGCATCAGGTAAGTTCCTAAGATATCCTTTCATTAAAATAATTATTCGCTTTACTTCTTTGATTCTGAGCCGTACCGTTAGTTATATATTACCTATTTTGTGGGGTTGTTTGTTATTTATTTCCACAGAACAATCAATCATCTTAATATTGGGTCACTCAATGTCTTGAATTATAGTTTTCATCACTTCAGTATCGTACTTGACGTACCCAACAATAATAGGTTACTTTTGAGCGCAGTATAACGAGTCCCACTCGAGCGTAGCCGCAGCCGACAGCTAGTATATAATATTAACTAATAGGGTGCAATATTATAGATTTTACTTACATAAAAACCTTCCTCTTGAATCACTTTATCTATTAAAAAAAAACTCAACAAAATCTGTTGCGTAGTTTCGAAAATTTAAGCATACATAGGGACAGAAAGCGGATAGCGACTTTTTATATATACTACTAGCTGTTGCCCGGGGCTCCGCTCCCGTGAGAATACCAGAATAAAATATAGCCTATATATTGTTCCATGTTCTAAGCAATCTCCATTCCAAATTTAAGCCAAATCCGATCAGCCGATTTATAAATTGTGTAACTAACACGACTTTCTTTTATAGAAGTAAAATATAGATATAGATGTAAACATAGTAATGATAGTAAAGATGAAGAATATAAAGATTACCAATTCTTACCACCTGTTCCTGTTTTAATTTTATCCTAGCCTCCGCTCCGGTTGACTTGAAAAGATCCTCCTTATGGGATAAGTCCGTTATGCGTTTATCTTTTGTGACGTACTTTTGTTTAGTTTGTGCTACAAAATTATTCCAAACAAAACAAATCACTGTCACTACATATTATAAAACAAAGTCACTTTCTCTGTCCCTATGTCCCTTTGTATGCTTAAATGTTTAAAACTACGCAACGAATTTTGATGCGGTTTTTTTTAATAGATAGTGATTCAAGAGGAAGGTTTTTATGCCTATGCGAAGCCGGGGCGGGTCGCTAGTAATATATAAAACAATGAAGATGATAAATTTTACTCCTATCGCTTATTTACATTGAGAAATCGATCCGAGACACATTAGGATTGAGGTATTAGGTTCTGAATACCTCAATGAAGCTAAGGGTAGCTAGAATTACATTATCAATTTGCTTCCACAATGCTCCTTTCTCCAACCAAATGTCTGTTTGATATTCGAAGCAGTTACTATAACGTATTGATGTAGCCATCCAATTTTGAATGCTTTAATGTTGATTTTGTAATGTATTTGAACATTAGAGGATTATTGACGACAGGTAAGGCTGTCGGTCATAAAAATAATGCTGATTATTAAATCTCTTCTTCTTCTGCCTTATTCCCATATTATTTGGGGTCGGCATTCCTTGTAAATTTTCGCCACAAGGCTCTAACTTGGGTCATATCCGTATCAACATTAGCAGCTCGCATATCATTCCGTATAGTCTTCATCCAAGTGGTTGGTGGTCGTCCACGTCCTCTCCTTCCCTCCTCCATCTCCAGCACTCTTCTTGTCATGTGACTTTCTTCCCGTCTCGTTACGTGGCCATACCATCTCAAGCGGTTCTCTCTCAATTTGTCCCTAACCTCTGCTACCTTAAATGTGCTCCTAATATAGGTGTAAATATTGTTTTTTTTAATTAACCTATATTGTCCCACTGCAGGGCAAAGGTCTCCCCCATCTCATTCCAAACCATTCTGTTTCGCCACATCAAGCCACTTGCTCTCGAACAAACGAATTTATACCAAATATTGTTTAATAATTCTTAATTTTGAGTGATTTAACTATAGCGCACCTCAAATTATTCTCTGCTTAATCGGTTGACTTTGTATCTCACTGTTTTGAGTGAAGGTTTTTTTGTAACGTTATTCTTTTTGTGGTAAAATAAAGTGTTAGACAAAACTCTTAGAACAAATTCGCTTTTTGTGTGATATTTATTGTTTTGAGCAATCTATACTATTTAAAATCTGAAGTTTTTGTTTATTTGACCACTTATACTTAATTATATACATAACTTTGGTATTACTATTTGAATGTAAATAATATTTCTGCATATGTTAGCCTGATTATTGGATAAAGTTAAAGGCTATACATTTGTACACACCACGGGCGAGTGGGGAGTTTAAGGGTAGAGTAAAGTGGTAGATATTTTTTTATATTTGCGACTTAACTACCTGTCTTTTTAACCTGTCTATCGGGAACGGCTAGTATAGGTATATCACAGAAATTTATTGGAACTATAGATATGTCAAACCTCACATTTCGCTGCACTGCCTCATCTGACTATTATTCAATGAATTAAGGTCTGCACAATTAATAATCGGTTACCATTGAATTAATCAGCCGACGGATAATTAGATAACACAAGAGCGATTTACCAGTTATTAATAAACGAACATGAATTGAAATTCTGCAGTATTAAAGTTATTGTTTTGATTTTCAATTTGACAGATTAAACCTATAAAGTAAACTAAGATTTCATCTTTAAGCATGTAAATGTATCCCGTGGATTTACTTACAAATGGTCTCTCAATTAACATTCTTGTACAGTACATTTTAGTAGAAAAAAAAAGAAAAAGAAAAAGGGACCCAAGATTCCACAGCGATCAGCTTAGGTTGCAATAGGGAATTCACTTCAATAAGAGAGGAGAATTTATCATTAAGCACGCTCAGATTATGATGGTTCTCGAAAAACCGAATCATCCTTCGGACAGTCGCCTTAAATCTATAAAAAAACATTAAATGTAAAAATCATAGATAATTTGGTAATGTAATCAATTTGCTAATTATGACGGTTGGTACGAAGCGCGCGCGAATTGAAATTCTGCTCGCACTAATGAACCATTGTAGGAATCGTTTCGGCAGCCGGTTTTTGCTCGCAATTAACCGGAAAACCGGTTCGGTTGCGGTCAATTTGACCGGTTGTCTATAGTGCTACAATTGTCGTGCGTGCCCTTAATTACCAGAAACCTAGATTGAATAGTGTCGATTTTGCAGGAGTTAAACTTTGATGAAATAGTCTTTGTGTGATCAGTTAAAAATGAATTGAGTTTTGTTTGTTCATTTCAGCCTAAAGTAAGCCTTACATAAGACAATAAGTGCTAAACTATAAGCCGTGTTGTCTTTGGTCTTAAAGGCCACTCTTCCTTCTGTGGATGATGTAAAAGGAAACAGAGTTCTGTTTTTTTTCCTGTACTAGCGTATCCACCACAATACAGAGAAATTATCCGAATAGAAATGTTTTTACGCATATTTAGTTCCAGGATCAGTGTGGCAGCACATGTAAACCCATGTAAACCACACCACACCGTATTAGAAATAAATTACAGTTTTCAACAAAGCTACCTAATATTATCGACCAATAACAGTGGCAATGAATGCAATCAAATTCCCCGCCCATTTTTTCTGTGTGAAACGTTGGCTTGCAAGCCACACCAGTGACACGTTTTTCGTGCGCTATGCCACTTCTTGTTAATATTTCTAAATTCTGTGGTATCCACCAATAGTATCTATCCACCATTGTTCAATTTGTGACAGTTTTGAGCATTCACAAGAGTCGTAGGCAGCTGATAGAAGATATGCTAAATCTTATTTATATATTTTTTATCTTATGTCTAAAGTTCTTCATGGGGGGAAAATAATAAGGATGCTGAAGACTATTTATTTATTTATACGTTAAATTATTTCCTTATTTTGAATGTGTATTTCTACACTCAAAATCTTTATCTCTGACTTATTTCATTGAAATAATAAGACGATAGGACTACAGTGAAAAATATCTCACTAGCTACATTAAACTAAATAGGCTGAAAAAAAGATTTCGGCTACATAGAGCGAACTAACGTGTGCAAACATACAAACAATCATCAGATTCATGTATTAGTACAGATCGAGATGACAAAGCAGATATAACATTATACAGGCTTATACACACCCAATTTTTTGCCCCTGGGTAGAGTCAGAAACAACGGAGATCCTAAACACATAGATCCTACAAACAGGTACCTATTTACTTTAGCCTCTGGGTCCGTTTGCTTCGTATAAAAACGGAGTAACTAGCTATTTGCTTACCTAACTTGCAAGTTTGTTGGGAGTTATACGAATAAAGATTTTAGCAGTAAAATAATTATTAAGAAAAATATCATAAAATTATTTTATTTCTTTCTTCACTACGTAGTATAAAACAAAGTCGCTTTCTCTGTCCCTATATCCCTTTGTGTACTTAAATCTTTAAAACTACGCAACAGATTTTGATGCGGTTTTTTTAATAGATAGTGTGATTCAAGAGGAAGGTTTATAAGCCCATACGAAGCCGGGGCGGGTCGCTAGTTTATTATCAAAGTTTTGAAATAATTTTATTTATTTGTTTAGAGACAAATGTACTTGCCTTCTTATTTATCTCTATCTACAAATTATTTTTATTTAAGGCGTATATCTAAACGTGTCACGTCCTAGTTGCAAAAATGTGTTTTTAGTGCACTGGAAACTTTGTTGCCAATGCGGTACATGAGAAAATATAGGTTAAACAAATCCCCGCTCAAGTGCGAATAACGTTAGTGCGAAAATTGATACATCGACAATGATTTGTAAGCTTACCAGAATGTTCTGCTTTCCTGGTTGTATGTTCAGCTTACGCTTGAGAGCCCAGGGTACGCTAAAAGCGTATCATGGTCCTTATTTTAGCCATCCTCACTGACATGTTTTTTAGGTTGCCTAAAGGCGTATGATATAGCCTAACGACTGCCATCTATCGATAACAGCCTGGATGGACAAACGACTTGACGTCCCTTTGGAAATACGAAAAAGCTCAGGATAAAATCCAAGCATGCTCACTCGCTGTTGCTTGACGTGCGCTATCGTTACGAACAACCATGCTTATTCATCCCTTCGGCCGCCATGGCAACTGAGTTTCACAACCAGTTGTGAAAACGGAATTTATATTCTCTCAAATATTATATTTTTTATTAATACGCAACTGGTTGTCAACAAGGAATTTCTCAAATAGTCCACTTGCGATAGAACTTAATGCTAAGTATTATGAGTACTAAGAACTATGCTTTGGCCGCGTCCATCGTGCGGAGGCTCCTTACTTTTACGAACGAATGAGTTTTAGAGATTTATAGTATTTACTTACTAAATTCACTAAATATACTACATATTGCCAGTAAATTAACAGTCGTTTACATTTTTATTTCTTTATTTAGAACGAGATATCGAAAACCAAAAATACGTTTTTTATTATATTTCTCTAACCTTTGCTCTTGACGATATCAATTCTACAAATTGAAATACCGACAACCTTTAGACGCTTGTATTGTTTCATGTGTCCACATCATTGTGTACCCGTCAGACACAGTCGCTTTTAAAGTGTGCCAGTTTCAAATGAATTCTGAAATTCATTTAACTACATAGAGATATTTATACATATAGAGATGAAAATGAATGCCACAATGTGTAAAAGTATGTTAACAACTTGGTTAAGATGATACCTTGGTGAACACTAGCGCCACCATCAGTTAAAAATCATTATTCACTGAAAACACAAGTTATCAAAAATCCATCTTTATGTAATTTAAGGTTCTATATCTAAAGTTTATTTTAAACATTTATTTTATTATAGTTCCCTTACAAATTGCAATATTACCTTACAAAACGGCCACTAACAGTTTTACAACTTGTAAATATTCAAAAAATATCATGTAGAGCCAAGCTAGTAACTCAACACGCTTTAACTACATCTTATCAAATTTTACACCTCAAACTTAATAGCTTGTTCATATTTTTAAAGGGATATTCTCAATGTTATCATCATCATATCATTATATCACGTCTTTATCCCATATGAAGAAGACAGAGCCTAGGGGCCATAAGATATTAGGCCACGTTTAGCTTGATGATTTAATCTATAATATAATAAAATATATAATAAATAAAAATAGTAAATCAATACTGATGAGTTGATAGTCGCATCGCCTATGTCACGATTCCTCCATTCGCCGATTCCCTCAGTTGTTTTTAAGAGAAGCAGTTGGTATTATTTATGTTTTTCTATTTCTCCCAGACTAGCATGGAAGTAATTGTATGTTGTACAAAAGGTGTAAATGTCTGGTTCGCATGGCGTGGCCTGACTTAGATGATCTGTGCGTGGCCTAAATGACTTACTAACAATTTCATAGCAAAGGGAATTGAACATGAACATTATTACCGCAGGTCTTCACCCAGTGGTTATTTTAGTAAATATGTATTATTTTATCACCTCAGCGATGTCTTAATCATAGTAAGTTCCACCCTGGTATGCTTTGTTATTACCTGAGTAGACTGAAATTCAATCAAATGTATTTTATTTATCTTTTCTTTTAATGGTAATTCTTAATATTTGTATCTCGAAATGTGTCTAAAGATATCCATACTAATATTACAAATGCGAGTCTGTCTGTCAGTCTGTTGCGATTTTGATGAAATTTGGTATGGATATAGTTATGGACCCGGTGCCAAACACAGGCTACTTTTGGGCGCGTAATAACTGAATCCTACGCGGGCGAAGCCGCGGGCAACAGCAAGTTTTAAATTAATGAAACACGTGACTGCACTTACAACTATAGTATAATGCTCTTAGTGTCATTTAAATAGACACATTAAATATTGAATTAATCAGTATTCTAAGCAGTAGAAATCTGTCTAAATTTATATGATGGTGACAAATTCTTCTCCGCGCAGTCGAGTATAATGTATGTTGTACCATGAAGTAATTAAATTACTGCCTTAAAAGTGACAGTGAAAAATTACTGTTTATTTTAGAACATAAATCTAACTTAAATTAACATTATCAAATAAGCAGCTAATTTTCCAAATTGCAATTTTTATTATTCAAAAACTAATTTTCGGTCCAAGTTTAATACAAAAACGAGCTTTTGAGTACATAACAGTTAATCACCACACAAAGCCTCTAAGTTAAAAGGATGACGCGCCCCTGTGACGCTGTGCACATTGCACTAGCTTAATTTATTAACATAGTCACTGAATAGGATTGTATGGATGTGCCATCTATATGTACTTCACTACATAGTATAAAACAAAGTCGCTTTCTCTGTCCCTATGTCCCTTTGTATGCTTAAATCTTTAAAACTACGCAACGGATTTTGATGCGGTTTCTTTTAATAGATAGAGTAATTGAAGAGGATGTTTTTTATGCCCATGCGAAGCTGGGGCGAGTCGCTAGTATACTATAAAGGCAAAACGTCAGTTCACTAACTCTCACTCACAGATTACAGAATACTAAACCAGTAAAAACTGCGTACTGCTCAAAATGAATCATACCACCATCTATCTATCACATGAAACACAGTGATTCTAAATTCAATGACTTAAACAAGTATATCAGTTTATGGTAGGATGACGACTTTTCTAAACTACTTTATAAAATTGTGTTTTAATAATTTACATTTTTTTTCCTAAAAATAAGCGGGATCATACTTAATTGAAAGAATTCATTTCTTGTAGCGCCTCCTTTTAGCAAAAAAAGGAAAAAAAAAAATTTTCCGACATAAGAAGGGCATCATGGGCATATTGAAATAAACGAACAAAAACTATTAAAGCTATGACCTAAAACGTCAAAAAACGGCTCAATGTATTACTTGGTTGATTTAATGATTTAATGCTTTTAGCTTTCTTCTTTCTTTGCTAGTCAGCATTTTTATGTCTATCTCATATTTTAACGTCTTCCAAATAACATCGTCAGTTAGTAAGTAGTCTTTATGTTCCTAAACTACTTTATAAAATCGTGTTTTAATAATTTACAATTTTTTTCCTAAAAATAAGCGGGATCATACTTAATTGAAAGAATTCATTTCTTGTAGCGCCTCTTTTTAGCAAAAAAAGGAAAAAAAAAAATTTTCAGACATAAGAAGGCATCATGGGCATGCTGAAATAAACGAACAAAAACTTTTAAAGCTATGACCTAAAACGTCAAAAAACGGCTCAATGTATTATTTGGTTGATTTCATGCTTTTAGCTTTCTCTGCTAGTCAGCATTTTTATGTCTATCTCATATTTTAACGTCTTCCAAATAACATCTTCTGTTAGTAAGTAGTCTTTACGCTCGCTCAGGTTCCACTAAACGAAAAACCAAAACACTCAATTAGAAGCCATTTTTTTTACTAATTATTGCCTCGAATTGAGCAACAAAGTAATAACGTATTATAATAACCTGTAAAGAATTTAAAAATAACACATTAATCTTAAGTTATTTTAAACAAAATTTTATTCGACGAAAGTAATAACTATTAACACATCTAGTATATTTAATTCCTGTATTGTATTCCCTGTTTATTATCACAGGACACATAAATTTGTCGCCCTACGGTTTTGTCCACTCATAAACCTCTTGGGTGAATATACCACTCAGTGTTGCCACTTTAATAATAACATAAAAGGTCATTAAACTTTACTAATTGAAATATAGCGAGGACCTTTTTGGGGTTTTAATTATTAAGTATGTTGGCTTAAGAATAAAATAGTATTGACTTAGTGAAAGAAATGTCATGTATTTTTAAAAACGAGCCTGTTTGTAGGCTTAAAATCAATAAATTATAATTAGCAATGCTTATTTAATTTTCGCAAAAAAAACCTCAATTTAATATTTTTTTATTAAATTAACCTATATTGTCCCATTGCTGGGCAAAGGTCTTCCCTATCTCCTTCCAAATCTCTCACTGTTCATCGCTCTCGAACCTTCTCAGGTCGTCACTCCAGCGCATCTGTGGTCTTCCCCTTCTTCGCCAACCACCCTCCGAATGCCACTTAGTGGTAACTAGAGCAGAACGGTTGCTATTCATACGGCAGACAAGACCTGCCCAATCCCGTTTAAGTTTGGCAGCCTTGCGTCCCACATCGGCGATTCCTGTCTTGGAACGAAGTGTTATGCTTATTATATTCATCATTTCAGCCGCAGGTCGTCCACTGCTGGACGTAGGCCTCCCCCAAGGATTTCCAGATCGACCGGTTGGAAGCGGCCTGCATCCAGCATCGCCTGCGACCTTCTTATATCTTACGACCTTATTATATGAAACATGCACAATTAGGTACTTTACATAAAGACTGTTAAACAAACTTCAAAAAAAAATGTACTTAAGTAAATTTACATTTACATTAGTTGTTAATAATTTTTGCAAGTATTTTTAAAAACATTTCTAAAAATACGTGTACATTCAATTTTGAAAACAATAATAAACATGCACTCATCTTTTGAAATTAAAACAAAGCCCTTTGTGTCTGTATGTCCTTAAGTTTTTAACGTCTTAATGAAACATTAATTGGGTTTAATGAGGGCAATAGAGATGCCGGCGGAACGAAAGGCTTATTAAGTTATTTAAAAATAGGCACTTATAAGATTGTTGGGTGCGTTGATGGCTATATTTTAGGGATCCGAAACTAAAGGACTTTTTTAATTCCCTTTTTTAAGGGCTATTGTTCTTAATAAATGTCAGTCCCATTGTTCAATTAATAAGCTATGAAATAATATAAAACTCTTTATTAAAAACAGTTCCAAATAGCCAACAGAATACGGCTCAATCAACATTTTATTTAGTCTTAATTCAATGAGAAAAAAACAATAGCACTCCGGAAGTGCTGTAAGAAATGAAAAAATTACGTGTTAATTATTTGAGGTGTCCATGACGATGTTGCGAGTTCAATGGTTTTTTTTATCTCAAAAAGTTTAATATTTTGTAAACTTGATCAAAGAAATTATTAATTAATAATATATTTTAATAACTTTTAATAATTTTTTTAACGTCGCAATTGTTTACCGTCATTAATTAATTAACGAAGGAAATGTTTGACAAAGACAAACAAAGAAATTCTGACATTTGAAATACCGAGCTATTATTAAACGCGTCCCAGATGATTCGGCTTACACGAGGCATGGCCTATATTATTTTTTATGTAATTTATTTGTCGGATGTTATACACCTCAATGTGGAAAATACTGTGAAAAATATACAAAATAGACACAACTTAAGTGCATTAGATGGAGGCTTATGTTCTGCAGCGGATGAATTAGGTTAGAAAAGATGAAAAATACACCTTTGTTTTCTACAATTTAATGAACGAATAAAAAATATTTTTTTCAAGAAACATTGTCTCATAAATGTTAGTATAAACTTAATGCTAGTAGTGTTAGTAACTTATATGCTAAAAATAAACTAAAATCTATAATATATATACAGTAAGTTAAGATTTGGCTTTGGAATTCTTTTATAATCTTTCAGAACTTCTCTACAAATGTAGAGCCATCTTACTGAATTGAATAAAACATAAAATAAGTTAACCTACCTTAAGTTTATTTTTTAATCAAACAAGTTTACCAGGTTCATATTCTCAGAGTATACGCTTTCTGAAGCAGGATAAGCTTTTAATAATGGTCTTAATTTTGGCGGTACTGGTTATTGCAATGGAGCGACTGCCGTCTGACCGTGTAACCCTTTTTACGGGGAAACCAGATTAAAAGAAAACCCAGCCAGTACAAACGTTTCACCCGAAGTACGGAGGAGCTCAAGGTAGAAAGTCTTCTAGTGCTTGCGTAATCCATGAAAGCGTAACAAACCGATTAAAAAAAATTAATAGTGATGACTCATCAAGCAATTCAGCTTAATTGAAATAGTAAAAATTACAAAGTTAAGAACTCCTTGACAGATGTTTAGTAAAAAGCCCTCGTATGACCAATTGAACAAAACGATGACAATTTCCTGTGCTTATTAAGTTCATTTGACACGAAGTATCATCCTGTATTTAAGACTAAAGACTTACTTGTAGTGAAACTAGATTAACGCGGCCAATTAAGTACTTAATTGTATGAAAAAAAAAGATAGTCATGTTGGTTCCGGCTTAAAGATTGATCATTCACTCTATTTTTTGAATGGATGGATGAATGAATGAAAGAATGAATGCGTAAATATATGCTTCTTTTTTTCTGCAATTTTGTTATTCATAAGCAGCTGACATGTACAAATATAATAATGTTTTCCCTAATGCCTATAAACGGAGCAGTGGAAGGCAACGTGTAACCTAATCTTTATGTCACCCATATCTTACAAATAAATGAATTATTTTGTATGATCACATCGCTACGGTGCCATTGAGATATATTAAAATAAAGAATACTTTATTTATTTACTAAATTTGTATACATAGAAAAATATATACATGATAAGACATATAAAATAATATAATTAAATGAAACTTTATTGGCTGCGTAGCTTTCAGTTTATGCCACTTCTTTTCTTGTGGGTGTCGCAAAAGGCATCTAATAGGATTTATTATAGAAATATCAATTTATTTGTATCACTCTTCGCTCCCACGACTGACTGCGGATTGTATCAACAACACAAGGAGAGTTGATGCCAGGCAGGTGAATAGTCATAAAAAATGCCGTTTCCTGGAATTTCGAAAATTACTCCGGGAATTTTGGAAATATTGTCGGAAATATACCGGGAATTGCCAAATGACTAACTACTTTGGAAATTTCCAAAGCCCTTGGTAACTTTGAACTTAATATTCCATCACTATGCATCAATGAGCTCATATATATGTCCATAGAATTAGCGTTCCGCCTCGCAGTATATTATAGGTATATGTTTTTTAACATGTCAGTTCCTGTAATGTATATCTATGTAAACATAATATTTTACGTGCAAAAGTGACAAGTAAAATTCTCATGAAAAGGCGACGTTTCAGTATCCAAATTATTATCTTGGCAGCATATTGTTGCATGATATTAAAGTGTATAAGAGCCTTTTTATGGTAGGCGAAACATTGATAAAAATAAGGCTTTTTGATGCTGTAAAAGTAAATAATGCAGTTCGTATCCTTTCTATGTTTATGTTTGTTTGTTTGTAATAACTTTATTGTACCAAAAAATAGAAAGTAAAAACAAAAGCATACAATTAAAAACATAAGTACAATGGCGGACTTATCCCAGAAAGGGATCACTTACCAGCGAGTGTGAGAGAAGATGCTAGTAAAGGAAGAGAGAAGTACAATACTTATACTATTATAGAGGATATACGTCCAATTAAGACCAGTTAGATATACTTAAATGCATAAATAAATAATATAAATAAACCTACACAGTTGTCTTACTATATATATATATATATATATACACCGTATACATACAAACATAGTCATAAACATACATATACTTAAGTAAATATAAATATTAAGCACACAATTTTTAAATGCCTGGATTTACCAATGGACAATTTAGAAGTTTATATTGTTCATTGCAGTTCTTTAGATGCTGACATCTCATATTGATGTCTGGGGTAGAGAGCGCGCGCGATTTCTTAATTCTATAGTTAACCTAGAATCATGAAATTTTAAAATATGTATTGTCATAGACAACATCCCAACTAATATTATAAATGGGAAAGTGAGTTTGATTGTTGATTTTTTTTTTATTTGTTATGCGCTTTTACGCTCTATCTACTGAACCAATCTTACATACAAGCAATTTCAGAAGTATTGATAAAGACATGGGATACCTTTTATCCCGGGAAAACTGAGAAATTAACGCAGACGATACCGCGGGCGCAAGTTAGTTTAAGGATAAATATAAAAACTGTTAATGTGTTAATAATTTTAAAATAAAAAAATAAATAAAGTAAATAAAATATTTTAGACAAAAAATCAACAGTAAAACCTATGAATAGTCTAAATATATTTCGTTCGATATTTTTAGTCTAATTATATATAAAATAAAACATGGTATTCAGTATTTTGAGCTGGTACGGAAACCTCGTAGCTAGAGTATTACTTGGAAGCCTCAACTTTTTGTATAGTCATAGTTTTTTGAAGATTCTTGTATACGATGAGGCTTGGGTAGCCTTGTAATATAAGATGAGGCTTCTCATCAACTTTTGCTTTCTCTTTCTTAGTATTTTTTCTTCACTGAGCGATTTATTATCTGGAAAAACGAATTGTTTCTTGATATCATTCTTCTATGTAAACAAAACCTATAAAATTGGCTCCGTGTGTGGAGGCTGTAAGCTAGTTGTTTATTTTCCATACTTTGCAATTTGTTTCAATTAAATTGCAGTTCTTATTTATTTCGATTAATATTTAATATTTAATGCCCCATGAAGGAAAGTAATTGACTCATTCAACCATTTGCAACCATGTTTCATTAACAATTACCAGAAATTCATCAGGAATTAATGAAAGTTTTTGTTGTTGATGATGGAGTATAATTTACAGAAACTATTTAATTTTATCTTATTTGATATTCAAAATCTTTATATACTTATTAACATCAAAACTGAATAATAATAAGAATGAATGAATGTAAAAAAAAATCAGGTTACTTTTAACCCATTTTACAGATTTATTAAAATGGTTATTCGATTTTAATTAATCTGTAAAATGGGTTAAAAGTAACATGATTTTTTGATTGGACAAGATCCATGATTCTTGGGACAGATTTTAGTATTTTGTCCCAAAAAATGCAATATTGTACATAAGATCACTTTATGATTATATACTTACTATTCAACACCCAAAACTTATTAAAAATACTTACACATTGGAATCGATAATAAAAAGAAAGACGACTAATTAATACTCTTTTACAACATATTGCCAAATTTAAATTTTAAACTTAAAGGTTAACTTTGTTATATTGGACGATAGATTAGATAATAATAATTAAGCTATTATTATCTATTCCATATTAAACAGGTTGATAAAAAGAATGTTTAATCCGACTCGTACTAGACCAATTTTATTCCATTAAAAAACAAACAAAAAAAACTTTAACAATAAATACTCATGGAAACATGAGATTGCACTTCTGAATCCATTCTACTAATCTTTAAGTGTCAATTAAGTTCGTCAGCAATGGCTCCTTAACGTCCGACTTTAATACAATCTAATCAGAACTTCAAGTCTGTTATCCACTACTGTGTACACACTAAAACGTAGTATAGCGGACCTACTTATTTCTAGCTGAGATATTAAGGAGGTGATAAATGTGCAGTTCACTGCGGTAGTCGCTTGAATCTCAATAGTTTTTCTGGATTTAGGTTATATTTATCGTAAGGTTGGCTGGTAAATATTGCATTAGAGACAAGTCCACTTTTATACTCATTTTGTTTGTTTGTAATATCTTTATTGTACCAAAAAAAAGGTGAATAAAAAAGAATAGAAATAAAACAAAAGTATAATGGCGGACTTATTCCAGAAAAGGATATCTAAGAGTCAACCGGCGAGTGACAGACAGGATGCTTATAATATACCTTATAAGCATCCACAGATCCAATGATATGTTTATGTAAATGGTGAAACAACATGTAAAATTAAGTTTTGATTCTGAGCTCTATTTCAGAGCACAAAGTTCGCGTTGTGTATGCAAACTGTTGATATAATTAAAATGATATTCGTATATCATTGAAAAATAAATATAAGACGCACATTTTTTTTTCTAAATTAAAAATAGTTAAATCTACCTCGGTCATTACTTCATTTCTTAATTGGTCATTATTCATTAGATTTTTTTGTCACCGTTTAAAAGTTAAATCTGTAATTAAAAAAGGAAAATCTGAGCTTGAATTTTTTGATTATGAGATAGTGCATAATCAGTTAATAAAATCCTAGTATTGTTGTAATTAACTATAGGATTTTGATTTGCTGAATAGAATTAGCTTGGATGCAGTGATGGACGAGTTCCTTATTGTACGATGAGTAGGGAAAGAAACAAAATAACTTGTACTCAACCCCCGTTTTCTTTGTTACAGATGGAAATCTCGCCGATGAGATAGCGAATTAAGATGAATCTCAAATATTTAATCCTAATGATAGCTGCGACAGTCGAGATAAATGTTACGGAGAGTCGACAAAACGATAAAAGAAGATGGAAAAATGACAAAAATTATTCGCATTACGTCAACATTTGCGATATACAAGATCGCGTATCTAAAGTACATTGCTATTGTGAAAACACTAAGATAAAGACAGCCACTAAAGCAGACTGCTGGGTTTTCAATGGCGGTATAGCTGAAGATGATCCTTTTTGGTCAAATTTCTATTCACAACCAAAAATAGAAAAGCTCAGCTTCAATGTCAGAGCTGACGGAGGTCTAACGTACATTCCAGCAAAAGTGATCGTCAGATTAGAACGCCTGCAATACATCCATATACAATACGCTAATATTTACAGTATACCATCATTCGCTTTCACAAATTCAACAACACTGAGAGAAATAATTCTGCCAAAGAACAAAATAACGAAATTGGAAACGATGTCGTTCGCTCATCTGATAATGCTGTCAAACGTCAGCTTAGTGGAAAATCAGATCGCCGAGTTGAAAAGAGACGTATTTTACGTACTTCCGAATTTGCAGAGGCTATATTTGTCGAAAAATACAATAAGCGTAATCCACGACGGTTGTTTCAAACATCTAAACAATCTAATAAAATTGGATCTCGCCAACAATTTGTTGACTGTCGTCATAAGAGAGAACTTCCAGGGCCTGTCCAACTTGATTACATTAGATATGAGGAACAACAAATTAACGATGATAGGTGACTTGGCATTTGCCGAACTTTGGAGCCTTGAGGAACTTTACCTGGATGGTAACGAAATAGAATTTATATCAGATAGGGGTTTTGGAGGGTTGCCTGGGCTGAGGAAACTTTCTTTGGCCGATAATAAGTTAGCAACATTAGACGACGGTGTTCTGGATGAAATTCAGAAGTTGAATGTTTTGGACTTGAGAAATAATTATTTAGAGACACTGAGACAGGAGGCCGTGCAGAATATCTTGGAAAATATGAAGACAAATTATGCCCTAATATCCCTTGATGGTGAGTGTATTTATAAACTTTGTTTACAGATTCGTCCGCCGCGTTACCGAAAATAGAATTAATTATATTATAAAACGCCCAACTTTAATTATGTAAGTCTCAGAGGGGATGTAAAGATCAAAGGATGTCAATGGGTTCATTGGTGAAACATTTGAGCTGTGTAACTCTTGAAATGTTAAATCAAAATCGTCCACCAGTATATATTTATGATGTATCTAAGAAAACCTTTTTATATATTAAATATGCTATAGTGATTTAAAGCGAGACTGTTAATGCCTTTTTAAAACCCAAAATAATGCCTGAATCAAAATCCCTTTCAAGGTTAAGCTCGCCTTTAGTTTATCTTTTATTTTTTATTCTACGATCTTTTTACTTTACATTAATACCATCAAGTTTTATTCTGCAGGATACAATTTCACATGGCTATTTAACGACCATTAGGTAGCGGTTGGGCATGTCAGTATTTTATAATATTTTGTAGTTTAAGGATTATGGTAGAGCTTGTCTTATTATATAGCTATTGGCAATGATTTCAACTTAAGATAAGCCCATCAGAACATTCTACGTATATATTCTACAAGCAAAACTTTCTCATCATTTGATACTATTTCGTCGCGACTTTGGCCACGTCCTGACGCTAGTAATAAAATAATGCCAATGGCACTTAATCATCTTTCTCATAAAGGCATTCCGGTGATTTATTTCAATGAAATATTAGAACCTAAAATAAAAGAAATAAACTATTTCATAAAGTATTTATTTTTATTCCTTTCAAAATACCGACTCAAAAATAAAACGTCTAAACCATAACAGGCCACAGACAGAGACCACATAATAATCTATTTCTAAAACTATCATTATACATAAAACGAATTACTTCAAGCCCAAAGGATAAGTTAATTGCCATTCGACCACATAACCACAATATAAAGCCTGGTCCCTACAACTGGCTTTGTAATCGAGTAATATAACAGTTTATTGACATGAAACCCCAACTATTTTAATATTTGGAAGGTTTTCTCTTTGAACTTAGCCTTATATGATTGCATTCTCATTTGTATCAATCAATATACCAACAAACATGGTAGAAGTTAAACTGTCCCAAACCGTGTACCCTAATAACCAAAGAAGTTCGAATCGCGCTGCCTCCGCAATTTGTTTTTTAATCTATGGTAATAACGAATTTTGAAACGCATTTCAATTTTGAAGTATAATGTAACTACATAATTGAATCGAGAAACTTCTCATGTAGAGAGTGAGTTAAAACCTGTATTTGTATCAGTATTCGTCTGTGATTAACTATGCTTTGTGTTAATTCAGTTCTGCGGTTTGTTTGCTCGCCAGATTGCTTTTGGTACTAGTACGGAGTAGAAATGAACAATACTCTAGTTTACACCCTCGACTTAGTAAATTAATTATTTTACACTGGTCTTCAAAATACATCGTAAAATATAAAATCTTTATTAATAATTATCAATTGTGTGGGTTACAGGGTCAACTGAATGTACATATCTTGATGTTAAGAGCCATAAACAAAGCTTTAGAACTTGTTTAACCTTGCAAATATAATATTTGGAAAAATCAGATCGAAATAGAATAGAAAAATTCTTTATTGGACCAGATATGTATACTATATATTTTTTAAAGTTATTACTAATGCAATCAATTCCAGTTCACCTTAGGATGGTGGTTAGATCTATATTTTTTTATTGTAATAATTAAGACAAATCAAGAAATCTCTTGGCCTGATAACTTAAAGATTTCATTCATCTGATCCCAATTATAAATAGGTTTAGAAAAAAATAAAAAATTAATTTTGAACAAACCTTTTTTGTTGCAGGAAATAGACTGACATGCGACTGTCGGTTATTATGGCTACACAAATTGAGAAATGAGACACGAAGCAAACGATTGAAGGCATCACTTGGAAGACTAAATTGTGTATTAGATAGTAAATCAAAAATCAATGTAGGTATTCTTAAAGTTGAAAAAACAGAGCCTCCACAAAAACTGAACACAATATACAAGAAAGATTACGACGACATTGATGAAAATTTTGATGAAGAAAAGATTTACGATGAAGCAATGCAAGATCAAGAGACAGAAACTGATGATTCTAAAATAGAACATCGTAGGAGACTTCTAGAAATACCTTCTGAGATGCTACCGTGTCCAAAGAAGCTGAGTTATGAAGCATCCTATTCGCCTCCTACTCAAGACGAAGTTAAGTACTATAAAACATCTTCGAGTTTCAAAAGCTTAGTACCATTACACTGGATAATTTTAACAATACTAGCTCAAGTATTGTAGCGTTCTATATGATCGTAATGATGTAAATATAACTAAATAGAATTAAAGATATTTAAAATAGTTTCTTCGTATATGTTGAAATATTTTTAAGCATTTTGATATTTGATGTAAGCATTATATATAAGGTTCTCTCTCATATGAAATGGACTATTGCCTGAATGTATAGTTTTATGTTACGAATAGATGATAAAGCTAAAGTTAATTTATTATATAGTTCATTTTTATTTAATTTACAAATATTAAGAAGTGTTATTGTAAAGATAGAGTCACCTCAAAAAATCATTTAAATCATTGTAATTTATCATAACATAAAGGTATTAAGTTATCTTTTTAAAGCAAAAACTTTAATAGTTTAAATCCATCACGCAGTTTGGTCAGTTATACTTATTATAAATTATAAGTTGTTTTAATAAGTAAGTATGTACCTTACATATGTAAATAACATGCTAGTACAACATCTCTATTATATATAATAAAAATATTTTATATATTTTGTGAGCAAGAGAACTCCCGCTCTTTCAAGATATAATTTGTACAATAAAGTTATCTCCAAATAATGCTCAAATTTTAATACGATATTAAAAGTAAAATATTATTGCCAATAAGAATCAAGTTGCAGGGCTCGTGGCAGTAACTTTCAGAATTAATTACCATTTTAAAGTTAAAGGCCTAATTTCTCAAGTATGAAATAAAAACTTTAAGCGGTGCAGAAAATTTATTAGAAATAATAATTCAATTTAAAAAAGAATAAGCGACCTGTTTAGTTTTTTTATTAAAATTTGGGCAATATTTGTTTGACTAGCTTTACCAATAAAAGTAATTACTTTAGCTGTAAGTTATTTCTAAAAATAAAAAGCGCGTATTAAACTAATGTTAATTTATAGGGAAAACCACCAATATCAATGTTTTAAAACATTTGGTATAATGTAAACGATCCAATTGCAAAAAATTGCGAGAATTTATACAAAATGACTTTGTAATTCTTTAAGTATCTTGTGTTGTTTCCAAGGTAAATCCTTAAATGTTCCATGGCTGGGCAAAGTGGAGGCCTTTGCCCAGATTTCTGATGATATGACAAAATAAAAATTTTCACTTAAGTTCCCATTCCTCTATCAATGTAAAAAGGGCTTTATTTATTGAAATTAGTTAACCTTAATGTAAATTAATTTGGTTTTCCTTAATTTCAAAGACTGTAAAGGTAGGTAGGATATCTTGAATATTAATTTTATAGTTTAATTTATTCATAAAATCATCGTGATTATCATACCAAAGATTGTTTTGTATACGAGTTTGTTATTAAGGGTCAAAACACACAATACTACTTCACTATATAGGACCATCACTGTTTTACGATTAGATCGATCGCCTTGTACATAACTTCTTATTCCATAAATTTATTAAAATGCACAATAGATAAGTAATATTACTTTTAAGCTAGTCATCGGGTCAAAGTATACATCCATCATCAAACATCTTTATATTTTTGAAATTATGTATTTTGTCAAAAATTCAAATTCAAATTCAAATTGTTTATTTTCATTATAGGATATTCTTATCACTTAATGACGTCAATTTTTACTTATTTTAAGTTTATCACCACTTCCAAAGAGCAAGTGGAGAAGAAGTGGCGCCACAAACTCCACAGCAGCATGTGTCTAGTAGTATTTCGTTTTATGTTGTAAGAAGAAAAGTTAGCTAACCTACATTTTTAATTAATTCTAGCAACGAATATATCATTATATTCCCCCCCACCCCCCCGTATTGAGAAACGTTTGTTAACACCATTTTAGCTAAAATGTGTTTCGTCTCGTTTTTGCATGTGAAATGTCGGTAAGAGAGAAAGGGACAAAACATATTTTCAGTTAAATTGGAACGTTTCCTAATAAGGGGGTAAGCCTTTAATACCGAACAACTTTTTCAGGGAATATCCCGGGTGACTTTTAAGAAAGCATCCAAATTTAACAATGTTTTCATTTTGTAAAATTTGTCTACTTTTAAAACACTTTCTAAAAAAAATTGTACCAAAATAGAGAGAATGAATAATAATATAATAAAATAAATCCTGTCAGCTGCTTACTAGATTTGTTTAGGTGTTTATAGAAATTTGTCTCGTATTTAGATATTTTTTTATAGAAAGTAGTAAAATTTCACAAAAGAAAATGGCTCGTGTTCAGTAAGGGACCCTGTAAAGTATGCTAAAAACAGACTTTATACCAACTCAAATTAGCTGATTACTTCATTTAAACGGCCTAATAATGGCTTAAAGCAAGCTATACTGTAATACTTGCTGATGAATGTTGTTTAATATCATATACATATTTATATGATACTAGCTGTTCCCCGCGGCTCCGCCCGCGTGGGACTCGGTTATATCGCGCCCAAAAGTAGCCTATGTTTGACCTCAGGTCGTTAACTACATCCCTACCAATTTTCATCACAATCGGTCCATCCGTTTAGCCGTGAAGAGGTGACAGACAGACAGACAGACAGACAGACAGACAGACAGACAGACAGACTTTCGCATTTATAATATTAGTATGGATATGGATTTAATAACATTCCTTAGTAAGTAGGTACGTTTTTGTTTTTTTTAGGTAATTTAAACTTCACTGTGTAAGCGTGGATGCTAATAAAGACATGTCTGTTATAAGCCTAATGTTCATCATTTATTCAGCTCATACATTTTCGATTTGCTAATTAATGTAAATAAACGGTAAATAACTGTTATCTATTCTATTGGGAGTGTGAAAACAATAAATTGATACTTTTCCATGTGATATTTCATTATTTCCTTCCATTAAATTCATCATCTAGTTTGGTTTGCAAACTCGATGGCGTAATGGTTAACATTATAGTCTGCTCATCTGAACGTTCTTGTTTCAAACCCTTAGTTAGAACAAGTTTGGAACGTCTCAATAAGGGGTCTTGGATATTTCTCAATAAGGGGTAGCTTAATCTATGTAATTATTCCTTATTTATCTTAGCGCCTACTTTATACCATGCCCACGGTCTACCTGATGAGAAGCGATTACCGTAGCCTATGAGATGCATGCAACATTATAATTGTCGCATGCGCATTGCTGCTATAGAGGCTATAAAGAAATCTTTCATGCCCTTTTGACGGCCTCCATGTTAGGATCACTTATAATGGTTACTTAAAAAAAAGAAGGAAATTTATTCCATGAGGGCATTAAACGCGAAAAAAAATAGCTCTAGCTTTTTAGAGAATTTTTTTAAAGGACCCCTCTAGCTCTGAATGAGATTTGGAATGCCATCAGAATGACGCTTATTTAATGATGATAATGATGATGAATATTAATGACAGTTCTAAACGACTTTCTAATAACAAAAGCATAGGGACTAATTTTGTCCTATTCCAGTTTCAAAATCGAATTTGTACAACTGCGAACTACGAAATACATTTAATTCCCTCAGGCGACAACTTCTCTTCATTGTGGGAAACCTTTCAATATACGTCTCTATTTTAAACGTTAAATGGCAAAATATTAAATTCAGAATTGTCTGTGTAGTGAGTAAAAGGCATTTGATGTGCCGAAAATTGAAATTTTAATGCGTATATGTGTAAATATTTGTGTATTTTCATTAATTTAATGTCGCATGCGGCGTGTTTTTGCACAAAATGAGAGGCTAGGAATGAGGTTAAGGCTAATTTCCTTTTTTTTATGCTATTAATTTCCTTTTTTTATACTTTGTAACGGATTTTGATGCGGTTTTTTTTAATAGATAGGGTGATTCAAGAGGAAGGCTTGTATGTAAGCAATACCCATGCGAAGCCGGGGCTGGTCGCTAGTTATTATATATTTACCAGATTCATGATGACAGTAAAATTATACATAGAATAGAGAATATACGTACAAGAATGCTTATTTCTGAAGAAAATTCTTCCAGTGTTGTAATGTAAGAAATGATGAATCCGTGCTTCGGAAGGCACGTTAAGGTGTGGGTCCGTTTGTTTGTTACCATTCCACGCCCTAACTACGGCATCAATCTTCCTGATTTTTTACATACAGGTAGATACAAGTAATGAGAAGGACATAGGACCATTAATCCCGGGAAAATCACTATTCCCGTGGGAAATTCACGTGAGCGAAGCCGCAGGCGAAAGGTAGTTCCTTATAATAGCCAGTGTCGCTATATCAGGTCGTAACTGTGACGTAACTAAGGATGTAACTGGGAAGAACGCTCAGATTAAAATTACGAGGCTATGTTGCATGAATACAAAATGAAAATAAAAAAAATATTAAAAAACTGATTATGAGATGAATCCCTAATTGTAGCTGTCAAAGTATAAAATGGCAGGGGTTAATTTTTCTACCCTCTATACCCTTGTTGCACCTGACAGATGTTGAATTATTTGTAAGTTGGGGTCTTGTAAAGAATATTATGGACATACCTACTTTCCCATATTTTCAGAACTCCGTTTGATTATAGATTCATATATATGACTTTCCAGAGATCCCATCCTGAGATAAGTCCGCCATTGTCTTCTTATTTTAATAATGTTCCTTTTACTTTGTATTTTAAAGCAATAAAGATATTACAAACAAACAAACTTTCATACATAAACCTATTACAAATTAGTTTTTATTTATTTTTATAATAGAATATTTTTTATATAAGTTAGTTTTAATTATTGTTATTATTTTATAATTTAACTAGCTGTTCCCCGTGGCTCCGCCCGCGTGGGACTCGGTTATATCGCGCCCAAAAGTAGCCTATGTTTGACCTCAGGTCGTTAACTATATCCCTACCAAATTTCATCCCAATCGGTCTATCCGTTTAGCCGTGAAGAGGTGACAGACAGACAGACAGACAGACAGACAGACAGACTTTCGCATTTATAATATTAGTATGGATTTAGACAAAGCCTTAAATAATTTGAATTTTCTACTACTTAGTTAATATATAATATATTTCTATTGCAAGTTTTATTATTTCTTAAATTCTGAGATTAATGATTAATAAATAATTACAAATTGCGTCATCTTAGCTGTTCACTGACTTTTTGATAGTGAGCTATTATGTGAACCGTAATGTGGGAAAAACTATAAAAACAGGTCTAGAGCAAATTAGGTACCTACTCGTAGATAGAAACAGCTTTAACAAGACTTATGATAAAAACTCTTTTTGCAATGCTTTCTTATATATAAAAAAATGCATTAAGTAAGTGTTAAGCCTTGAAGCTATAAAAACAAAGAGTACAAAGATTGCGTGGGTATTAATTTTATTCCAGGACCGCCCTTTCTAAGCCGTTGTTAATTAGGAATCAAGAGTATTAGAATTTACGGCTGTTAAGGACCTTGTAGTCCAGTATTCAAAGCTACACTGTGTAGCTAAGCGACGTTGAGAGTCATGGTCAAATTTTGTCTTTGTTAGTTTACGCGTGAAAGCGTCATAAGAAAACAAATTCGAATTAGGATATTGACTAGTTTAGTCTGTGTGATATATCTCTATATATTTATTTATTGTCATCTTAATTGCATTAAAAATATTTAATCTTTAGTTATATGCCAAGTTTTTATTATTGTGATTCTGTTTGTTGGAAATGGAGATATTTATAAATTTAAATTTTTTTCACTTAAAAAAATGTGTGGACTTAATGCCATAAGGCATTCTCTGCTAGTCAAACTTTTGGACCAAACAGAAATAAACATGACAAAAATGCGGGTCTGCATATTTATGTTGTAAGTATATTAAAGATAGCATAGCTTCTTTGACTGCATAACAATGCTTATATTTTCCCCTTATTAAACTCAATACTACAACACTATTTCTTAAAAGACTAGGGTTGCCGACGACGTGCAATGCATATTGTCACAAGGTGTTATTAAGGGCGAGTTCTCTAAATTTTTTATATATTTAAATTTTGTTTCAAACTACAGACAGAGTCCTTTTCTAAATTTTCTTGTTTATAAAAAAATGTTTCATACTTCAGAGGGCAGTAGCAATAGCTTCCTTTGCACCATACTACATACATACATATAATCACGTCTTTATTCCATGCGGGGTAGACAGAGCCTAGGGCCATAAGACCTTAGGCCACGTTTAGCATAATGGTAGTTGAAACAGGAAATCAATAGTGATGGGTTGCTAGCCGCATCGCCTATGTAATGATTTCCCCATTCGGCGATTCCCTAATCCATTCCATACTAAAATTTATATATGTTAGAAAATTTTTATTTTCCCAGATGAGGGCAATAAAGATATGTTGTATTGTAAATGGGAATAGGTACAAATTCGGATGATGATGATTCATACTTAGCGATCCAGTTTTCTCGGTAGAGCAAATGCGCGAGTAAAAGTTAGTTATGTTTAATTAATGTTGTGTTACAACAAAAATGTTACCATACAAAAAAATATTTGGCTTATAAAAACACGTCACAACTAATTGGGCCAATCAGAATTTACGACAGCTGGAGCGACGTTTATTTAAATATTTTATTCTATTTATGAAAAAAATATTTTTGATACCTAAAATAGTTTTGCATTTATTGGCATTCTTAATACTGATTTTTATTTATATACTTACCGGTTTTTTTCTTATTAAAAATATATTTTATAACACAATTGTAAAAGCGTGGAGCTGTTTTTTTGGGTTGGACGATCAACCTTTTAAAAGTACTTATACAAAATCATGTACAGCTAGTTTTATCTAATGAAATCGGCAGGATTATATGTGAAGAAATGCAAACAAGTGAAATTATAATGGTTCTATTTTATAACCTCTATCCTTCATCCAAAAACTTTTTTAAACATATTAGACAATACAAGATATATTAGTTCACGAGTAGGAACAAGTTGAAAACAGACTCTCCGTGATTCACCAACTCGAATTCGAGGAACGTAAATTTGCCGACGCCTCGACAGCTCCGCCGCAAACTGCTTCTGCCCCGACGGAGATTCCTTTAAACTAATTACGTATTTAGGATATATCAAATTATGATTAACTAGCTGTTACAAATAAAGTAGGTACTGTCACGTTCATAATTGCATAGTATTCTTTTGTTTTTGCTTTGCGAACTATAACTGCAATTATGAACGTGACCGTACAAATATACCTAACTTTTAACAAGTCAGGCTTCCATATGCAGAAATATTTTTTTATGTGTGAATAAATACTAATATTTTTTTTATTAATTTCAGGCAACACAATTTTTTTTACAAAAATGAAGCAGGGCAATTAGTGTTCTACAATGGTTACATCGTTACAGAAGCTGAGCAGGGTTCCGATTCAAGTCTCGTGGGAATTTCAGGAATACTGTTCTTAGTTGACATCTGCTAACAAAACTATCTGCCTACCAAATATTAGCTCCAAAGATTAAGTAGTTTTTATTAATATCAGTATTCAAATAATGAGTAACCTATTGCTTTTATAAATGAAGAATTAAATCTTTTTAATCGTTATAAGGAGGTTCTTTCAAAACAATTCTAAGATTCTTAAAGGAGCGGCAAAGAGTGTTGATCTTTGGTTTTGAAAGTATTTCGAGGAGTTTGCAAAATTAGTTTTGGTTTCCTTTTGAATTTCCAACTTAAGAGTTGGAAGTTTTCGTTGGACCGTCTTATTTATTCTGTGGTTAGACAAATCAATATCATAACAGCTTAAAAACTATATAAACTTCCGAGCCCGATGTTCGCTGTAATGATTAGATAATTCAAAATGTAGTCTTATTGATCACGAGGAGAATAAAAAAAAAATAACACTTTGTTCATGACCAGCTTCCTGCCAAACGTCAACCTTCTTTAGGAATGCTGTTGTTGATAGAATCTACCACCAGTCTTACAAAAGTATTTTTTTATTATATTAATAAAATTTGTAGGGTACCTAATATTTATCTATCTATGATGAAATATTTATTCATTTAAGCTGTCGCTTGCGCCAAAAATAATCTATGTCTTTTATCGGGTCTTCTACCCCCATACCATCAAATCAGATCAAAAGTCAATGCGTGAATGAGTAAAATACATATTGGTAGGTTTTTTTAATGGTAGGATAGTAGTATTGTATTCCCCTTAACACCCAAATATTTAAAGCATAAAGAATGGTGCCAGTCGCGCCTATTATATCGAGCGACAGATGGTATGAACATTAGCAACGATATTGCAACATTTAAGGTGATTACATATGCGGCAGTGGCGCCCTCTATGAAAAAGAAAAGTGGAATCGGGGCAGTATATGTTTTCACAGAAAACTGACTTAAAGTTTTCATCAAAACAACTGTGAATATCTTTATTTGAAACTGAGTATGTGTAGCGCCCAAGTGATGACCCCGTGAAGGAGATTGGTAGGCAATTTTCTAATTTTAAGGATGGGTAGATAATGCTTATTTCCAAATGAATTCGTATTAAAAATAGTTTTAGCCATCGTACACTCCCTCCACCTCCTATGGCTCTACCTACCTCTCGGTTATACGAGCCGAATCTCGGGAGAGTGCGCTGTACTTGCATTTCGCATCTCTTTCCAGTCGCACCTGCTTGATCTCCCTACAAGTTCTCTATAGTGTCGCCTATCTATGCAATCATTGCATTTTAATAACTCTCCCGCATCTTTAGGGGGTTACGTTCACACGTACACCTCGCTTGCCTTCTTCGCAGCCTAAGGCCAGCTTCTGTCTTCAGTCTTTGAGTTTGTCTCAGTTTAGCCATCGTACAAATTATAGTTCGAAACACCCAAAAACAAAATGGCATAATACATTTTCCAAATTCAAATTGAATTTAAATGAAAACGAAACGAGCGCCAACCAAAACCAGATTGATGCGGTTTGAACCGAAATCAACCTGATATGAGGGTTTGAGGTAGTAGCAATTTAACTTGGGGCTTGTTTAGTGAGATAACAAGAAGTAGTTCGGAAGATTACGGTTCCGATGTAATCTTCATGATGTTTAGGTCTCTGTGACAGACGTGACTGGCCCAAATTAGAAAGGGTTTGGGCTAGTGTTGTTTTGAAGGTTATTACCAAATGCTGGAAAAAGTGAGTAATGTAAACAATATTCTCGAAACCCCCTCTTGGCATTGTTACGTTTTTTTTAATGACCACTAGATAGCAGCTGTGTCTTTCGAAGCATTGATCGGTGATTTAAAAACATGGGGCCCGATTCTCGCGCAATCGAATTTCACTTCACCGATTTTCTTCAAGTTTTTTCAAAGGTTTAGTACTGTTTCTGCTTTTTTGAAATATCACAATTGCAAAAGTTCAATAAAACGCATCGATCGATCGAAATTTTTCGATTGTGAATTGACTTAAACTCATCGAAAAAAATTGGAGAAAATCGGTCAAGTGAACGTCGATTGCGTGAGAATTGCAATGTCCTAACTAAATATAAAACAACTTACCAAAGTATGCTTCCCGTGGGATTCGAACTCATGACGTCCACCAGTTCTTCAGGCAAAGCTTTAATTACTGTCTAGAAGAGGCATTTTCCTACAATGCAGTTATTTTAAAATGTAATTTAATACTGGAAAGTCAATTTTAAAAGTCAATCTAATTTTGCCCGGCGTCGTTACGTCATCTGACAACGTGACTTATGACGTCAAAACGTTAGGAAAAAAATTGTATATTTTAAAATCACGTGGCCGCGTGAAGCAATACTAGGTTGCTTAGCCAGTCATAATTTTAAAATATTAACGAAAGCTGGCAAAAATAAAATACCAACAAAAACAAAACTTGTATAAAATCCAAGTCTTGCTTAGTTGTGCTGCCGTTATGAGTTGTGAGATCTATGTAATACCAAGTCGTTTAATTTATTCAGTTCCTTCTTAAAGGATTTAAATAAGCAGTATGACTTGGCCATCGCACCAGACAATCTAATTTAATATAGTTAATATGTATCATATGTAAGATAATAACGTGTTTTCGTGCGATATATTTAGCTGTTTTATATTTTTAAACAGTTTATTGTCTATCAACTACAGGCCAACCTTACTTCACAACTTTGGTATGAATTTAGAGTATTAAGTACATATTAGAAACTCTCTAATATGTACTTAATTAAATTAATAATGCAGCGTAAATAAGCCTGTGGAACAAACACTTAACTATTCAGAAACTTACTGCAATTGCAGTGTTTTGGGCTCTTTAGAAAGTTCTTGATTAATAGGTGCAGATGAAGATTAACTCCACTTTCATTGCCCTAGACCTATTGAAGGGTTTCATTAATTTTCAATTTATATTTGTAAATAAAACATATTTTTCTATATTATTATTGCAGTAAGGAGCGATAGGGTAATGTAACAACTAAAAAGTATCCTGCTAATACTTTTTAGTTGTTACACTACCCTATCGCTCCCGCGACAAAAAAATAAGTAAAAAAGCTTGAGTCAAGGGTCACTCGAATGGAACGAATTTTCTTATGAGAGAGAGAGAGAGAGAGAGACAGAAAGAGAATCACGACAACTATAGCAAAAAGTGTCGTTACAACTTTTGATCCGTCTAGACCCCCCCCCCCCCCCCTCTCGCAACGCGCGATAAAGAACTTCGTTCCAAAAACTACGAGTACATTTGGATTTGAAGCAATTCTCATTAACTACCTACACTGTATTTTTCCTCGGTTATTCAATATTTCAGATAGCTTCAATTCAATATCAGCACAGATTTTAAACAGCAGACTTGTAAAATCCGTCTCCCGCAACGAACTTTTTCGTTTTGGTGCAAAAGTTGGCGTTCGTCGGTCTCGCAACTCGTGGATAAGCCGGATAACCTGAAAAACAACTCCAACCGGGTCCATTGCAGTGAGGGATTCACTGCAGTGAATATAGAAAATGGGATGAAAGTTGAATTAAGTAACTACTTAGTACTTTTAGTTTAACATGAACATTCATTGGTCATTCAAGGATGAGGTATCTCGTCAAATTCAACTCGCCTAGGCAGCATTCGGAAAGCTACCTTAGTGCCTTAAAACTAAGTCTTCAACCAGCGTGTATTACCAGTGATGACATATGGGTCCGAAACGTGGTCTCTTACTATGGGCCTCTTAAGAAAGCTCAAGGTCGCCCAAAGTTGGTTTTATAATTATGTATGATTGCATTATAATTCTCCCAGTTCTATCCTTAGACAATATAATCTCTTTTCTTTATATCGTGATCTAAGCATTATCCCAGTCGCATCTCAAGCCAAGTATAGTTCTGTTCAGAGCCCGGGTCGCTTAGTCTTGATAGATTGTTTATCCTCCCATATGAGAAGAAGAATCCTTCATTTAAGACATTAATTTCATGTTATGCTAGAATCCGTTGAGGTCCATAATGCCCCTTTCCCAAAATGTCCACTGACCTCCACTTCCACCAACATTCGGTGATGATGATTTAAGGAACCTGTGATTTTCTTAACACTATCGCTGGCAGTAACGCCTCTCGACGTACATAACAATTATTTGTTATTGTTATTTCGTTTACTGTCCGCGAAAGTGTTTTTCCACCCACCCCTACGGGTAGATAGGAAGACGGGGTTTTTTTCTAAAGCATAAAACATCACGGATGATACGAAATTACAAAGGCAAGTTTACAATTAAACAGTATGAAGTGACTCTTCTGTATTAAAACTATTTTTTTATTCTTTGTCCTTGTTTAGTCACTGCGGCACAATAAATTGAAATAAAACGCTTGAAAACATAACTAAGACTGGACATTTGTAAGGTAATTCCCATAATAGCGGTGAGGAATTCGCTTGCATGTGGCCGCGTCACGTGATTGTACCTATGAGCAATTAGTTCTCCGGAAAACTTGTTAAGACCTGCAATGCGAATTTATATAATTTTGCGATGAAAAGATTTACAATAATTAATCTTTTAATTTTTTTTTTTATTTTGTAAGGAATTTTACAGTATATAATTCGTATATGCGAACCTCGAACATTCGACGTTTAAACCGTGTTTTAACAATGGAATAGAGAAAGCAGTTTTTATTAATCCTTGGTCACAATTGTTGTTTCGTGACCATCCTAAGTAGGAAAGAAAATGTTTGGCGTTGTGTGCTTATCATTGGGATATTCGCAATGTAAGGGTGGGATCTTACCTGCTTATCGTGTGGCAAGCTGAGATGGTGGAATCAACTTTTAGCTTTTAGTATAAAATTATACTGGCCACCAACATAAAAAAATACAGGTAAAAAATGTTTTTCTTTTTTGTCAGTATTTTTTTTTGTTTTGGTGTGAAAGAAATAATGGAAGAGAGCTAGATTTTATAAAACAGCAAATACAGGAGTATCATATATCCCAATACCAACTAATATTATAAATGTAAAAGTAAGTTTGTTCGTTTGTTTGTATGTTTGTAACACGTCCTATCTACTAAACCAATCTTCCTGAAATTTCGCATACACATAGTTAAAAGTATTGAGAAGGACATAGGGTACCTTTCATCCCGGGCCAAGCCGCGAGCGAAAGCTAGTTATTCAAATAAGTATATTAATAGTTATAAACAGGAGTGCTCGCATGGCCTGAGGCCTAAATCGACTGGCCTAACGCTCTTATTAATAATTCAGGATTTGGACACTGTTGTTAAAACGACGATGATAGAAGGAGAAAACGTATTTGTGGATACGGTATTATTTATTTAATTCGTGTATTATAAGGCCAATAGACCCTGCACGTCTGTCACGTCACGCTGCACTGGTATCATAGATTTTTTTAAATATTTATCAAATAAATACTATATTAAAAGCGCGACAAAATTTTATCAGTTTTTCGGTTTTAACTATAGATTAAAAAATTTGTCTTGAGACCGCGTGCGATTCCGAATTTTTTGTTTTAAGTAAATGTTCGCGTTAAAGCTAAAGCGAAAGAGTCATCTATAAAACTAGATTGATTGTCTAAATGTCATGTTTTGTAGTATCCTAAAATACCTTTGTTGTATAGTGAAGTTAAGAACTATATATCCTAGCGGGGCGAGCGTGTTCGTGACGATAGCGCGCGTCAAGCGACGGCGGTCATGTTTGGATTGGTCGCTATAAGTGGCACTTCTATCTTGAGCTCCTCCGTGCGAATAACATGTTAAGCCGTTGGTCCCGCATATTATCGATAGTTGGTAGTCGTTAGACTATATCAGATTCAGGTCCCTTAAGGTAGTAGAAATCTGACAGACCTGAGAAATCTGTAGCGTACCCTGAGCTCTGAAACGTAAGCTGAAGATGCATATGAATCTAATCATGATTTACCGATAGATTTAGTGTTCGTTTTTAGGCAGTTTATAATGATTTTATGCAATTTGTTTTTTGTTCAATTATTATTATTCAAACCAATGAACCATCATTACTAAATACCTATTAAACAAATCTCAGATATACTCAAAGCACTCCACAATAACTCAATACTGAGTAATATCGAATGTGATCCTAACGACATAAAGCTGATATATATTCAGGCTGTAGCCGAATGATACTTCATCATATTGACAGTTTTGTGTTATGATATTCGTTAACTATGATTAGTTATAGACATCCTTGGAGACATTACGTGTTGAAGATACAATGTCTCCCTATCGGAAATCCTTATCGAATATCTGTGCATATAAAAATAAGTCTTATTTATCTTGGTCACCCAAAAACATTACCCAAAAACATAAAAAACATTTTACTGATTTAATTAATCGTTTATACTGTGTTTTGTGGAAGAATAGAATAGAAAAACTCTTTACTGCACCAACAAATGTATATATCATTTTTTATAAAACTAGGTAAGGTACAAAGGCGATAAAGGTTCTTGTAGAAGGAAAAACTAAGAAGAGATTCAAAAATTTTAAAATTTCTTGCCTGCTTGATAGGAATTCTCTTGAGTGTTTTGGTGAATTCTTGCCTACCAAACTAAACGTCTATGGGTGCAGGCAACAAATAGCTCAGAGATTATAAATGTTGGTAGTTTCATATCCACAAATTTCTTATATCAAATTATTATATCGCTTTTGATTTCAAATCACTACATAATAAAAAACAAAGTTGCTTTCTCTGTCCCTATGTCCCTTTGTATGCTTAAATCTTTAAAACTACGCAACGGATTTTGATGCGGTTTTCTTAATAGATAGAGTGATTCAAGAGGAAGGTTTTTATGTCCATGCGTAGCCGAAGTGGGTCGACTGAAAAAATAAAATAAAGTTGTAGTGAAAAAAACGGTATTGTAATACCGACTCTATATTTTGTTAGCTATTTCTACAACTCTTTTTAAGATAAAATTTCCAATTTTTATCTAGAAAAATCCGTCATTTACCATATCCATATATTCATATAAGTTTTCCTCTCCGCTACACCGATGGCATTTAGCATTTGACCTCATGCCGCTCTACTGTAGTGTAACAAATAACATAAAGTGCAGATCAACACACAGTACGTTACCTTCTATCGCAAAAAAGGACGAATAAAATACCGCGAATGATACTTTATTGCTTAAAATGTGGTACATAACAATGTTGGAAAATATAATAAAATATAATAAAAATATAAAAAATATGATTTTGTATCAACTAGCCGGTCAATAGTGTATTGTAAAAAGTAATCGTTTTTACACAAAATCTTGTATAGTTTCTTATCGACTACAGATTGAATAGACTTATAAATATTTTAAAAAAATAGTTGCTGAATAATCTGTAGGCTTAAAATCATAAAAGAGTCTTACAAAATTAAGAAAGCACAAAAATGACGAACGTAAACACAAGCTAATAAAATTGTATTAAACTATTCGGATAACTAAAAATTGAGTATTTGATAAGTATGGTAATTGTTTTTTGGAAAAGTGTATGTGAAAAATAAATATAAGTTTAGTTTTTTAAAGACAAGCCAGGTTCCCCGCTGTTCAATTTGCCTTTGGTGTACTAAAGCCTATAACCTCCTTCAAGAATCAAATATATATTTTTTATCCTACCATTAGTTCTTAAGCTATAAGGTTCAAACAAATAAACATAAGAAGAGAGAGGCCCAATTCTGCAATAACGATATTTTTTAAATAGTGCCGTTCAAACAATGACCTGTAAGTGAATACATAATACGGCAGCATAGACAGCAAATACGAGAGCACCTAATTTATTCAGAGCATCAATCGATAGAGATGCTTTTCTATTTACAGGGTTAACAACTGTATACCTTTGATTTTTTATTTTATTTTACTGACTGAAATTCAATCCATTGGGAATTTTCAAAGAAGTAATTACTTTCTTTATGATTATTAAGAACTGATAAACTTGTTTATACTAACTGTTATCGTATATTATATGATACATAAACAATAATTCAGTTATATTTTTTCTATAAAAGTCTAATATTAAAACAAAAATTAATAGTATTGGCCACTAATATTGATCATCACCTTATTTGTCTGATGTCAGCTAGAGCGTAGCTTGTCTATATTTAGGATAATTACTAATGTGTACTCTGGGCTCTGTTTATAAACTGTTGATGTAACTAGGAAATGTGCTAGGATGAAGTGTAAAGGTAAACCAATATACAACTTCATGAAATTTCGCAATTAAGGGAGGGTCGTTTTGATCTAATATATAAATGCAATTTCATACTAGTTTGCCTCTAATGAGGCTTTATATTACTAATGTTTCACAAAGCTTTCACTATTTCTAGGTAATTTGTAGGTCTCTAGAGAAATTCAGTATATCGGGGGTAATTACATAATAAATAGTTAGGCACGGGATCGAATATAGAGGTAGATACGAGTTCTCATTCGGAAATAATGATCAGCATGTTTATTTATATTGCTGATGTAGCCCAGCGGATTAGCTCTGAAGTGGCAGTGGGCAGGTCACGTAGCGTGACGAACTCGGTTCGGCCGATGGGGCACCGGTAAACGCAGGATCGGCACGCACCGACCAGATGGTTGGATGACCTGAGGAAGGCCGCAGGTAGGCGCTGGATGCAGGTAGCTTCCAAATAGTAATTTGGGAGGCCTATGTTCAGCAGTGGACATCCAGTGGTTGAAATAATGATGATGTTTGTTTGCATGTAAATAAAATGAGGCTAATGGCTTGTGACGTGCAGCTTATAAGCTTGTTTTGTTTTTTTACTGGGCAAGAAGAACAAAAGATGCGATATGGTTTGAATGACATGAAAAGACTGAATGTAGGTCTATAACCCATTATTTGGTTTTGAGTAATCGTATAGCATTTGGTTGACTAGACTTCGTTACGAAGTATTATTTTGACTAATCGAAAATTTTAAAATTGATAAATATATTTTTTATCTTGTTTCGTTAAACTAAGTATTAGTAGAGCAATTGACAATAAGTTAGGATTAATCCGATATAATATAGGTTTAATCGGGCCAATAAGACTAATAGTATTTGTGGAAAGGTATTATTACTTTAACTTAAAAATTAATTCATTTTAGATCCAGAAACAGCTATAAGTATCTTATATTAGCAGAATAAAGTATCGGAGCACGAAATTAAATGTTTTATTCATGCAAGTTAAATTTAAGCGCGACAGTAAAAATATCTATCTTGATTTATTGCCTTGGTGTTTTATGGTAACTCGCACCCACTCATCTCTTAAATAATGAATGAATGAATGAATAAACACTTTATTGCACCAATAACATAAATACGTCATTGGAATATAGAGGATCGAAGATGAAAATTAGTACAAAGGCGGACTTACCGCTAATGCAATTTCTTCCAGCCAACCTTAGGGTAGAGAGAAACAAAAAACATTGCATAGCTATTTAAATTAAAGTAAAAGTTGTCAAAGTTATTTATTTTATCATTACTTCACATGTAAGAGAAAGCCCTGTAAAAATCTAATATTTTTTGAGATAAGATCACAACCAAAGAGACAAAAATACTTTTTCGTATCCGTGTAGTGAGGTTTTTGAGTTAGCGTACCACCGGCCAGCTGTACTCGTTCTCTTTAGCGTTGTTTAAAATATGAGGTTATAGAGGTGAATGGGTGCGGTACTATGGGGTATCGTCATGCAGGGATTATGTTAATAGACCCTTTAATAGCACTTTTTAATACGATGCAGAGATATGGCAAGTGATTTAAGTTAATATTTTACTTAGTTTTATATGTATTATTTTCATTAAAAAGCTTCAAATTCAAAATAAAACAAAACTTTTTCTTTTGTTTAAAGTTAAAACTAAATTAAGCTAATATCTTGCTAAATCTTTCCAGTCGTTTGGTGGCTATCGTTAGATGGCATTCGTTAAGCTAAGTCAGATGTAGACAGACAGCTTAAAAAGCTGACATCAGTGTAGGCCACTAACACTCGTTAAAAAAATAACTTAAATTGCAAAACACGTATACAAAACAAATTCTATTTAAATTGTTTTCCGTTCACTTAAATAAAGTTAAAATAAGGCTAATTAACCCAAAACACAAGTTTTATTAGCAAAATACATCTAGATTCTAGCACAAAGTTCGCTGCGCATATTGCCTGATATATTATCCAATTAACTAAGGATTTCAGATTATGTTGCATACTTAAACATAAGAATAGAATGCAGATTTAGTAAGTAGGCATGTAGAGTTAAATTTAAGTTCCCCTTACTTAGGCTGGGTTGCACCAACTTACTATAACAATACTTGTGTAGTCAAAGTACCGGTTAGGTGAAAATGGGTTGCACCATTTTGTCAATCGTCAAAATACGTCATAACTTTTATGCTAACCGTAACCGCCCAAACTTGACCGGTTAAAGCTATTGTTATTGTCAACTTATCTGTCAGACGGGTCGAATAACCTCCACGGTCGTCATTATACTTGTAACCCTGGTAACTAACTATGCTACAAAATACGACGGTGCAACCTATGTCCCATCAACGGTTATAGTTAGCAGTAATGTTACTATTACATTTGACTTTAACTGTTACGATAACTGGTACTTTGGTGCAACCCACCCTTAGTACTCATTTCCTCTTTCTTCACAGCTAGTAATATAAAACAAACATATTCCCCGACCGGCTTATTCCACTGAAAAAAGGGGGTGCCCGAAGAAGAATTGCGTCTCCTGAAATTTTCAATCCTAACTTCCTAAATCTAACTAATATTATAAATGCGTTTATAAAGTGAGTTTGTTTGTTTGTTTGTTACACTTTCTCGCTTGATTTACTGCACCAATCTTCCTGATAGATTAAGAAGGAAATAGGGTACCTTTCATCTCGGGAAAAGCACTGTTCCCGAAATTCATGTGGGTGAAGCAGCGGGCAAAAGCTAGTAAAGACATAAATTGAAACGATATCAAGGTAGGCCGTATCAACGTAAGGAGATAGTTTGCAGACAGCCAATGTGTTAAAAAGATCATGTTTAAAAAGAAAAGTTAAGGAACAAGATATAAGAGCTCTGACACCAGGGTGTGCATTGTCGATTGACCTTGTAACCACACGATATGAAGATGAATGAAACGTTAGAGTTTAACCGCAATGCGTGCTAAGCCAATTCAAAAGCTAAAATTAAAGAGTTAATAATAAAGAGAGCAAAGTACAGTGGACACAGAGAAAAGTATTCCACCTTACCCATACACTTACACCAAAGGTGGTATTTCGTTCTATATGGTCCACTGTACACTTTAAATGAGCTCCAGATCAGATCTTGTTAACTGAGCTCAGTCGAGCATAAAATTGAATTAGAATCGAGGAAGAGAATTTTTTCCGGAACGTTGGCGATGCGTACAGCACCCCGGAGTAAAGAATCTTATGTCTAATAAATAGATTTTAAAATATTAACTGAACGAACATACGATTTAATATTGTTTTCAGCATAGATTAAAAAAAAAAATTTACGTCATCCGCGCGCGATTCGAACTTCTTTGGTTTTCAGCCTAAATTTATTTCTATTTCATCCGAACGTGGAATATTGCTTTCCGGCTAAACTATTTTATTTTTCGTCCTAGTTGCAGCTTACACTCTAGAGCCTAGGAGACGCCAATCATGGTCCCTGATTTGGCAGTACCGATTATTATTGTTCAATGAAGCTACTACTTTCTGATCTCTGTAACCCTTTTTACAGGGAAACCAGACCAATAGGAACATGATGAAAGTGTGTTTGTGTCAACACTCAGATTTTCAGGCAGCCTAAAGGCATCTGACATAGCTTAACAATTTTTGCGACCAATGCATTTACATATATACCCAAGCACGGAGGAGCTCGATATAGAATTGCCACTAATGTCGAGCAAAATCTTCTCTGGTAAATTCAGTTACCATAGTGGACGAAGGGGAATTTTCGTCTATTGATGCTGTTTTTTTTCTATAAAACCAAACCTATCTATCGAATCGAAAAATACGAACGAAAAATACATTAAATATGGCAGTAAACCCGAGAATACGAACATTCATCAACTGCTCGGTACAAAATGGGAATAGCTAACCGTTCTTGCAAGTATGGAAGCGAATTTACTACGTGATTCATAGTATGGAATAGGATTCATATTTATAACGTAGACCTAGACATATTCCAATTCAGGAATAAAGCAAGAATTATAATTACTTCTCTATCCATAATTAAATTACTTATTAGAATTGCATGTAACCTCTTTTCAATGACTAGATAGCTAATAATATTATTATAAATCAACATGTTAATTTTGTATGCCTGCTGGCGCACACAGAGAACTGTTCAGAATTTGTAAAACCTTTATGTAACCTGTGTATGACAAAAATAAATGATTATGATTATGATTATACTATATTGATTAATATTTATTTTATACGAGAGAGGGATAGAGTGAGTTGATACGTTTTTTACACTATTATAAATATTAACAAAAAAACTTGGAGAGGGATAAAATTAGTGTTTTTGTTTGTATGCCCCTCTCAATTCAAAATTCAGGAATCAAATTATTTCTATTCTATAATAAACTAAATATAACTAAATATCGAATTTCAATTAACTTATAAATATAATTGAGATTTTTTTTTTATAATTAATTAACTAATTATTATTATTTTTATTCGTTTTATTTGTAATAAAATTTCAAGCCTATTTGCCAGACAAGAAGAGCCAGCAAAGAGAATATAGTTGTTTGAACACTTTAAATGCGCCAAAGTTGAAGTGTTGCACATATTTGCAAACGATTCATCGCTGTGAAAAATCCTTTGAACTTTTATTTCAAAATGCTTTGTACAAATGGAAGGGATTAAATTGTTTTACATGCACCAAAGACAGCCATTTAGTGTAGTAGTGAAAAATATAACTGGTTGTGACAGCTCAGCCTGCTGGTTTTATAGCTACAGATGTGTCTAACTGCCTTTATTGTTCTTTTTGTGATTTGGCATTAGCTTTTTTTAGGGTAGTACTATTAATTTTAATGTTAGTTAACAATTTACGGTTTATATTTAAAGCATAAGTTATTAGTTTCATACAATAAATACCTATGTAACTTGTAGTCAAGTAAAAGTTAACTTGTTTTTTTTTCTATTAAAAAGGAAATCAGTTCCTTTTGAATTTTAAATTACAGTTTCACATATTAATCTGTCAATAAAATCATATTTCTGGGGATAGTTATGAGGTATAAGTAAAATTCTTCTAATATTATAAACGCAAAAGATTGTGAGGATGTTCGTTTTTTTTTTACAGGAAAACGGCTGAACCGTTTGGGCAAAAATTTGGAATAGTGATTGCTTAGACCCTGGAACAACACATAAGCTATATTTTATCCCGGAATTCCCACAATGTCCACGGGCTACAGCTAGTTCTTACTAAAATCTTCAACCAAATTGTAATCTAAAGAAGGGTTTCTCATAATAATATGAAACGTTTAAAATTTTTCTGTAAAGGTCTAGTTTCTGAGCAAAAATATTTCAAAATCAATATGTAACCAACGTAGAAATTGTACAGTTCCGCTCCGATCCAGGAGTTCTTTGAAGAAGGTCCGGACATTTTTCTCGGAGTACGTGCGTAAACCGTGTTCAGACAACGCCGGAGCTGATTTTCGGATGTGTTTCCGTTTTACACAGTTGCGTAAGTTTGGCTTCCAATTCTTTTACTTCGTCCACTAAGAATATTGATCGTGTTCGGGAGACATTAGGAGTACCTGATATCGGCGAGGGTGTTTGACGAGAGTGATGAGTGTGGAGGAAGTAAGGGTCGTAACCAATGAAAATCTCTGCTTACCCCTGCGGGAGACAGGCGTTATGATATGTATGTATTATGTTCAGCTACAGCGCAGCTTTAGAACGATAACATGATGAATGATAACATTAACAAGATGCTGGAGTTTATAAAATTGACTGTGACTGTGGTTTATCATACATTGGGCAAACAAAGAGAAGCATTGGTACCCGTATCAAAGAACATATTGCTGACATGAAACATAGACGCTCAACCAAGTCTGCAGTCTGTGAACACTCACTTGACAAATCCAACCACTACATGCGTTTTGATAATCCTCAAGTCCTTGCAAAAGAAAACAGATTTATACCAAGGATGATACGTGAAGCGATCGAAATTAAAAAACATCCTAATTTCAATAGAGAGGATGGTTGGCAAGTACCACCAGCTTGGGACCCAGTTATCAATTTAATAAAATCTCAAACTCATCGGAAGACTACAAGTGTTTTTGATACTGTCAGCCAATACTGTGTGAATCGAAATAGTTTTCAATGATTTATGAGCTATGGTTTTGTATTCTTGTGACATCAGAAACAAATGACACAGACGAATGTCAACTCAGTCTGCCTGCGACCATGAGCTCTGTAAAGTGCTTGAAACGTTAGGTATAAATAAGTAAGCAATAAACGCGATAGGAAACCGTATAAAATAGTTTAATTTAATGTGTAACAATCGCGAAAACATAAGAAATCATTACGATAACATGTATGAGCCATTTGGTGTGCTTTAGCTTATAAAGCCTATCAGCTCTGAATGTATGTGAAAGACCAAAATGACAGTTTTTCGTGCTGTATCTGCTGTTAAAAATATCATTCTAAATAAGACAAGATGTAGTTATATATAATTTTCGAACCATACTTCACCAAAATTCGTCACCAGTATTCGGTCACCTTGATCGCACTGTCCGATTCCTGCATTAGGCCCACTTAAATGTGATAATGAATACGTGTACATATACCAGTACATATCTGGTTTTACTCATTTTAAAATATTAAACATTCAATCTCTTACGATAATCGAAATCACTTAATCAATCTCGCATGATAAGTTCTAGAAAAACCATATGTTACGCGTCGGTGTAAATGGTGAATTTCTAAAGAGTATTTCACACTTGATACGAACGGTCGTTCGTGCGTGCCCGCGCGTGTCTGATAAGACGAATTCGAGATGGTATCAGTGCGTGATATATGATTATAATATCAGATGTAGGCACTTTGAAGAATGTATTAATGGTAAAGCGATCCATGACTTTTAAGAAGTTTACCTTCTTTTCCAAACATTGACGCAAAAAGGGTTTCAGACGATGGTGTTTCAAATACTTTGATATGATTGTCGATAATCTTTTGAAAGAAGCTTTTATAAGGGATTAAATGGAAAGAAAGGTATACAAGAACAATTGAAATATTTACAATTTAATTAAATTGTTACACGCCTTTGAGAACGCTAGAATAATATATGTTGTAACATTAAATATATAATGAAAAATGGATTATGATGGATGGGTGTTTATAGAGCAACCGAGGACAAAACTACCATATATTTTGTCAGTGTGTCTATGTTTCTACACGCATCACCAAAAATCTACTATTTTAAACTGAATACAGTTTACATAAAATATTTGTTTGTATTATAAGGTGTCCATACTGTCCATTGTAAAATAGCTTCATTTTACCACGAAGAAATTATTTAGTCTAAAAGAGAGTTAGGATTTTGACCAGTAAGTATATGTAAATTTGGCGTATCTAACTTTATATTATTATTCTATCAATAATTCTCTTTTTAAATAATGATGTTTTGAAAACAACATACGAACATAATACTTGAAGCAAAGTTGGAGGCAGCCATTTTGCGAGATAACAAACGGCTGTAAGATAACTCACAGTCCACTGCACCGGCTCACGCTCATTAGCATTTACACTACTCATTTGTTATTAAACTCTACTCTGTTTTAGTCCTTTCCTTAAATTTCAGGGTTGGAAACGCTTGCTTCAGTTCTGATGTTGCAAGTGTATAGAATCGCTTTCTATCATTACTGTGAGCTGTAAGCAACTAAAGGGTATTTATATTTGTTTATTGTATAATGATTTTTATACCTTAATTTAATTTTAAAAATTTTAAATTAAACTATTTTATACGGTTTTCTATCGCGTTTATTGCTTACTTATTTATACCTAACGTTTCAAGCACTTTACAGAGCTCATGGTCGCAGGCAGACTGAGCTCTGTAAAGTGCTTGAAACGTTAGGTATAAATAAGTAAGCAATAAACGCGATAGAAAACCGTATAAAATAGTTTAATTTAATGTGTAACAATCGCGAAAACATAAGAAATCTTTAAAAATTTTGTTGCTTAACCTATGGACTTTTAGTTCATGCATCTGAAGATACAAACGTTGGTCTCGGCTCTAACCTGGTGGCTTACCACCATCTCTTAAAACCATGCAAGAACGATTGAGTAAGGGAGATGTCGCCTTACGTCATGTATTGCGCTGTCTCGCTTACTGACTAGATCTTGCGTGGTTTAAGAGATCGTAGTAGGCCACTTGGTAGTGGTCGAAGTAAATGGTTTTTGTCAGAGGCAGAGAAGCGGTTTCGAAAAACGGTCAATGGACAATAATAACCCACGCGATATGAATGAATAAACATTTTGATATAAAACTCAAATAAAAATAATTTAGTGTACAGACGCCTGCAGAGAAACCTGACCCCCCTGCCTGTTAAAAATCAATCAAAGGGTCAGGTTTCTCTGCAGGCGACTGTACGATAGTATACGATAATGCGCTTTAGTATGGACAAAGACTTTTTATGACGACATTGAAGTAAATGTAGTAAGCAACGTGATTAAAAAATTAAAAAATAAAATACCTACACAGAGTCATATAAAAGCTGAATATAAGATAACACAAACACTCCACTGCACCGGCTGACGCTTATTAGCATTTACCCTGCTCATTTACAATTTCTAGTCTCTTTTAGTGAGTTTTAAACAAACATACTAGCTTGGTACACATAAGTGTAATAAAAAAACCTTATGAGGCATATGAAAATGCGTGTTAAGCTACGGCGAGCGTGGCATTGGCTTAGTTACCACTTAGTGCATTTAAAATTTAAGCTCTTCCGAAATCTATGTTATTTCCTAGCCAAAATGGAACCAACTAGTATATATCCCGTTGTATTCAAACCTACGAGCATTCGTTAGGCCAATAAAGTTGGTCTAATGATTAGACAAACTCTCTACTGAATGCAGATACAGTTAATAATCTATCTGCATAATTGATACAAATGTTCCTGAATTTACGCCATCTGACGATCAAGTCCTGAAATTTACGGACTATCAACTAATTTCTCTTGGACATGAAATGTTGGCAAAATACCTCACACTGTTATCGGGATTAATAAATAATTGATATCGTAGCCAAATTAGACATTTAGACAAATTATTTGGTATTTCTGTAATAGACAAACTGTTATGGTATAATCGCTGTTTTAATTAATGTTACTTTGTTGTGGTAAACTATTTACAGGTATTAGTATTGAGTTTTTAATATTGATTAACTGCTGCTCGAGCTTTCGACTCTACTATGTGCGATAATTTTCACCCGACTATACAGAGAAGGGGTTCTGTATTTTAAAGTATGTAAATGAATGAAATTGGCTCCCATGTTGTTACCTTCCAATTGGGGCTTAAGCAGGGTTGATTCTTAAGCACAACGTGTCCAGGAGAATATTCCTCTTGAAAAATGCCAAGTCCAAGGTACGAGGATCCTCGGCTTATTTTATTCTCTTTATCTATATATTCTTTTCTTCTTTATTCAATATCGACTAGTGAAACAGAAATGTTTTTTTATTTTATTTTATTTTATTGATGATTTTTTCCTTTATTTAAAATTTGCGGTGGTTAAACAACCGCAGACCGACATATCTGTTTCATTTCGGATCCCCGATTTTATGGGAATGTAACAAATATGTCCGGGAATATGGCGAGTGTAAATTGCTAGCATTCCTATGCGCCAGATAGTTTGCACATTTTAAAATAAAAATCTTAAATGAAATCATCATTGTCAATCCAAAACTGTTGACGCCCAAATAAAAAGAAACAAGGTTTCGAATGTTGCTTCAAAAATAAATATAGTATCAACCGCGAGTAATCACTGTATAACATAGATTAAAAAATAATAATTGCGGCGCACGATTCTTACTTCTTTGCTGTATATAGATTATTAACCCTCCACTCCTATGTCTCTACCGACCTTTTGATTATACGAGCCAAATGTTGGGAGAGTGCGCTGTACTTGGTAGCTCTATCCAGTCGCACCTTCTTGATCACACTACAAGTTCTCCATGTGTTTGCTTATCTGCTATATATTACTGACCCATCTCCATTATAATGAGGTTCACAAATACAAGAAACACCAATCTGGCCTTCTGTTCAGCCATCTTGATCGGCGCCAATCTTCTCTTTTTCCCATCTTGGTCAAATCTGTTATGCTTCTCTCGATGTCCTTCTATATATGGACTGTCTTAAAGATATCAGGTACACACATGGGCGGCCTGTATTTCCCTGGAGCATCTCTCGTGCAAGCTGACTCTATGAGATGGGACCCGTAAGCTGGCAGCCATCGCGCAGAATATAAAACACTGGCGCTCTCTCGTTTTGGAGGCCAAGTTTGGTTCGCTGAGCCAGCGGATACATACTCGGAAGACTGCTAAAGACCAGCGGAGCACCGAATATGACGTCAACTCTTTGGACGAAACTGGAACTATTTTATGAGGCCCATAATCAGGGACCACGTATTAGATCTATGATATTTGAAAACGGTCCATCTAATTAAAACAACATGTTTTCTGTTATAACAAAGAATAATTAAACAATTGTGGTAACACGTGGTATTGGACACTCCCTCCACCTCCCATGGCTCTACCAACCTCTCGGTTATACTAGCCGAATCTCGGGAGAGTGCGCTGTACTTGCATTTCGCATCTCTTTCCAGTCGCACCTGCTTGATCTCCCTACAAGTTCTCTATACGTAGTATTGGACAGTCGTTATTTAAAATAACACATCCTCCCATCATCATACTAAATAATGCGGTTTAAAAATAAAAGCCAGCAATTCGGATGCTGCTGCTGCGTAGGCTTTATTCCGTAATTGCGGATTTAATTGTCAAACGATGACGTGTCATACTGGTCACGTAATAGCTTTATTATGTTGATATAAAAGTAATTTAATGTTCAGTTCTGTGTGGAATATCCATCCAACTAATATTATAAATGCGAAAGTGAGTTTTTATAATATTGGTTTATATGTTTGTTACCTCTTCACGCCCTATCTACTGAACCAATCTTCCTGAAATTTCGCATACACATAGCTAGGAGTATTGAAAAGAACATAGGATACCTTTCATCCCGGTAAAAACACTATTCCCGAGGGAAATTCATGGGGGCGAACCTGCTGGCGAAAGCTAGTATAATATTATGTGATTCTTATATCAGTTTGGCTCTATTAGAGAGGTGATATGTTAAAGGTGGTCGATTTAAAAACAGAGATGGCGTGACGATCTCAAATCAATTTTGGAAGAGTAGCTGCCTTAGATAGAGAGGGGTCTAGAAAGAAGTAAGAGCTATTCACCCAGCAATGGGACATCATACCAAAAGACTAAAAAAATATTACAGGATTTCGGGGTATTGCTCAATTGAAAATTTTAATATAAAGAGTAGTCTTAAGAAGTACTTCCTAATCTCATGAAGGGGAAAAGATATACGGGCCTACTCATAACTTCGCGAGCTTTTAACTTTTAACTTTTGAATGGATGCTTACAATTTAGTCACAGAAATTATTATTTATTTATTTTTTTATTTCAAATTCATGTACACAGAAAAATATACAAGAAAAAACATAAAATATTGAATATTAGTACAAGGGTGCTGATTATTTCTAAAGAAATCTCTTCCAGCAGGCAGATTTTGTCAAAATCTTTGCGGTAGTTTAGTTGTAAAATTATGAACATTAAAACAAGTTGAAGTCGGTTTTTGGAAATAGGGTTCTTCACTATCACTACATAGTATAAAACAAAGTCGCTTTCTCTGTCCCTATGAATGCTTAAATCTTTAAAACTACGCAACGGGTTTTGATTTTTGATGCGGTTTTTTTATTAGAGAGAGTGTTTCAAGAGGTTTTTATGCCCATGCGAAGCTGGGGCGGGTCGCTAGTACATAATATAGACGTAAATGTGGAAGTAAGCAGCTTGTCCTCATTTTATACAACCATTTATACTTGCGAATGATAGCCTCAAAGTATCCAAGCGTCGATAGACTATTACAGGGATCGCGTTCACACTTACTAGATTTTTATGCCTAATTGCCAACCTATTCATATAAATAAGTAGCTTTTGCCTGCTGCTTCGCCCGCTATAATTAAAAAAATGTGATAAATGAAGAACCGCTCGATTAGTTTTGTGCAAACTTCACATAAACCATCTAAGAAATAGTAAGAACAAAGCCTACATTTGGTTTGGATAGGTGAGCCCGTTCTTGAGTTATAAAATTAAAACGAAAAGTGGCATTGATTTTTAAATATATTGATTGATAATATGTACTTATTTGGATTATCTATTTTGCTATATTCTGGTATCTTTTATAGATACTATATATTTTTTTTTGTATAAAAAACCTATCTCCCTTTTGTAACTGAAATCTATACTGGACAGAAGTTAATTATGAAAATGACGTCAAGCTATTTTAAAACCGGCTGACGGCAGCCCCGGACAAATTGCAAGTTATTTTCCGCCTCGCCGCCGGCGTATTGACGTTGACACTTAACGGCACATAAATCTAGATAATAATTAAACAAGTGCCAGATGGCCAGTTTTGATATCTATAGCGGCACTGCTTTGATTTCCGGAGTTTTTGTCACTTATTTAATCTTAATCATCATTATCATATCGTGTGAGATAAGGCCAATTGACTGTAACGTATACACTGGTGTTTCAGTTTTTTATAAACCGCCTTTCATTCTCTAACCTGCGGGCTTAGCCAAGTCTCAAGCGCTTAGAAGGGATTCTCATTAACACGTTAGTGGACACAGGACTGCTATAGCAGTTATAACACTAAAAATTCTATTGTGTTTTCAAAAATTTCCGCCAAAGTGTTAAACTCTTCTTTAAAGTTTCGATCACACATAGCGAATACTCGCTGCGAATACCTTCTAAAGACGAGTATTCGCTTTAACTGACAGTGACAGGTTATTAGCTGCAAATAGATTCATTCGGAGTGAGTTGAATTTGCCGCGGTTTATATTGAACATGTTCAATTTTACTCGCTGCAAATGCGCGCTCGTCTCAACAATTGGCTGTGTCTCAACAATGTGTATACCATAGTTTATTTATATTTTGTTAATATAAAATTTACATTTAAATCAATTTATATGCATATCCATTTTGACTTAAATAAAACTACGTGAAAAGAGGTACAATTTAAGATATATCCACTAACTGGTTTTTTGTGGTTAGGGTTCAAGTTATTTTCTTCTAAACTATTGAGTTTAGGTAATATAATTATATGCCAGAGCGTATTTTTTATACTCAGTATAAAAGTAATTAATGTATCTACTGGTTAAAGTACAGCGAACGATAATGTGGGTTAATTTAGCCGCGTCAACATTTTTTCGCCTCTTCTGTAAAGTTACGTTTTACAAGTTATACCCTTTTTCACTAGAGGCACAGATAATAAGTGTGTCTCTATATTATAAAGACAAAAAACTTATTACGTTCATGATGCTCGTATCATAGCAAGAGCGGCGAGTAACTGGAACTAATCAAAGGCCGCTTTGACGGACGCATGGACTTACTTCGCTTAATTCACCTTTATATGTAATTCCTCTGTGAGAATATGATGCGGTAGTGAATTTATGCCGCGAACTGTACCCCGAAAACCGCAACCTACTTCTCAATAAATCTATTGAATTAACACCATTTTTAACGATACACTGATCGAACACCATTTTTTACATCGTTCGTACACTTAATGACACGGAAAAGCGTTCATTTTGACAGGTAACAAATCGGTAGCAATACGAAGCATTGTTGGGCCGGCATGTGTTCAATACCACCAATTAATCAACGCTTCCTACTCTGTCACTGGTTTATAGTAAACCTCGTTAGTTGGTCTTTTCATTTTCAGGCGACCTTCCTCCATAGCGTAGTGTTGTCACGCTAGTCAGCAATTGCAGAGGCTTTAGGTTCGAATCCTAGTCCGCGCTTGCGTTCCACGCTTACATTGTTTTGTTTAGTTTTAAGGGTAAGACTGGTAAGAGGCACTAAGTAAAACACTAGCAAATATGATCACGTGTTGGCAGTATGCTAGAGAACTCGAAGAGAAAGAGGAGACTCTTTTTGCGTCCAAGGTAAAAAAAAATAGAGTGAATCAATCCAATCCACCTTAAAATTTAAATTTAATCAGCCCTAACATAATTGGAATAAACTCGAGTTGAAAAGAATAAATCTAATTAGCATCTACTGAAGGGTAATTGAAACTTAGTTTTAAATTTAAACCCTTCATGTCCTCCAATTTGTGAGCTCCCGTGGGAGGCAGCAACTTAGTAAATCGCTTCGTTAATCAAGCGTTTAAGCGCGGCTTAAGCTATAGTTTGAATCACTCAAAGTTCGATCTAGCAGAGATGGATGCAACTTTCGTTTTTAGGTTCGTAAGTTTCAATGAAACAGCGCTCATCCATGCATTTTTTTTACTCAATATAATGTTTAAGAGGAAAAAGAGAGGCTAGATCTTATGTTGCTAATCTTTACTAATATAATATAGCTGAAAAGTTTATTTTAAAAAAAATCTTTCTGATTATGATATCTTAATTCTTGAGGAATGTCATGCTAAGTATATGGTATTGCCTTGACTTACAAGATTAAGGTATACTTCTGCATTCAAGCGGGTTTTTTACGTTACATCCTTACCTTAGCTTATATTAGGTGCCCCAGCTGCCCTTTCTCATGTACAAAGAGTGACCTGGCTGTGGCCTCTGACTCAGCCGTGAATGTTACATCTTAGTGGGCCAAATTTATATAGTTTTTAGCCAATGACACGATAGAAGATGAAGGTCTTAGGTTATCCTTCAGAGACCAAGGTACAATTTTAATTATGTTTCTAGACAGTGACCATAGTCACTAGTAAATATGGTCCATGTTCGTAAAGGTGTCAGCGCATTCAGGCTGAATAAAAAATACCAAACATTCCACGATTTCCAGATGGAAATGGCTAGATAGCCGTAGCAGACAGATCAGCACTTTGATGTGTTCCTCAAGCACGGAAGAGCTAGATAGAAATGCCACTAGTCGACCATTTAGGCCACCATCGCTACACGCAAGGTTGGTATAAAAATTGCACGCCCCGATAGGCTCCTCAAGAACAAACTCTCTCTCTCTCTCTTAGAGTCCAAAACCGTCACAAACGAATAAAAAACAAGAAGGCAGAAACGTGTTAATAAAAGATCTTTTTATTGAAACAGTAAAACAGTCTGCGACTCGTGAGGCCGCAATCACAAACTAATTTTAATATCATAACAACTTCGAAACAAACTATCTAGACGACACGACGCAGCGGTGAAATACGCAACAAAGTTCTTCGGCCCTGATTTATGGCTTCACTTTTGACAGATAAAAATAGAACGAAACCTGTGGCATCCATCACTGACACCAGACTTTCCGTGCTTTGGAAGGGACGTTAAGCCGTTGGCCTGAAAGGAAACCATGTTAATGTTCAAGAGGCAGTTATGAAGAACTCCGACACCAGGGTAACCCTAAAACCCACAGGATATAATAATGACCAGACTTTAGTGTAAAAAGGTCATATGCTTTAGTCTCCTGACTCTCCTCTATTTCTGCTACCAAACAGCGTTCCGGTTTGAAATGAGAAAGAGAGAGCGAATTTACTGAGTATTGTGGCGAAAAATCCTAGAACACAATTTGAAGCGCGCTTGTGTTACTTTTAAAACAAGAATTAAGATGGATTGAGATAATTAACATAAGTTGCAATCAGAAAGTGCTATCTGGTGCATAAAATATTGTTTTTTTTTTCATAACAAAATGATATATTTCCGTTACGTTGCAATGCCCTCCTAAAACAGGCGTCCTAGCCCGCATTAGCTAAACGTGCTCTCTATAATTTTCAAAGCTTAATAGTTTCTTTGTGACGTGATTACTGTGTAGCACGGGCTTAATGGCGTCATGCACAGCCTTATCGAGGAAGTACTAACTTTCGAAAATAGGTCTGGTTGTTTTGTGAAATTTCAAATTTCATTTTGTATTATTTTCGCCATAATAATTCTTGTATTTCACTTCCAAATATTTTGAAAAATTCGTAACATTTACTTTCGTTATTGGCGTTCTAATTGTGTCTTTAAACTAATAAAAAATTTGCTATCAAGCTGTGATTTACATACATACATATATATAATCACGTCTTTATCCCTTACGGGGTAGACAGAGCCAAGGGTCATAAAACCTAAGACCATTAAGCATGATGGTAGTTAAAACAGGAAATCAATACAGATAGGTTGCTAGCCGCAGTGATTTAGCTAAGAAATTAACGTTATTTCAAGTTTTTGACAATTTCTATTAATAGTTATTGGTATTTACCGAATAAAGTTTTACTTTTATTATCTGATACAATTGAATTTCGTACAATAAATCATATCAAGAGTTATAAAATTTTGCAGTTAAAAAATCAGCGTTATTACCATAATTATTTAAAGTTTTATTTATCCATTGAAATTTTAAATTAAATAACCGATTTAATTACGATAAAAAATATATACATAACGGCGCGATATGAAATAACCGTTATTATTTTAAGAGTTAAAATTTAATCTGTTATTTTCTTTGTTAACTGAGATTTATTTTGTTATTTTTTTAAACGGTTCTTGATTTGATTTTATAATAGTAGAATTTAATTTTGAGAGCGGGTAACACCGAATGGGGTTGTACGTGTCATGGCGGGCGAGTGTCATTCCTTGATCGGGTAGTGGCGGTCGCACGACGTGTCCATGTGCAAACCCATTGGCTTTCTAATTAATCCGTGTTTATTGTTACGATCATTGGTTATTTTATTAGTTAAAGTGATATTGTGATTAAAGTCAAAGTTAATAGAAGCTGCGGTGCATTTATTTCTTCGATTTCTAAATCACAATGGATGCTACGGGAAAGCTTAGTGGTAAGCGTGACTCTAAAGAGTACGTATTCGTATCTATAGACGCTTTTACGAAATATGTTCTCCTATATCACGCAACAAACATAGACGCTAATAGTGCTATAAAAGCATTACAATCTGGTGTGTCACTCTTTGGTCCACCTGCGCGTGTAATTGCCGATCAAGGGAGATGTTTTGCTGGAAAAGAGTTTAAAGAGTTTTGTGCTGCCCATAATATTAGCTTACACCTAATCGCTACCGGCTCTAGTCGCGCAAATGGACAGGTAGAACGAGTTATGTCTACCCTAAAAAATATGCTCACAGCTGTAGAGACGGGTAATCATAAGTCTTGGCAAGCTGCACTACCGGAAGTACAGCTAGCTATGAATTGCACAACAAGCCGCACAACCAAAGCTAGCCCACTTGAACTTTTTATAGGTAAAGTGGCAAGACCACTACAACTTATGACACTTGATACTGACGATAGCATTAAAGACTTAGATTTGATTAGAGAGCATGCGGCACAGGAAATAGAGAAAAGCGCAATTGTAGAAAAAAGTAGATTCGACAGCAATAAAGCAAAGGTTAGAAACTTTAAAGTCGGAGATTATGTTTTATTAGAAAATCACGAGCGCAATAAAACAAAGTTAGAACCCAAATTTAAGGGACCATATCAGGTGTCCGAGGTACTCGATGGTGACAGGTATGTACTCAAAGCGCTGGACTCTAATCGGACGTACAAGTACGCACATGATCGCATACGTCTTATGCCGGAATGTTACGTCCCATTGGAGTTGAGTGAAGGCTTGGAAACTCCCACGAACATAATAGTGACAGAATGTGCCGATAACGGCGCAGGTGAGTAAACCAATCAGTTAAAATTGTGACGTCCATCTGTAAAGTCCTTAGCCTGTGTGTTCACCGAGCCTATGTGGCACTGAGCCTGTGTGGCTACCGGCCTGAGTGGCACCTAGCCTGTGTGGCGGCCCGCCTGGGTGGCACCTAGCCTGGGTGGCGCCTAGTCTGTGTGGCACCTAGCCTGTGTGGCGGCCGGCCTGGGTGGCACTCGGTCAATGGAGGACCCAGCCTGTGTGGCAGCGCCTACATGGCAACCGTCCTGCGGAGTAGACAGCCTGCGTGGCGACCAGTCTGTGTGTTAACCGACCTGAGTGGCAACCTGCCTGTGTGGCAGCTAGTCTTAAGTGTCAGCCGGCCTGTGTGGCAACCAGTCTTACGGGTTAGTTAGCCTACGTAGCAACCCGTCTATATGTGACTCTGTATGCGAGGTAGGCAGTCTATGAAACATTCGTCCTGTGTTGTATCGGTTAGTAAAAATTTGTGTCGAATTGGTCTGAAGAGCATTTGTATGAAATCTGGCATAGAAAGATGTGCAAAGAGACGAGGTAAAGAGTAGAGATATTGGTAGAGTAATGAATTCGTATCGATTTTGTTATTTCATTGGTGAATTAATAAACTATGATGTTTGCATAATACAGGTGTGTGAAAGTCGGTCAGAATGACCGAGCAGTACATGAGTTACTTGAGCTTTTTCTCGGTTGTCCACAGATGACGAAGTGGCTGATTCACCCGAGGGCAAAGTGGCTGATTCACCCGAGGACGTGTGAAGATGCCGGATGGCCGTAACGGCGCGATATGAAATAACCGTTATTATTTTAAGAGTTAAAATTTAATCTGTTATTTTCTTTGTTAACTGAGATTTATTTTGTTATTTTTTTAAACGGTTCTTGATTTGATTTTATAATAGTAGAATTTAATTTTGAGAGCGGGTAACACCGAATGGGGTTGTACGTGTCATGGCGGGCGAGTGTCATTCCTTGTTCGGGTAGTGGCGGTCGCACGACGTGTCCATGTGCAAACCCATTGGCTTTCTAATTAATCCGTGTTTATTGTTACGAACATTGGTTATTTTATTAGTTAAAGTGATATTGTGATTAAAGTCAAAGTTAATAGAAGCTGCGGTGCATTTATTTCTTCGATTTCTAAATCACAATGGATGCCAGAGATGAGAATGCTGACCAGCGTCCAGAGATGACTTCCCGGCCTCCCGACGCCTCCACATACACGACATTGTATTCCATGTGAACATAAATAAATAAATGTTTTCTTAAAAGCAGCTGTATTGTTATAGTATTGTCCCAATAAAACAAAACATTCCTGCCGGCAAAGCCATAACATAAATATTTATCAAGGTTTCAGTTCAAAAACAAACCCTGGTTCACAACTCATAAGCGATAGAGTTGGTACAAACTTAATAAAACAATGAAACCGATACGTTATCAATATTCCAAATCAAAACAAGGACGACAGCTGTTAACCCCTCACAATCGGAAGGTCGTAATTTGTACTTCTATTGTAAGGGGTCGCTCTCCTCTTAAACTTGGCCGATTTGTCGGGTATTAGCTAAATTTAATACTGCTTCACGAGGGCCCGTAATACATACGTGTCAGGGTTTTAGGGTACGCACAAGTTTAAAATTATAATTTGACTTTATCATCATCATCATAATTTAATTATAGCTAATATTTAATTTTTTTTCAATAAGTAACTGATATTATTTTATTGGAAACAAAATAAAGACAAATATTTACATAATTAAAAAATCTTAAAATAATTACTTTTTAGCAATATTAATTAGCTTTCAGCATCGCTCGCGCTCCAATGTTTTTTGTTTCTCTCTACCCTAAGGTTGGCTGGAAGAAATTGCGTTAACGATAAGCCTTTGTACTAATTTTTATTTTCGATCCTGTAGAATCCAATGATGTATTTATTTAATTGGTGCAATAGTGTTTATTCATTTATAAGTCCCACTCCCCTGAAGATTTCCAGAATGGAAGAACGTGTTGCGGTTGGAAGCGGCCGGCATAAAGCGCTTGCCTGCGACCTTCTTCAGGTCATCAGACCATCTGGTTGGTGGTGGGTATCCGACGCTGCGCTTAATGGTGCATGATAGCCATTCGAGAACCTTTCCGCCCCGTCAGCCATCGAACCGAACCTTCCTGAGAATTTGATAATCAAATATCCGGAGGCTCTAAATAGGAATATGTTATTTTATGGGTCAAGTTTGGTTTAGTAGAAACACAAAACTGAGAACAGGCACAAGCTATGGAATATTCAGTTTACGCGATTCTGACGTTCATTATATGTTACATAATTATTATAAACTAGCTGATACCCGCTCCGTCCGCGCCCAAAAGCCTATGTTTGACCCCTGGTCCGTACCTATATCCAAACCAAATTTCACCAAAACCGGTCCAGCGGTTTAGCCGTGAAAACTTTTAGAGATTGTGACTTTAGTTAAGCTCACTGATATGAATCTGTAGAGCAAAGTTTCCCCGAAATCATGGTGATTGGCGACCCTACTCAGAATTTGAGTAAGTCGTTAACATGTGCTGACTAATTTTACTTCGACCCTCAATTATACTATAACTATATGATACAGCTGAACAAAATATTAATCAGTTAAGTAAACGTTACTAAGGAGTTCTTTTTTTCTATATGCGATTTTTACGTTTATTGCAGATTTATAAGTGAAAAATGCGTTTGTTTGATATAATAGGATGTAATTATTAAACGCGCCAGTTATCTCCAAAACTACCAAAAGGATTTAAAAAAAGAGTTGTTTAGCAAAAGGCTTACGCATTTTTTACGGATAAATAAAGCCTGAGGACGCATCAGCAGTATTACCCAGTAGAAAAGATAATAGACAGGGGGCCCAATAATCGCTTATTTTTAAAGACCTTTATAATAAAATAACTTAGAAAAATCTAACCGACCCAAGAGTCTAAACAATAATGTACACTAACAGAATAATATTAAAACAAAAATATGTATTGTTTATTGTGGAAATTGCAAGGGAGAGGGTAAACATAAGGCTTATATTACATTAGAAGGGTTTATCCTAAACCAACACGCAGGTGGTTTTCCTATCAAATCGATCTTCGTAACATGAGACATTTGTTTTAAATACAGTTTTAGCATTATATACCTCTAGCACTAACTAGTGTCGCCCGCAGATTCACCTGTGTAGGAAATTTTAGTGATTTAAAAAAAAAAAAAATTAATTGAAATAATAAAAATTTGTCAACGTTTTCTTTTCAACCCCTGAGGAGATGAATATAAAGTAACGTAGTTACACTCATTTCAACGCCTAGGGAGATGAATTCCTATTTTTTTTTTTTGTATAATAAAACATTTTGTTTCCTATTTATCTTTTTAGGGGATGAATATTTTTTTACAAAACGACGTCAAATTAGTATAAAACCTACCTAGAGTTCTAAATAAAACCTTATTATCAAATTTCAAATTTCTTCTCCCCCCCCCCCCCCCCCCCCCCCCCCCCGCTTAAACTAAATTGTTTTATTTTATATACTCGTATCTAGTAAAATAAGAAGCAAAAGAATTTCATTATTTAAACTAATTCAGCTACGGAACTTTACTACTGGTCACATTTGTTTTTTTTTTTTAATAGGAAATTTTTAAGAAGATAAGGCTATAGTATAGTCGGCTGCAAAGAAATCTAACCCCTATGCCACTAGTATCACTATTGAAAGGGGGTCATATTTCACTGCAGCTCACTGTACATTATCACCATGGACGGATAAAACCACTAAGGACAAGCTAGTCACTATATAAAAAACTAATGCTTACATATTTCACCATTTGTCATCAGATATCTCGCACTAATGCATACAATATCATGCAATGTGTATGTCTATCTTTATGATTAATGTATGTGACTGTGTCTCCTGATAATTGCACTGACAGACAGCGGGTAGATTTCATATATCAACGTGTCTGTCCGTCTAGTGGTCTGTTCCGATGGCCAATGTATAATTTTACATAGTGTTGGTTGAATGCGAAATGAATGCAAATTTTAGTTATGTTTACTTAAGTTAAGTCGATTAAATCAGCCAACTAGCGCCGCCGCCACCAATCATTTTATTTCTTTTACTCAGAAAAAAAACCTCGTGTAATTAACCAAAAGAAAAATAATGAAAAGTAAATAGGTGTACCAACAATACTAGAAATTATTTACTAGAGATATGCTGTCTTAGATTTGTTCAATTTGACCTGATTTTAGAGTAAACTAGCGACCCGCCCAGGCTTCACATGGGTATAAAAACCTTCCTCTTAAGTCACTCTATCTATTAAAAAAAACCGCATCAAAATCCTTTGCGTAGTTTTAAAGATTTAAGCATACAAAGGGACATAGGGACAGAGAAAGCGACTTTGTTTTATACTATGTAGTGATAGTGAAGAGATATAATGATTGGTGGCGCTGATGTAATCGCTTTAACTGTTTAGCTTTTATCCACCCTTTGTTTACTTATAACTTACTTTCACAATTTGGTTATGGCGGTTGCGAAGAACTCTCACACCGAGGTATGCAAGGTCGTTTGACCCTGTAACCGATACAGTGATAATTCACATCAGAATGCTTCGGAACCAGCTTTGTTGAAATTGGTAAAAAAAATTCAATATGAAACTCAAAATATGTATATTTTTCTAGCTGTATATGTCCCGTTCCTGAGTAAAAACCTCCCCTCTTTTCTTACATACGTCCCTATACTGTGCCGCTTCTTTTCAATCCTATATTTATTCAGTTTTAGGAAGACTTACTGCTATTACACGAGAAAAACTTAAGTCTTTTCGAAGACTTTTAAGTCAATTGACTATCTTTTTCTTGGTCTTCCTCTCTTTCCTCTCTTTCTTATCTCATCCGCTATATATAATAATATATTTAATATTGCAACGGTCTGTAAAAAACTAAAACAACTACAGACCTTATCTTTTCTGAGATCGGTTAAAAAGAAAATAATCGCATATAAATCATATATATGGGCACTGCATTCCATGATTTGAATATTACAGAGTTAGTGGCGTGGGTTGCGTGCGTTTGTCGCATAATCGGCTTGAACCGCCTCTAACTAGTAATATCCCACTCGACAACCAACATTGTAATTTGGGAATGTTCTAAAATACCTTTTATTTCATGACGATAATCGTCTTTCAATACCTGCCTCCGACCCGGAGGTCGTGGGTTCGATTCCCACGGGAAGCATTCTTTGTCAAGTTGTTTATTAAGAATTGCAGGCTTGAATCACCTGATTGACTGATAATAAAAAGTATTCAGTTTTTCTGAAGGAAATCCGCCTTTGTTCACATTTTATTTTCGATCCTGATGATGTTTTTATGTTATTGGTGCAATAAAGTGTTTATTCATTTATGCAATATTTTTAAAGTAAACTGGACGAGAATATAGGTATATGTAACATTACCATTCTCTACCATTACATTTGGTGTACGGGGATTTTAAATAACATCAATAAAATTATCCTACTTAATATTATAAACGCAAAAGTTTGTAAGGATTTTTTCTTACTCTCTCACAGAAAAACGGCTGAACCGATTTGGCTGAAATTTGGAATGGAGATTGCTTAGATCCTGGAATAACACATAGGCTATATTTTTTCTTAGAATTCTCACGGAAGCGGAGCCCCAGGCAATAGCTATTTATAATATATGTTCCCAAAGTTTCCACCTAAACAAACTCCCGGTCAAAAGACTAGTTCAGAGAACAAAAGAACAATAATAAAACGTAGTTTTCAGTAAAACAACGACCGTCAAACTTCGATACTCGACTCCGTTCAACAGTGTAGTGCGAACTTGCGGTCAGTGTGAAGTTTGGGAAACTCAGCGCTCCAGTGTTTCCCAACCGCAGGAAGTTTTCTACAGAGGTGATAATTGCGCGGGTTTGTACCGAGTTTCGTTCTTAGAAAAGGTTGTGTGTTTGGTATTTTTTACAAGATACCTAAGACTGGCTCTAATTTTTAGGGTTCCGTTCCCCGAAGGCAAAAACGGAATCCTTATAAATTTACGTTGTTGTCTGTCTGTCTGTCTTTTTTTTACTGAGGCTCGCATGAATCTGTCAAGTTGAAATTCAAAACATATTCGTAGTGCGAACTTGCGGTCAGTGTGAAGTTTGGGAAACTCAGCGCTCCAGTGTTTTCCAACCGCAGGAAGTTTTTTACAGACTGAGGTGATAATTGCGCGGGTTTGGACCGAGTTTCGTTCTTAGAAAAGGTTGAGCGTTTGGTATTTTTTACAAGATGAAGTATTTTCAGCTCGGTCTGTGAAAAATGAGGACTACTTTTGCGTTTATTATTATACTCATTAAATGAATTTTTTTATTGTAAGAATGTTTACCGTAAAGAGATTTTTTTTGAAATAAGTATAACATCAACTAATGTTCTGTATTCTTTGTTTTGACCTGTTAAAGTTTCCTGAATATTATATGAATTTATTTTATAAATAATTGCTGAGATAATAATAATATTTGTTTCTGGTTTTTTATAACCATTATTTTATTGATTTGAAACAAAACATTACTCCTGCGCGCGTTTTTCTAATTCTTTGATTTTAACCCTGGCCACCTGTTTACTATAATTAACACTAAACAATAGTTAGGAAAAATTCTAACTATAATATTAATAGCTACTAATAATGATATTGTTACATTTTTTTGTAAAATAACCGGGGGGTGGTTTAGCGATTAACCATATTCTTCTTTCGTGTCACTTCTTTCTTTCTTCTTTGTTGTAAAATATGATTGAATTAGCGAAGTAAGATACCATCACCGAATTACAAATTTGCTACAAAGTCAATCAGAGTAGGACCCCAAAATTAAGTATTTCTTATCACGATGGTAATAAGTAACAAATGATTGTTTTGCACTAAGCAATCAAAGCGGTACAAAATATACCACATTAATTTTGCCATCCATCTGTCCTAACTGTCCTGCGATCTAAATGGCTTTAATAAATTGACCAGTTGTACTACGTTCCAAATAAGCGATCAAATGTAAGGGTTGTTGTACACTCATATCGTTGTTGACAACATTTCGTTATTCGGACACACTCCTTTAGATTTAGACGATCATTCTCTTTCTCTGGTCTAAAAAAAATCAAATTGGCTTTATAAAATTGCAAAGCTGTACCACGTTGCAAATAAGCGATGCATTGTTGGTATATAGTGGTACACTTCCAAACACAAACCTTTTTGCATGAAAATATGGGTAAAATGAATTTTCCCAGACATGAAACCTAGCTAGATTACGAGTATCTTTTTGACTTTAAAAGAACTTATGCTTAAAATTTCGAAGAAATCGGCAGAGCCGTTGTCGAAAACGCAAGTACAAATAAATTTAATTATATACTTAATAATAAATTTATTTTCAAAACATTTTTTTGTTTTGTGGGACCCTTTTATATGTAGAAATAGTGATATAAATTAAACGCGACTAATAGTTTTAAATAAGTGGAGAAACACCCCTTTCCAAACTGTAAAAGCAAAAACGTCATACAAGAGCGATGTGTGAAAATTCATAAATCGTTCCACCGGCCTTTGTCATTTTTCTAAACCGGTTATGATAAATGTATTGCGATGGCCACAATAGACTCTTTTGTGGTTCTGATTAATGACATTTAAAACACCGAATAGCTAACCCTTTCTGTAGTCGGAAAAATGAGGTTGGACACAGAACTAATATTGATGTAGAGGTGACAAATAATTTTTGACGATGAAGACTTGTGTGTATTGGTGTTTTAGTTCAATATACGAGAAAGTTATAGAAATACAATACATAACTCTTTATTGCACATACATTACATAGGTCGTAGGTAGGTATTAAATACATTCAATGTTTAAATTAAAGTACTCAATAGGATTAGAATAATTTATATATGCCAGATGTCTGATTTGAGATTTTTTAATTAGGTACGGCAGCTATTTGATAAAAATACATACTCCTCAATATTTATCTAAAAAAAATTAAGCCAGATTCTATTTATTATCCAGTAGCATATTTAATCAACATTTGATAATTACGTAAGTTGGGTTGCTGAAGTGTATTAGTGAAAATTAAATAATATTTTAGCAAACGAACGTAAAAAAATGGGATAAGTCCGCCTTTCTATGTTCTGTTTCTTCACACTATTTAAATGTATATCCTTTTTGTACAATAAAGTTATTACAAACAAACAAACAAGAATTATCATCGAAAAATTACGCTATGATATAAATATAGTCTGATTAAAATTTTAATACAAGTACTATAATGTCAGTTCTTGACAAATTAAACTCAGTGTTGGACAAAATTTTTATGCTGTACTTAAATATAACACGATGGCATAAATGTTAGGATATATGAGTCGTGTTACGTGGATTTAATTGTTTTTTTTTTTAAACCATATGCTGTGTTTGTCGGAACGGACAGGGGGCACTTAAAAATCTTCTTAGGATTACACAAATAAAATAAATATGTATAAATGAGTTTTAACTTTATAGACGAGACCATATACGGTTTAAAACGAAACACAACTATTTAAGACCTCTCTAGATTAGCTATGCCCCAGGTCATGGCATGGCTAGCCCCAGGGTCGGTTAGAAGGGGCAAGTCTAAAAAGTTCTGGCTCAACTTTGCATTAAACGATATTTGTGCTAATGGTATCACAAGATAGGTTGCCGAAGACCGAGCGAAGTGGAGGAGAAAGAGCAAGAAAGCGGACCCTGGGGTCCAAAGCAGACAGCGGAGTCAGCAACCGGGAAAGCGCTAAGATGAGGTAAAGACAAATTTAAAGATAAAGAACGAGAAAAACCTAATTTTAGTTAAAAATTAAATGGGCTTAACAAACGCGTGTTAATTTTTCGTCTTTTTGAAGTTGTTCCAAATGAGATACAATTTCTTTTACCAATTTTATTGGCAATCAATCAAAATCTGTTAAATATATTAATTTGTAAGGGAGAGCTAAAATATATTTCTATTTGGCTTTCTGTACCGTTGGGCAAATAATATCGCAAGTTCTTTCTTACAAACTGTTGATGAAACTTCAATTCGATGAATCATTGTAAATATTTGACGACGTCTGTTGCAGATAATCAAATGTAATTTTTTTGAATATAAGTAATGTAGTTAACATATTTATGTTTTTCAACAACGAATTTTAATTAAGTTTAGTTTTATTAAGTAGATATTTAAGTTTTACGACGAAATAAATAAAACCAAACTCAAGATTTCTATTGAAAACAATAATGAACCTCTGTCAAATACGGATTTCGCGCATTTAACAACCATCACCGCAAAAATGGGAAATGTAAACGAGAAATAAAGAACTAATTGTTGGGTTCGTTAAATCAACTTGACTATTCCCCGAACATTTTATCGTGGAGTTTGCAAGTTGAAGGCGCTAGAGGGTTGATACTGTGGTTAGATTGATTGGGGTCCAAACTTTGCGCAAGGGTTGAAAGGTTTGGCTATCAGAAAACAGATACTTTGGGAATTGTGCTGACGGGTTGAAGATTAGGTGAGATGGGCATGTGTATATTATAAACTTTAAAATAGGTCTTAATTATATGCCCTTGGTTAATTCTAAAATATGACCCTTTAAGATTTTCGCTTCATAAGTAAAATTTTTCTACCTTTCCATCCCAAAAACCGTTTTTTCATCCTTCCGTCCATTCGATAGCAAATCTGAGTGGGACCATGATAATTGTGGTATCATTCTAACTTCAATATTAATAAACGAATATTTAGTATATATATATATATTCTAAAACAATGATCGATTTGAAAAACCTAAAATATTCTATTCTATTCTAACCATGAATAGAAAAAACTTTCACCAAATTTTTATGTTTAGAGAGGTGACTAAAATTATCTATAACAAAATTAAAAAAATTGTTTTAGTAATATTTTTAGTCAATACTGTTACTTGAAATGAGTCGCTTCTGCACTACCCAGCATCATGGTAGTGTATTAATATTTTAGTTATGCAATACCAATTCATATGCAAGCCATATGTTAGTAGAGAGGCACTTAATATCGATATTGTATGGATTCAGAGAGTAATTGCGTTCCTGTAAATTTAATGTGTAATTTACTCTGGTTGTTTACTCACAGGCGCTGAAAACTGTACACCCTTTTTTAAACTAGTTTATATTTATCCTGAGATATTGACCATTTGAATTTTTATATCAATTTTGAATTGTCAAAAATAGCTTTTAACATCTCTCAAGGCATCAAGTCGGTGATGAACGAACAATAGTAGCTAGAATAATAAAATTGGGGATAGACAATAAAATTGGGATTTTTAACTTTAAAATAGTTTTAATACTGTGTTTAATAAGCAAAACGACGAAATTTGGAGTGGGAGGACGCAAAATGGCTAATAAGGAACATCCACCAGTGGACTGGTATTTAAACAGCGAAACAGTAGTTTAGACGTGCCATGGGTAAAACTAGCTTTGAGAAGCTGAGAACTAACCCTGAGCAATGAAGTGGCACTAAAAGAAGAAAAATAATTTCATCACCATTATTGCGTCTGGCATTCGTTCTACGTGGGTCAAAATCACTAAATAAAAAAGATTCTTCATCATATCCAAATTAAGTGATAAAGAATTCTGAATGAAGCAAATGATAATTAGTTATTTAATAGCTGATCGTAGTTTGCATAAACAGGGTGAGTTTTAGAATCAGTTGTTTAAAGGACCATTTATTTTATAAAAAAAGAAATGCATGGCTAAACAAAAAAGGTGACCTTTCCAAAGCGATAAAAAGTTCCCATCACTTTTTACTGCGTAGAGCTCGTACAATAACTTGTTAAACTAAAATAAAGGGTAGCCATTAAAGTACAAATCCATAGCTAATAACACAAAATGTTCTTATTGTCAACCGTCGATCGTATTAAGATTTACTTAGGTGTAAATCTCATTTCTCTTTCTCTTAATTTTCTCAAAAAGTAAATTTTTCACTTTAAGCGAGTGTTAAAACTGGGGGTGTAATACGGCACGGAATAGCAACAAGATGCGCGGCGCACTCGAGTCTCGCCGAGTACCACCGAGCACCGCCGATCCTTGCATATAAAAGGCCGCACGCACTCCGTAGTCGCGGCAGTTCGCATCGCTCTCTAGCGCATCCGGTAAAACGGAACACTGACAGAACGAACGGACTATCGCATGCAATATAAGCGCACGGCTTCATCACGTACCACGTGACTTGTCGAGTGCTTATATTGTTTATCGCCGCGCGCCACACCGCTGCTATTTCGCTAGCTTAGTTTAATTCTTGCATTGATTTACTGTTTGGCTTAGCTAAAATTCTAACACTAGCACTATAGTTTAAATTTTCATTTTACTTGTCTCATTTTCATACATTTACCTTCATCGCTTGTATTTTGCTTTTAGTATTATTTTTTTAATATACATCATTTTTAAATATTGGTCTTGGTCATTTGTACTCCCCAACACATACCTACTTAATTGATTTTGATAGGCTAGTCAAAAAACCTATTACAATCTGGCGTCCCACGCGGGCCCTACGCCCACAAAACCTAATTTAAGGCCAAGACCACTACCGCGTCCCTCGTACTCGGTTACACATAGTAAAATACCGCGTTCGCGTAAAACTAAACCGGTTACTAATATGAATTTGACTGAGGAACAGTTTGAGAGATTGCTATCGCAAGTTAGTGGAAGCAAAAAGATGAGTACCCTCGCACAATGCAAGGCTAAATATAGCGGTAATAGGAGCTCCGCTGAAGTAGAGGCATTCCTGGCTGCACTGAACACTTATAAGAAGGTGGAACAAATATCAGATTCCGATGCCATTGTTGGATTACCGCTCGTTCTGACGGAGGATGCTGCAATCTGGTGGCAAGGCATTAAAGAATACGTCGCAACTTGGGAAGAGTTTGAGCACAAACTACGCAACAATTTTGCTCCAAAGAAGATGGCCTATGTCATTTATCAGGAGGTCGTTGGAATAAAGCAAGACCCTCAAATTTCAACAGAGTCATTTGTGGCAAAGAAACGCGCACTTTTAGCCGACCTACCACCTCCAGCTCATACCGAAGAACAGCAGATTGATCTCATATTCGGACAAATTAGATTTGAGATAAGGGAGAAAATCGTACGTGACAAAATAAAGACATTTGATCAGCTGTTGGAAAAGGCAAGGGATATTGAACGCAACCTTCTAGAAAAGAAATCGTGCAAGCCAGACAGAACAGCCAACATCAATACTCCTACCACTAAAAGTAAACGCTGTGGTTATTGTCGTTTCCCCGGTCATACGACCGACGTCTGCCGTAAGAAGCTAAAAGAGCAACAGGAAATACCAACTCAAGTGAAACCTGATGAAAACACCGGCACTACCATAATAGAAAAGCCTAAGTTCTCGTGTTATGGCTGTGGAGAACCGGGCGTAGTACGTAGCCGTTGTCCGAAATGTATAAATCGGAAGTCAAAACCATCAGAGGGGTTAAGTTTCTGCACTCTGAAAATTAGCTCAGGCATTCATCTCCGACCTACAGTGGATATCCATGTCGGCAAAATAAGAGGATTGGCGCTCATTGACACTGGAGCAAGAACGAATGTCGCCTCATTCTCACTTTATAAACAGTTGGAGAGAAACAACTATGTTTTTGAGAAGAAAGTGATGGACATCACTCTCGCAGATGGTATACCTAATACACAGACTGTACTGACTGTAAAGGCCCCAGTAACGATTTTCGGGAGGGTAGTACCAAGCACGTTTTTAATACTTCCTCATGCCAGGAGGAACGTAACTCTTTTAGGAGTGGGATTCGTCCAGGATGCTAAGATGGTTTTAAACCTGCCACAATTAACTTGTAGGTTCCTGGACCACAATTCAGACATATATGACTTAGACGAAGAAAATGCTTACGAGGATGTTATGGAGCGGATACACGCCACCTTTGAAGTGCCAGAGATGGTATCCCCTATAAAAAGAACACCGGAACATTTGAGATCACCTGTGGATACGAAGACAGGGGCAGACACAATGGCTTTGTTAGCACCCACTATAAATATTTTAGAGATTGAACCGAAGGAAGCAACTACGCCATCCGATAATATTGGGACTGACGATAAGCCCTCGCCTTTCTTAAACATCTGCACGCCGCCTCGTACACCGCCTCACGATACATACAGACTAATACCCATAGACCTCACTACTCCACCGCACAAACGCCCACGCTTACTGTTTGACGGACACTCACCCGTTCTTGATGCTTTATATTATGATGCGCAACGTAACTTGGAATCGTATGACGATGAAGTGCTTTCACCAAAATCTGCTTCGCTTTTTGATTCTCCCAAAGCCCGTATCGATTCTGTCAGTGTGCAATTAACCGAATGTGAAAATAGTGAATTGATCAAGCTGCTAGAACGAAATGAAGACGTTTTCACCCCGCAAGGTAAGCCAACTACACAGACAGAACACATTATAAATACCGGTGATCACACACCGATTGCAGTTTCACCATACCGCCTTTCACCAGCTAGAACGGAAATTCTTAAAAAAGAAGTTGCCAAGATGTTGCAAGAAGGAGTAATAGAACCATGTAGCTCGCCATGGTCCGCACCTGTAGTTATGGTTCCGAAAAAGGATGGAAGTATAAGAGTTTGTATCGACTATCGTCAACTAAATGCGATTACATCGCCTGACGCATATCCTTTGCCAAGGATAGATGATCTTTTACACAATGCCAAACCTACGCCATTCATGTCAACGATTGATTTGCGCGCTGGATACTGGCAAATCAAAGTAAGAGAAGAGGATCAGATCAAAACAGCTTTTGTTACCCCGTTTGGAATGTACAAGTTCCTGAGGATGCCGTTTGGTCTGCGTAATGCACCAGCAACTTTCCAGAGACTGATGGATGGATTCAGACTTTCTCTTCATCACATAAAAGTACTAGTATTCCTGGATGACGTCATAATACTTTCTCCAACGTTTAAGAAACATTTGGAAGACTTACAGCAAGTTTTTGACAAAATACGCGAATACAATCTAACTATCAATAAAGCTAAATGTAAATTCTGCTGTCCTAAAGTAAAATACCTAGGACACTACATCACACCCCGAGGTCTCGAGGTAGACCCAGATAAGGTTAGTGCCATCACTAACCAAAACGCCCCATCCAACGTTAAGCACCTGCTATCATTTTTGCAAATGTGTTCATGTTACCGAAGATTCATATCAAACTTTGCAAAAATAGCCGAGCCACTCACTTGACTTACTAAAAAGGGTGCCATATGGAAGTGGAAGGACGAACAACAAACTGCATTTGAGGCACTCCGAACGCACTTAGCCTCTGCTCCAGTATTAGTACAAGCTGATGAGACCAAGCCGTTTATAATAAAGACAGACGCAAGCAGTTATGCGATCGGAGCAGTTTTAGTGCAGGGGGAGAAGGAAAACGAACACCCCGTTGAATACGCAAGCAGACTCCTTAAGCCAGCCGAGAGAAATTACTCTACAACTGAGAGAGAGGCACTTGCAGTAGTATGGGCCGTTAATAAGTTTCGAGGGTATATTGAAGGTACCCCTATTACAGTATTGACTGATCATCAAGCATTGAAATGGCTTATGTCCCTTAAGTCTCCTACAGGTAGATTGGCAAGATGGGCACTACAGTTACAAGCATTTGATATCAATATCCAATATATTACTGGAAAAACGAACGTCGTAGCTGATGCTTTATCACGGCCAAACTGCATTCGAGAAACGAAAGAAGACTGCGGCATATGCAATATAGTTGTTGATATACCCCGAAGAAACCCGAAGGAGATTAGAACAGAACAACTTAAAGACGAACATATTGAAAAGATAGTTAAAGCTTTTGAAGATCTAAACAATGAAGAAAACAGCCGCTACTGGAGTAACAAAGGATACCTTCTAAATAACGGTTTACTGTATAGATATAATCCGAACGTTGACAACGACGACTGCCAGCTAGTAGTTCCTAAAGAAGAACAACTGAAGGTTATATCCATGTACCACGATGAACCAACTGCCGGACACTACGGAGTTGAGAAGACACTGGACCGAATTTCCAAGAGGTACTTTTGGAAAGGAATGCGATCTCAAGTAGAGAGTTATGTCCGAAATTGTATTCAGTGTCAAAGATACAAACCTAACAATTTAAAACCAGCTGGATTATTGCAGACTACAGCCCTAAACCAAAGATTTGAAGTTGTATCAATTGATTTATTTGGGCCGCTCCCTAAGTCAACAAATAACCTCTCTTGGATATTTATTATTGAAGATTGCACATCAAGATGGGTAGAATTATTTGCCTTGCAGCACGCAACTGCACAAGAATGTGCTAAAGTGCTTTTGGATGAGATAATACTACGATATGGTACTCCACGTCGCTTTATAAGTGACAATGGAAGTCAATTCGTCAGTGGAGTTATGCAACAACTTTGTTTCTGCTTAAATATAACACAAGGATTTACGCCGTTGTATCATCCTGAGACAAACCCGGTAGAAAGAAGAAACCGAGATCTTAAGACGCAGCTCGCTATATTAGTGGGTGACGAACATCCTTCATGGCCGGAAAAGCTACCCAGCATAAGATTTGCTATGAACACTGCTACTCTGGTAACCACTGGCTATACCCCTGCGTATCTAACGTTTGGCAGAGAATTACGCACTCCAGATGATGTAAACCATGATTTAAAGGCAATTATAGAACAAGAAAACTTTATAACTGAAATAACTCCGAGGTTACTCTTGCTGACGGATACACTGAAAAACGCAAGAGAAACACAGGAGATGAAAGAAGAGAAAAGAAAAGAAATTGTTGACCGAAGAAGACGACAAATGCCCAAATATAAACCAGGTGACCATGTTCTGGTCGAATCACACACCCTTAGCAATTCTGCAAAAGGAGTTAGCTCCAAGCTATCACCTAGACGCGATGGTCCCTATCTTATTATACGTAATCATGGACCAAGCTCTTTTGAAATTGCAGATATCAATGCTCCTGACAGGCCCTTGGGTCTGTACCACGCATCGGCACTCCGTCCATTCCATTGCCCTGAGCAAGCACCGCTACCTGCGCCAGCTGTGCCCCTACGCAAGCGAGGACGACCCAAAAAGAACCTCGAAGAAGACCTCCCAAACCCTACAGTCCTGGCTCGCTCGTCGAGACGTCTTCGCAGCCAGAGGGGGAGACTGTAATACGGCACGGAATAGCAACAAGATGCGCGGCGCACTCGAGTCTCGCCGAGTACCACCGAGCACCGCCGATCCTTGCATATAAAAGGCCGCACGCACTCCGTAGTCGCGGCAGTTCGCATCGCTCTCTAGCGCATCCGGTAAAACGGAACACTGACAGAACGAACGGACTATCGCATGCAATATAAGCGCACGGCTTCATCACGTACCACGTGACTTGTCGAGTGCTTATATTGTTTATCGCCGCGCGCCACACCGCTGCTATTTCGCTAGCTTAGTTTAATTCTTGCATTGATTTACTGTTTGGCTTAGCTAAAATTCTAACACTAGCACTATAGTTTAAATTTTCATTTTACTTGTCTCATTTTCATACATTTACCTTCATCGCTTGTATTTTGCTTTTAGTATTATTTTTTTAATATACATCATTTTTAAATATTGGTCTTGGTCATTTGTACTCCCCAACACATACCTACTTAATTGATTTTGATAGGCTAGTCAAAAAACCTATTACAGGGGTCTAAAAACGACACTTTGAGCAATTCATCGAATCGATTCATATTACGAATTTCTTAGCAATCCTGTAGCAATTCCTCTATTTTTTGTAAAATGACCAACTAAACTTAGCAATTCCTCTTTAAAAAAATTGAAATTAATAGAAATTGCTGAAGAATTGCTAAGGAATTCGTAATATGAATTCGACTTGATGAATTGCTAAAGTGGCGTTTTTAGACCCACTGGTCATGACACGGCATAACAAGTCACATCGGACACTGCGGATTTGTGGCTTAAACGTGAATGTTTTAACTTTAGCCGCGATAACGCCATTGAGGATAAAATATTGGACAAAACTTTTGAGTTCCCGACCTTCAAGCCTTCGACATGCAATGTTATGTGGATGTCTGATGTTGAATTGTATTAGTTAAGTAGATTATAATTAAAAAGTGGTGCTCTTTTGGCATGGTGCCAAGAACCCCATTTCCGCGCTGAATGGCGACTGCTATTCTCTGCGTGAGATATGAGCCGGCCTTCTTATCACCTTATACTCGTATATATTGTAGAATTTTTTCATGCTTGGCCCTTATAAATTAAGTAGTACTTATCTAAGTTTTAGTTTGCAATTTTATTATAAAAAACGAAAATATTTTAAATTTTTTAATTAACACATAGCTGGACAGTTTTGAAAACACAATAGAAGTTTAATTGATATAACGTACATATATAGACGTAGTGTGTCCAGCAATGTGTTAACATTAACTAGTATAAAATAAATATTGTATTTTTATATACAGCCTACCACTGGTTGAACTGAACTATAATATAGGACATGTGCAAAAGCAGAGGAGTCCATGAGCCACATTTTGTGTTGCTGTGACTCACTGGCCAGCAAGCGAATGGACCTCTTTGGAGCAGCGTACCCTGACCTGGATGACTATAAGGACTTCGCACCAGGTGATGTTCTGAAACTCATGCAGTCCTTCTTCAGAAATCTCAGTGTGGGTAAATAAGGTATGAGGTAAGTACAAAGGACCCAAAGGTTCGACATGCTTTCTTTAATTTAGGATCTAACAAATAAATATAAAAAGTAACCTGATACATGCTAATATGACGGTCAAGTAGGTAACACATATTCCGTTAATTAAGTCACAAAGTCCCACTGATAAGTAATCCAGGCAATCTAATCCGATTCGATCGAATAAATATTGGTTAGCGGTTGTAAAGCGTAGAACACACACGAATGAATGAATGAATAAAATTATTTGTTTACATGAAACATTTATTATCAACCTATTTTTATTGCAAAATAATTATTTTTTGAGACAAAAAGTTGTTGGCAATTTATTGAGTACTTAAGTATCGTTGGCAGAAAAACATAGATGGCGCTTAATGAAATAATCGCTATATTACCTAATGACGCCTAATTAAACTAGAATATCAAGCTGATTGCACTTGAAATTTTATTTTACGAATCTTTGATAACTTATACAACGTAATGTCTGTTGTTGTTTGTTTGATTGAACGCTTATAACTTTAGAACTGCTGTATTTGAAAAATTCTTTCTTCGTAATATACCCTGATTGTTGGAATAGGTTAGTACATAAGCGCCGCAACCGGTATTTTCCTAAAAATAATGGTATAATTAAACAGGTATTAATGACCCTAAAATCGACTGGTATTTTAATTTACCAGGTTTAAGACCGTTATTTTTTGGATCTTAAAATTACCGGTTTTTATCCCTGCTTTCTGCACCCACCCTTACCCACACAAACATGAAGCGTTAACAAGCTGCGTTAGATCGAAAGTGATTCCAAACACGACAACTGATTTATTAGTTCACGTGAAACTTCATTTCTTTGAGAGCGATGTATTGCTAATTTTATGCTTTGATTTTTTCTTTTAAGACCTGCAATTACTGTTGTTAGAATCCATACTTCCATCTTCCTTAGTCCATCGTCACCCATGACTGAGTAAAGGCATCGAGGAGTTAGATAGCCTAGTGCGGCGCGCGTGTTCGTAACGTAAGCGCGACGGCGAGTCGGCAGCCATGTGTGGATTAGTCGCCATTAGTGGCATTTCTATCTTCAGCTCCTCCGTGCTTCGGAAGGTACGTTAGGCCGTTGATCCCGGCTGTTATCGGTAGATGGCAGTCGTTAGGCTATGTCAGATGCCTTTAAGATAAATCTGACAGTGTTGGCCACTAGCACACTCGGGTCATGTTCCTGTAGGTCTGGTTTCCATGTAAAATTGGTTACGATGTTAGACGGCAGTCGCTCCATCATTGTAATAACCAGGTCCACCAAATCAGGACCATGATTAATAGCGTACCCTGGGCTCTGAAGCGTAAGCTGAAGATGCAACCGGGAAACACGCTTGGACGAAGAAGTAACTGAGAAACACGCTCAAATGACACTCAAAAGAAAGGAAATAAGCGTAACTTTTCTTTTCACCAATAAAAGTTATTTTGTAATGAATGTCGTGGCATGGCGAACATAAATCATTAATTTATATTTATAGTCGTCTCTTCGTACTTAATTTTGCGTGATTTACCAAATTTATTACTTGTTCCTATGGCCCAATACTTGTTTTCTGTTTATTTGGGTAAACAATTATTCTCCAATGATTTATGAAGCGTCTTTGTGTAGGATTTTCTTAGAAACGTGGGTATAAGGTTCTTTGTTTTGTGTTGTTAAGACCTAGTCATGCAACCACCCTCTACTAGGGTTGTATATGTAAATCCCTAAATACTAAGTATCTATAACTAATAAAGTACATGTCAGCACTTTTGGGGACTTGCATAGAGCCCGAATGCGTTGTTGCATTTCATTAGATTATTCTGGTCGTGAACCTCCGACAGACGTCTCATTTAATTATTACAATATAACTTTTGTAATTCATTTAAATAAATAAGTTTAATTTTAAATAGCTTTATTAACTTTTTAAAAAGTCTCCCATACGTTTTCCGAACAAGTCTGGCGCAGCCCGGTCGGTAGGATCATCAAAAACCGAGACCTCTGTTTCCGCGCTTTGGACTCAAACTCGTACCAGCGCAGAAAATTCGGTCGGAAAAACGGTGTAGAGATCTTTCGAACCAAACAAATAAATTTGACTTACGGGAGTGAGTGAATAGTGTCTTCACAACGGCAAGAGATGGTGCTGAGTGGCTTGTGAGTAAAACTCTTTACATTCCCTCATTATCCTTTATTTTCCATATTTCCTTTTTCGTGTAATTTCGAAGGTTTTATATATTAAACAAGCAAATAAAATTTTTGCATAGTTAAGATAGCTTATGTGATAAAAGTACATATATAAATAACATATAAATTAAATTGTAACAGAATTTTTACAATTATTTTTATAAGTACATACTTAAGTTTATTATTAATTATATAAAATGGCGCAAGAGCAACCAGTTGTAGAGAGAATTACTATAATTCCTAATGAGATGATAAAGCTTATTCCGATCTTTAAGGGTGATAAAAGACAGTTAGGATTATTTTTAAGAAAATGCGAATATATAATAAATAGGTACCATGGGTCAGAGCTTCAAAACGAATACATTATACATACTATCACCAGTAGGCTAGCGGACGAGGCCGCAGCGCTTATCAGCGAGCGTGAGGATGTTTTGTCTTGGATAGAGTTCAAGGAATTGTTAGAGCAACACTTTGGGGATCCGCGTAGCGAGGAATGTATTTCAATTGAATTAGAGTCACTAAAAATTAAATCAGGCGAAAGTTATTTAGATTTTTGTAGTAGAATACAAACTGTCAGGTCAATTTTAATGTCGAAGGTGAATAAAATCGAAAATATACAATTAAAACAGAGTAAAAAAACGATATACGATAACACATCTTTAAATGTTTTCCTTTATAACTTACCGGAACATCTTGTAAGAATAGTTAGATTGAAAAAGCCCTCGTCTTTAGAAGAAGCGTTAAGCATTGTTTTAGAAGAAGTAAATTTTCACGAACAATATACTTCACGAAATAAATTACATAATAACAACGGCGTATCTAACGGACATATTAAACCAAATTTAAATTTTGGAAATAAATTTAAGGAAACATCATTTCCATCCCAATTAACTGGTTCCGTACAAAATATTAACCCACCTAAATTTAACTTCGGCATACCCAATAGCCAACAGTTTAAAATACCCCAAAATGCATCTCAAAATTTCATGAAACCCCAGCAGTTCGGATATAGACCCCAGCTACCTACTTCTCAACGTCAAAATTTCATGAGACCTCAACAGTTCGGTTATAAACCTCAACTACCTAATTCCTAACCTCAACAGTTCGGTTACAGACCCCAGTTTTCTAATGCGCAACCTCAGCAATTTGGTTTTAAACCCCAGCTGTCTTATTCACAACCCCAGCAATTGGGATATAACCCTAGAGGTTTACCGCAAAATAATAAACCCCTTCCAAATACTTCGACAGATGTGTCAATGCGCACGCTACCTCCTAAACCACAACAAAGGTTCGGAATAAATGAATTAACTCTTAATGAGGAGTACTATGACCCGGATCAGATAGAAACTTATGACTCATACTATAACTATGACTATAACAACGAGCACATGTTAGAATACCATGAAATTAACCCCCTTAGTTCATTGCCTTCTGAAAATATACATATTACAGAGAATGACTCATCGGATGAACCACCCCAAGTAGCTGAAAATTTTCACATAACTACAAATCAAACAAAGAAACCATAATATTAAATTGTGCTTCTAATAATGGTTTACCTTATATATATATTCCGGAGATAGATGCTAAACTTATGATTGACACAGGTAGTACCCGTTCATTTATTAGCCCTACAAAAGCACATCAGTATTTTTCAGATTATATTTACTATGAACCATTCGAGGTCATTAGTACACATGCTACAAGCAGCCATGATCAGGCTATGCAAATTCCCTTATTGCCTACATTTAAAACTACCGATTTTCATAAATTTTATATATACAACGTAGATTCACGTTACGATGGACTAGTAGGTAACGACTTACTAAAACAAATGGATGCAGTCATAGACTTAAAAAATAATATGCTTAAAACTAAAACTACACATATACCTATAGTACACTGTTGCCCAAAATTAGTCATGACTCTAGCACCACGAACAGAACAACGTGTAAAATTACCCACAGACCAATACTCAGGTGAAGCAATTCTTGAATTTAAAGAATTTGATAAAGGAGTACGTATGCCTAGTGCTATAGTTAATTGTGTCAACGGATTTGCTACAACTATAATTCAAAATAGTACAGAGGATGAAAAGATCTTGACTATAACATATCCATTTAAAGTAACTCCTTTTGCTAGTAATGAGTGTCATCTAAATTATTGTACAGATAGCAAAGATATAGAAATAGATAAAATATTACAAGAAAATTTAAAAAGATTAAGGATAGATCACACAAATGAAGAGGAAAGAAAGAAAATATTAGATCTGTGTACCGAGTATAAAGATATATTTCATTGTGACCAAATCCCACTTACCTTTACAAATGAGATTAAACACCACATACGAACTAAGAACGAAGATCCCATATATGTAAAACCGTATAGGCAGTCACCAGCGGAAGCCGAAGAAATAAAAAATCAAGTAGATCAGCTTCTAAATAACAACATAATCCAAGAATCATACTCACCCTGGAACGCACCTGTTCACCTGGTCCCCAAGAAAATAGACGCATCAGGCATGCCTAAATATCGCATGGTTATTGACTATAGAAGACTTAATGACATAACAATCGACGACAAGTATCCACTGCCAAACATGACTGATATTTTTGACAAATTAGGTAAAAGCACATACTTCTCTACTCTAGACTTAGCAAGTGGGTACCATCAAATTGAGGTAAATGAAGAGGACAGACAGAAGACAGCGTTTAGTACGCAGTACGGGCACTTTGAATTTCTAAGAATGCCGTTTGGCCTTAAAACAGCCCCGGCAACCTTCCAGCGTGCTATGAACAACATCCTGAAAGGTCTTCAGGGATTACACTGCCTCATTTATCTTGATGACGTAATCGTTTTCTCATCCAGTTTAGAAGAACACCTAGAAAAACTAAGAAAGATTTTTGACAGACTTAGAGCTACAAACCTTAAGGTACAACTAGACAAATCAGAGTTTCTGAAAAAAGAGGTATTGTATCTTGGACACACCATCACTACTAAAGGACTTAAACCCAACGACGACAAGATAAAAACTGTACTTAACTATCCCCTACCAAAGACAACTACTGAGATTAAGAGTTTTCTGGGACTCGTGGGATATTATCGTAAATTTATAAAGGATTTCGCTAAAGTCACCCAACCTTTGACTAAATGTCTCAAAAAAAGAAATAAAATAATTATTGATCAAAACTATATAGATGCGTTTAATAAATGTAAAGAACTTTTGACAACAGCCCCACTCTTACAATACCCAGACATGACTAAACCTTTCATATTGACTACGGATGCTTCAACAGTAGCTTTAGGCGCTGTCTTATCTCAAGGACCTGTTGGTTCAGACAAGCCAGTGGCCTATGCTAGCAGAACATTAAGTGATACCGAAGCACGGTACAGCACAATAGAGCGCGAACTTTTAGCCATAATATGGGCTGTAAAACATTTCCGCCCATATCTTTATGGACGTAAATTCTTCATATATACTGATCACCGTCCACTAGTTTGGCTCAATTCACTTAAAGAGCCCAACAGCAAGCTGACGCGTTGGCGCTTACGTCTACAGGAATATGATTTCCAAATTATATATAAAAATGGCAAGCAAAACCAAAACGCAGATGCTCTATCACGAATCAAAGTTAATGCCTTAGACTCTGACGATGACATGACCTCTATGAGAGTGAATGTAGATGACAAAGAACTTAGACTACAGAAGTACATAGACGAAGTAACGGACCATATAACAAAACTAGCAACTAAAAAAACTGATGAAGAAGAGACTATACTGATATCTGACTCATCAACAAATACCGCTGAAGAAAATTACCCCCTTCCATCTACTTCTAGCAGTACAGCTACTGCACATTCTGCAAATGACTTAGAATCTTTTGGTATTCCTATCCTAAATGAAGCAATAGACACAAAACCTAACCAAATACTGGTCTATACGTGGCTACGAAATGAACTAAATGTAAAAGACATTTCAAGAGAAAAGCAAAAGATATTAGAAGTTTTTATGCCCATTAATAACTTAGAGTTAATTAAATCATTTTTAAAAGAATATATCAAACCCAAAATTAAATATTTTATATATTTTGAAGATGAACAGCATAGAAAAGATTTTTCTTCTATAATAATAAGCCTATTTAAAAGAGATACCGTTCAATTCTATGAATGCACCGAAAGAGTAGTATTCGTAGAGGATGAGCGGGAACAAAAGGCTATTATATTGCAACACTACGAAGGCAAAACCTGCCATCGAGGCATTAAGGAAACTATAGTTAGAATACGTAGGAACTACTTCTGGCATGATATGCAGACCACGGTGTCAGCTGTCATAAATTCTTGCGAAGCCTGCCGTAAAATGAAATATGACAGAAAACCAATAAAACCCATTTTACAGCTAACAGAAACCCAAGGCTCTCCATTTCAGGAACTTTTCATAGATTTATTTACCATAGAGAGTGTATATTACCTAACTATAGTAGACGCCTTCAGCAAATTAGGTCAAGCAATTAAAGTAGAGAACCGCTCTACACCCGAAGTAGTACGTGCATTAATTCAATATTTCTCTATGTATGGTACACCTCGTAAAATTACTAGTGACCCAGGTCTGGAATTTAATAACAGTCTTATGAGAGAGTTAATTTCTTTATATAAAATAGATTTACACATTACTACCCCTAATAACCCTAATTCAACTGGTATAGTAGAAAGGTTTCATTCCACCTTAATTGAAATATATCGTTTAGCAAAGTATGAGCAGAAATGTACTGACGCAGCATCTATTATGACCTACTCTATAATGGCATATAATAATACAATTCACTCTACCACAGGTCTTACCCCTTTTGAAGTAGTTTTCGGACATACCTCAACTAATAGTATCTTTAATATAGATTTTGAAAAACAGTATATAAGTGAATTACTTAAAGATCATGCTAAACGTACTAAATACTTATATAAATATATATCGGATAAAATGATAGAGACAAAAGAAAAAGAAAGAAAAATGAGAGGAGGCGAATCAGATAAAGATTTTGATGAAGGAAATACTGTATTCATTAAAGATATTAATATAAGAAAACCTAAGCATAAGCCTCGTTTTAAAAAGGCCGTAGTTAAAGGAAAACCAGAGCGTAACATATTACCCATTGCAATAGGTTCACGTTTAACTAAAACTCCAATTAAAAACGTTAAACGTCCCCCACAGATACGTTGTGATGCTGTTGACCCTGATGAGGACCAGCCAGGGCCTTCTGCTTCAAACGGTTGAAAACAACCCCGGTTTACTTACCCTTAAGGAAGGAACAGCTGTAATTGAACACAACAAATGGACCATTGTAAAAACACAGAATTTAAGTTTATTTTATAAGGATTTAAATGAGAATATAATAGGTCTCTCCGAAATTAATCAGCTAGTTTCAAGACAATTTTATAAAAACTTTAGTAGAGATTTTTTCAACTTACGAGACCAAGTAGAGTTTATTAAAAATGTAACTATTAAAAAATATAGACAATTAATTCCTAGTAATAGATTTAAGAGAGGCATTTTGAATCCTATTGGAACTATTATAAAGGCTATAACCGGTAATTTAGATAATGAGGATGCACATAGGTACGATCAGATGATAAATGAATTAACTATAAACCAAAATAATGTGGATAAAAAGGTTACACTAGTTTCCGAAATTATAGATACCTTTGTGAATTCTTCTAAATTAGTTAAAAATAATTTTGTTGAATTAAATAATAAGTTAAAAGAAATAGAGCGTGATTTAAAATTACTTCAAACAAAAGGTAATAGTTACATAGTACAGTCACACATTATTAATATATATCACATGTATCTACATAACTTTCAGATGATGTATAATAAACTGAATGAAATAGAAACAGCTCTAGCTTTAAGCAAAATAGGTATTTTACATCAGTCTATTATAGACTCTAACGAATTGTTAAATTTTCTAGAAGTTATAAATAAGACAGATAATTTGCTATATACACCTACTTCTTATAATTTAGTTAAAATAGAACGCTCTATTACTGTGAAATCATATATTAAAGTAGATAAGATAGTATTTTTGTTAGAAATACCGTTCATTAGTATTGAGCTATATACATATTATAAATTGTACCCTTTACCTATATATAATCCTTCTCTTGAACAAACCTTTATTATCATTCCTAAATACCCCTATATCCTATCAAAGAGTTCAAAGTTCAGGTCACTTACACAGCCATGCTTAGAAATAGATGAGAATTATTTCCTTTGCCAAGAAAAGGACACTTTTCAGTTAATTGAAGACACATGTATCCAGGATTTAATGAAATTTACAACAAATCCCACGACTTGCACACAAATCCCGATTCAAGTAGAGAAAGTAAAAACTGTAATGATAAAAGAAAACCTCTACATCCTGTTCACGAGATATGATACATTAATTACTGAAAATTGTGAAAATGAAGTAACACGAAAATATATACAAGGCACCCACATTCTTACTGTAACAAATGGATGTGACGTCATCGTGGGTGACATACGCTTTAAGTTTCATCGCAGCGAGAGCCCTGTTACCTACGAACGGTTACCTATTATATCCTTACCAGATATGTCAACCACCGATGTCCTGCAGATTTCACCTGTCAACCTGGAAGGAATGGATTTCAGGAACCTAGAAAAGCTAAATGAAAAACTGAAGTTTAGTGTTAGTGCAGAAGTGAATAAAAAGGGCATTTTAGTGAAAACAGTGAGCGTGTATACGGTACTATTATATATAAGCGTAATTGTAGGCCTTTTATTGTATACTATAATTAGATATAAGTCTAGATGCTTACTTTTTACGCGAAATCATCCTAGCTCTCAGGATCGCTCTACGGATAATTTCGCGCTTAACGAGGGAGGAGTCATGCAACCACCCTCTACTAGGGTTGTATATGTAAATCCCTAAATACTAAGTATCTATAACTAATAAAGTACATGTCAGCACTTTTGGGGACTTGCATAGAGCCCGAATGCGTTGTTGCATTTCATTAGATTATTCTGGTCGTGAACCTCCGACAGACGTCTCATTTAATTATTACAATATAACTTTTGTAATTCATTTAAATAAATAAGTTTAATTTTAAATAGCTTTATTAACTTTTTAAAAAGTCTCCCATACGTTCCCCGAACAAGTCTACCTTGCTTAGATGATAATGTTGTTTTATGTTTTGATCATATTTTGTTATTGGCTTACTATATAATACTTACTGCTCCGTCTGCCTAAGGCTAACTTGATAATAACAGCCCTTTTTACTGTCTACTGACTTCTCTTTAACATACTCTGTACAGTGGGCCACATAATTTCACTTTAGGTGTAAGTACAGGTTGCGTTATATAAAAGGATTAGAAGAAGCTGGAGGAGAGGGGAGGTAACCTTGCGCAACACTGGAAGGAAACTTTGGTTTATGATCTAGACTATTTTATGTCCTTATGAATCTATTGAATGTTACTTAGATAGTAAACTGTTTCATGTGCCTAAATAGTAAAATAAATAAATAAGATATGCGGCGGTCAGGGTCGGCTTCGTAAAACATACTGCTATCAAATCGCAGACCTTTTAAAAAGGGAAACATTAGGAGTACCCGAAATCGGTGAGCGTGTATGACGAAAGTGATGAGTGTGGAGGAGGCGAGAGAGGTATGTAAGGATCGTAGCCAATGGAAATCTCTAGTCTCTGCCTACCCCTACGGGAGACAGGCGTGATGATATGTATGTATCTATGTAAATAAGATATTGACAAACTCGAAACTATTTGGCATGAGAAAGTTGGTTTTTTAAAGTAGCGAGAGCTGGTGACTGGAAACTAGAGGCTGGTCTCCGAGCAACACGTCTTCCGTACGGAGGCCGTGTTGCTCGACCCTTGAGGGTGTCAATAGCGTATTTATCGTAGCGTAGGATATTTCACCAAAGTAACCAGCATTGCAAATGCAAAGGTAAGTGAAATATAGTTGAGATGGTCCCTATGCTACGTATTTGTTGCTATGTGTTACCTTACAAACAAACAAGTATCACTTCTGTATTGTGATTTAAAAGAAATAAAGATACCACTCGTACCTACAATGCGACTCGTTATTTCCTACAGTTTCACTGCCTCACCCTTCAAACCAACTGGTTAGAAATTAATTATTATAGTTTAATTACCTACATCATACGAGCATTGCTCCATTGAATAATAAAGCGAGACGGTGGTGTGTCAATTAATTTGATTGTATAGTAAGACTTAGTTAACTTGCGGTTTCTGTGAGATGCTGTGTGTAAACGATAGTAATTATGGTAGTCGATATACCGAGTCAGACAAAGGGAGTCAAATAAAATGTTTAAATAATTGATATTAGATCGCGAAATAATGCAGGTGAAAATAATGAGAATGTAAGGCATCGATAAATTGGTACAATTTATTTCTAGTAAGTACCTATGGTAATGTGTAATTATTATTTTTTAAATACAGCTTAAAAGATAAATCATATATTTTTCGGTATTCATAGCGATCAGGCGTGTCAAGCTACGGCGATCGTGACCTTTATAAAATTGGTTGCCACTACCGGCATTTCCATCTTGTGATCCTCCGTGCTGTGAAAGAAACGTTAAGCGGTTGGTTATCACTTGATAGCAGTCGTTAACATGTGCTTTTAGGCAGCCTGAAAAATTTGACAGTGTTGGCCAGGTTTCCCTATAACAATGAAGGTTAAGCAAATCGGTAGTCCTTCTATAGTTGTGTCGCTATATCTTTTATGACCTCTGGAAGATAAACCTGGGAAAACAATATAAGTTATCAAAGACCGAGAAGCGATTTCTTAAAATCTCTGGCACCATTATGTGCAGTCAAATTTATTTATTTAAACCATTATTGCACAAAAAACAATAGCACAATAGGCGGACTTAATGCTAGCATTGTCTATAAGTCAACCTTTGGAATAATAAGAGAACCCACATTATATGAATTAATCATCTAAGCGTTATTCTCGTTGCATTTCAATCATCCAGTATCAGCATCACGAATTTAGTTTTAGTTAGACTAATTAAGAATTCATGTATATACGTATCAATGTATTAACTAACTTCCTAACATAATCCATTTCCACTAAACTATTAATTACTGTTAATTTGATATGGTTCTATATCACGTGCAAGGGTTGTCAGCCATGAAACACAGATAATTAATCACAATCTCGTATGTTTATTATTATTTACCCGCATCATAATTCCTAATTGGTTGATGCACGCAAATATGGTGTGAGTCAGTGAGTTTGTGGTTCTTACGAGGTACAATGGGCTATGGAAAAGTATACTTACCACCTTAGGTATAAGTGAATAAGGTTGTGTATTCAACTATATGGCCTACCTGCACTGTGCATTTGGGATACAAAAATAAAAAAATGCAACTTTTTGAAAAATCAAAATTTTAAGAATTAACTCTTTCTAAAATATTTTTGACTACTTATAAAAATAGTAAGGGAAATGGTTTAACAGTATTAATGTTTCAATGCAAACTAAGTTTTGTTTTTTTTGTTTCATTAGATTAAAAGAATAAGTAGAGACCGCGCGCAATTTCGTAATTCTAGAAATAGAAATATTTATTTTGCGAAAACATGATGGTAGTGCAATTGTGCTAGGCCCAAATGCAATAGATATAAAGTAACATCTATTTATTTTATTCTATTTATTTATTTAATTCATGTACACTACAAATACAAACATATATATGTCAATTATATTAAAATTTATATAATACATGCCGTAACACTGCTTTTTCTGTAGATATTATAAAAGGTAAAATATATAAAGCGAAATATGATCAAATCGCCAAATATTGTATAAAGTTTTTAATAAATGCTTCAAATTCATGTTAAAGAAACATAATTCATTTTCAAAGGAAACTGAACTGGTTTTTTTTAGATATTTTTAGTCCATATTCTGTTTTCCGATGGTATTTAGATAAACACTGACGTGTTATTCCATTACCGGACTAATATTTTGCTACGGAACTAATGAATATTCATTTTATGCTAAGCTTGTCAGCGTGCGATAGGATAACAGTTTAGTTTTTTCATAAATTCGGTTTAACAAGTTTTTTAACATGTACTTAGATATAATTTTGAAATATTTTTTATAGTTTATTAAGTCTAAATAAGGGGTGACTTCACCATAGATCTTAATATTACTGATACAAAGTATGTGTGGTATTATCTCTACAATTTCTTTAATATTATGGAGCAAGCGACCATCACCAGTACAGAACCTTTCTGCTTTAACGGCTATAGATTCTGCACGTTATTTGATAGCTTATTTGTTTGTATAAGTATAAATTTATAATGAATAAAGTGTATGTAAAGTTCATAATTTCATATTTGTATCTTTGCGATGTACCCTCTTTAATGCCCATGTACTCTTTTTCCTTTATTATACAGGTTGACTGGAAGAGATCCCTGTTAGGGAATGTCAAAAAAAATATGAACTCTTTTTATAGCATATGGCTATCAAAAAGGGGAACGTAACCAGTGTGTTACCATGATTCAAAAGGCACGAGCAAAAAATGTTTGAATTTCAATTGATTGAGCCTACTTTTATTGTTAGTTTATTTATTTAATTTGTAAATGCCGCCAGTGTTTTGGGCACCTTTGCAACGGAAACGCTAATGAGTGGGTGATCTCTTCTTCTTTTTCTTTCTTTTTTTATTTTTATTTAGTTTTATTTTTAATTAAGTTGTAATATTCAGGTTTTTTTTATAAGTTTATGTAATTGGTGCAATAAAGTATTATTTGTAAATAATAATAGAATAGTGATAGTTTTGTTAGTTTAATTGTTAATGGCGGCATTAACATGTTGTCATAAAAATAATAAATTAAGAAAAGAGAAATCCACATTCATAAACCCTAAAAAGATAACACTTCTCGTTTTTGCCAGTTACGAGTATGTAAAAATTTTGCAGTTAATATTTCAGAACCTCCCTAAATTTTCAATGTGTGTGTTAAATATACATTATCTTCTTCTTTTTATACTACGGTAAAATATTCGGCAATAAATTAATTAAAATAAAGCTTTTAAAGCGTGTCTAACGTAAAAAAATGGAAAGCATAATTATACTAAGGGAACCTTAGCTACCCTGCCCAATATCCCCCTAAAGTCATATTTGCATATTGTCACAAACGATATTTCACGCAAAGTTACGGGTAAGTGGCGTCACTAATGGCGTGGAGGCTAAAAACGGCGTTTTACCCCAAATTAATTAATAGTTACTACGTAAGTTTTACGTAGTATTCTACTTGTAATTATGTATATCTATATATATAAAAAAAGTTGTGTTTGTTACAGTACTTTTAACTCAAGATATACTGAACCAATTTTTCTGAAATTTTCTTATTATCTGTCTGACCGTCTGTTTGTCCACAGGCTAATCAAGAAAAGTAATTGATAAAAGCTTGATACTTTTACCGATAACGTACGTATTTTTTCGTTTATTACGCTATATGACAAAATAAAAAATAAATAAAATATACCCAGTAAAGACCATCAGAAGGCTGCCGGAATCAACGGCTTCATGTGCCTTCTAATAAAGAGTTTATAATATTAATGAATTAACTGTTACGCTCTTTTGTTTCAGAGGCCAAAATCTACTCCAGGGTCTCCGCTACGGGTCGCTAAATCAACGAATTAAGTTAGTATATTAAAGGTCCCAAATCAAGGGTATTTTTTTGTATATTTAACACTCTATTTACTTAAAGTATATGGACCCGAGAGGTGTTCGGAAGCCATACAGCTTGAAACGCAGACATGAATCAGAATATGACATTTAATTAAAAGAAAAAAAAATTTTATTGAGCGGCAGAGAGAGAGATAGTAGCACTCAAAAATATAAACATAAAATATTTTCTGGTGTCACTTGTTAAAAGTTAAAAAAAGACACAAATAATTTCGTACAAAGAACATTATTAAACAGTTTTAATATTGTAATCGTGCAATCGAAATAAAAATGAACTATATTTTCACTTTTGTACCAAGTTTATTTTACACGTATTATTTAACTAGTTCAATGAAATACTTTCAGTAGCTGTGTTATGAATATTTTATTTTGTTTGTGGTCGAGGTGGCAGTGTGGTACTTTTCAGCGGCGGAAATAATTCATTATATCGAACATGATGACGTCGGGTGAAGCTGACCTCGCAGTAGGAATAATATACTTTTGTTTTTACACCACTTGGTTTTAATGTTTGTTTTTTTATTACGAAAAATTACAAAAGTCAATATAGAGCTCAGGATGGTATTAATGAGTGCTCTGCAAGAATTAGTTACATACGTAAAACAAAGAAAAGAAAAAGTGTGGTTCTCATATCAGAATGTGAAATTACTTGTCTCCAATTGTCAAACCTCTTGCTAGAGGATTTACATATCGCGAATCAATCCATACTTCCATACTAATATTATAAATGCGAAAGTCTGTCTTTCTGTCTGTCACCTCTTCACGGCTAAACTGCTGGACCGATTGTGATGAAATTTGGTATGGATGCACTAGGAGTCAAACATAGCCTACTTTTGGGTGCGATATAACGGAGGCGCACGCGGGCGGAGCCGCGGGCAACAGCTAGTAGACAATAAAGGTGGCTAAGTATTGGCTAAATTCAATGTATTGTGTAAATCTCCCCCAGTCGTTTGTTCACTACTGAGCGTCGTGATGTGTCCAACCTAATGAATGAATGAATAAATGTATGAAATTTTTATTTCAAGTAACAAACACTCATTTTGTTAGTAGTGCTTATTAATTTTAGTAAAGATAAATTGAAAATTTAAAGTTATTAATTTTAATATTTTTTTCCACTTATGAAGATCTTTTGCCCTGTGTATTGCACTGGATGTTGTGCTGAGCGTAACTATATTGTGTAGTCTGTATTATAACCTTTGTCCTAAACGTGAGTAGGAGATAAATAAAACTCATAATAGCCAAAAGTTGCCACTTTTTTCTGTCAGTTTTACTGAATTGACCAAAGGAAAAATAATAATAAGTAATAACAAAAATACTTAACGTTATTTACTAGTGACCTGCCGTCTTAGATTTGGAATTTGACCTGATTTTAAAGTAAAAAAAATAAAATAATTGGCGGTGCTAGTTGGCTTATGATAGTCCCTTAACCAACCCCACAACATTATAGTATACGTCAATCTTTACCACCCATTCAATCACTACATAGTATAAAACAAAGTCGCTTTCTCTGTCTCTATGTCCCTTTGTATGCTTAAATCTTTTTTTTAATACATAGAGTGATTCAAGAGGAAGGTTTTTATGCCCACGCGAAGCCGGGGCGAGTCGCTAGTACACATAAAATAGTCCGTAACACAGTTTTCCCTTTGCATTTAATTTCTGCCTCATTGTTATTATAATTTGCTTTAATTATGTCGACGTAACAATGTCATATTATAAGCTTATACGCCGTAACGTCTAAAGTGACACCAGAGACCAAGCCTTGTTAAATCAATTTTATCAACGGTTGGCCTGATCACAGATTACAGAATACTATACTAATACAGATATTCAACTGCCATATAAAAAGTAGTGTACTACGTATGGTCTCTAGACCATACTGGGACATATCAACGTCATGTATCGATCACTTGAGACACAGTGATTCTTAATCCGATTACTTGTTAAATAAAGCACTAACTCAGTTTGTGGTAGGATGACGATACATTAAAAAATTGTATTTTAATGATTCACTCCCACTCTTTTTTCCAAAAACAAGTGAGATCTTACTAAATTGTTTTTCAATTCTTATTAAAAAAAATAAAGAGAACTTAATAATTTTCTTAGGGAATGGGAATTGGGAACACATGGCCTGACCAATCACTTAAACCCGAGTTCACCAAAATATGTTTAAACTTTAAACAACCGTTTACATCTGAAACAGCAGTTTAATCATATTATTCAACTGACTTTTTGATGTATACAGATAGTTAGGCAGATTGAAGAATTTTAATTTGAATTAAGAACTAGTTTTTATTTAGCTTGGTCTCTTTACATATGTCTAATCTGTGCTAACAGTTAGGGTTGTCGCCTATTTATTATACCGAAAGAGTATATCATGTTCTCTTCATTCAAAATTGATTAATTAGGAAACTATAATCATTAATATGATAAATAATCTCACATTAATCATTTATTTATATACGCTTCTCAAGCATTTGTTTGTAGTATCTTTAAAAACCACTAGACCTATAGTTTAGCGTCCCTGTTGGCGATCAGCAATAGTAAACCATTTTTTATACCAATATTTTTGTAAACCTATTTTACAAAACATATTTTTGAAAACAGTCATAAGAGAACAGTTGAAGAGGAGTGTTATTTTCCTTACAGTCCCTTTTACAGCACAGAATCATTATGTCCTAAGCCAGTCTAGAAATAACACAATCTCGATCCCCTTTTTGTCAAGTTTCCATAAATTATAATTGGAAAGTTAAATACCGGTAAATTCTCAGCGAATCAGCAGATAGTTCTCCATTTCTTGTCTTGTACTATATTTAAGTACAATAACTTTATAAGTCGCAATAAAAGGCAATATTGCTTAATTGTACACGACATTGTAAGCTCTGACAAAGCCTACGCAACCAAGAAATTGGTGCACTATGCTTATGAAAATTGCTATCATTAAATTCAAAATTGAGGTTAAGTTGTGCTGTTATGCAAGCCCTGTTAACTAGGCAGTTTTTATTGTGGCAAGTAACTGTATTTGTTATTCAGGCATCTAGTGACCTGTGCCCCTAGTATAAGTTTTTCTTTTTTAGTTAGGATTTTGTATGGAATTCCTTAGTTGCCTTACTATCCGCCAGAGGCGCTGTACAGGTTTGCCATACTAAATCGCTACTAAAGAAAAACTCATACTAGGGGCACTGGACGTAGTGGGTTCGAATGCAATGGGTAAATAACTTTTTTGTTTTCTTCAGTTTGGCTTAGAAAGTTTTAAATGACCTAATTGTATAGTTGATAGGTACTTTTTAAGTAGTCTTAAGTATCCCACTGCTGGGCAATGGCCTTCCCTTTTGTTATCTACTCTTCTCTATTGGCACAAAATTTTGTATGACTTTCACATAATAAGAACATAATATCCCAAAGATTTCGACTGTTCAGTTATTTTTTTGGGTTTTCGAGTGAATATTTATACCAACATAAAAACACAACAAGCCTCTATTTTATGTCTCTCTAATATGTTTAAAATTAACAACTTATCCATAACTTTAATTACTAAGAACGGATTTTCGATAACTTGTGTTTTCAATGAATAATGATTTTTAAATGATGGTGGCGCTAGTGTTCACCGAGGTATCATCTTAAGGTGATACCTCGGTGAACACTAGCGCCACCGTCATTTAAAAATCATTACTCACTGAAAACACAAGTTATCAAAAATCCCTCTGCTGTAATTATGGTTCTGGATCTGAAGTTAATTTTAATCATATTCAATTATTAAATTATTGTTCCATATAGTTACAAATTGCAAAACTGCTAAAAGTGGCCGTTTTAAGCAATAATGCAATTTGTAACTATAGGGAATTATAATTTAATATGTTTAAAATTAACTTCAGATCCAGAACCATAGTTACAGCAGAGGGATTTTTGATAACTTGTGTTTTCAATGAATAATGATTTTTAAATGATGGTGGCGCTAGTGTTCACCGAGGTATCACCTTAAAGGGCCAAGACCAGAACGAAAGGGTCATTGAACTACTCTAAAACAGTGAAGTGTCACTTCGTATATACTAAGTTTAGAAACGACTTACCCTTACATAATAATTTATGTGAATTTTTATAACAACATAAAATAAGACACGGCGATTTTAAATTTTTAAGAGTTCAACTTCTTTGTATTTTATGACGTTTGGTGCTATACTTACGAGTAGGTTGTTAATTTTATGCAGCTTAAAGTACCTATTTTCGTTTAGGTTTAATTTTGTAGTATTTTATTAAACATGTTATTTATGATACACTAGCTGTAGCCCGCGACTTCGTGCGTGTGGTCATCGTTCCCGTTATCGTCGGAATTTCGGGAATTGCTCTCGAATTTCCGCGATAAGTGCCCGGGAATCTGTGTATCCAGCAACTAACACCGTGGTCCAGTGGTTAAGGCGTTCGCCTGTAGGTACGTTGGTTCGATTCCCACGGGAATCATACTTTGTTTAGTTGTTTCCAGTTTGGTTAGGACATTGCAGGCTTGAATCACCTGATTGTCTGATAATAAAGATGATTCCGTGCTTCGGAAGGTACGTTAAGCCGTAGGTCCCGGCTGCCATCTGGTAATCGTTAAAGGAGCTACGTCAGAGGCCGAGAGGCGGTTCCGAAGAACTTTGACACAAGGGTGTGCATGGTCGATTGATCGTGACGCTTACTCAAAATGATGAGTATATCCAGTGCATCATGTCAAACAAATTCTCTGAGCATAATTCACTGTATAAACTTTACTATACAACACACCACAAGTTCCTTTTATAAATTCAAAATACGCTGTATCTATCTGTGGATTTGGATATCCTATTCATTTCAATAATTTCAAATTTCATACAACAACACACCTACTCCTATTATTAATGGCGGTGTCCACCTTTCACACTTAACCTCAAGGAGATATTGTTACACAAAGTCCCACATTGGCTAGTGTCATTGACATAATTTCCGTATCTGTTCGATCGACGCTAGAAACAGCCTTAACCGCACCCGCAATGTTATCCGCTCTATAATGGTACTGTTCTCTAACTGAGGATCAAACTAACTAACAATATTGTTATAGCAATTCAATGTAAGCTCATACATTTAGATATACCATGTGAGTTACAGTTTCCTGCTTACCCTAATGTCAAAGTTGTTCGCCATGCTTCTTTTTAATTATCGTCAGGGTCAGAGCGATTATTCATTTGCCTACTGAAGATTGAAAAAAAAAAATTAGGTGATACCTTGGTGAACACTAGCGCCACCATCATTTAAAAATCTTTATTAACTAAGAACACAACTTTTAAAAAATCCGTGTTACTCGTATGTAATTAAGGTTCTGGATCTGAAGTAAATTTTAAACATATTAAGTTATTAAATTATAATTGCATATAGTTACAAATTGAAAAACTGCTAAAAGTGACCGTTTTAAAAACTTCACTGATATTATTACTTTATCAATATTCTATCTGTAAGGATTTCTTTCTTTCTATCTATAATTTATTAGGTATATTTGCCATTACACATGGTTTTGTTTGAAGATCAACAATTAGTTTGTTAAGATGTCTTTACTCTTTTGAGGAAAAAAAATAAGGCTTCTTGCTTGAGTGGATCTCTGGCTGCTTAGTAAGGGTAGAAATTTACTACAAAAATCAATGTCTACGTAATCCAATAAATCGGTTTTTATAATCCAGGCAAGAAAATGTATTTTTAATACGACTTGAGGATTACGACGAAAGTAATTCCATTGAAACCCGAAGCTCCTTCGTAATAACTTAAATTGATATTTATTATCGATGAAAATGATTTTCCACTCATAAAAATTGAAAGTACCTATTTGTATTTTCTAAGCTTTTAATTTACTTATTTTTATGTATTTTGTTTATGTTTAACTATGATCGTAGAAGTGCTTTCTTTTATTGATATTGTCAATAAAACATACTAATATTATAAATATGAAAATGTGTGTTTTTGTATGTTTGTCCGTCTTTCACATCGAAAGGGAACGACAGATTTGAATGAAATTTTTCATGGGAATACTATTAACCTTGAGAAAGAACATAGCCTACTCTTTGTCGTGATAACCGACATTCAGGCGGGCAGGTCTGGAAGCTAGTTAAAAAATAAATTTGCAATATTGTATTCTGTATTGGTTTTAAGATTTGAATATGACAAAGACGGAAAATTATATAAAACAAGCCGTAGGCCGCGACTTCGTGCGCGTGAGCTTAGCTCCCTTTCCCGTAGGGATTTTTCGGTAATCCCCGTTTTCTTTTATACAAAGTTAGTCATGACAATAACCAACACAAAAAAGAATTATTCAATTTGGTTCATTTATTCGTTCGAAATTGCTATATATTTGTAGGCAAACATGCCTTGAGTTCATTTGAATGACGACTTTTTTTTAATAAACCGATTTGATGAAACAAACTTAAGTTGTTTTTCCGAGTCTGTTCTGTTCTGTTCTGTTCTGTTCCCGCCCAGCCAGCGGTTAAGCTGCAAGAGTGCAGAGCTGAGTTCCAGTTCGAAGGGACGCATCCGCACGATCATCGAGTCCGAGTGGGTACGGGGTGGTACTGGCTCTTCCTCATCATGTACGGCTTCGTCAGTCCGCCCTGAAGCTAGCTAGCTCAGACTCGAGGAACCGGTTGGGAACGTAGATACGGACGGATGTGTGGGTGGTGCAGCCAGGGAATTTCGGAGTGACGGGAAATTTGAACCAGCCGAGTACTCGCGTCAAACCAGTGTTTGGGATATAGATACTATACTTGATGTGTAATATATACTTGGGGAAGGGATATGCTGCAATAAAGTTGATGCTGGGACGTGACCTTCCAGGCCTTTGTTATGTCCTCTTCTTGCTGCTTTCCTAATGGCACTGCGGGCTTTCCTCCTTGTTCTTCTTCTATAATGCTCAGGTGCTAGTCGCCTTTAGTCTATTTCTCGCTCTGGTGTCAGTGCTGTAGACATCTTTCTGTTGTAATCCGTATTTCTCAGGTGCAAGTCGCCTTCAGTCTATTTCTCGCTCTAGTGTCAGTGCTGTAGACATCTTCCTGTTGTAATCCGTATTTCTCAGGTGCAAGTCGCCTTCAGTCTGTTTCTCGCTCTGGTGTCAGTGCTGTAGACATCTTTCTGTTGTAATCCGTGTTTCTCAGGTGCTAGTCGCCTTCAGTCTGTTTCTCGCTCTGGTGTCAGTGCTGTAGACATCTTTCTGTTGTAATCCGTGTTTCTCAGGTGCTAGTCGCCTTCAGTCTGTTTCTCGCTCTGGTGTCAGTGCTGCAGACATCATTCTGTTGTAATCCGTGTTTCTCAGGTGCTAGTCACCTTCAGTCTGTTTCTCGCTCTGGTGTCAGTGCTGTAGACATCATTCTGTTGTAATCCGTGCTTCTCAGGTGCTAGTCGCCTTCAGTCTGTTTCTCGCTCTGGTGTCAGTGCTGTAGACATCATTCTGTTGTAATCCGTGTTTCTCAGGTGCTAGTCGCCTTCAGTCTTTTTCTCGCTCTGGTGTCAGTGCTGTAGACATCATTCTGTTGTAATCCGTGTTTCTCAGGTGCTAGTCGCCTTCAGTCTGTTTCTCGCTCTGGTGTCAGTGCTGTAGACATCATTCTGTTGTAATCCGTGCTTCTCAGGTGCTAGTCGTCTTCAGTCTGTTTCTCGCTCTGGTGTCAGTGCTGTAGACATCATTCTGTTGTAATCCGTGTTTCTCAGGTGCTAGTCGCCTTCAGTCTTTTTCTCGCTCTGGTGTCAGTGCTGTAGACATCATTCTGTTGTAATCCGTGTTTCTCAGGTGCTAGTCGCCTTCAGTCTGTTTCTCGCTCTGGTGTCAGTGCTGTAGACATCTTTCAGTTGTACTCCGTGTTCTCAGGTGCTAATCGCCGTTTTTGTGCGATTTAGTAACAAACATCAAAACATACAAAATCACGCATTTATAACATTAGTAGGATAGTAGGAAGTATAGCAGAATAGGATTATTATTATTGTTAGAATGTTATATACCTTGCTGGTTTAAGAGCGGATAAAAATTAAAAATAAATAAAAAACATAGAATCTATATATATGTCTGTCTACCTCATAAGGGATAAAACGCGATTGGTATGTATATAAATTATACAATAAGTTAGTACTATCTTGGCCTAGTTATCTTCTATGTAAGCCACTTTAAATATAACTCAGCATGGTGTTTACTTTTCAGCACCTAAATCTGTAACCTGGATTCAAGCACAAAACTTCTAAAATATTAATATATGGCAACCAATATTAGTTCTATTAGCTTCTAATTTTATAACTCGGTACGTTTACAAAATAAATTATCTAACATTCACTGGTCATCAAATGTATCTAATTATATCATCTTACCTAGGAACTTACTTAATTTGCTTGCGCTCGTGCGCATTTCCTATTGTGGATTCGCGGGAATTTGTAAGTGATTTTCATGCGGAGTGCCTTATTTGTCTTGCTGAGACCTTTTTTTTTTTTAAAAGATTTTCGAAGTTGGATCACTTTGTTTTTGAGGCTGATGTCATCCGGGGATCTTGACCTAAGAAATAGCGCCTTTTGTAAGTTAGCAAGCGCTATTCTGCTCTGTCTTGATTTAGCAATAGATTTTTGAAGTACCCCATGTGCAGATTCTTTTAATATATTATTTAGATAGTTCCATTGAGTTTCTATGTTATTTTCAAGATTCTTATATGATTCTGATTGGTCCTCTTTGTGTAATTGTAGTTTTTTTCTAATTGTATCCTGATAGGTTCTCTCTGTTTCTACGCTCTGTAGTAATTCGTAGTTATATTTTCTATAATTGAATGATAATTCCTGGCTCTGTCGATTCTGAGCAGGCGTTGTCAGTGCTCCATCTTTTCTGGTTGTTTTTTCAAAGGTTGAATTGCGTATTGTCCCCCACACCATTTTGTGATCTGTTTTCACTGTTAGGCTTGTTTCCCCTAAAATGTTGTGAAAAAATACTGAGTTCTTATTGCTAGTAATTATATGGTCCACTTGCAATTCCATGCCCCTCGCGGCCCATGTAGTCTTGCAGGAGAATCTTCCCCGGGTGCTGCTAATTTTCAGATTATGCTGCTGTATCATGTTTAGCAAATAGTGTCCGTTTAGGTTGGACTTATCATGATAAATATTTTTTCCGATTAAGTTTTGAACGCTCTTGTTCCTATCTTCTTTACCAATATGAGCATTAAAGTCTCCCATAATAATAAGGTGAGCGTTGGTCGGAGATTTATTGATAATGCTTTGTATGTGTCCAAATCGTGACACTGAGCTTGAGGGAATGTGACATGTGATAATTAAGAGTAGAATCGGGCTTGTAAAGCCGGATACTTTTATTTTTACGAGAGAGCCGAGTACATCTCGGCTTTCACGGTATACTTGAGTGACCTCGCAGTCCACTCCCTTGTCGATTAGTAGGGCTATGCCTCTTTTTTCCTTTTCACTGGTCCCTCCGCATAGGATCCAGTTGTAGTTTTTTGTCTTTAGTTCTCCGTTCGTGAGGTGCGTCTCTTGAAGCCCAGCAATGGTTATGCTGCGGTCTGATAGCTCCTTGTCGATATTCGCTTTATCTTTTGGATGTGCGCAGCCTCTTACATTCCATGTAGCGATGGCTATTGTTTCACAAGGTCTTACTGGTCGGCAAGTTGATGATGGGGCGGTACGTCGCCTTTTGGGGCAGATCTCATTTGAGTGAGTGCTTTCATCACTGCTTAGTATTGTGTTTTGTGTTTGGGACGTGGAAGATGTGCTGGGTACTTTATTTTTTGTGTCGTGGAGGTCCCGGGGACTGTTTAGGTATTGGAGGTCACCCGTCTCTTCCGGTATTGAGAAGTCCACTATGCTGTCATAGTGGCTTTCTTCGAAGTAAAAATGCAAATTTGTCACTGCATCAACAGACGGACTGTAGATAACCGGGTTCATGTTTGGTCCGAATATGTGCACATTTGCTGTGTAAACCTCGCAGGCTGCGATTATTACATCCTCGCCTCCCCAAACTCCCGCAGTAAATTGTTCATCGATGTATTTATCAATGAGGTCGTTATTTGAGATCTTGTTGTTATCGTTGGTCAGCTCCATGACGTTGTTTAGAAGGGCTAGATGTAAACGGGGAGAGTATTTATTGTGTTGAATGTATGTTGCGAGGTCCTTTCTGACCATGTGGTGATCGAATGTTAGTCCGAAAACCTTGTTAATTTGGTCGGCTATTGCACGAAAAAGGCAATTGCCGTCCCTTACCATTTGGCGGACAATTATTTCTTTTGTCGGGTGTTGGGCCATTATGTGCAGGCCAGCTAATACTGCTGTTTTACTGTGGGAAGATATTTTAAACAAGTTTATTTTAAATGTTTAGTAATTTTTAATTGTTTTACCATAGGGTTTTGCTGTCGAATGTTTTATTGGGGTCCCTGGGAGCAAAGGATCTTTTATTGTGATATTTCCTTTTTGGTTGCGCAAAGTCCAACCACTTTGTGAAGGAAGCCAGATGTTTTACGGTTTTGTTTAGGTGACATTTAATTTTGAGACGCTTTCTCTTGGAGCTAAAGGCTTGTGATGTTGCGTAATATTTTAAACTTTTTTTTTTTTTTTTTTGGTGTTTTGTATTTGCTTTGTGTAATTCTGTAAAAGAATTCTCAGTATTCCTAATCTGGGCGGAGATGGATATTTATTTATTTTTAAGATAATAGTTCCTAATTAGTGTTTTGTGAAAGCTTGATTTTCCTTTTTTTTTCCAATTACTGCTTCAAATATAGGCTTAAACTTAGTCCCCGATGCCTATAGTTCTCAAGAACTTGTGTTCCTAGATTTGGTTTATATTTTGATTTATCAGTACTGTATTCGTGTGTGTTGTTTCGTTTGAGTTTCGAATGACTTAATAGTATGAGAAATTTGCTGCCTTTTAATTGGAGTAGGTAGGACGTTTGTTGGTAGGCAAAAATTATTGAAGAGTAAATATGTGAAACTATGTGGGTGCAATCCGCCTGGGTTTACTCAGGATTGTACTGGTTGGGGCTTAATCAGTGGTCTACAAGCGGACCTCTGGCATTAATTGGATTGTGCTTACACGGCTGTAATTTTAGTTTTCCCGGGTATTAACGAGTTTTAGTTTGTTATGGTACGTTTGCTACTATGCTCGGTTTTTAAGGGATTATAGGAATCGGTCCAAATTATAAATCAGTATAATTGTAAGGTACTGTTCTACAAATATAGGTGGATTGGGGGTTGTGTTAAGCACAGTATGATATTAAATTAGATGAATAATTATGTTAAGTAGTTAAATATAAGGGTGGGTTTACGATTTTGAATTGTTTTGATGTCGTATACACCGGATAAAAGGTTTTTGGTGGGGCAGATAGTTTTATTGATGGGATACGTTTTAAGGACCCTTAGATGGGGACATTGAGTATTAATTATCCCAGGACACCCAACATGCGTGGAAATTTGGAATACAATTACTATTTAAAAATAAGGGCGTAATCGCTGAACAGATTAATTAATAAAGGTTGCTTTTAAGGCCTCAGATTAAATTAAAGGTTGTTACCGATAGGTAGCGGTGTATAAAGACCTCGTAATTTGTTTTTAGTTTTTCATTTCATTATTTCAGTAATAAATTATTATTGTTGGGATGATTATGCATATATGTCAGTTAGCTTGTCGTGCATCTAAATTTCGAAGGAAAAGGATGCCGTACTAAAAAGAATTGGGGTTCAATTATAGGTCCTGGTCTGTTGTACACCTATAAACTATAAAAGGAATGGCCTCACCAAATTCAGCTCTCTCGAGTTGGTCTGCTTCAGTCTCCAACTGTAGGCTCGCTGAGGTATCACTTTTTATTCACTTTTAATTTAATGTCTATATAAATGAAAGAAAGTGCTATCTCAGATTGCGACACGGCTGAGAACGTAGCAGATGACGGATTACAACCCCGGCTGCGCGGGCGCGGAGACAAAGAAAGGGTCTATGGTAATAAAAATTGTAGACCGCTCTGTGCACGTCCGCACGAGACCAAGGTCCGAACCGAACTCAACTTAAGTTGTTTTTCCGAGTCCAAACAAAACAATTGGTGAAAGTTTTAAGCAAATTGGTTAATCACTTTCGGATATAACTGTGACCATACATACAGACAGACAGACAAAAAAAATGTTAGCGCCCGGTAACATCACGTGACAGGTATCTCCCCACTACAGGTAAACCCCTCTTGGCAGTAGTAGTGTCGGGGTGAGCATCAGTGTAACGCTCTCTTCTTCTTGGATTCGCCGAGCGGTGTAGACGTGTATTGTGCATAGTGATTTAACATGGTCTTTATTGGTATTTGATATTGATATGATATTGTTGTTGATAATGTTAATTTTAATATGTGTTCAAATGTAACTATAGATTAACATAGGTAGGCACGGACGAGGGATTGGTACGCTTCAGGCTGGATCCCAGTGATAGGAGCGGGGTTGGTGCTCCTATCTTTACCGTGATTAATGCCAAAGCTTAGACTCGAATGGGTAACTCGGTTCTAGCTAATAAAAATAAAAAAATCCTTTCTATTATTCTTTTTAAGAGACCCTATATCCATTTGGGTGAAAATTACTAAATGTATACACAATATTTTTACTGAATGAATGATTTATTTTGCAATGAATGAATCAAAATACACTTGTTATTTTTAAAAAGTCCTGTCCATTCAGCCTGTGTTGGCATGAAAAGAAAAATACTAAATAAATAATAATATACTAATTTACTGTTTTATTATACGAGTATGTATAGATAGATAAAACTAAACTTGAGAATGATAGTTGTATTTCACCAGTAAAAAATATTCGATTTAATTAGTGTTTATTAACTGCTTAGATTGGATCTCGAATCTAACTTACTAACTTCTATCAAACATGTAAGGAGATAAAAGCTACTTTTAGTAGTTAGCTACTTTGTAAATAAATATTAATTATTAGTTAAGAAATTTAGGCATTTGCCTCGAATATGTCAATTAATAGGTAATTACTCAAAGATTCATTAATATATACATATAAATAATTAAATATATACTCGAGTGATTTGGGTCAAATCAATTTGTATGAAATTCAGTATAAAGGTAAGTAGGTAGTACCTTTTTTACCGGATTAACACGTATGGTATGGTAAGGTAAGGTAAAACAACAAAATTCTGAAAATAACGCGAATCCTGTTGGCGCTTTATAAAGTAGATGGCGCTGCTGTGTATGATAAACCGCGGGGTGCAGCTAGTATACTTATATAACAATCATTAACTGCTGACTGTAAATTATCTCTAACATACTAACTCTTATGGTAACCTAAATGTTCTAGTTCTTTGAGTTACAAACTTCATACATATTGAAGCTATGTACCTTCGTGAGTACAGTTAACGTCACTTTGCCGACTTACAAATTTAACTAAGCTACTAAGTTTCTTTGGAGCATTATAATGTTTGAAATTGTAATTTTTTTTTAACAAAATATTTGTATCAATAAAGATAAAAAGCCACTTAATTCGCAGTGTGTAATGCTTAATCAAGTTTAACTTTTATTTTACACGTTAAAAAAAACAAACGAATTTAGGTCAAATCCCAATTAAACATTAAATAAAGATCTTGGGATTATAACATGTTTTTAAATTTGATTTGTCTTTAGTAATTACTTTTTGAGATATGAGCTTTATGATTCCCCAAAGTAAAAGCGATTTTTCCATGGTACCTTCTGATGGGTAAAACGTATAACGTACGGGCTGCTCTAACCCACATTTATGATCAAAACTAAGCACAAAATAAAAATAAACAAAAACAGATTAAAAAAAAAAAAAAATACGTTTGTCGGCCAAGTCAAATATAACAAACATTTTTGATTTTTATATGTCTTCAAGGTCCTTGCTAAGTATATGATAGAGTAGTTTGATGTCAGTTTTTAACGTCTTCAAGAGGCTTGCTTGATGATGGAGTGGCTTGAAGTTTATTTTTTTTTTTGGGACAAGATATCATTCTTATTTTTATTCTTTGTTGACTGTACCTCAAAGTAGATGGAACTAGGCATGGTGAGGGAGCAGTGTTCGAATATTCATGGATTACTTACATGACAGACAAATCGATTTAAATGGACAGGAATAACTGAATATTCCTCTTGACAGAGTTTGATATAAGCTGGCCTGATGTAAAGCCGTGATCCAGGCTTTAGTTAGGATCGCTTTATCGTAAAACGCGTCTACGGGATAAATACTGAACCGTTTTCGATGACCGACCTTTGTCAAATCCGAAAGCAGTCGGACTGATGATGACTACGTGATGTAGTCAATGAAAAGACCAATAAATAAATTGTAAGCAAATCTTAATTGTAAGTTCATCGCGAGATGCGACCACGGCTTTACCATGACGATTTCTGTGCCCATGCATTTCTGGATTTCTATCTCAATTATTTCCTAGTTTCAATCTTTTTAGACACCTTTTCAACGTAGTCGGGTTATAGTTTTTTTCAACTTATTTTTTTTTTATTATTCAGACGTCGAGATAATAAACTGTGTACACGTCACCTCATCTCTCATTTCCTGCCATACTGGCCACAAATTGTTTTTAACAAAACCGATGAATTCCATTTTCGAAGATTACTTTCTTAATACCGCCAACCCTGCAAAGTAAACAATCAGCGGGGACTTCGTTCAAACAACAACTTCTCCGCTCGACGACTAGTTAAGAACCACATTTTAACTTCCAGTTAACTGTATCGATCATAACTGGAATTAATTCTTTACTAAAAGTTTCCTTCTTGGGATGTTTTATAAGAATGCGACTTGAACCGGTAGCATAAATAAAAGTTTTTAAAAATATTTATTCATCCACATTCTAGCAATTTTTCATATGGAAAATTGGTAGAATAATTATGATTAAATATGTTTTATATTTATTCTATATATTGCCGTTGGTCCCGGCTGCCATCTGGTAGTCGTTAAAGGAACCACGTCAGACGCCGAGAGGCGATTCCGAAGAACTCTGACACCAGGGTGTGCATGGTCGATTGACCGTGACGCCTACTCGAAATGAATGAATGAATGAATTGATTCTATAGAGAAAAGTTTATCGATTTTTCTTTAAACGAACGATTGAGAGAACATGGTAAGGTGAAAGGGTGTAGATTCAAAGTTGGGTAATTAAATAGGATCGTTTTTTTTTTTTTTTTAATTTTACTTTCTTGGCCTAATCTTTTTTTTTTGTCAGCAGGAAGTTATTGATGCATTAAATGCGTGACACAAATTAAATTTCCGTGCAGAGAAAATCTCAATCAAAATCGGTTAGTTAACCGTTCTCTTGTTACATACCCATTTATAATAAAATTACATAATATAAAGACAATAAATATTCAAAAGCTGTTTTTTTCCCTGACCGGGGATTAAACCCGGCACCTCCTAAGTAGCGAGCAGGCATGTTATTCAAAAAAAGCTTCTTACTATAAGATTTCGCGTTATTTGTTTATATAGCCTTGGAAATACTGGAACTGTTCACTGGGCAATCCTTTATGTTATCGCGTTTCTCGTATTTCGAGTTCGCTATATGTTGAAAATATATTAATTAGATTTTGGATACAGGATCGTATATTGAGGATAATGGCCCCAAGCTCTATATTTATTATGCTTAAATTTAAGTTTGTATCTTTTTGAGTATTATTTCTTGTATATCCTGATTTATTTATTAAATTACTAGATTTTTCTCACGGCTTTGCCTGAGTGCATTTCCCTCGGGGACAGTGCTTCATCCCGGGATAAAAGGTAACACTTCTAACTATGTGTATGCAAATTTCAAGAATATTGGTTCAGTAGCTAGGGCGTTAAAGCATAACAAACAAACTCACTTTCGCATTTAAAATATTAGTTGGAATAAATTTTCAAGAGAACTGCAATGTCACTCAATCTTGCACACTCTGGTGTGAGAGTTTCTTAGCCGCTTTACGGTCTGTGGTGGTTTAGATACGTTTGGAACCAACGCCTAAGTACGATCAGATTTTTTTTAAGTGGTAATTTTTTTTTTAAATATGTTCAAATTAATTTATTCCTGCTATTGGATTCAGAAATTAAACTATTAACTAATCCTACTAGACTACTATGTTCTAACTAAACTAAAACTAATTAACAATTTGATAGTGTAAAAAAATAATTCCAAATCCTAAAATAAGGTTTAAGTGCCTCACCGAGAATACACTGAGATAAGATACTTAAGGACAAAAATCATAACTTTGTACACGAAACTTGTATCAATTTACTACCAATATTTTTAAACAAAACCGTTCTAAAAACACCTGTTCAGTGAAGTAGCCAATCTAAAAGCAAAATTGGGGCTCACACGAAAATCCGTTCAGAAACTAGTTACAGTATGAAAGCGATAAATCACACTTTTAATTGGCAACAAGGATCGGAGCAAGAGTAACAGGCTTTCGAATACGCCTTGAACAAAATCACCCAAATTGGTTCACTTGCTACAAATGCAGCGCTGGATCGATCTCAAGAGCTAACTCGAGTTCAAAATTGAAACGTAATACTTTGTATTTTAAGTTGATTTTTCGCCGGTGGAATTTCGGAGAATTTTAGAGACATTTTCGTTGTGCTACCACTTTGAATCTTGGGATACTTTATGAGCATAGTACGAATAATTCAGTGTACAAAGTAAGCAGCCGTAGTTTGCACTTTGATGAATTTTATAACGATAGATTTTGTTAGAACCTCAGACTCAGACGTTTACCGATTTTTCTACGAAGTCAGCTGTATACGTTGTTTTAAATTGTTGACGTACTTTATACCTTTTAAGAACTGTTTGAAAATTGAAAATATCAATATCAAGATATTTGGTGTAGATTTATTTGCCGAATCGATCTTCTTCGTCCGAGCGTATTTCCCGGTTGCATCTTCAAGCTTACGAGGGTACTGGTTATTACAATGGAGCGACTGCCATCTGACTTCCGTAAGACTTTTATACAGAAAAACTAGACCAATAGAAACATGATCTGAGAGTGTTAGTGGCCAACACTGTCAGATTTTTAGGCCACATTAGGGCATTTGACACAGCCTAACGACTGATATCTATCGATTGTTACGGTTGGTACTGGCTGTTGCCAGGACGAACGCCTTAACATGCCTTCTGAAGCACGGAGGAGCCAAGATAGAAATGCCACTAATGGCGACCAATTCAAACATGGCCGAACACTGACCGTCGCTTGACGCGCGCTATCGTTACGGATAAGCACGCCGCTAGGCTATCGAGCTCCTCACCCAATAGTTGTACCGAATTGATAAACACACAATAAAACATACTTAGAATAGAGAACATTAATCAAGGATGCTGCTCATTTCTAAAAAAACTCTTCCTTATGTCTTCTATTTGTATTATTCTGGTTTTACTATGAACATAATTTCATCAACAAAGCTACTAATTTTCCGTTTTGTTCTGAGCTCTGTCTGATCGAAAAAGGATCCCATTCATTGGATAAACTCATTAAAACGTAATGAGATTAGCAGACACATTTGATCCTAGCAGCCAGCCCTTAATTTACTTTCGAATTAAGTCACAGGAGACATACTGCCCTAATTGCAATCTATTTTAAGCGTAAATTTGAGAATTAGTCTTAAAATAAGGAAACCTAACCTTAAACCTACGACCTTAAAAGAGTCGACAAGTAGAGAGACATAGGCAGCACGCGACTTCTGTTCAAACGTTTCACGTATTATTTATTTACTATTCCGTAATACAAAGGCTTACCCAAGACTATTACCAAAGGATTGCATTAATTTTAGTAGGGACGGATGTATTCTATAGTTGTCGGTTATATTATACTCTGATTTTAGTGTCTCCGGAACAATGGCAGCCTTTCAAAGCCTTTCTTGAATGACAAATGAGAGTGAGGTATACTTCCTTAATCCCGTAAGGGTTTTGCTCGGATGTACGATGACTCACGGGTTGTAATAACATTTGAATATAAATGATTGCTGTACAATTAACTATTATGCTTATAATTACATAAATTTGGCAAAATAAAAAAACTGTATTTACCTTCCATGCCGGTCTGGGAGAAAAAGAAAAATATAGAATGTACCAAATGCTTCTCGTTATTCTCGCTCTCTTAGTTACCTATTCACTAAGTCAAGTCAGGAATAGATGAGGAATAAAGACTAACCAACCAGTCTGTTTAGGGTTATGTAGCTCAAAAGGCAAAAACGGAACACTTTTAAGATCACTTAGTCTCACGTCTGTCTGTCTAACTTTTTTTTCTGAGGAACGCATGAACTATGTATCTAGTTGAATTTAATAGGATATAGTCAGACCTAAGATCTCTTTCGCCTGTGAAACAGTCAAAATTAAGTCGAAATGTTGCAAATTTTCTTAAATTTCTCGATTAGGATAGAAATCAAAACCTATGTATTACTTCCCGTTACAATCATTAAATATGATAAAAAGCAATATTGAAGAAAAATATTTTTTATAAACAAATTGAAAGGAATCAAAAATCATAAAATAACCTGTTAAGTCTTTTTAGTATTGTGTGGTGGTACGGAACCATTAGGGCGCGAGTCCGACTCGCACTTGGCTGATTTTTTTTAAGTTGAAAATCAAATGATTATTGCAATATGTTATGTCCAAGCAAAATGTATCAAAAATACCAATTCCTCTAAATAGCTCGTTCCGACTGCGATTAAAACGCACGTTTCCAAAAATCATTTTTCAAATACGTTTCAATAGATCACCGGAAAAACGAGAAACGCAAGTGCTGCAATAAAAATATTATTGAATCTGTGGTTATTTTACGCATAAAAAGTATGCCTCAATTCTGCTGATGGATTGGTTGGTGAAAAACTCGTGCTTGGAATTCCATTCCTTAATAATATCATGACTTTATAATGATAACTCAATTAAATGTTAAAATATTTTTTGTTTCTTTCCCTTTTCCCTAAGTTAGGCTGGATAAATGTAATTTTTTTTTTATGTAATTAATGCAATAAAGTGTTTATTAATTTATTTATCGACCACGTCAAGATAGACCTACTGTCATTGGCACCATGGTGTCAGTCAAAATCTTCCTAAATATATGATACTCTATTAGTACAGGGGGCTGCAGAGAAATCTGACCCCTTTCAATAGCGATACTTGTGGCATGGGGGTTAGATTTATCTGCAGCCCACTGCACTATGATGCCAGTAGGGCAATTCAAAAATAGTCCTTATACCATTTGCACCATGATACTTATATTCTATATTATACTGGTAAATTTTTATATAAATATTTATGTATATGTATGTATGTATATGTATGTATATGCATTTATGTATGTATATGTATTTGTGTATGATTATTCGTGTATGTTTTTTTTTTCATTCATAGTTTATTATATTATTTATTTCATATTTGTTTTGGTACCGCCTACCGCATTTTTTCCACGTTATTCCTATCCACCCTAAGGTTGGCTGGAAGAAATTGCATCAGCGATAAGTCCGCCTTTGTACACATTGTTTGTATTTGTATTCATCATGTATAATTTGTATGATAATGGTACAATAAAGAGTATATCTATCTATCTATCTATCTACTTATCCTTGTGAGGTCAGTCGACTCTTAGGGTTACAGCATAGGAATCGGTGGTAATCTCCCCTGGCCAGTCTGAAAGTCTTTAAATAGACTCCGAACTGGTGTTGAAGATGCCAAGAGAACAGAGTTAGATGGAGTTTTTCGACTGAATGCCTGTGCAATTGCAGTGCTGTCCAGTCTATGGCTCATCTCCTGATATGCCCCAATGGGCCAGTCTCCTGTACGACTGAGGATTTGGGGGAGGTAACCAACAGGGTAGACGTGGATATATACTTGTAGAAACATATTAAAATGTATATTTATATATAGCACAGGCATTTCGACTCGATATGAAGAAGAAGAATTATATTTTTAATGGGTTACAAAGCTACAGAACTCAAAATCAGATGGTTCGTATGTCTATTTTCCTACGAAATTGAATAAAAAATGAAGATCTAGTAATACCACAACTAATAATTTATATTTACAAATACGTAAGGTAATATCCAAATAGATTTGAATGAATGAACTGACCTTTCGCCGGTCCAATGCATACCAGTCCCCAAGTTGATCAAAAATTTAATCCGAAACGTATGAGACCAATGCTTTTGACATAGAAAACTCGATTATTTGGAAAAAGCCAATCTAATTTCATTCCGAGCCAATAGGTTCCAATTAGCGACCTTTTTGTCCATATAGTCAAGCGTGACCGGGCGCAAAACTGCTGGAAATTATTGTGAAGAAACGTATGGGGAAAAAGTAGCGAAAAATTAGGCCTATATTTCGGATGGAAATAGTTTGGCCTATATCAGTATTGTAGCAAATAAAAGAACAGTATTTTAAAGTGTAGGTGAAAACCACAGAATTTTGAAATATTAACAAGAAGTGGCATAGCGCACGAAAAACGTGTCACTAGTTTGGCTTGCAAGCCAACGTTTCACACAGAAAAATTTGACGGGGAATTTGATTGCGTCATTTATTGCCACTGTTATTGGTCGATAATATAAGGTGGCTTTGTTGTAAACTACGTAATACATTTCTAATAAGGTGTGGTGTGGTTTACATGGGTTTACATGTATTAATTGAAGATAAGACGAGAGATTACGCTGCCACACTGATCCTATAACTAAATCTGCGTCAAAACATTTCTATTTGGATAATTTCTCTTTTCTGTGATGAAAACGATCTTTAATCAATAGAAGTGAACGATAGTCGCTCCGTTTTCTTATCACCCATGTCGTCACACATAGGACATATTCATCCATAGGATAGGACACGCTCATACGAAGAAATATTTTCCTAATCATAGTCACACGTAATTATTTGGTTAGAAACTTTATTATGCCCAGCAGTGGGTTGTAGACTGATGATGATGATGGTGATGAACAAAATTTACTGGTTATAGGGGTTAGTCGCATCATGGATTAACATGCCAGCTCCTTCTTATCCAGTCAAATGGCTAGACGGCACTGTATTAAATTCCCTAATATCTTATTGCTCAAATATTTGCCATATTTCTCTAGTGCAACAAATATAATGACTACTAAAAAGTACCACAAGGAGATTTAGAGTTCAACCTATAATCTTTAAAGACATGGGCACTGGTGAAAAGTTAATACTCACGTGTAAATAAAATAATCACAAAATAATCTATAAAAGCAATTTGTAATGTGCGTGCATGTTAGGAAAGTAAATATTTTTATTTGTTTATTTTAATTTAATCCATACAACTATCATTACAGATTACATATACAGCATATAACTCTAGAATGTAACAATTTTTTCTAACTATCTACTTTCAACACATTTCTGTGGCATGATACTAGCCTTATGAATTCTTTTAAGCAGCATAAAAATTTGACTCGTTTTTTATTTTTTTCGCATAAACTCAAGTATTTTTCCTTCAAATGACATGTTTTAGGCTACAGATTAGAAAGCTTCCTTATCCGAACTAAGTGGAATTAACCCAAACAAATTGTGTGGCAAATTACGCGACCTTATGTCCACTTATGTGGTTCTGTATACGCAATTCCTACACGAGCCCAAATTATAAAATATTGAAGACACAGAAGTCTGATTTGTTGGTAGACGCTTATTTATTTTAATTTATAGGCAAAATAAATACATAATAACAGTAGAAATTGTAAAGCATATAGTGAACAAAGTCATTTCTAAATATTTTTTATAATGTACAATACAAATTTACAATTAGTATACAATATTAACTACAATCTATTAACACACTTAAAATTAAAATAAATATATAAACAAAAAACAACAAAATAATTATTATATTATTATTATTTTATTTTTTATAATTATATACTATGATTTATTTCATTGATTTCAACGGCTTAGCATGCTTTTCAATGTATCATTAAGCACTACAATACTCTAATCAAACTTTACAGAAATTTACTTTTGACTGAATGATTTATTCTAGATTGGATTGAACCTGTGATTTCAATGTCATGAAATTTAAACGCCTAAACTACAAAATCAAACCGAGTCCAAACTCGGAATACACAATTATGATGTACTACATCTATTCTATGGTTTTTTTTATTTGTGCTAAAAGGCTTTCAGGGTAACCACAGACAAGATGAGTTACTGATAGAGTCTTATTTATATAATTAGAGAGAAACTATTCGTTTGATCAAATTTTGTAATGAATTGTATTTTAATGATTAAAATCGAAAATTTATTCAACTCACTTAAGGTGATACCTCGGTGAACCGTCATTTAAAAATCATTACTCACTGAAAACACAAGTAATCAAAAATCCTTCTGCTGTAATTATGGTTCTGGATCTGAAGTTAATTTTAATCGGACGGTGGCGTTAGTGTTCACCGAGGTATCACCTTAATAACAATGTGCAAACTTACATTTATATTAGCTATAAATAATCGAAGTATACAATTTCAGCGTCCAATAAGTCAAGTTTTTTGTAATAATACTATAATAATCTAAGCTCATTGTATCCGACACTTTTGAAGTATAATTTTTATACATAAGATTAATTAATCCGTACTTCCATTTATTTATGATTATATTATAAACATACACAGTTTTAGTGTGTGTTTGTATGTTTGTCCGTCTTTAATGTCGTAAAGGCGCGATGAATTTAAACGTTTGGCTTACCTTGTACTATGAGAATGGACATAAGCCAATTGGTTATGCAAAATTTAACTGGAGTACATATAATAAATAATTATTTTGGTAATATTTGATGAGTTTTTGGAAGTTTTACTTACTTTACCTGCTCAGCAACCCGAAGTGGATCTTTGCCTCCGAAACAAGTACGCCTAGTATAAGTTTTTCTTAACGCAGACGCTAGCGACTGCGTTAGCGATTTAGTATGGCAAACCTGTATAGTGCCTCTGGCGGATAGTAAGGCAACTAAGAAATTCCATACAAAATCCTAACGCAGTCGCCAGCGTCTGCGTTAAGAAAAACTCATACTAGGGGCAAAGAGCGCCACAGTTTTGGTTTGCCAGTTTACAGCGCCCATCTCACGAAGGTCAGCCTGAACAATATCACTCCAGCCAGTGTTTTATTTCTTATTTAATGTTTGTTATAAACTCATTTCAGATTAACCTTTTTTTTATATATTTTTAAAAGAAATTCTAATTGTCACGTTTTTTAGTTGTTTTTGCATCATATTTTATCATTCACCTGTCCCGTAGGTAAGTTATATCCATTTCTTTTCATTAAAAAACCTTTTATCAACATAATCTTTTTATTTATCACACAGTTAATATATATACAGTCCATTCCACAACAATTTTTTTTTTTTTTTACAATTTATCAAATCAATAAATTAATTAGTAACTTTGAATGCTATAAACTATTTATACCAGTTTAAACGACTTCATCAAACGAGTTTCTCTCATTTAATTTTATACGGCTTGTTGTTTTGTTATACAGGTTGTTACAAAATGTACCGCAGCGCAAACAGTTGATGCATTACTATAAAACTAAAAGAAAAGTTTGCGATAGTGCCGCTCCAAAGAGAAACAAGTAAACAACTTTAGCTACTATTTGGGGAACAAATGGCCCCGTTCTAGCGTTCTCAAAAGAGAATTTACGGGATCGAGTTTTGTACGTGCGACTAGATTTTTATGTAAAATTGATTTGGAGTTGTGAAATACAATTTTAAATTGTTTTGTTTGTTTAAACTTTTTCTGTGATGTGTTTATAAATGATGAGTGAGATTTGCGTATTAAGTTTGCCGGACTTACGTTAACTCTCCTTGGGAATGATACTGTTGTGAGATATGCCAAACGTTGGACAGTTAAAGATTTTAAACCTCTGTTTGTTTGACTAAAACTAAATATAAAGCTATTTGGATAAAAACGTTTAGCTAATGGGATCCCCGTTAGATAAATTATACTTTTTTTATTAAATATTATTGCAAAAATACAATAATCAGACTTAATGCTAAAAGCATTATCTAACAGTCAACCTTTGCCAGTCAACTTTATATTATTTTAGTAGTAATTAAAAAATAACAAACATATACTTACCATTCATCCATATCGTGTGGAGGTCAATCGACTCTGCACAACCTAGTGTCAGAGTTTGTCGGAACTGCCGCTTATTTTCTGACATGGTTTTCTATGAAAATGCTGCCAAAACCAACCTGACCTGCCTTCTGGTCCACGGGATCTTTCATTTACATTTTGCATGTATTAATTCATTTATTCGAATAGACCTAAAGAAGGTCGCAGGCAGACGCTGGATGCAGGCCGCTTCTAACCGGTCGTTCTGGAAATCCTTGGGGGAGGCCTACGCCCAGCAGTGGACGACCTGCGGCTGAAATGATGATGATGAATTTATTTATTCTTTGCAATATCTTATAATAAAAACAGATGGAATGGCGACCACGTACTGGCAAGCGTAACGTAGGACATCCACCTACTAGATGGTCCGACGACCTTATTAAGGTCGCAGGAAGAGGCTGGATGCGGGCCGCTCCAGATTGGTCCCATTGGAAATCTATGAGGGAAGCCTATGTCCAGCAGTGGACGTTTTGTGGCTGATATGATGATGATGATGATATTCTATAAAAAACATATTTAAAACATTGACTTCCATGAAACAATAAGGACTGGTACTTATTTATAATTTAAATATTAAAAACTACACATACATTATAAATTAAGTTCCCATGTATTTTCCTTTTTTACTGCCGATAAACCAACAACATTTGTGTTAAACAATAAAGTACTGTTTTTATTCAGCCATAGCAATTATAGAGTTATTGTTTTAATTATTCTTTTCAATATTTTCCTTTCGAAACGTTCGCCATTATTGGTGGGAAAATAACAGACGATGCTAATTTATGGCGAGGCAAAACAAATTATATCGCAGGTAGTGTCCACAAAGTTTAGGGTTCAGTGAGGCATTGGGTGCCGTTACCTAATTGTAATTTTTTTAATTAAAATTTCACAAACGAATTTTATTTATTTGATCAATACTTCTTTATGGTCATTTGTTATGGAAACAACAAAAATAACAAACTATTTATTATACCACAAAATAATAAATAAAGACACAGATAAAGAATAACAATATAAATAAACAGATATAGGATAGAAAACTGAGACTATGGAAGAAACATTGGTTATTATTTGGCGCAATAAAACGAAGTTTTACACGGACGAAGCCGCTGACAAAAGCTAGATTTCGAAGTAATTGTAAACAATTATTATAATTATTTTTATTTTATTTTTCTATGAAACAATTTAACAACAAAAAGCAAACCGAAAAATCGTCGGTAAAAAATTATTCCGAATAGTCTTACTAAAGCGAAACTACATTTGACATTATAGTCTAGAGATCCTGTGAATCCCATGTCTTTAACGTGGTAGTATCAAGTAATCACGTGTCATATCAAAAACTAATATACTACGGAACCCTTTATGTCTGATGAGCTACCTAGTCAACAAATAACCAGTTTATAGAATTATCACATACTTATTACAATGGGCTTCTATTGTTTAAGAATAGCATTTTTCAAATGTGGTTCAAAACGTCGAAATTAACAATTTGTTATTTTTCTTGCTAAAGGTGCCAAAACAATTGAATCAATTTGATTTAGAACAGTGTGTGAACTATCAAAACACTTTTTTTAAGTATCGACATCCAAATTATATATCTCTGATCCCGAATTAGTGTCTTAAATGATTGATAAATCCAAAAATTTACTCAATTTGTGAGAACAGTTGCCAATAATTGCAATACAAAACATTTTTCCAATAATTTCGAAATACCAAGAGACTATGTTTCTTATTAAAATATATTTGTATTAAAATCAAATATTCAATGCAAAATCTAGTATTTTATAACAAAAAAAATCTTTCTTCTTATCAAAACATTTTCTAGCGAAAATGAAATTTTCTTTGATAATATCGTGATTTGAAAATTTGTTGTGATTTGAAAATTCGTAGCGGCTACGACTTTAGCAAGACACAGCTACAATATGTCTACGGCGTAGCAATCGCATCTACGAAGCTGCCTACACAAATTGTGTGAACAGTTGCTAATATTTGCAGTACAAAAGATTTTTCCAATAAGTAAAATACATACATACATATAATCACGCCTTTATCCCATGCGGGGTAGACAGAGCCTAGGGTCATAAGATCTTAGGCCACGTTTAGCATAATGGTAGTTGAAATAGGAAATCAACAGTGATGGGTTGCTAGCCGCATCGCCTATGTCATGATTTCCCCATTCGGCGATTCCCTCGGACGACTTTTACGGCATGCGCGGGAAGAGAAGCAGCTGGTACATTCTATGTTTTTGTATTAAGTTATGTTTTTGTATGTTGTATTAAGTAAAATAATTTAGCATAAAGCGTTTGCTGATTAAAAGTCATTCTTATCTTTACAAAAATTACAAAAAAAAATTGCCTGGCCGGGCGCGATTTCCAAATTTTTTGTTTAAAACTATTCTCGAACGAAAGCATTCGAGTGCGATGACGTTTGCATTAAAAATGCTTAATGTTTTGTTGTTCAAATTCTGTATTATTTTTATTTTATGTTCACTCAGTTATTGCCGTCATAAATTTATATTTACTGCCGCTAATGCAGGTCCGTGGTCAGTTGGAACTGCATCTATTTTGATATTATCTTTTCTGTCCCATGTCCTGACTGGAGGTTGTAAAATGTTCGTTTTTATATTTATTGACATTTTTATGTTAAATCAATACGATTGAATGAAATCGTTATCATCGTGTCAACCTTTTTATGTCCACTGTTGAAATTTGAGCCTTGTTAATTAGGTAAAAATAAGCCAAGTCTTTTAATGTTCTATTGCTTTTAATAATTTAGATACATGTTTTCATGTGAGTGCAGACGGCAATGGCTTGTATAATAAAATACATTATTTTGATTTTACCTATTCTTTGCTTTTTAAGGTTCCGTACAAAAATGAAAAATTGGAACCCTTATAGGATCACTCGTGCGTCTGTCTTTCCGTCCGTCCGTCTGTCACAGCCAATTTTCTACGAACCTACTGGACTTTTTTTTTTCAGTAGACTGGATGCAAAACAAAACATAAAGGCTCGAGTAAAACGTAAAAATCTTTAAGGTTATTTTAAATTAAGATTGTGCTATGCGACTTTAGTTCTGTGATGTGCTTGTATACCAAACAAACAAGATTTTCTTTTGAATTAAATTACTTAAATCTATCTATATATGGAAATTAAAAACATTCTACTTTAGAATAAATTATGCTTTATCAGAAAATAATCTTAAATTTCTTTATCTTAGATTAAATGCCACCATTAGCAGTCTACGTGCGTAGCTTCGTAGATGCGATCGCTACGCCGTAGACGTATCGTAGCTGTGTCTTGCTAAAGTCGTAGCCGCTACGAATTTTCAAATCACGATATTATCGAAGATATTTTTATTTTTGCTAGAAAATGTTTTGATAAGAAGAATAATGCATTTTGATATAAAATGCTAGATTCTGCGTTGAGTTGATTTTAATACAAACATTATTATAATCAGAAATATAGTTTCTTCGTTTTTCCAATACACATTGAACAATTAGCCAACATAGCCTAAATACAGTTAATTATTTTTTTTGTGTGATTTTATTGTCATGTTCTAAGTAATATTATTATACTTGCGTCAATATTTTCATATTGTATATTATCACTAGCTTTCGTGTCTCTCACTATTTGTCATTCTACATCGGCCATATGCAAGCCGGACTTGCACCCTGAGGGTTCCGTACCACTACACAATACCAGAAGATTTTCCAAATTATTTAAAAATCATACTTTTTAGAGGCATTCCTGTAAGTTGTAATTAAATAATTTTAATTTTAATTAAAAATTGACAATAAATTTAAAGTTGTTAAATTTAATCCCAAATAGGTACTATTAGATAATGCTTCTTACCAAATTTCACGATTTGAATCCAACGGGAGGTACCCCATAGGTTTTGATTTGTTAACGTTCATATTTTTGATCGCGTTAACGTATAATTTTGATTGATTTACAGCCGAAAGATACCGTAGGCCTATACGTTTCGAATTTCAACTTGAAACGTTCATGCGTTTCTCAGAAAAAAATGTCAGACAGACAGATAGACGGACAGCAAAGAGATCTTGTAAGGGTCCCGTTCTTACTCACCCACACCGGTTACGGAACCCTCGAAAACTACAAAAGAATTAGTACTAGATTCTTGTACATAAAAATTTATAAATATACCCTTGCTTGTTAAAAATTTTGAGTGCACACATCGAGTTCCGGATAGCGAAACTTTTTAATACCTATATCATTAAAGAAAGCTCATGAAAGTTTTGATATTATTTCTTTTCTTAGCATAAAGAATTATTCAAAACGGAAATTCTGTCCAAAATATTCCATGATCTTTTATTTTATTTTTCTTTGAATATGTCTTTTGAAATAAGTGTGAAAGATATTTTAGTATTAAAGTTTTTATTTGAATATGGAATAGGAAATTCAATTTTAACCGACTTCAAAATAGGAGAACGTTCTCTAATTCGTCGGAATACTTTATTTTTTATTTATGTATGTTACCGGATTACTCGAAGACGCTTGAATAGAATTGAATTTTTTTTTGTTTGAACTTTCCAATTGATCCTCATATTCATCAGGTTAGGATCTGATGATGGGATAATGGAGTAATCGAGGTAACTCTTCAAGTTTTATTGCGATTTGGGTATTTTTTATATTATATTCCATTTTTAAAATGTGAGACGATGCTTATGACGTTTAACCGACTTTCCAAAATGAAACGTGTAAACTACTTTTAGTTAAGATATAGCATATTAAAAACTAAAAAGTAAAAAATAATAATATTTTTCCAAAAAAAGGATGAAATAAACAATAAATTGTTGTTTAAATATGCTTTAAATCAAAAACTATATCTTATATGTTGTAATCACTTAAGAAAACTATAGCAGGTGCATTCCATAACTACAATAAGTACTTATTTAATAAACCAGCAACAATAATATTCAAGAAAACGAAATAAACTATTAAAAATAAGCTGACAATGCACTTGATAAACGACATCCTGTAAGTGGTTTCTGTGAAACGAGAAAAAGAGTTTACTCCTGACTACAAAGGCTGTGACGGCTCATATGCAGGAACAAATAAAAACTGTTGTGAATTTTTTAATAATAATTCAAGCGGAGAAGTTTCTTGGTAATTTTCTTCAGAAATAAGTTGTGAGAACTGCTTGCGACTGAAATGTGAGATGATAGTTCAGTTTAAAATCAAGACAAGACAAGACAAAAATTCTTTAATGCACCATTAAAAATATACAATAAGAAAATGACAGATATAGATAAAACAATAGGCGGCCTTATCGCTAATGTAATCTCTTCCTGACAACCTAAATATTAAGTGATTGTTGACAAAAGAATATAAAATCAAATTGGGATTAATAACATTTTTGGTTTATAAAGAAGAAAATATCAATCTTTTGACTATGAAGACACGATTTTTGTTCGATTTTTGACTAGTGGTCCCACCAAGCAGTGGGACTACGAACGCTTATTTTTAAGGTTTATGGGTACACGAGCAATGGTGGGACAAATTGGTGGGACCACGAGTCAACAATCTTTTGTTCGTTTGTTAGTTCATTCACATCATTTACTAGTGAACTTTACAGTATGAGGGACATTTAAAATGAATAAAAGAAAGATTTTTTTTTTACTTGTCTACCTGCATGTATGATCACGCTTATCTTCAAAAGTACTGAACCGATTTAAAACTTTTACTAATTGTTTCGTTTTTACTCGAAAGAACATCTAAAGTTTGTTTCATTAAATCGGCTCATTAAAAAAAAGTTATCGTCATTTGAATGTAATCAAGGCATGTTTGATTCTCATGGGGACTCCCGGGTAATTTCCGCGGGAATATTGGGAGCAATTCCCAAAACTCCCACGATAAGGGGAACGAAGCCCACGCGCACGATATCGCTGGCTCCAGCTAGTCTAAAATAAACTATCATCAAAACGAGCACTGCTGAGCAGGAATGCTGAAAGTTAACTCTGTATTATAAATTGATACCATTCTATCCAGTTTTACAGCCGAACTTTATAGCTATACCTCTTATATGCAACGACTAGATGTTGTAAATATTTATAGTATACTTGCACGAAGTAAGCAAACAGGCGTACATTAAAAGAAAATTTTGAGCTCATGGTGCCTATCCACCTTTAAAGTAATTTGGACCTTGCATTCCACGTAAAGACGAACAAAACAATTATGACACATTTTATAGTTGAACTATGACTACCATAGATTTAAAAAAATTATGTTAGAGCCGCGCGCGATTTTAAATTCCATGATGACAACATTGTTGACGCGTTAGAACTTCATTTCAAAAGCAAACAAAAAGTATTTGCCATAAGGTTTAGGTTGCAACAATTTGAAACAATTGATTTCTTAGAACGTATAGAAAACCGTTTCATACATTGTGTTATTGCCGAGCTGTGTGTTTCGCGGCTAAGGAAGTCGATAGCGCGCGTCAATAGACGGCGAGTGCGCGACTTATCTTGGATTGGTCGCCATTAGTGGCATTTCTATTTTGAGCTCCTCCGTGCTTCGGAATGTAAGTTAAGCCGTTGGTCCAGGCTGTATTGCTAGATGGCAGTCGTAAGACTATGTCAAATGCCGTAAGGCCTAAAAAAAGGAAACGTTATATTTGGTATGATCCAAAAGCTCTGAAAAAAAAAAAACAAAATTGATGGATGTCAGACGACGAATTTTTCAACCATTACAACACAATACGCACAAACTAAAACACATATTTTTTAAACTATCAAAAAACATACGCTCCACCTTATTGGAAACGTAATGTTATAATACAATCAAATGGCCCACATAAAAATGTTTTCTATCACTTACATCTTACATAAAAGGCTAACTTAGAAAAACATACCTAGTATGTTTTTCTAAGTAAGTGACCACTGCACCTACATCTTTTATCCTTGGTCTTACAATAGCTCCATTTCCACAAACTTTGTGTTTTAATTAGTTTTACCAAGTGTAAACTAGTTCGAAATGTAAATGAAGTTTTGTGAGTAACGTGAACTATTTCTATAGATTTCTTAACTTGCAAACTTTGCCGTTATACGTGCGCCGTACACAAACATTGTTTAATAGAGTTTTGTGTCCTTAATTTATTTAAGCAGTAATCACTACATAACTCATTCGTTTGGGTTATTTTAGTCATGTTGGTGCTTTAAGAGTTAAAAACAAATAAATACGAAGTCTCAAATGCATTCATAAAACCACAGACATTAAAGAACGACAGACGTATCGACGTCGAATTAATAGTGACGCTCGAAGATAGTTCTGTGTATGTGTATCGCGGTGATAGGTACGTAACATTATAATATTATGACGAATTTGATTCCCATACACAATGACAAATATTTTATTATAATTTTTATTATAAAAAACGTAATAAAACGAAAATATAATTGAAATAAATGAATTAATAGAGTCATTTTCGTATTTTTTCTATCGAACAAAGTAAAGCCAATCGTCGATGCCGAAACCGGGCGAAGTGGAGAAAATAAAGTAGGAAAGCGGACCCTAGGCTCCATTGCAACTGTAAAAAGGAAACTCTTTAATCATTTATATACAAAAATATTTTTCATTGCGCTAGTGTGGATAATTTTTTGATAAAACTGGATCAATTTTTTTTAAATTATGCTCATTTAAAAGATCCTTAATAAAACTTTCCACGCCCTTTTTAAAAGAAATTTCGTCAGAAAGGTTAAACACATTTTTCAAACCATTCATAGTTGAAATGCCGAGTAAGTATTCCATCACACCAATTGTATTGTAAGCTTCAAAGAAACTTACACAGCAACAGAAATCGCAAACTCAATTCAGTGGTGAAATAAATTGCCACTACAACTCAAAGCTATTTCATTTTCCAGCTGAGTAATTTTACTTTTTGCCCATTTTTAAGTATGTGGTACATTTTGCTGGGAAAATATCTCGTTTACTTTGTAATCACTGGGTAAATTTGTGGTGTGTTTTAACGCTTTGTTTAATACAAATCGATTATTATCTACCATTAACATTATCACTACATACAAAACAAAGTCGCTTTCTCTATCCCTATATCCCTATGTATGCTTAAATCTTTAAAACTACGCAACGGATTTTGATGCGGTGTTTTTTAATAGATAAACTGATTCAAGAGGAAGGTTTTTATGCCCATGCGAAGCCGGTGCGGGTCGCTTGTTTATATATTATTCCAGGTGTCAGGTCAATCGACCATTCACAACCTGGTATCAGAGTTCTTTGTAACCGCTTCCCGGCCTCTGACGTGGTTCCTTTAATTATATATGTTAGATTGTTTATTTGTTTGCTTGTTACGCTCTCGTGCCCTATGTACTGAACAGATTATCATGTTTTGCACACACGTTGGAAATACGGAGAAAGACATACGATACGAAACTGCCAATGAAAAAAAAAGTTAACATTAATAAAATTACAGTAGAAGCAGATAAATGGGACCTCTTTCGTACTTACCATAGTGACCGTGGCGGTCAGCTTTATCTGCCCAAGACTGTACTTAGTTGATTTTCTTTGAACTTTCCTGATTTTACATCCAATAATGATACTTCATACCAGTTGAGACATGCTATAAATATCGAGCATTAAAAAATAAGCAAGAAAATTAAGGAAGAGCTAATAAATACGAAATTGCCAATATAATGGTATTGCGAACAAAGCACTCAATATCTTAAGTTATACAGGAAAGCAACGGAGCAATGAATTTATTGTTCAAGTTTTAGTGCATCGAACGCTGAGAGACTTTGAATTACATTTACACCGAAAGGTAACTTAGGTTCTTTATTTATTTTTTACTAGCGATTCGCCTCGGCTTCGCTTGGGCATAAAAACCTTCCACTTGAATCACTTATGTATTGAAAAAACCGCATCAAAATCCGTTGCGTAGTTTTAAAGATTTAAGCATACACAGAGATATAGGGACAGAGAAAGCGACTTTGTTTAATACTATGTAGTGATATATATAATTTGCTAGTTTTCACCGGAGGCTTCTCCCACGGGGATGTCGGTTATCGCGGCCAAAAGAAGTCATCCTGTCACTTGGATAATAAATCTGAACGAGGCGAACGACCGAGCGTCCAAGGCAGCCAGGTCAATATTCTTCTTCTTCTTAGTCGGTACACCTTTGCAAGAGTGGTCGTTGTCATAATTGTGAATTACGGTGTGTGATGTTCCTTGTGATACGGCGCCATTCTTCGCGGACTGCAGCTTTTCGGGTACATTCGCTAACTGAGCACTTAGTTGCGGCCTTGATTTGTCTGTCTATCTTCTGGTCAATATAGAGTCCATATTATAGCCATTATGACTCGAAAAGAAGAAGAAAGAGGTTTTTCCATGATATTATCATTAAAATCTTTAGACATATAGACGGAAAACACGTCAGAGGCCGATATTATTTTAAACGAATATTATAAACGAATGCCTGTCTGACATCAAGGACTGATCACAAACATAAAAGAACTACTGACGAAATTTCATCTAATTTACAGTGAAGCTCCAAATAGCCGTCAATGTGCGTGTCAAAACGGTGATGCGTAACTTTTGTTGTAGCCAGTATCTTAAAAAATATATTTATGTGAGTGAAATCCGTATATGACAAAGGAAACGGTTAGCAATTTTTACTTTTGCTGTATGTGAGACTACGTTTGGAGTTTTGACAAGTCTGTGGGGTTGATGTTCTCCTTGGAAACGTTAAAATCCGCTACCATTTGAACACAGGTACAAATACATTCAGATTGATTTGATTGAGATTGTACTTTGTTATAATCTCAATCATCTATTACGACATTTACGAGAAGAGAGGGTATGGTCTATTTCTCATCTCACTGGCCAGCAAGCGAATGGACCTCTTTGGAGCAGCGTACCCTGACCTGGAGGACTATAGGCACTTCGCACCAGGTGATGTTCTGAAGCTCATGCGGTCCTTCTTCAGAAATCCCAGTGTGGGTGAGTAAGGGATGGGGTAAGTACAAAAGGACCCAAAGGTTCGACGTGCTTCCTTTAATTTAGGACCCATATTTAAGATTAGTTAAGATGGTCTATTTTTAAGAAAAAAAAAATGAAAATATTACCGTGTAAATACAGCCACAAGTGCTTAATACTACTGCAGGTAGTTCACAAATACTTGTAAGTAATAGCTGTAAACTACTGTGGAGCTTCTTAACAAGACAATGTTAACATATTAATTAATTATCATTTCCATTAAAATAAGTATAAAAAATATATACGGTCGAATTGAGAAACCTACTCCTTTTTTTGAAGTTGGTCAAAAACAATTATACAGGGTTTTGTTTTTGCATACTTGTATATGTATTTTATATAGTTCACAACTTGCTAAAGCTAGTATCCTTTCATTTGAATGACACCTACATACTTATATATACTAATATAGATATTTATACTGATAGAATATTTAGATTTGTCAAATGTTAGAATTTTTTAAAATCGATATTCCAACACAGGAAATAAAGATTATTGTGGTTTTATTTAAGACAAATGAAAAACGCTCGGAATATACTTAGAAGTGTTTAATAATGTCTTCATTCTTTCAAATAAGCGTAATGACATACCCACTGAACCCACTATGCATAGTAAAATTTCATTAAGAAAATGTCAAATTAACTTAGAAAATTCAAGCTGCAGGATAAAAATGCAATTTAAAAATGTCTGGTATGGTGAGAACTTTAAAATTCGCAATTTCCGTGAGACATTCGCAGAAACAGACGAATTAAATGATATCTTAAAATGCTGGCTGACCGGGTATTTTTCAACTGCATAATTCAGTTTATTGAATTGCTAGGAAATACTGCATTTGGTTGGAAATGAAGCTGGAAATATTTTTTGTATTAAAATCGTAAATTTCCATAAATTGGTGCACAGTCAAATCAAAATCTTTTGATTGGCCTGTAATTTAAATAATGTCCGATTCTTAGTTTTCTATACTAATATTATAAAGAGGAAAAATTTGATTGTGATACCCTGGAATTTACACTTGTTTATTGTATTAAGAATTCTATTGATAGAACTACCCTTGTAATTGATCTGGGATAAATAATGACCGATCCCAGAATCCAGTACACAATAAAACTAATTAATTAGCTAAGCATGTGATGTTAATACACAGTCGACCTCTGGCCTCTTGACTTCGGAATAAATCATTATTTATATCATTATACAACTGTAATGTAGCTAAAACAAAGAAATATTTATGACAACTCTTTTATCTTAATTTAAGTAATGATTGACGTCCATAAGTGATAAGAATGTCTTATATTGAAAATAAACAATTTGAAATTTGAAATCTTAAGCATTATTCTGGTTGTGTTTCAAGTCGGAGCTTGGCGAGGTCTCAACTTGCCCTTAGGTAAATTACTTTTCAGACAGACCGCCTGACGTCAATCCTCCTATGGAATGTTGTTGTTGGTGGAATCTGAAAACAATCAAATATAGGTACCTGGTAAATTGAATTATTTTTCTATTAGTCGCCTCTTACGATACCCAAGAAGAGAAAGTCAGAGAGTGTGTGACTAGTGAGTCAGAGAAGAGGGACTTGGGAATTATACTTTTTCATGTTTTTTTTTTTTTTTTTCAGCCAGCAGAGATCTAGGAGACTAGTCTAGTAAGTCTACATTGCGTGAACAACTTAGTTAATGACAAGAAAGTTCTTTTTCTTAATAACAATATTTCATTTATTTCTTTAATTCATGTACGTACACTCAAATACAAATAGGTCCTACATAAGGTGCTTCTTATTTCTAAAGAAATATAATAAAAGTGAATTATAATTAAATTTAAGAATTTCAATGGAAATTGTCAAAAGCAAAAAATTTCAAAGCTTCTGGGATTTCGATACGTACGTTAATCAATGCACATTTTTTTGTTAATTTATGTAAACTACATTTTGTATTGTTTTATTATTATTGAGAATATGATCATCTGAAGTTCAGGGCGGTAACACTTTTTTTGTCTTGCCCTGTCTTCTCAGCCACATGAACGATTAGGGATCTATACAAAGCCGCTAACATTGCCTTGTCAAAGGCAGAATTGGTACTCCCATCATCATCATCATTATCATTTCAGCTGCAGGCAGTCCACTGCTGGACATAGGCCTCCCCCAAGAATTTCCAGAACGACCGGTTGGGAGCGGCCTGCATCAAGCGCCTGACTGCGACCTTCTTCAGGTCATCCGACCATCTGGTCGGTGGGTGTCCGTCGCTACGCTTGCCGTTGCGTGGCCCCATTCGAGAACCGTTCTGCTCCATCAGCCATCGGTTCATCGTCAGTGGTAATCCCATAAAAAATAAATTCTATTTGTTACAGTTTTACACATACAACTGAGCTGTTCTTTATAAAACTTCGTAAAAAAAAATAGCAACTTATAAAGACAATGGCCAGAGGCTTAACTACCGAAAGTAGCTCGACCATTAAATTACTTGTAGCTTTAAAACAGTTACGACCTAGTTAAGCAAGACCTCATAAACATTGTACAAAACTTACAGGTGTTTGAATATATATTTTTATATTTTTACTACGAAACCTTTTTACAAACGAGCCCATAAAAGCTCGCGAGCTTGTACAAACTTTTATTGTTTTTATCACGCACAATCCTGATGGTTTTAGGAATTTTTCCGTGTTAGTTCTTTATTGTTATGCGGAATTAATTTCGGGTTTTAAATTTATTTCTATTGAATGTTTGGGGTGTTATGCACGCACCATTTTTACCTGAATTGTAGCCAGCTATGCATACCTACTAGGTAGGTAGCTTAGGTACTACCAGAGATTACATAATACTAACTAGTACCAGATACAACATACAAAGACACGCGTCAATTTTTAGTGTGTAGACGCCTGCAGAGAAACATGATTCCCCCTGCCTGTTAAAAATCAATCAAAGGGGGATCAGGTTTCTCTGCAGGCGACTGTACTAATAGAGTCCTCCCCATACTGAGATATTTGCTTCCATTCGAAACTGTTAAGCTTGCACCTGGTATAATATGTTTATTTCAGTACCTACCCTTACAATAAAAATAACTTTGAATAGGTAGTTGATAAAAAGCAATAAAATTCTGTATCCTTTATTGTCGGTCTTCATATTATCGACCTCCGTGGCGTAATGGTTAACTCGCCTGTCCGACTCAAGAGGTCCCGGGTTCAAAAATGATAGTTTTCTGATTGGCTTGGGTCTTGGATTTTTATCTATATAATATCGTTGAGTTAGTATCCTATAATACAAGTCTCGAACTTACATTAGGGCTAACCCAATCAGTGTGATTTGTCCCTATCTATTTATTTATAAAAAAAATGCCTTCATAAGAAGGCTGAATGATATCTAAATAAGAAAACAAAAAATGAAACTCCTAATTGCGTTAGATGAATGGCATAACCAAGGCTCGTTCTTCAGTTTAATCCAATTAAAGGGAATAAAGGGAACGGCAAATGGGTAGCACCTGTTGCCGAATAATTTACAAGGGCAAATATGTTCACCCTTAGAATTTCGGTATTGTTATTGGTATTTTTTGCTAACCTTACGTACAAAATAGAATTAAGAATTAGTTTTTAACGAAAATTTCAATTTTGACAAAAACTTCTATTTGTTAGGGGAGAAAGAGATATTGGTGCATTAATTCGGCCAGGTCAAGATGAAAAATGATCTTTTTCTGATTGACCTGGGTCTTGGATGTTTATCTATATATGTATTTGTTATAAAATATAGTATCTTTGAGTTAGTATCCCATAACACAAGTCTCGAACTTACTTTGGGGCTAACTCAATCTGTGTGATTTGTCGCCATAAAAAAAAAAAAAAATGAGAAAAATAAAATGTCCCTACAGTAAACTTTTGAGGAGAGGTTGAGGGCTGATTCCTGGGCGCACCACATGTCATGAAAATTATCGAAACTAAAGCTAAGTGTAGACAAGCGGAGTTAAGTCAAAACATTACATTAAGAACATCGCGATTGCTAAAACTAAATAAAAGCTTAAATACATGTTTTATCGCTACATAGTATAAAACAAAGTCGGTTCCCGCTGTCTGTCCTTATGTATTCTTAGATCTTTGAAACTACGTAATTATACGATTTTGATGCGGTTTTTTTAATAGATAGAGTGATTCAAGAGGAAGGTTTATATTATGTAGCATTGCACTTGTGCGAAGCCGGAGCAGGTCGCTAGTTATCTTTAAAACGTTTCGAGTTATTATTCTAATTAACGGTTAATCTTCGCGTGATTATGTTTATGTCTTAACATACGTTATGTTAACAGTGCTTGCGGTATCTAGTTTAATAATATACCAATTTTGCTGTTCAAATGTAGATACCTTAATTCAATTAAATTTATATATTGCCATTTTTGTTATACAATGGCAGTACCTAAGTAGTACTAAGTAAAAAACAAACATTGCTGGCATAGCCCAGTGGATTAGCTCTTGAAGTGGCAGTGGGCGGGGATATAGCGTTACGAACCGATGGCCGATGAGGCAAAAGTTTCTCGAATTGAGAGCACGCATCGGCAAGCGCAGCATCGGACACCCACCGACCAGATGGTCAGATGACCTGAAGAAGGTCGCAAGCAGGCGGCCGCTTTCAACCAGTCATTTTGGAAATCTTTGGAGGAGGCCTATGTTCAGCATTGGACAGTCTGTGGTTGAAATGATGATGATGATAAGTAGTTGATAATAAAATCATACAAGTTTTAGGACACACTTTGGGACAAGCTCAAACTGATTTGTCTATAATTTTAATCATCACTCGTGCGTATTCCCCAATTTTATGCTTAGCTGCCAGGGTCCAGGGTTCATTTTGCTTATATTTGACATTCCTGATTATTACAATGGAGCGAGTGCCGTCTTACTTCCACACCCCTTTTATACATAAATAATTGGTTAATGCCAAATTTAAAAGTAATTAAACGCAAATTGAATTAATAAAAGACCATAAACAACTAGCTGCCTGGTTGTTGTGAGCTTTTTCATTATAAGTGATAAGTAAAGTCATTCAAGTTATTAAGATATAATTAAATTCAAAATTTATACTCGTACAATTGGTGGACTAAGTGCATTCTTTAACAGTTCCATTTAAAAAACAGAAAGTCAATTACATGGAAAAATACTTACATCAGACACCATTTATTATGAATACATACATTTCTTATTAAATAAATAAATACTGCCTAATGTTGACTAAAATAACAAAAACACCATTATTTTTTTGTGTCCAAAGAATTTTTATCGCGTGCTTCGTATCGTTAGACGCTTATAAGCTGATAAGGTTTGTCACACGTAAAATATAAACATGTAATATTTGGACAGTTTTGGAAAGGATGTATTAAGTAAAAATAAGTTATAGTTTAATGTCCTTAAAAGTGCAATAATATAGATTAACACATCTCGGTAAAACATATCAATTTGATATCTCGTTGACTGTACTATCAGCAAAATTATTAAGATTCAGTAGAGCTTGTGATAACCTAAGCTATTTAATATATATTTTTTTAATTATTTTCACCGAATATTATTTTCTACTCTCTGCCTACCAAGAGAAGCAAGATAATATGTATAAATATCATATATGTAACAATTTATTATTGGTGTTATAACGATTCATTCATTCATATTTTTATACACTTGCTCTATAGATCTCCAGAAATATAGTTACGTCAAAAATTATTTTATATCTATTAAGTACTTAAATAATTCAAGGCAATAATAATTCTAACACTGTATTAATAACTACCAATAGTAGATAAAAACTGTTATAAATTACATGTGTGTAATCACATGTTATAAATAACTAATTAAAAATAGTTTTTTATTTATTTATTTAATACTTTATTGAGCCAAGAGCTACAATAGGTAAACTTAATGCTATGAGCATTCTCTGCCAGTCAACCTTTGCAAATTACAAATAGATAGAGTGTAAGTTAGTTTTCTAGAACAAAAAGACATTGTCACATGTTTTTCGATATATAAATATTTCAAACAGTATATTTTTACCTCGGCAGCGAGTGCAAACAAGGTTGAAAGCATTACGTCGTCGAAGACACACGTACTGAACGTGACGTACTTGTAACAAGCTTATTGAGGGGGTGAAAAAATACTTAATAATGTGACGGTTTTATTGGGAAATGTCAATTGGAACATGATATTTTTGGCATGTACATGTAGAGACTGCTAATGCGATGATTGATAACTGAAAATGCTGACTTTTTAATCGACGAAAAAAAAAACGGAGATATTCTCAAGTCGACGGGTAAATATTTTTGTTTTTTTAGGGTTACGTACCTCTAAAGGCAAAATTTTTTTTTGTCAAAGCTTTTTCCTGAGAAACGTAAGAACGTATGAAGTTGATATACATTACATATACTCAGGCATGCGGTCTCTTTCGACAGTAAAACAATTAATAGTATACGTCAATGCGATCACAATTTTAATAAAAAAATATTCATCATCATCATAAATTTAAGAGCTAGGCTCTTGTCGGTGGAGTTCCTTCCATTTTTGTCTATCTTTTGCAAGTTCAAGAAATAAAGGAACTTGCTAAAAAATTATTCATTTTTACAAACTCAAACAATGTTTCCTTCAGTCTTATTTTTAACAGACTTCAAAAAAGTAGGAGGTTCTCAATTCGTTCGAATGTTTTATAAAATATCATGTTTTTGTTTTTAGATAATCACTTCCTTAAAATGATCAGGATTTTGTTCTTTCTTAATAATAACTTAAATCGTTTTTAAAAGCAATCATATGAAAAACACATGTATTGCAAAATAAATTAAATTAACCCGTAAGCCGCAAAATTACACAGAGCAATTAAGTCAGTGCGGCCGAGCAATTTAGGGTAAGAATTAAAATATCACGACATTCCGACACAGGGTCAACGCGAATTTTCATCTGTGTACATTTTTAGGGTTCCCTTAAGTTTAATAGTGCGAACATGGAACCCTATTACTAAGCCTTCGTTATCTGTCTGTCTGTCAATTAACTATGCTATTCTTCTAATATTATAGATGCGAAAGATGCATTTGTGAGTTTGGTTGTTTGTTACTAGATGGCGCCTTATCTTTTTAATGTTTGGTAAACTGACGCTTGAAGATAATTAATTCAGTAGCACGTGAGCGGAGACGCATTAAATAGTTTTGCATAGGTATAGCATTTTTTGGGTTGCCATATAGCATTTCTTGCATGTATACCACATTCAAGAAATTTAATGGCAACACTTTTTACGCTTTTAAATGCTTTACCACAACCACGGTAACCTGAACCTTTCGTGAGCAAGCCCGACTCACGCTTGGCCGGTTCATTTTTTCGCGAAGCCCATTCCAGTATTTCAAATTTTAATTATGCCGAGCAGTTTTAGGAGAACAAAAGAATTTTGTTTCGGTTTGGTTGAAAGCAAAAAATGTGTTTTAAGAGACTATGAAAGGGAATTTTGGTCAGAAATAAGATTACCTATTTCTATTATATTGATACAAAATGTTAAAAATAAATCAATTCATTGGCGATTCCATTATGTTCGTCATCTGTATTTTTATTTCATTTATGTCTTGTCTGTTTATACAAAAAGTTAATGAAGACAATCTTATTGCCATTAATGGAATTTCTAATTTAGTTTGTCTTTGCTTCGCATTTTAACACGTTAGCGGACACACGACTGCTATAGCAGTTATAACAATAAAACTTCTATTGTGTTTTCAAAAACGTCCGCCAGCGTGTGAAGCCGTTGGTTCCAGTTTGTATCGCTATACGGCAGTCGTTAGGTCTTTCAGTAGCCCAAAAATTCTGACAGCGTTGGTCACTAACACAACCAAATAATAATCATATGTTTGGTTTCCCTGTAAAAAATGTTACGTACACCAGGGGTCCTATTTTTGTGATGTATGACTCACTCAAAACCGGTGAGTCAAATGATTGTCGTTCGAGACATAACCGGATATGTCACATGAAAATCATTCGAAAACGAATGATAACCATTCGAAAACGAACGATAATCATTCGATTCATCGATTTCACGTATGTCATATATTTCAGAAATAGTACTCCAGACGGTAATCTCTCAATTTTTATAACCTGGGGCTTAGCCAAAGTCACAATCGCAAAACGCTAACGAGGTACCTACGGTAAGAACAAAATGTATGGGATTGACATAAGATTGACCACGTGATTTACCGCTGCTTATATCAATTCCATACATTTCGTTCTTGTCGACATTCGTAAGCGTTTTGAAATTGTCACTTTGGCTTGAACTGAATTGAACAAAAAGTATTGTTCAGTTCTCAGTTTCCAAAATCAAAGTTGCTTTACTCCCTATTACATCTGCTAACTACCAGTGAAAGTTCCGTCAAAATCAGTCCAGGCGTTTCAGACATTAGCCGGAACAGACAGCCGAAAAACAACAATTTATAATATCATGCTGGACATATTTTTTTGTACTCTGGGTGACTTTGCAAGGGTGGCACTATTTGTAATATGCTATGGCATACAAAAATGATCACGGGTATATAATATTGTATTTTTAAACTTCAATATCACATTAGGTTATCTGTGACGTTAATTGGTAATTGATGTAAAAATAATTAATATTGAAAAAAAATGCTACTTTGGTGTACCAGGAGTGCTATTTTGAAATGTATGATATAGCAAAATCGGTGAGTCGAATGATAATCGTTCGTTTTCGAATGATTTTCATGCGACATAACCGGTGACTCGAACGATAATCACTCGACTCACCGGTTTTGGGTGAGTCATACATCTCAAAAATGGCACTCCATGTATGCAATTATGCATACATCATAGAACTAAGATTCGCGCGCGACGCAAATTTTTTTTTTTAAATCTATGGCATACTTACATATGCATTTAGTAAAAAGCGGTTATTTTAATTTTACAAACAGACTCCAATTTTCTTTATTTATATATATGTAAATGTATAGAGTTAATCGATAAAGCAATAAGTTTTACGCAGTGCGTTTCCTAATAAATAAAGAAGTAAAGAAACATCGTATGGGTCGTACAAAATTAATCGCAGCACATTTTGAGGGAAGTATTTTTGTCGACTAAGCCTACAAGGGTCATAGGGGACCCAATTAATTCTATGACCACCTTTGGAGTATTTTGGGTATAAGAGGACGTGTTGTATTTAATCTTACAACGTTACTTTCCTTGTTCTTTTTTTAAAATCACTTTTAAAAATATTGTTTTTGTTTACGTTGGTTTTTTTTTATAAAAATCTTTTTTTTTGTCGGTTCTTTGGCTGGTATTGGCGTCAGGACACGCGGCTTGATCGAAAATTCGTAAGAGGAAAGTAGACCGCTGGCGTGGCGTGGGAGTGGAAGTAATATACTCGTATCCCCATTTAAATAAATATTACCGTGATCGCCTAAAGGGGCAGAAATAGTAGGCGATCACGGTAAAATTTATTTAAATGGGATGTAGAGTATTTTTTTAAAATTATCCTATATTGTCCCACTGCTGGGCAAAGGTCTCCCCCATCTCCTTCCAAATCTCTCTCTGTTCCGCCACATCCAGCCACTCCACAGCCACAGTAGAGTCCAGTAGAGTAATTTGAAAAATAAAAATCATCGTGCTCCGTGAGTGCCAGCAGAAGTGAAAACAAGAACAGGCATACATTTTTGCTGCGCGTTAGAAAAATAGGGGGATATTACTTCCTCCATTATGCCGCGCCGGCGTTTCAGCCACTAAATAGACTTGCATTGTTGTGTTCTGATTTGACAGCCAAATTTCTGAGTAAGTCCTCTGGTTAAACCATAAGTTAGCAGCGCGAAATGGGAACATCAAGGAATCGCGCACCCATTTTTCGCGAGTCTATATGAAATTTGAAATTTTTAATATGATAAGAAGGGGTATGGTATAGCTAGAAACCACACTTCCTAAAACAGTATTCACAAATTTTATTCAGGAATCAATAAATAACAAAAAGCCTAAAGCCATCGAGAATTGATGAAAATTTTAATAATCCCATACACCTTGCACCTGCCTGCAGCCGTCAGACAACATCCTGGGAATTATCGGGGCCCGCCCGCAATATTGAGGCACGCCCATTTCAATTTCCTGCCAGTTTTCATGGGTCAGGAAAGCCTTGCAAATCTTTGTATTTACTCATCGGTATTTTAGAGAGGCTATTCAGGAATATTGCTCTTTTGAAATTCTAAATTTGAAATCGATGAGTTTTATGGTTGCCAGTATTTTTGGATTAATATCCGTATTTATTTAAAAATCGATCGATTAACGTCGCAGAATTTGCGTGCTAATGAGATCACAACCAAGGATGTCGAAGACCGGGCGAAGTTGAGGAAAGAAAAAGCGGATCCTAGGCTCCGAAATGGCCAGGAAGTAATCGGGAAAGTTCTAAGATGAGAAAGAGAGAGCGTTGTATTTATGAGAATATTTTTGCATGAAATTTAATAAAGTGTCCACAAAATATGTTTTGCTAGAGGTGTACAACTTAAAATAAAGGCTTTATACGCAGAAGATATAATAAACAAATTTGAATTTAAAATACAAATAATGCATCTGAATTAACATAACTTAATAGGTCAACCAACAAGAAAATGTTGACTTTTTAATATATAATGAATTCTCGCTGGCGCTCATTTAGTGTCTGCTGCGAATATAAAAAAAGAAAAGATTAAATGAACATTCGCAAAATGAATTTCAATTGGCTAAGTAATGGGGAAGTCAAGTTACAGGAAAATATAACATTTTTTTTAATTATACATTAATTTCGATAATTATTCTTGTACACAATAGAGATACGCAGGCAGTCAGTGTCAATTTTATTTCGTATTATGTTATTGGGTTCCTTTCGTACCTAGGATATCGCGTAGTAATTTATAATCTACTCCACCACTGATAATGCTATATTTGGTCCTAACAAATACACATACTAAGAAAAAAATAATGTTTTAGTTTAAAGTTAAAATATAGGAAAAAAGGCAAATTTACTTTATTGTAGTAAATCTTCTTCTTCTTCATCGGTCCCTCAATGCTGAGGATCGTGACCACATATGTGTTTCCAAAGTGCGCGATCGGCAGCACTACGGACCGCATTATATATGCTGCCTCCAGCAGCTCTCCTCACGTTGTCTACCCATCTCGCTGGAGGCTTTCCTCTGGCGCGTTTTCTCTCTGTATTGTGAGTTTTTCCAGACAATGCCTAGGTGATCGCATGATGTGAAACTTAGAGCCCTTTCCCTCGTTGTAGTAAATACTAATCATATAAATAAAGGAAACTGTAGAATATTTTAATAATAGCCATTTTTTACAACAGTTTATTTTTATTGCCTTCACGTAACTCAAATCAATTGGTACGCCATTTAAAAAAATGTTCGCGACATCTGTACTGCTTCGTGGAGCCGTTTGCGTTTAATTTTTTGAATAATGTATTAGGCCACTTTCTGTTGGGGGTGTAATATTGTGAAATATTCAGTCACACTGTAAACGAACGTTGTTAAGCTTGGTGTATATTATTATCAGAGGCTATAAAATATGTAAGCTTGTGCCTAAGTGCATTGTAGAAATATCAATATCTTATTTTTTACAATGTAAATTTGTAAACTTTTATTTACAGAAAATTAAATTTATACTTTTATATCAAAATTATATATTAATCTTAATATCTATCTTAAATTTCAAAAAAAGAGCTGTAATATTAATAAATTTCGGACTGCCGATTAAGACTGGTTGTTCTAATTATAAATGTATATTTCAATTTACTATATTGAAAAAAATCTTTACAAAATATTTACTTAATAATATAACACAATCATGATAATAGAGAAACATGGCCTATTTATATGTTTACTCAATTAGTAAATAATTTGAAAAAATAAATTGAAGGTTTCAATTCAAATAACTTGGATGAGAAGCATCATACCTATACCTCTTTGTGTAGAATTCGTGTAAGAATTCAATATACTTAGTAAATACCGGATTTTGAGACGGGATTGGCCTATTGGGATCATCAATACATTATCTTTTTATCTATAAAGCTAAATTTGTAAATAATAGGCCAAAATAAGCCCTGCAGCTTCTGTTACTCAGTCTAGAGGTTATTAATAGTCCTCTCGAGAGAGCTGGTCGGCTTTATGGCCCCGATGGCAGAGATGTATGTACAGTACAGTCTACATTCTAATTCATTTGTAGTAAGATGCTGTGAACGTTACTCTGTCTCTCTCATCTCAGCGTTTTCGCAGTTACATCCTCAGCTTGTCATCTTGTAGCCTACTAACTAAGTACAACTAAACTAAATAAGTACAAAAATAATTGAATATCAAGAATTATGTCATAGGTAAACCCTAAGGTTGGCTGGAAGAAATTGCATCAGCGATAAGTCCGCCTTTGTACACATTGTTTGTATTTGTATTCAACATGTATAATTTGTATGATAATGGTACAATAAAGAGTATATCTATCTATCTATCTATCTAGAGGTAGTAAGTATTTATTTTCTCTATTCAATTTTTATTTAATGGAGCAGCATTACCATTATTAACTTGAGTGGAATTATTGAAGTTTTCTGCTACAAGTCTGTAAAAAATAAATTAAATACACTGAAACAGTACAAAAGAGATATTATATTTTTATTTGATCAAGCTGTGTGTACTCGCCTTTTTTTGTATTGCGTGCTCGAGTCAGCGCGAGGTAACCCGTCTCTGGAGACGGAGGTCAACTGTGTTTTAACAAAAGGTACTCCATTTAATTTAAAATTTAATTTTTTTCTTTGAAAAAATATATTTTACTTAGTTACCGTTCAAATTGAGTATGAATAAGGTTCTAAAATTACATGTGAAGTGTAAATAATTTTTAATTGTTGGCGGAGTACTATGGTTGATACAAATTTAATATGCCAAAGGGAGAGCCCATTGAGGAGAACCTGACCGAGGCGAGGTTGAGATGGTACATACATACATATAGCCACGTTTTTATCCCATTCGGGGTAGACAGAGCCTAGGGCAAGAAGACCTTAGACCATGTTTAGCATGATGACAGTTGAAACAGGAAATCAATAGTGATGGGTTGCTAGCCGCATAGGCGATGCGGCTAGCAACCCATCACTATTGATTTCCTAATATAATATATATAATCATATATGATTCCCCCATTCGCCGATTCTCTCAGTCGACTTTTACGGCTTGCTTTTTGTTGTGATGGTACAGACATGTAATGGGTCGGCCCGATGACCTTCTTGTGGAGAAGTGCCTTTTCATGGCTAAAAAGTAGAAAGGAAGAAGCAGGCCACATACGACCTGGTTGATGAATGGCCAAAGGGACATGAGGAATCTCGGTCCGGGGGGTTACTACCGTCTCTTAAAACCATGCAAGATCCCGTGAGTAAGCAAGACAGCGCAATACATGATGTAAGGCGACATCTTCCTTATTACTTACTTGATCGTTCTTGCATGGTTTTAAGAAATGGTGGTGAGCCACCTAAACACTGAGAACACTTTCGACCGATGCAAGTGGCGCCGCCGCATGATTGGGAAAGCCGACCCCACGTGACAGAAAGTGGCGAGGATGAAGAAGAAGGGGAACAATATGCCAAAACTTCGACACGCTAAGAAGAATATACATTTGTATGACATTATATACTTTTTAGGGTTCCGTACCTCAAAAGGAAAAAACGGAACCCTTATAGGATCACTTTGTTGTCCGTCTGTCCGTCCGTCCGTCCGTCCGTCTGTCAAGACCCTTTTTCTCAGGAACGCGTGGAGGTATGAAGCTGAAATTTATATCAATTATTTAGGTCTACTGTCCCTTGAAGCTGTGAAAAAATCAAACTTCTAAGCCAACGCAATCAAAAGATACAGCCGTTTATGCCGCAAATTTTCGACACTTGCAAGGGAATCAAAACCTACAGGGTGCTTCCCGTGAACTCAGAATCTTGAAATTTGGTACGAAGCAACGTCTTATAGCATATATAAAGGAAAAATTACGAAAACCATAAATTTTTAGTTACATCACATAATATATATTTTTTTAATAATTTTAAACTTACTACCCATTTCCTCATAAACGCGTAGAGGTATTAAATTGAAATTCATACCAAATACTCAGGTCTATAATACCTTTAAGCTGTAGCAAAATCAAACTTCTATGTCAACGCAATCAAAAGAAACAGCAATTTAAGCTGCATATTTTGAAACTCGCAAGTACTCGCAAGGGAATCAAAACCTAAAGGGTACTTCCAGTCGACCTAGAATCTTGAAATTTGGCATGAAGCAACGTTTTATAGCACACATAAAGGAAAAATTCCGAAAACCTTAAATTTTTAGTTACTTAAAATAAAGGATTACTTAAACGATAAAGAGATCTTTGTCTTAAATGTATGCTCCTCCATCTTTCCCCATTGTAATGTTATGAATTTCATTTTGCAATAAAAATACCATAGTTATGACTCGATTGTCGTAATGAACGAACTTTGTAAACCTTGCAGGTTTGTACGGAACCCTCGGTGCGCGAGTCCGACTCGCACTTGGCCGGTTTTTTTTAGATGGCAGTCGGCTAATATCAGGTGGCTTTTGAGGAGCTTGATAGCCTAGCGCGGCGTGCGTGTTCGTAACGATAGTACGCGTCAAGCGACGGTGACGGCGAGTGCGCAGCCATGTTTGGATTGGTCGCCATTAGTGGCATTTCTATATTGAGCTCCTCCGTGCTTCAGAAGGCGCGTAAAGACGTTGGCCCCGGGTGTTATCGGTAGATTGCAGTCGTTAGGCTATGTCAGATGCCTTTAGGAAAAATCTGACAGTGTATTGGCCACAAACACACCCAGATCATACTCTTATTGGTCTGGTTTCCTTATGCAACGGGTTACGGAGTTCAAACGGCAGTCGCTTCATTGTAATAACCAGTACCGCCAAATTAGAACCATGATTAAAAGAATACCCTGGGCTTTAAAGCGTAAACTGAAGATACCACTAGGAAACACGCTTGGACGAAGAAAAAGATAATGTTTTATATTTTTCAGCTTGCTATCTCCCGTGTCTGGTCTGTCTTCTTATGCATTGACAAAATACAAACAGTATTAATGACACATACCGTTAGTATTGTCGAAAATAAACTTTTTTTTGCGTTTTTTTAGACCGAGATAGTTTTATTACAGATTTGTTTTTTATGGAGATGAAATAATGCTTTAAATGTATCTGGTTTTAGTTAATTATCAATTGTTAAAAAATAAGGTTTTTTATTTGCCATATTAATAATTCTAACTAATATTATAAATGCGAAAGTTAGTTTGTTTGTTAAGCTTTCGCGCTCTATATCTACTGCACCAATTATCCTGAAATTTCGCATACACATAGATAGAAGCAACACTTCTATGCCCTTCTCAATAGAAGGACATAGGATACCTTTCATCCCGGGAAAAAAAACTGTCCCCGTGGGAAATTCATACGGGCGAAGCCGAAGAGTATATTATGTCAATCTATAAAGAGTATATTATGTCAATCTAACGGCTGTCTTCTTAAATAAAAATAATAGTTATATAACCAATAAACATAAAATCAAATTTTATTTTATTTACTCATAAAATACAACCACTAAACGTAGAATTCATAAAAATCGAAAATCGATAGTCTTTTAACGGTAATAACAAATGTTCCCATATTTGAATAATGCCAAGATAAGTCGGATATGCAAAATAAATGGCCAATGGAACAAAATACATGGGGCAAAATACTCGTTATTTTGTAGGCAGCTTTTTTTAATCCATAAAATATAGTTAAAAGTCTGTTTTCTTTAACGCGCCGATTATAATAGTTGATTTGAGGGATAAATAGATTTTTTAATATTTAGTCTGGTATCCTTGAAAACAAGGTCACTTATTTTCAATTCTTTTGAGCTAGACGGCCTTAGGACTTATCTGTTTTAAGGTTTTAATATTTCAGCAAAATATCAGTCGCTACAATAGGTTTACCTATAACTATGTATATATTCAATAGCTAACAGTTTTGTTCTTAATTTAAGATATAACCTTAGGATACAATATAATCTATTTAAGGAATTTTAGAAACTAGCTGTGTTCCGCCTGCGGCTATCTGCGCCTGTTTGTAGATGTACTGCATTATAACCTTTCTCAAGAATATGATTCTCAAATGATTAAATATTTTTTCCGCTCACTACCTAGTATCAAAGTTAAAGTTTACTTATTTTAGAAAAAAATCCGTAAGATCAAGCGTATGACCAGAGTGATGAGAGGAGGAGTAAGGTTGCGAAGGTTATTTTATTTATTCAACTACTCACTACACTTACAGTTTTCCAAAACTTGTAGTAAGTTAGGTACCATAATTAGGTTGTATAAACTTATATAGCACAAAAAAAAGAATTCAGCTTGACATAAAATATGTAAATTTGAGGGGTTGGTCAACCAGAGCGTTGTGTAGAGTTTGTATGGATCGTAGCAAAGGTAGCCTGTATTTGTCTACTTAATCAAAAAGCACACTTCACATTATTAATAATGATAATTAATTATTCTACCTTAAAGATTGTAGCTTCAATGTGGTTTTACAGAAAAAATAAATTAATTCATTCGGTTTTTTGACATACCCAATTAAAATATCCTTTGCTTTGTTTTAATATTCCTCTTTGATATTTCTTAACATACTAATGAACATAAAGCATCTTTATATTTTTTTAACATTTAAAACTGTGAAAATTAATTCAATATACAAAAGTAAATACACTATCTACGAGGATAACAAGAAAGATACAGTCAATAGGTATCATCGGCCATTAACATCGGCTCGGTTCTCATTGCAAATAGCTGGTGTTAAAAGAGGAAATTCTCAAATATATACTTTAGATACGTATTTCATGCAATAAACTCTACGGAATAGCATCTTTGGGGCGTGACCAAGATTAAAGTGGGATTTCCCTGTATGGATGTGGCATTAATGTTGAGGAAAATTTGTTATATTTTCAGGCGAAATTTTACTCATTCGAAACAATAAAAGTTAAGGACAACTTTATTAGAAATCTCCGAAGGCATGAACTTAAATATGATAAAAACTCAGCGCCAGTCAAGTTTGTGCCAAATTATGCTTTAAAATGGTGGTATTATGACTTCATTTGCTAAGCATAAAAAATTGATAATGTAATAAAAACTTGAGCGCTATGAGTGCCTGTTTTATTTATCAAAACACTTCACAGCAACTGATAGATAGAGATCAGCTCGCATAGAGTGGCATGTATTGGACCAGTTCGGAATGAATTATTTTAGACCTGTTACATATTGAGCTTAGCTAGATAGCTAATTATTATATTATTAAAATTCATTGATTTTTTACCGAGAAATTGCTAGAAAATGTAGACCCGAAATACGAGTAAGTACAAAGAGCACAAATGTGTTAAATTAGCACGAAACTAAATGACTTCTTTTTACACCATACCTATTCATATTACACAAAAATTTATGTTGACATATCATTATACGACAAATAACTACATTCAAATTATCGGTCTGTTTCCCGCAAGTGTAGGCAGAGACCATGGATTTCCACTAGTTATATTATAATCCATACAAATCTCAGTCTATCGTTAGATTAGAATCTTTTCTGTGATGTAACCAAATTAAAAAGCCTAATAATACCATATTCTTTTAATTATTTTAGTTACTCTCAGTCGTAGCATCTTAATACCGCATTGATGTAACGTCTGTGCTCTGGGCCCATTATTCGAGGATCAAATGGGCTATTTTGCTCCAGGCTTGGCGACAGTATTAAACAAAATTTTATTTTCACAGTAATAAAAGTTTCGGCTCCCCGGAATTGCTTATTAAATGACAACTGTTACGGCCGAACCGCAGTTCGAACAATTACTATTTTTTAATGTTCGAGTGCGAATGGTTAAGACGGTGAAGTTAATTAAATTATTGAATTACCCGGGATTCGTGGTTTGCTTTCGTACATTCATTCATTGAAAACTTTCGCAAAAGTAATTTGTTGAATGCGTTCTAAATAACAGCTGACCAGAAGCAGTATTTTTTGATTGAAATGTTGTTTACATTTGGTCTTGACCAATCGTTGCCAATCGTTTGACATAATAATATGCTCAAGTCGATATATTTATCTAAATTAAAGAGCTTAGATCATTTAAGTTTAAGAGCTGTGCTCTTGTTGGTGGAGTCTCTTCCAGGTGTATCTATTTTTCGCTAGCCTCTTTACATCCTGATACGATAGGACCCAATTTTTTCCTTTATTTATTCTACAAATAAATAAAGGAAAAAATCTCTTTCTTGTACCTTTTCTCTGTCTTCCCTCTATCTTGCCTTCCATAATGTTTTTCATATAGTCGTTTATTATTAAGGCCACTAACACACCCGAGTTATGTTCTTGTGAAAAGTCTGGATTCCCTGTAAAAAGGGTTGCGGAGGTTAGACGGATGTCGCTCCATTGTAATAACCAGTTCCGCCGAATCAGAATCATGATTAATAGCATACCCTGGGCTCTGAAACGTAAGCTGAAGGTGTAACCAGAAAACACGCTCGGACAAAGGAAGGCCGTATTAGTAAAGCATTGCAAAAATACGTGATAATAGAAAAAGAAAGAAAATTTTTCTACATACAGATATTGACACAAATTTGAAAAACATTGAGAAGCATACCTTGTAAACCTTTTGTAAACATTGGACGTTTACTTACCATCATTTTACTTTTTCTGTATATAAAGAGAAATATTCTTTGACTACTTATATTTGGATTTTAAAAGTGAGTAAGATATCATTATATTAAGCTGATCACGCTTATCTTACGTGGGCCGAAATGTGATCGGAAACGTAACTATAAAAATTGACTATAAATATGTTGTAATTACTAAGATTTCTAATTTTTTATCCATTAAAATAAGTGAATAAGCATTGATTCCCTATTTATGAAGACTTCGAGCTTTTACATGTATTTCAGTAAAATATTTTCATATCAACTTTACTTTGCCCCGAATAAATATTTGGCGGCGATTCCCGCGAGCTTTGCAAAAAGCACTCACGCGTTTGAACTCTGTGAAACAAATTTTTGATACAAATACAACTTATATCGTGCGATGTTGATGGATTTGTTTTGTTTTTAAGTATATCTCTTAAATACAAAGTATAATTAGTGAGTTTTAAAATAGGTTATTATTTTTAAATATCTTTATTTCTACTGAATATAGCTACCGTTTGGGATTTCGCAACGGTACAATTTTTAAATAAATGAAAAATCATTGATTTTAGACCATCTATATGGGGTTAGTATCTAAAGAACTTGAACCTATATTAGTAAAATTATTATTATTTTTTTTCATTTGAACATGCCGCTTTAGAAGTATGACTGGCAGTCATATACTTTTGGCAGAGGTGGTCGCTTGTCAGTGGCCACTCCTGTGGTTTAATGCTCTATAGGTGAAACAAATCTCCAAATTAAAATGATATAGATAATCCCTATCAAACCGAATTGATGATTACAGTATTTTTCCGAAAACTATTTGCATAAAATTTAAAACTTCATAAACGTTTTTTTTTAATATCTTATCACAAGTGTCTTAAAAAGTATTAAAAGTTTGGATATTTAAAAGCAAAAAGTTCACCAACAATCTATCCATGGCCTCAGTGAACCTTATAACAAACATCCTTTGTTTAGGAAGGTTGCTTAAAAATAAAAGCATATTTTCTTATTTCAAAAGACATTAGCGATATTATAGCTGTTCACAAGATTACCCTCATCGTAAAACAACCGGTAAGTACTTATACTGATCAGCAAAGTGGTGAATGTTGGAAATATCCAAGACATTTAACTCTCAAGTTATTTTCTCTTGTATTTGCTTGAATGCGGACGAATTTTTGATATTCATTGGATGAAAAGTCATATCAAAAAGCCGTTCTACATCCATATCTAGACTACTATTATAGCAAAGAGGAATGATTTATATATTCGGACGTTTTTTTATGAATAATCTTAAAACCTAATGTAGAAATAACAGGCACACCCGTAGCCAAGTGTCGAAGAGACTCTTTCATTCTTCGCTAATGCTTGAAAGCTTCTATCACACATATAGAATACACACTGCGAATGCCTGCTAACCGCGATTATTCGCTTTAAGTGACAAGCTATTCGCTGCGAATAGATTTAACCGCAACGAGTTATATTTGCAGCGGTATGGCTAAGGCCACTGGGGTTTCACGTGAGCGTTGCTGCATAAGGAAATCCTATTAAACCTTTATTGAAAAATCTCTTGTTGTAGTCTAATGAGCTAACCATGGCAGTGTTGATTCCACAATATACACATAAAGAAAAGGTAATAATTATGAAAACGGTCTTGCTTCTCGCTGCGACTATTATTCGCAGGGCGTATTTGCTATGTGTGAACAAATATTTAGGGAAGTAGAATCGCTTCTGAGCTTTTGACATTGACACATGGCTAAGGCCACTGGGGTTTCGCGTGAGAGTTGCTGCATATGGAAATCCTATTAAACCTTTATTGAAAAATCTCTTGTTGTAGTCTAATGAGCAAACCATGGCAGAGTGTATACACATAAAAGATAAGGTAATAATTATGAAAGCGGTCTTGCTTCTCTTATATATCTATTCTGTGTTTGTCCTATGAATAGGGTTGTCCAAATTACGCGATTCATATCATGAATGCTTTTCACACCCTGTCGAAGATTTAACATTCCACATTCGAAATGCTTGATTGATTGCGCGATTAGCGATTGGTTGACCGTCAGATACGTCGCCATGGCAACTCGGCCTTTTCAAATCTTAGAACCAAAATATCCTGACCCCTTACTTTACTTATACGGTCACTGCCCTTAATCATTTTCACGGGTCATTTGCTTCTGGACGGAACGAATGGATTGGCAAATTTCATTTTGCAGCCGAATTTCGGTGGTAATGTGGAGATTTGTACTTGATATTATTTTCCGGAGCGCAAATGACTTTGCAGATTATAAGGGAAGTCTACACGTGTGTTGATTGGTTCAGTTGACAGTTAGGAAGATAAACGAGGGTTGTCATTTGTCATTTGCTCCCTTCGCCGGCTGCACTCTCCCTATTAAATGCATATCATAATGAGAAATTTCGATTGATTGATGATTTTTTATTCAAAGCGCTTTTTTCTGTTGTTTTAAGTTTTGAAGACATGTTTGAACTAAAGATTAATTATACTCTGTATTACAATTTTTGTCGTAAAAGTGTCGCGAAAGTACAAAATACTGTAGTGATGCATGAATCCAAAAGTGAATCTTGGCCTTTGACACAATATGACACAATATGGCCTCGCTAGCCTTTCAGCACATCATCGCCTCAGCGATACCTCGAGCAAACAATTGGTGAAATTGGGGTCTGAATTGGTAGATAGATAGATAAAACATATATTTGTATCACACACACTTAAAAGCAATAAAGAAATATGCAAAACATAAAAATAATAAAATATACAAATAAACACTTAGGTAGGCTGTGATTTATGCCTCAGTCGTTCAAATAATCAGTTATCAATGACTTTTTTACTCTTAGAGAAAAGCACTGATTTTCAGTTACTGCCTCTTGGAGAAGAACGCAAAATGTTGTATTAATTCCGATTAGAAAAGCAAATATATTATACATAGCGCAGCGATCGGATGGTCGATGGGGCAAAAAGGTTCTCGAATGGCGACCACGCACTGGCAAGCGCAGCGTTGAACACCCACCAACCAGATGGTCAGATGACCTGAAGAAGGTCGCAGGCACGCACTGGATGCAGGCCACTTCCAACCATTCGTTCTAGAAATTCTTAAGGGAGAACCAATAGTCTCGGCCACCTGTTTTGCCAGGTGATTTGTCATATTTGAATCTTCTCAGAGATCTCAGAGACAGATCTCACATCTTTTTGTCTTACCCTGCGTGCCCAACCGCCTGCACACTCAAGGACCTTGTACGAAGCCACTGATACTGCTTCATCAGTAGCGGAGTTCTGGTCATTGCAAATATAATTTTCCAGAGTCGATTTGATAAGATGAAGAAGAAAATGATTAAGGAGAGCCTTTAACCCTTGTCAACAATATCTATACCATCAGCTGAAAGCTGGGTAGGATACTTTCTTGGGTGGTCTGGAAGTCACTTAACAGACTCTGGACTTCTGTCGAAAGATGTCGTGAAAATCTTGTAAGTGGCGCTTTTCCAGCAACAATGGTGCAATTTAAGAATAACTTACTTTTTTAAATGTTCCAATAGTCGCAGACCTTTTGAACAAGGGTGACATTAGGATTTGATGACCTGAAATCGGCGAGCGTGCATGACGAGAGTGATGAGTGTGGGGGAAGCGAGTGAGGTATGCTACTATTCGTAGGAAGTATGTAAGGATCGTATAAAATGGAAATATCTAATCTCTGCCTACCTCTACGGGAGACAGGCGTGATGATATGTATATATTTCTATATATGCGTCTCCTGGACTATAGAAAATTTGGTCGAAAAAACAGTTGCACTACTTTTTATCAAAATAAACAAAATCAAAGTGCGAAGCCTTGTATAGCAAACAATTTTTATCTCCGTCGCACACTTCTGACTCAATTTCATACAAGAGCGACAGCGGATTAAAAAATGTCCCCTCATAAAAAACACATCAATCACTTATCAATAAAAGCGAGTATTTTTATCTAAGGATTACATCCTGTCTCGGAAGATAACTTTGACGCGGCGACAATCTTTCACCGCCCTCCATAGTAGAATATACTTGGAAATATTGAGGATACAGAGCTAGAGGTGCATAGAGGTGGCTTTGTTCTATTTATTTGTCATAATAATTATAAGTAATAACAAGTGATGCATTATTTTATGCGGTATGTTGCGATACAACTTGCTAGTTGTATGATAACCTTTCTGTCTTAACGACCATCCGCGCAATTTTTGTGATAATGTAAAGTGTTCAATGAATTGATGAATAAATGAATATAAGATAGACATTTAAACAATAATAACAATACAAATGAAGTAGGTCAAACCCAGACCTCCCCGGTTATCATAATCATGTTATTCCGGTCTGAAATACATACATGATTATGATAAAATGATAAGTCATTTTTTTCACGCGTACTATAACATATTCTATGATATTTATAGCACTAGTGACATGTTTTTGAAGCAAAGAGTTTCTACTAGCTGGTAAAAACGAAAATTAAAAAATAAAAATAAAATTGTGTAGCAAATAGGCAACATCACAATTTGAAATAACATTTAGAAGCGAAAAAATAAATGTTGCCATGCCGCTTCTAAAACCCAATGTAGATTTTTGTAACAGGCCTCTGCTCTGTCCATGAATAAACTTTTAAAATCAAGGCTATTTCTCGTCACAAGGTACATTAATTGTTATTTAACAGATATTTTATTTTCTCTTCACTTTAAGCGAGCTTTTCATGAACTAATATGGCTTTAACTTAATATACAAAAGATAAAATATGCAATCTGAGCCGTCAGTACATAATATGCACAGAGGGAATTAATCTGTCTATACAACAAAGGTTACGTGTAAACACGGTACTTATTATTGAGCAGGCGGCACCGTCGACGGCGCGTGAAATTATGCCGACGCGCCATTGTGTTGCAACCCCAGTGCGCTTGGTCTAAGTTATAGGTTGAAGCGGGGGGCTAGGGGACAACTCGTGCAAATTCGGGCGAGTTGTCCCCTAAACATTTTTACATGGGTCTTCAAAACGGTTAGGGGACAACTCGACCGAATTCAATTGTGTTCGTCTTTCGAAAGGCGTTGTCCCTTAACCCACGCTTGTCAGTCTGTTATTTTTGGGTTTTCAAACTACATGTTCAGTTCAGCGGACACTCTGGAGCTGTTAATTAAACCCAAATATGCTTGTTAACTTTGTTCATTGAATTCTTACAGTATAGTAAGTAACTAAGTAAAAACACTTTATTGCACCATAGAACTGCATACTTGGAATTACAGTCCGTGACAAGATGTACAAAAGGCGGCCTTATCGCTAGTGCAATCTCTTTTAGGCTTCCTTCCAGGCTTAAATATTTCAGCTAGTATGATTAGTACTTGTACAGCTCAGTCGACTTGAGACTGTATCTAGGTAAGTAGATGATATAAAAGTTCTCTCGCGGAGTCGATTTCAAACATTTCCGTTTCTTCTGTTTTGTTTAATAGCACGAAATAAAGTTTTTAATTAGGTACCTAATTTCTTTAATATATTTTAATAAGTGAAAGTTACGTTGAAAATGTATTGCAGGGCTAATATATAAGTGTTTTAAATATGTATAAGGAATGCCTCAGCTTCTGGTACCCTGACCAAGATAATAAATTAAATATATAACCTAATTAATAACAATAATTAAAATTAACTTATATAAAAAATATTCTAATATAAAAATAAATAAAAACTAATTTAAATAAAAAATAGAATCCAAATCGCTGCCATCACCGGGTAAGGTACCCAAGAGGCTGGCGGCATTACCACGCTGTATGGCTAAACTTAGCCTTTGAACGAAATGCTCACCAGCCCTCGGATCTCCCGAGACATCGATTAGGCGTGCGGATATTTCTTTAAATATTGTTTTTTTTTAAATAGTGTTTTAAAATTAAACCTTCAATTTCACGATTTTCACACTAAAAATAAATCCATAATTTGTACAGATTTTATGAAATAGTACCAAGTTGTTCTCAAACTATCTTTAAAAATTGGGCTATAAAATACAAAAAAGTATTATTTTAAGCATCTTGTAGTTGCAGAGATCAAACAAAAAATCTCTAATACATAGCTTATATTTTTTGTTAGAAATAAATATCAGATGCAATCAACTCTTTTGACTTGGGTCAGCTCCCTCCTATTACGGGGTCTATGGGGACTTTACTCGGAGTACAGTATTTAGTTGGGATATGACTATTTAAAGCAAGAATTTTAATACAAAATTCAGGACTGGCCAGAAAATTGGGAAGTTGATTAAATTAGAAGAATAATTACTAAATTATTTTCGGCACATTTACAAAAATTATGTATATTTACAAAATTGATTTAATGTATTATTTGGTATTAAATAAATAAGAGACAGGAATTTCCTCTCACTTTAGAAGATGTAGGAATAAAAACTGCAAAAATGAATCAAATAATATATGTATAAAACAAAGGCGTGTTTGTTACATCATTTATAACTCAAATTCAGCAGGACCAATTTTTATGTTTTTGGATTTGACTTCGTCCGGAGTAGAATAATACTCGTAAGTATTAAAAGCATTGGGAAACTTACAAAAAAAAGATTTACCGGTTGGACCAGGAATAATATGGAGGCTACTTGTATCCCAAAAAATATATGGAAGCGAAGCCTCGGATGAAAGCTAGTATTAAAATATATTTTTAAAAGCTTTGATCTTAAACGCTATTGAAATGGGAGATTTGAGACTCATAACCAATTTTTGCGTACTTTGATATTTTAATACAATCTCAAGATTTCATATCAATTAGGCACTTAAAACCAAATATTAATCCCACCCTTTTGAACTACAAAATGTTACATAAACCACTTGCTTTAATAAGCAATAAAACAGCACAATCTCAACTGAAACACGAGACAAATTCAATTAAGATTTAATTCAAATACGTCTTCCGTAATTATGCACCCTTAAATCAAACATTTTGTAAAAACAAACACCCTTTATGCACCCTGGCGCATATAATGCCGGGGAACCACCCTTCATGAACGGGCAATCAATGGCTAAATTAAACAACTGGCTTCTACCTTTACATGAATATGTAAATGACTGGAAGTGGCTTCAATGAACCAGTACCTGACAAACAAAAGATAATTGAGTTTTTGTTGAAATAGGAGACATTATAAAACTAAACTATTTAGGTTTTTGGTAGTCTGTGGCAGTTCCCGCCATTACGCATGTCAACTGCCTGTCAAATCTGTCATGTAGGTGTCCCTTCAAAAATGTTCTTTGTGCGGTTAGGTTATTCAATTAACTATTAATTAATAAGTTGTGCTCTGGGTTTTGTTCCCGAGGAAATAAAGAATTATTATAATAGCCCGTGTTTTTCTAGAGTTTTCAACCCCTGACGCAAAAAGAGAGGGGTTTTATAAGTTTAACGTGTCTTTCTGTGTATCTTTGTATCTTTCTGTGGTATCGTAGCTCTCAAACGGATCAACCAGTTTAAGTTTAATTCTAGGTAAATTGCCCCCAGTGGCGCGTTGGAAGACTATTTTTATTTATAATTTGTTAATTGTGATTAATTTTTGTTATTTTTATTTTTGAAAATAAAATGAACTACAGTTTAATTTGTTTATTTTATCCCGAGTGTTCTTAGTCATGATTTATGAAAATTTGTTCAGCCGTTTGAAGATCATCAGCTCTTTAATAGTTGATGAGGGGATTTGACTACCTTCCATATGTCTTAACGATTCAAAATTCGGTACCGTATTACTTCAATAATATTGAAAGAACATGGTAAGGTAACCATGACTTGTTGGGGTAAGGTGTAGATTTCGAAGGAAGGTTATTAAGAAAGAAAGAAAGAAATCATTTATATGTGAGACATAGATGGGTACATAATAATGCAGATAGAATATTGATAAAGTAATTATATCACTATTGTTAACGTCCGGTAACATCACGTGATAGGTATCTCCCCACTACTAGTAAACCTGTTTTGACAGTGGGAGTATCAGTATCAGTGTAATTCGCTCTTCTCCTTAGGTTCGCCGAGCGGTGCAGACGTGTGAACGGGTAATTCGGTCTTAGCTGATACTATGCTCTGTTTCTTCGAGACTTACAATAGGAGATATAATGTTCATTGTTATAATTTGATTCAATCGTTCGAGTAAAGAAGTGGCTCATTGCAATTCTATTAAATGGGATTATCTCGGGGGGTTCTTTGAATTTTTAATTTAAATCCAAATCTTTAAAATTAACTTGTACTATCTGTAAGTTCGTTATATTTTAAATATTTAATTACTTTTAAAGATAATCACATCTAGTGACTACACATCTATAACACTATGTCCACCCTTTGTTTACTTAGCATGAAGATGCGCACTGAGTGATCGGCTTATTTTGGCGTAGATAACGCGATGCACAAAGAAGACGTGTCTATATTGATTATATCTATGTATTAAACAGCTTAAAACAAAGGTTTATAATTCTTTGACAAGTTAAGCGCTAGAGTGCTCTATAGGGTGTAAAAAGGCTGTTAAACATCAGTGAATTAATATGGAAAGTTTCAAAAGAAAAAGTCTCATTTTTAAAATATTCTTATTATACTCGTTGTTAGGAAAAACATTATGTTTTTTACGACTTCAAATTAAAGGTTCATTGTTTTTTTTTTCAAAACAAATTCTTGTTCAAAACGCATAAAGGACAAAAATTAACTTCAAATATTTTAAGGGCAGTTCAAACCACTATCACAACTTATATCGAAAAACGAAAATAATTTTGTTTTGATATCCAATCAAAATCTGTCCTTTAAATATTTGCAGTTAATTTGTGGTCACCATAATAATATCGGAAAAATAAAAAAAAATCTTTTAATTGCTTTTTTACATATGACTTTCAACTACCCTGACTTGATAAGCTGCTGCAAGAGAGACTGCTAACGCTTATAGATTTTTCAGCCAATAAGCTTTCCTCCATCCAGGTGCCATAAAGCCTGCTGCTGGTTATAAATCCGAAATCCATACTAATATTATAAATGCGAAAGTCTGTCTGCCTTTCTGTCTGTCTGTCTGTCTGTCACCTCTTCACGGCTACACTGATGGACCGATTGTGATGAAATTTGGTAGGGATGTAGTTAACGACCTGAGGCCAAACATAGGCTACATTTGGGCGCGATATAACCGAGTCCCACGCGGGGCGAAGCCGCGGGGAACAGCTAGTATCAAATATACCAATATTAATTAAAACCTTATTGTTCTACAAGTAAATAATTCTTAGGTACATAATTGAAGGGTTTTTTAATAAAGCATTCTCTACCAGTCAACTTTAAAAAGAACTGGAAAAAGAAAAAAAAAACCGTTATTTGCAGTATGTATTGAAGATATTAATAAAAGATAGTCGAAAATATTTTCAATGCAATTCCAAATTCAAACACAAAGACACTGGTCACAAATAACAAAGTAGACGAAACAAAACAGTAACAGCGTTGTCAGAAGTTCAAATTATCGGTATTATCATACACAACGCTGACAGGAGACCACAAAGTAACTTTCTCAATGCACATACAGACATACAAAGGAAGCTATCATATTGGATATTTTCTAGTTTGGCGGTGAATTTGTTCGACTTTACGATGCACTCGTAAACCGAATTCTCAAAGGAAACTAACGTACTTGTGCGGTTGTTGACACTTAAACAACGGACTGCGGAAAAAATGAGAAATATTAATGGAAATAAATTGTTTATTTATTTAATTTCTTTTTACCATAAAACTACTACAAGTAAATAATATTTTTGTTGTAGAAAGGACGTTAAAGTGTTGTGGGGATACGACCACCGTTCCGGATGATACCTGATTCAAAGGGAAACTCCATTCCAATTCAAAGAGGAAACGCAGCGAGCATAATGGATACCTTTAGGCCGGGCACGATTCGGGGTGGCATTTTTGACTGATTATTTTGATCTTATTTGTTATTTTTTTATGTACCTAGTTGTCTCATAATATAATACATATTTTTTTTTTTGTAATCACTTGTCTATCATCATTTTTCTCACCGTTATTTTAAATACTTGTGAAATTGGCGATTTCAATTCTAAAAGCAAGCAAGCTGATTTATAATTTTAGCTGTTCACGTGATGGACAAAACATATTTATGTTTGTTCTAAGGATTGGCTGAAATAGAAAGCCTATGACTTTAGGTCCGCCATTTACATGATATGTAATGAAGAATACATAAATAATATAAAAATAGCACCTTCTTGATATGTTATAATAGATAATTTAATTGAACATCCTTATAAATATTACTTATTACATTAAATGGTTGATACAAATGGTCGTTCTCTAGGTAATACTAAGCAGGTATTTAGTATTAATTTATTACTTATTTTAATTCTTAAGCTAACAGAGGAAACAAAAAAAAATAACATTTAGGCAACTGTCGCTTTGATAAAAAAAATGTATTAGAGCCATATGCAAACTAAAACAAAGAGAAACAAGTAAACCACATTTTCAAAAACAAAAATTACTTACATTTCCCTCCATGTATATCTACGAAGTATGCATTTTCGTTAAAAACAATTATAATATGTTTAAGCCAGTTGAAAGTCAACGTCGCTCTGATACACTTCACCTCGTAACAACAAACACAGCATTTCTACACAAAAGTATATATGCAATGGCCCCTAAACTATATAATAAGCTACCCTCACACATTAGATAATGCAAAGAATTTTGTCATTTTAAGCGAATGCTATATAATTTATTAGTAGACAAAGCTTATTATCATGTAAATGAATACTTAAATGATAATTTTATATAATATTTTGCATAGGTACTTAGTAATTTTATTTTAATTAATAGTAATTTATATATTTGTATTCCAGTGTATAATTTGACATACATTTATTATCATTTACATAGATTATTAATCCTGACATAGTTTTCGACCTCTCGTATCCAATAATAATAATATTCAATTCTAAATCGACCTTGGATTACATGACACAATTTTGCTTTTTAGATATAGGTATTGCAACTTTATAACGTAGACCTAGACATATTCCAATTCAGGAATAAAGCAAGAATTATAATTACTTCTCTATCCATAATTAAATTACTTATTAGAATTGCATGTAACCTCTTTTCAATGGCTAGAATGAAATAGCTAATAATATTATTATAAATCAACATGTTAATTTTGTATGCCTGCTGGCGCACACAGAGAACTGTTCAGAATTTGTAAAACCTTTCCTGTAACCTGTGTATGACAAAAATAAATGATTATGATTATGATTATGATACTGGAGCTGAACTAAATATTCGATGAGAAAGTGGGCAATTTGGTATAAGTGCCGAAGTTCAGTGTTTTCGTTGTTGTAGTACTAACAACAATAACATAAGACGAACTAAGTCTTGAGGAGATACTGTGGCTTGACAGAACTCTCTTAACAGTGTTACTATTATAAGTTTAGTGGTACTTAAAGTACGATAGTGTGAATCCTTTACTTGTTTAATTTATTTATTATCTTTGTGGACCAAAATTAAATTCGCTGCTAGTCAGGTTAATTCATACTCTTTCTTCATCTTTTTTTTATTGATCGAGGTTCTCCAGTTAAAGCCTTAACTTAAGCTTTAAAGCTCAGAGTACGCTTTGAATTGTGGTTATATATATAACGACACTTGTTGTTATAATGAAGCGACTGTGTGACCTCCGCAACCCTTTTTACATGAATATCAGACCAAAATGGTCCGGTATGTTAGGGGTCAACACTGTTAGATTTTTAGACTGAAAAATCACAATTACAAAGGTTTCTAAACGGATTTGTTTAAGAAGTGGTCACCGAGTCAGATAGTATCACTACATAGTATAAAACAAAGTCGCTTTCTTTGTTCCTACATCCTTTTGTATGCTTAAATCTTTAAAACTACGCAACGGATTTTGATGCGGTTTTTTTAATAGATAGAGTTACTCAAGAGGAAGGTTTTTATGCCCATGCGAAGCCGGGAAGAGTCGCTAGTTAACTATATAAAAAAGTGGTCGCCAGGTATTAACTATATACATTATTAACTAAAAAAATGGATACATGATTTAAAGCGGCAGTACGCGGGCAAAGCCGTTGCCTACAGCTAGTTTTAAAAATAAGAAAATGTTTGCCCATGAACAAAACAAGGGGTCGAAATTAAAAACATATCGCAACCGTATGTTGCCATCTATCACGTTCCACGCATCTAGTCAGTAAATTGTAGTGAGTTATGATCGTGTAATGCACGCTAAATGTTCGCGCTTGTTCTTTATGTCAGTCACTCACGCATGCTGAAGAATAAAATTACAGAATGGACATTTGTTTGATCGATAGTGTAACATCAATTACTGCATACCTACATTTTGATTATAAATACTTATATTGGCCGTAACCAAGTTGACTTACTTCAGTTGTAGTGGGAGTCACTGTTGGTGGTAGTGGTGGGAGTTTAGAAAACATCGGCGAGTCTCGGAACGAGCTCAGTCTTGAGAATACTGTCATAGCGTTAAGTGTCATTTTGTACTTACTTACAAAATTATATATAGTGTTAGATTAGATGAATTAATTATATTACATGGTTATGGTTATGGTTATTGTTATTTTAATAATTGTGAAATAAACTTTCTTTAAATCAGGCGGGCCATGTGCTTGTGTTAACCAACTAAATGGTACAAAGAAATGGCGTCACAATGTTTTGTAGGTGCATTTTTTACACTTGTAAGTTATCACCAATTCGAAATCTATCTGCTAATAGGCTATCCACCGCCTTCTCTATCAAAGCCTCTTCCACCGACATGCGCCACTTTAGCGAACCGTAATCAATTAGTAAATCACTAAAATAACAACACTATATTTGGACATACATATTTACAAAAAATTACATAACTAGCTGTTTTATAATTTTAAGAATTCTTATCCCTTAAATATAATATTGTTGTTTTAGTGTTTTACTAATTAACATAGAAAAGCCATACAATTAAAAAAATAAACGTCACTTGAAACTCTGAGAGTGAGTTATCCAAAGAATAGCTCTAGTATAGAATGGACATTTCTTATCTTGCATTTGTAGGTAATAAACGAAAAAAATAGGTCTCAAAAATTACGTTGGTGGTATTTTAACAAGTTTAACACAATAACCTGGCAAGTTAAGTTAAAAATAGATGCCCTTTAACGTGTAAAGTATTTTTCATTATTATGTTGCTTTTATTTTAAAACAACTGCAACTAAGTCATAAAACGAAAATTATATGTACCTAAGACTTGTATATTTATGTATGTATGTCCCTCTCTGTTGTCATTATCATCATCATCTCATAGCATTTTTGCCATTGCAACTAAAATTTATAATCTGCCACCATCCGCTTTACGTTTTACATTATAATTAAGCGGACCCCGTGCTCCGAAACAATCAGGTAGGAATGCAACCGGGAAAGCGCTAGGACGAAGAAGTAGAGTAAATTTAATTAATTTTCTAATTGTGTTACCACAATAAAGACATTTGATTTGATTTGATTTGATTGTCGAAATCCTAGACACAATTCAAACTATCTTTATTCTGTGTCGATTGTGCAAAATTCAGGATAATTTTAGAAAATTGTGCGGTCAATATACTGATGAAAAACTTATATATATATAATATATATAAAAGAAAGTCCTGTTAGTTACACTATTTATATTTCAAGAACGGCTGAACCGATTTGGCTGAAAATTGGTGGAGAGGTAGCTTAAAACCTTTACCTAGTACCTTTCATCTCATGAAAAAGCATTCCCAAGGGAAGTTCATCGGGCGAAGCCGCGGGCAAAAGCTAGTACAATATACAAATGAGTTCACCTAAGTATTATTATAAAAACTGTTTTTCAATAGTCAGTTGTTTCTTGTATCATTAATTTCCCGGCCAAAAGGCGCTCATTCTCCAAATTTTGTGCTGAAAGGCCCATTCATCCACTACAAATTTCTAAAGTGGGCGAAATAATTTAGATTCCAGTCGTATCAGCGTTAATTTAGACTTTAGCGGTGAAATAATCTTAATTATTTCTAATAATTCGTACCCTAAATTTTGCGTTTGAATTCCTCAGCATTTTCTAAGGTTTATTTATCTATACTGATATTTGAAATCAAGCTTTTTGTATTTCGCCGTCACTGATCATATCCGCAAGAACATAAGATTAAAAATCGAAAACCCATAATTTTCCCGAAAAAGTAAGATAATTGATAACATCATAATGATAATGAATCATACGCGCCATCACATGTTTTTGTTTTGACGCATTTTTGACATTGTTTGATCTGTAATTTTTTTATAAAATGTGTCCAAAGTTTAAGTAACAATTTAGGATATAAAAAAACAATTGATTTGACGACCTCCATGGCGTAATGGTTAACAAGTCTGACCGCTAATTAGGAGGTCCCGGGTTCGATCCGCGGTCAGGTCTTTTTCTGATTGACCTGGATCTTGGATGTTTATCTTTTTAAGTATTTGTAATAAAACATAGTATCGTTGAGTTAGTATTCCACAACACAAGCTTCGAACTTACTTTGGGGCTAACACAATATGTGTGATTTGTCCCTTTAGATTTAATAATTTATTTATTTATTTTGATTTGACTACAAATGTCAGTCAAACATTATATTTATTTATAATTGTAATTATAACATAGTCACTAATGAGTAATATTAAATGACAATTATACGTATATAATATAAAAACTTTCTGTAATCAGATCTCGAAGTCTTTCTACTATTCCAAAAATAATGGTATAGTGTTTTCATATCATTTATTTATACCATAAAAGGCTGGCTTAATGACAAATATAGGACTCTTCTCTTTTATCAGATGGTTTCCAATAGCAACTGTTTTCTACCTGGCGTCAGCAAGGAGAGTTGACGCCAGGTAGATAACAGTAGTTTCATTAAAAATGTATGTCTAAAAAATGGTATCTTATCAAGGAGGTATAAAATAATATCTTGTAAGAAGGTCGCACATTCTAGGGCAATATATATAATATAATAATAATGCAACTGTAACCAGAAAAGGCTGTAATGAAGGATAACATTAATAAGTTTTTTCTTATATTATTAACGAATGAGTTTTTAAGTCATCATTACAAATTTAAAGGAATGCAAATCTAGACTCAAACTGGATTATTGTGTTTAAAAATCTTGCTTGAGGCCACGGTTTCAAAGATTTTTCAATCCTCAAAATGTCACTTTAATACTTCAAAGAACCATAGTACAAGAGATATATACCAGTACAATAATAATAAAGCAATTTAAAATCAAAGTACAAAAAATGTTTATGAAACAACAAATTACTAACGTCTCAATGCTTTCAAAAAGCCGCTCCTACAAAAATAACACAATTAATCCAGGGGAATTCCATTATTATTATAAGTTTAAAACGAAACGGGGATATTGGAATTCACAAAGGAATCTCTTGTTCCGGCCGAATGACCTTCGAACGTTGTAGAGTCAAATTCATGAGAGGTAGCGAATCTAATTACTGTTTTATAAGTACGTTTTTTGTTGTTTCCTTTTTGTATATATTTATTACTCTTTTAATATTAAGTGTGTATATAGTAGATAGTAGTTAAGTTTTGTATAGAATATTTTTATGTTATAATATATGTAGTGTATAATAACCTAATATATAAATATGACTTTGATAAGTTAGCGTTATACCTATTTATCACAAAACTTGTTATATTTTTCTAAGCACGAAGTTTTCCAAAAAGAGATATTTTAACTTAGTTTAAGCATTGTTTGTACTATTTAATTATCTAGGAAATTTCAGACAATTATTATTTAACTTTCCATGTGTCTTAAAAATAATGCTGATTTAGGTACTTTAATTTTGATGAGGTTTAATTTTTTCTGCTTATAGGTAGTACAAATAACGCAAAAAACTCTTTCCCCTTGCTATCTTAGCGTTTTTCCGGTTTCGTCTTGAGTTGGTTATTTGGAGCCTAGGGCCCCCTTTCTTATTTTATCTTATCCGCATCACCCGAGCTTCGGCATTCTTGGTTGAAGGATTCGAGTTGTGCATATACTTGACTGCGAGGTACGAGGTAGGTACTAAAATCAAACGTATTAATATAACCTTGTAAATTCTAGTTTTTAAAGTTTTTAACTTAAACCACACATAACTGAAGGTTTGTTACAATGGATGCGTTTCGCACGCGAGTAGTTCCATAGTATCGATCAAAATGATTTATTTACGCACAATGAGACCATGTTTTAAGGGGCGCGAGATCTAGAACCAAAAGTAATGTGATATTAATAACCTCTAAAAATACCATAGGTATTTATTATAATATGATGTTTAAAGAAATATGGGGCTCCAAATAACGGTTTCCGATGCAACATAAATTAGTCTGTATTCCTATTTATAATACAAAAGTTTGGATATTCGTGATTTTTGCTTAATTAATTATTTATTATTATTAACCGCGTCGAGATTGCTTAAATTTTTAGTCGTTCAAAGTATTATCTTTTTTTTTATTTTGAGAATAAGTTATATACAGGACGCCAGGGTAAACACCGTTACCCTTGATACTGAAGGTTCAATATCATGAGCAGACTTTAAAATAAGTATAAAATAATATTTTTTTTGTAACATAATGTAAAAAACCCACGTCCACGAAACTTACAGTCACCGTACCAACAATAACAGGTACCTACCCATAGCTACAAAGAGGCTACAAAGATTTTGCCGCACGCGCAACCGCGCATATTAGTGTAGGTAGTAGTAGGATGAATGTACATTTTAACACTTTTACCGACCTATGTAAGAAATAAAACATCTAAATTTTATCATTAAAATTACTAGATTCTTTTTTATTAGATATTTTTATTATGTAGTTACGAGTATATATCCACTTTAGAATGACAGGTGTTTACCCTGTATTTGACCTATTTTCGACTTAGTCATTTTCAAATTAGGCCAAATGCGGCCGAAACGAATTTCGGTAATCTGTAGTATTGAATCAACATCTAATTTCAAATAATCCCTTATCTACATCTGTGTCTACGATGCTCGATTTTGTGACTAGTGTCAGATTACGAACAAAGATAACTGATTTGAATTTGAAGGACGGATACAACTATTTATTTTTAAATTATGTTTCACAATGTATTTTTAACATATAATTGGAACACACGTTACTGGTACAGTCGGCCACAGAGAAATGTATACTACATTACCCTTAAACGGACACTTAAAGTACCTACCTACATCTCTGGCCAAGAAAAATAAGGCAAGAAAAAACTTATTTGTGAGATTAAATAAATTTTTATAGTACCTACATATAGGTAAGATCTCAACAATGTATGATGTAATCAGCCTGTAAGCAAGCGTTTAAATGTTTTTGATGAAAGGTACCCTATGCCCTTTTTCTGGTTCTAAAGCTACCTCCCCACCAATTTTCAGCCAAATCAGTTTAGTCTCAGCTCAGTATATATATCTCAACAATTCAAATTACAGCAAAGTGTCAAGCAACGGCGAGCTGTCATGTTCTCCTGTAAAAAAAGATCAAGGAGATGAGACGGCAACCGCTCCATTGTACGTAGGTACGCCATATCTAGGCCATGATAAAAGCTCTGAAGAATAAGCTGGGATTGTAAAATAAGAAACACGCTCATATAGATTAAGATGATGAGAGACATACGGACAACGGAACAATGCATACACAAGCAAAGCCATTTTTAACCGACTTCAAAAAAAGGAGGAGGTTCTCAATTCGTCGGAATGTTTTTTTTTTTTCATCCTTTTTATTCCTTGCGAGCAGTCCACCACGGGCGAAACCCCGGCTTCGCCCGTGGTACACACATAGCCTATGTCACTCGGGGATACTGTGGCTTTCCAACGGTAAAAGAATGTTTCAAATCGGTTTAGTAGTTTCGAAGCCTATTCGATACAAAAAAAAACAAACAAACTATTAAATCTTTCCTCTATAATATTTGTTTAGAAAATACTATCAAATCACCCAGAGTGAGCGAATCATTAGATAAAACAACTGTATCAAAGTTAACACTGCATTATCGCCGCAACTGGAGTAAATCCCGGGAATCGCATATAAAATCCCGTGAATACAGTGCAATCCCAGTCCGACGGGATATAATCCAGGGGAGACTAATCCACAAAAATCGATATGACTGGCCGCATTGGCATCAGTTGTGTACACTGTATTTTTGGTGTCTCTATATAACTGTAACTGAATATCTTACTTCTGTTGTTGATTTTTCGTCTCTTTTGATTTATTGGCAAAAAGTTACTCTGATCCTGTATCAAATGCAGGTATCAAATTAACTATGTTGGACCACTGGACCACGGAGGCAGTTATAACAATAAAATATAAACTCATCAACATCCTGTTAACGAAGGTCTCGTCTTGTGACAGGGTCCGCTCTCCTAAAACGTGTAGTTAGGACTCCTAAATACTCGTTTTCATTTTGGTCTATCACGGATTAATAAACACAGATGTTCTTTATTTCGTGGTTTTCACCAAGAGTCCCTAAAATCACGAGGGAAGTCTGTTTCTAGCAGTGGATGTCATCGGTCAGAAATTATGATAATATTTATTTCTATTTGTGAAACTCCGATTTTTCTACAAAAATAATTGTATCTTCTTTGTGGTAGAACAAAGACCTAGATATATCTATATCAATATGTATCAGTTCTTTGCGTAAAATTAACCAATTTAGATATTTTAGTATAAATAGTTTGAACAATGACATAGGTGACTTTTTGGCGGTAAATAACGGAGTAGGTACCGGTGTTAGCGTAGCGCAATCAACATTTGAATGAAACGTGATCATATTTGTATGCAAAAGTATAAACTAGCTGTTTTCCGCGGATTCACTCGCCGTTAATGGGTGTGTACTATAACTTAGTCAACCAATAGTCCTAGCCAATAACTATCCCCAAAAATCAGGCTATCATACGTAGAAAATTTTTTGGAATCCATTCGTAGTTCTAAAGCTATAAACGTTTTAACAAACAAACTCTTCTAAGTTATACTATTTGTCCTATATACATCCTATCTATGTAGATCCTATACGATTTTGTTTTATTTTTTCGCCTCCCAAGCAATATTAATACTTTTTATTAAAGTTTACCCCACACAATAAACCGTCATATAATACTAATACAAACATTACTGACAATGAGAGACCATGGGAGAAAAAACTTATAATAATCTCTTTATGAAGGGAACCATAACAGCGTTGCCTCTTTTGACAAAATCATATTTAATTTTGAACCTTATTCTATTGTGTAAGAGGTTATATAAAAATGGCTCAAAATTACCACATTACCATAATTTTATAACGAAGGGTGAAGAGATTTCTAATATTACACATATTTTGATTTTTATATGCATTGGGGTTCTTTAGTTATTTAGAAAAACTGGAAGAATTATGCAAAAAGTCTTATTGTCATAGAATATCTTTTAGCAGAATCAAGTTTTGCGCATGTAGTCTTGATTCGAAAAAATGTACTCATATTCTATTTTTAAATCAAACTATCAAAGCAATTGAAGCAATAACGATAAAAAATTCTCATAAACATTTTTTTTTATTTAAAATTTACCAAACAGAATAAGTAATTGATTCTAACAATATTACTTCTACTTTTATGTTTATCCACTTAGTGTGATTTTATTTATAATTTAGTAGGCAAAAAGGCATACGACCCACCCGATGGTAAGTGTTTAGCCCTTGGAAGTAGCTTGTATCTAAATAATAATAGTAAAATATAGTTTGAACCGCTGAAGGATGCAACGTTTAAGAGCTCGTTAGATAGACCTTATATAAATGGTAAATATTTTTTTTAATACGGAACCACCATTCAAAATTCATGTTGACCTTGGTGTTGTATCTCCATAACTCGTATTTCGCATTAATGTGTGGGATAAGTCCCACTATAATTACGGCGGGGATTATTCTGAATGGCCTCTGAATGCATTGTGTCCCATGCTTATTGACTGATTTTGTTTTTTTTTTTGGTATAGATATGTGAAAGTGTGGGTTATGAGTTTATATCTAAATCGGGAATCGCCGTATGTTCACAGCGGATTCCGAAATAGTCAGTCGAGGAAGCAACCGAGAAAGCGCTAAGATAAAAGAGATAGAGAAAAAGAGAGAGAGAGGGGACGCTCTACGGTCTCCACCTTAAGAACCCTCTCTTCTCGTAGGAGTGCTAAAAGGCGACTGAGATTTCGTATTACGAGTATAATATGGATTTTCTCAAACTCGTGGGTAAAGTAAAACGTCAAAGAAACAAAAGAATTAAACTGTTCATTTGAAATTTAAGAAGTTTAACAATACGTCCTCTAGCCACAATGTTTCTCAAAATTATTTATTACAGAACAAAAGAGTTCTTGCTGCGGAGAACAAAGCTACTATCACCCGAAAACTTTAAAATTATTATTCTTAGCAAATAAAAAGGAATTCGTGTTTTTGTTTCACAGGTACTTCATCTTTGTGTGTTGAAAGGTTTACACAAAAATATGGCGCACTTGAAAAGGTGATAAAATTCAACGCTTGTTGCAAACGGCAAAAAAGTTCTCAAGTACTAATAAAACAGTGTAGGTAGATACCTATGTTTATTATTTGCTGCCTTAAGAATATATTTTTTTTATATACGTTGGCAATCAACATCGAGCGTGTTTTCTATGCGCTTCAAGCCCAATGTATGCTTTTAAAGATGGTATTAGTTCTGAAGGTATTGGTTAATACAATGGAATCTGACTTACGTTACACTTTTTATAGGGAAACCAGACCATGATGGTAGAATGATGATCCGAGTGTATTAGCGGTCAACATTGTTAGATTAAGCCTTACAACTGCCTTTTAGTGGTATGCTTGACTGACGTTTATAGTCAAATCAAAATAAATAAATAAATTATTAAACCTAAAAGGATAAATCACACAGATTGAGTTAGTCCCAAAGTAAGTTCGAGACTTGTTATATGGAATAATAACTCAGCGATACTTTATTTTAAAATCAATATATCTGTATATATATATATAAAAGATAGTCGTGTTAGTTACACTATTAATAACTCAAGAACGGCTGAACTGATTTGGCTGGAAATTGGTAAGGAGGTAGCTTAGAACCAGGAGAAGGGCATAGGGTACCTTTCATCCCGGGGAAAAAACACTGTTTCTGTGGGAAGTTCACCGGGGCGAGGCTACGGGCAAAACTGGTAATTATATAGATAAACATCCAAGACCCAGGCCAATCAGAAAAATATCATTTTTCATCTCGTCCTGACCGGGTATCGAACGCGGGACCTCCTGCGTTTGGAAGTCGTCAAATGAGCGTGCGGTCACTGTAGCCTAAACATTTTCCCCTTTTTGTCCATTTTCCCTTTTTCTAAATTATTATTAAACACAAATTTTTCATTAATTTGTAAAAACAACTATCTCAATGTAGTTATGTTTTTCTCAAAGTCTGAAAGTTTAGCTTTCGGACACTTTGGACAGCAGTACTTTGAAATTACAAGCAAAACTTTATACATTTAATCTGACTAGCAAAGGAGTTTTACTGCAGCCACGGTTATTAATAATATTGCAATAGTATTAAACTTAATTTTAAAACATTTGCCCCTCCTTTAATGGACTGAATACATTTACTCAAAAGTTATTAGGATCATCCATTAGTTAATTTCTTATTGGTTTGTTAAAATCATAAATTTAAGAACACGGCTCTTGTTATTTTCTCTTTGTGTAGGTATACAAAGAAAAGTTTACTTTATTTTGAACTAAATTTTGGCATATTTTATTTATTTTGATTATGGTTCCATGCTGGTCTGGGAGAAAAAGAAAAACATATAATGTACCAGCTGCTTCTCTTCCCGCGCAAGCCGTAAAAGTCGGCTGGGGGAATCGACGAATGGGGGAATCATGACATAGGCGATATCACTATTGATTTCCTGTTTCAACTATCATCATGCTAAACATGGTCTAAGGTTGTATGACCCTAGGCTCTGTCTACCCCGTATTGGATAAAGATGTGATTATATGTATTAATATGTTATTGTGGTGTATTCCTATGTTTAATTTTATGTAGTGTATTCAATTATGTATAATATTTTGCATATGATTGCTGTAAAAATTGTGATGTGTGATAATTGTAACTGGTTTAAATAGTTTTTATCACAATAAATAATTAAACAATTAAATATAGATACCTATATAACAGATAAGGGCTAATCTAAAACAATGTTTCAAAATATCAAGTTAAAAATGTCGCTGCACTAATTGTTGATTGTGTTTAGATATTTTAAGATTACTAGTAATTAAGACTTATAATACACTGTTAGTTGTCCTAATAAAATAAATAATAAAAATAATGCGGCGGCAACCAATCCAAATCGCTTGCCACACATGATCGCTTGCTACCAACACACACATGCCTCACTAGGCTAACAAGCACTTAAATAATTTAAAAAAAGATAGTGATTATTTAAAATAAACTACTAGTTTCACACCTTCAAACAATAAGAGCACAAAGTATGTTTCCATGAAGAGTATCATTTATCTAAAACCCTCATCCCTATTGGCTATACGACCCTCCAGGGATGTTTTCTCCACAACAAAGTCAACATCACAAATTCGCTTCCTAATTTAACTCTCAATCAATGCCTCTAGCTGTTTGTAACATGCTTTTGGGTAACTGGATCCTTACTTGTTCAGAATAAATAAATAAATATACTTACATGGACAAATAACACAGATTGAGTCAGAAGTTCGAAAATTGTGTTGTGGGATACAAACTCAACGATACTACAATTTTATTACAACACATTTACATAGACAATCATCCAAAACATAGACCCAGAAAAAGTATGTTTTTTATCGAGAACTTTTTGAAAATATTTAGCTTTACATTTACATATAGGGACAAATAACACAGATTCTCGGTAAATTGTAAATGTTTGCATTTATAAACCTAAGAAATTACGCATTAGACAGATCCTTAAGATATTTTCAACATTGAATGGCCATGAAGATGAAAAAATAAATTTTGACATTATGTCTGGTTGTTAGACCGTTGCCCTTAAAAAAAGAAATTCAACTCAAAACATAAGTCTAATAGAGATGATATTTATCTCAATAGACATAGATATACAAACTACTCCTTAATATTTTCATAGACCTTTAATGAATAAGATTTACTAAATACTATACTATACTATACTGAATAGTAGGTACTGGTCGGAACATATTTAAGATATATATTTACAAATAGCTCAGCCATTTGGTCTCGAAAAGAAAGAAATACCGAATATAATTTTGATTATAAATAAATAATATTTATTTTATAGTAGTAATTAATTTAAATCAACGAATATAATTCGTTGATTTTCAAACCAATTCAAACCAACGCTGAGTAAGACAAATTTGCTATAAAAAGCCCTTTAAAGCCAAATACCGAACAGATTGTCATATTTTTGTTTTACAATTTTGTAACAAAATATATAGCAATAATAATAATATTTTTTCATTCACTCAAATAAAAATCAATTCATTATCTTACAAAAGATATTGTATAATAAAATTTGTTACCAATTTCCTATAACCTTAATCAAATATAGGGTGTTCACAAAGGGTATGCCTTAATAACATTAAAGGCAGGTGCTTTGTGATTGTGACTCATCGTTTTATGAGTCTGGGGTAAGCCGATGGGGAAACAATAGAAATTCTATGTAATTTCATATCCATGAAGTGGCCTAGCGGCTTAGAGTATTTAACCAACCGGAGACGCCACGCGCACTCATTTGTGCATTAAAAACTACCTACCATACAATAAGTATTAACGCTATACGTCGCTACGCACACACTTAAAAAAACAAAATTATCTAACACTAGCTGACCCGGCGAACTTCGTACCGCCTTAGCGTAAATTTGATTTTCTTAATATTTTTTTCCGTAAGAACCTTGTACAGAGTATTAGAAAACTACAAAAAGAAAAATCAGCCAAATCGGTCAAGCCGTTTTCATGCTATGTCGTGACAACGGAAAACGGGTTTCATTTTTATATATATAGATATGCAAAAATACATGCACTAAAGTATAAGCAGGACCTGCGATCTTTTACTTTTGGTAGAGGGAGTCGTCTCTCAGTCCACTCCGGTTCGTTTAATACTCTAAGCCACAAAATAAAATATGAAACAAACACTAAACTGTGTGGCCTAGCTTTACCTTTTGGTGAACATAAAAAGTCTTTAAACGAGATTCAACAACACATACCACGCCACTTGAATGATAGTGATAACTTATAATCTGCTATAGAAATAATTATCTTTATCATCCGATCTTTATTCTAAGTTATTTTTATTTGGTTAAACTTTATTGTAAAATACATTTAAGTAATTCCAATAGACGAACTTAATACTAAAAGCATTATCTAACATTCAACCTTTGGGTCAAGCAGAGATCAAAATTGTAGGATGTAAAATAAGATACAAATAATGATAAACTTACATAAATACATAAATGTAAAAGTAGAAAAAAAAGTAACTTTATGAATTAAATTTAACAACAGGATATAACTAAACTATAAAAATAAAACTAGATTAAACTATACCAAATAGAAAATTTGTGCGAGATCGCTGCCAATCGGTAATGTAACCAAAATAAAAAAAAAAAAAAAAAAAAAAAAGTAGAAAAATATATATTAACATACGTATATAATTAAAAATATATGTATATATATATGTTATAAAATGGTATTATAAAAATGAGTTAATGAAAAATTGAAGAAAAATAAACAACATCCTCCTCTACTTATGATGTAGAGTCATGTTACCCCTACAACGGAGTATCTTTCTATGGTTTAGTTAATTTGTGCTCTTTTTTGATAGATGTAGGTAGAACAGGGTACAGTTTACTTTCACTAATGTTTCATTATAAATGATCTCGAGTTATAATATATCAGATATGTAATTTTGTACTACTCTACTTTAAGTAATATTTCATATATACTTATTTGAAACGGAAAAAAAACTTCATGGGATTTTTTATATCTTATAAGTTGCAAGATCAATTTACCCTGCACACCTTGGCATCAGATATTTTAGAAATATCTCGCGACTTACCTCTTCATTTATGACCACAAGATGGCAGAAGTGCCTTCTGAATTGCGAAAGGCCCGTAAATGTTCATATTAGGGCCAAAGCCACGCAGTCGTTTTACTTACAGCCACAGTTTAGTTCTATAGTTATTTTTCTTGTGTCTTTTTTTATGATTAACTAGCTTTTGCGCGCGGCTTCGCCCGGTGAACTTCCCTCGGGAACAGTGCTTTTCCCGTGATAAAAGGTACCCTATGTCGTTCTTCTGGTTCTAAGCTTCCTCCCCACCAATTTTAAGCCAAATTAGTTTAACCTTCTTATAAATAGTGTAACTAATACAACTTTCTTTTATATATATATATATACTAGCTGTTACCCGGAGCTCCGCTCCCGTGGGGATTCCGGGATAAAATATAGCCTATGTGTTGTTCCACGGTCTAAGCAATCTCCATTTCAAATTTTAGCCAAATCCGTTCTTGAGTTATAAATTGTTTAACTAAAACGACTTTCTTTTATATATATAATAGATATATATATATATATCATAGGAGTCGAAATACTATATACCTTTATAGATAAAAATTTAATGTAAAATAAAGTTATTAAGTTACTTATTTATAACTCCATAATAGCTGACATTCTTTTTCTTCTTAACAAAATATTCGATATTAAATATAGGATATACTTATTGAGTCGCTAAAAATGGAGAACATCCAAGTTATTCTGTAAGTTGAACGCTGCCTTCCGAGTTCTGACATATTGAATTCACTTCATCGTTTCCAGAGTGCACTGTCGGTGATGTCTGCATTTTGTTGGATTCCTGTTTAAAGTTGTTTTACTTTTTTTTTTTTTACATTTTTTTTTTTTTTTTTTTTTTAATTTTTTTTTTTATCATGACATCTTTTATTACTTGACATTTTTATTAAACTATTTCAATAATCCTCAATATTTATTTAATAATAAACTTATGTTAATTATAAAAATATTCAAATGTAAACTCGTCTGATTTGACTCAAATTTTGTGAATTGACGTTTTTGAAGAAAATGCTGCTGTGGAGTTTGTGGCGCCACTTCTTCTCCACTTGCGCTTTGGAAGTGGTGGTAAACTTAAAATAAGTAACAATTGACGTCAATAAGTGATAAGAATATCCTATATTGAAAATAAACAATTTGAATTTGAATTTGAATTTTATTTTAACTGAATGTTTATATATTTATGTCTGATACTATTTTGTATCTTTATCTTTCTTTACATAGTATAAAACAAAGTCGCTTTCCGCTATTTGTCTCTATATATGCTTAAATCTTCGAAACTACGCAACGGATTTTGAAGCGGTTTTTTTAATAGATGGTGATTCAAGAGGAAGGTTTTTATGTAAGTAAAACCTATAATATTTCACCCGTGCGAAGCCGGGACGGGTCGTTAGTCATAAATAAAACATAATTGCGGAATTGATGCTAAAAGTCAACCGTTTTAACGGTACCTTTCTGTAATTTTATTTCTAATGGTCGACCATTAGGTACAACAAAAACTAACACAAAAATGTATAAGTACTACTCTTTTTCCAAACGTGGTTTTACTTCGTTCTGATTCTAAGTTTTTTTGTTCTTAACTCTGTCCGACTGGTGAATGAATTCACGAACAACTTTTACCAAGGAAAGTTGAGGTCTGGCAGGCAGCCGTTTGAGACTACAACTTTTTTACGGTTACTTGACATTAGGCAAGAGAAAACACCTGTTTCTACAAGACAAAAATAAATAATCAAGAGTTCTTAAAATACTGAAAATGAGGTCGTCAAAGAAAAGTGATAAATATCTTTGATTATAAATAATCACAAGAATATACACAAATAATCAAGAAAAAATTTTAAGATTATATTTTCGACAGATAAATTAGTACCAAAAGAGTCCACCAAAGCCATAAACATGTTTCCCAAAGAAATTCAAAGTAATCACAAAAACTTGGTGGAAAAATTCAAAAATCATCTCACGTTTTTCCCCAAATTAACCACCGCTGTCCGTCACTCCTTAAGCCCCTATTAACGGTTTCGCGGAGTCCACTCCCCTCTAGTTTGGGGAATCCACGCCCTACAGGGGGTGAACTGGGTAAATCGAGCTCAGTCGCCTGCGATCTTTCCGCGCGGATCACGTGTCTTTTTCCCGCCATTTTGCGAAAACGCGAACTTTTACGAGTGATAAAGTGTTTACGTGTGTTCCCTGTGGAGATTTGGGATATTTGAAAGGGTACGTATTATTCTTGATATACTTTATTGATTTCTGAGAGTATTGAAAAGGTATTTTATGGTTCTTATTTATTATTTACTATACCATTTTGTACAATTAACAAATTGTAAAGCAAGAGTACATATGGCGGTCTTATTGCATAATAATTATTTTACATTAAACCTTTGGGTTAGACATTTTTATTTCATATTAATACCTATATTTTATTTTTGTTTTTGGGAATAAAAATGAAAATGTAGCTAATTTTTTTATATTACTTTTTATATTATTTTAAAAACCTTGAAGTTAATAATGATATTAAATAAATTAAATAAAACTGAAAAAAATGTGTGTTGTGGATATGATTGACACAAATAATAACAAAGGAATGTCTGTAGTCTGAAATATTTCTCAATAAGCACCTATAAAATTGGTAATAAAAAAAAATGTTTTTGTATTTCTTTTACACATTCAACATTTTGGCATGATATTAAACCCAAAACATTTATGAGACAGTTAATAAATAGACTTGTTTATTTGTGCCTACATTTGACTATGCTCCTCAATCGTCAGCATAAAGGGAGTACAACCCTGAGTAGACATAGGCCTGAGTAATTTTCTCCAGATCATTCAACTTTAGGCTTTTGTCCAAGATTATAAGCCAGCATTCTGGCTTTTTTAACCTTCCTTGACAAATCTTTCAATATTTCAAAAGCACCCCACGGCTCAAACGTCTCTACCCCAAATGGCAAAAATATGTACCCCTATCAAGGCCACTATATTAAAAATTAGTATTGCGATCCAGCAAAGGAAAGCTGCCAGCATTTTGGGCACGGTGCCTCAAATTGTAGATAGTTTTTAGGTTATTCTTTAGACTTGGTTTTCTTATTATTTTGTTTCAATTTATTGTATAACTTTTTGAGTATAAATAAATCTACTTCAAGTTTTATTGTTACTAGTTGCCGATACATTGATATCGGCAGCTATTAGTATAGTATTTAATATCCTTTTGAGTCCACACTAAGCATATTTCTGCAGACAAATAAAAAAAATACAGATAAAAAGAGGTATCTAAATAATTAAATCTTGGACTCTTTTATACAGACCATAGATATGCCTCTATTAGCTACTTCAGTGCTATTCTACTTTATGTTGTAGTTTTGGAATAAACTTTCATTGTACTTAGTTGTACTATTACATGTGTTATATTGTTTTTAAGATATTTATGTTGTCATTTGTAGTATTTTGATATTAAATCAACTATTTATTCATTCTGTAATAGTTCAACGAGAAAAGAGTCATTTAAAATAAAATGACTTGAAAGGTACACGTTGTGTACCAAACGTTGAAAAACTAAGTACAACTAAACTTGTACCTAGTAAGATTCAAGGTTTTTTTATTTGCAAAAAACATGTGTGAACAGAGAAATACTAATTAGAGAAATAGCCAATACATTTTACCTAATTAAGGTGTGCGAGGTGTAAATGTAATATAAGGATGACTCATAAATAATATTTATGAGGATAAGTTACATGATAAAATTTCGGGATCCGCTGTAAAAGACGATAGGCAAAATTACTGCTCGTATGGGTAACTTAACACTTTCGCTGACAGTAAACGAAATAACAATAACAGTTAATTGTTATCTACGTCAAGACGATACTGTCAGCGAAAGTGTTAATAGAATAAATAGGCAATGTGTGTGTCTACATAGCAAACACAGAAATAATTCTTAATATCGTCAACACGCACTATGGCCACACTTCTATTTGAATCTGTAGTAGAATTATGATGTTGGATGAACAGAACATAATAATGTTATGAAAATAAAAAAAATATATATTTATTCAATAACATTTTTTTTAATAGTTTATCGTTCGTACTTGATACATATGATATACTATAATTCTGTTGATGATTATACTCTATGTATAACAGTAGTTTGTTAAAGACTTCTCAAGATCTGTACTGTTATCAAATATTGTTGAGCAAATGATTGAAAATGAAATGGCTATAATGTAGAGGCCTGAGAAATAGGTGCTCGTAAATACATGCGGAGGAGTGGAAATATAAACATATTTCACTAAGATTTGTTGTATGTATAATAATATATTATGTAAATGTCAGATTTTCTCAAACAAATTTATGACTTAGTACCAACATTACAATATCAAAGATTAACAATGACAATTATTACAATTGATTACCAAAGTAACTCGTTTAATTTTGAGTACCTTCTGAGTCTTTAAATAGAAAGATATGGAAAAGTTTGAATTGGAGTTTATGACTCAAGTGCACCAGCACAGCTGAAAAGATTTAAATTAAATTTAGCTCAGAAGTTTAGAATAGGGACATACACTACATTTTGCTTATAAATTACTAGCTTTTGCCCGGTGAACTTCCCTCGGGAACGGTGCTTTTTCCGTGATGAAAGGTACCATATGTCATTCTCCTGGTTCTAAGCTAAAATCTGTTCAGCCGTTCTTGAGTTATAAATAGTGTAACTAACACGACTTTCTTTTATATATATAGACAGAAGATAGATTACATACAATTAATTTTTTTCGGACCTTGTCCTTAAATTATAAGATGTAGCAAGCGGAGCTGCAGTCATGAGCTTAATAAATCTTTTGTTGAAGAGACAAAGTTTAATACCTATTAACTGATTTAATTTTAAATCTTAATTAAACATAGATTACAGAAGTGCGTCAAAACGCAATTGTCATTTCTATGTTAAATGACGCAATATTAGTAAAACAAATAAAAAAATTTTTAATGAGTTCTTAATTCGAATAAATCTTTAAGCAAACATCATAAAATTTACAGCAATAAAAAAGCAGTAATTTTTATAAAAAAGCTGTTGTACACGATACTGCTAATCTTTCCTTACTTAGCAGTTTTTCCAGCACTTAAAAGCTTTAGCATCATGTTCCAAACAAATCCTATCCATTATAGACTTACAGTAAGTATCTACTTCCGATAATACCTTTGTTCTTACGCCAGATTATTTTGCATAAAGAAGCAGCTCATTATATTTTACTGTTTCGCTTTCTCATTATTTTATAATCCTTTTTCTATTAAAGTTTTTTGCTTTTAGGTCCAAACCTTGAATTGGGCTTAAAAAAGATGTTTGTATTTGTATAAACTTTGTTTCAAATAGTCTATAGTTTTTAAACAAATTAAATTTATTAATCATCATTCATGACATCATCTTAGCTTAGACGATGATGATTATTTTAGGTAGGTTGCGGAAAAAGTAAAGATAGAACATACTTTGCTTACGAACAAACAGACGGATTTGTTATTTCTAATGGTTGACTGGAATTGTTAAATTATTTTGTTACTTGTGATAAAAGAAAGATTCATAAATAAACAGAACAGAGTAATAACAGACGGTGCACTCACTCAATAAATTGTTTGTTTACTTCTACGCTTTCATAGAACAACTACCAATTTGATTATTACGAAATCTTATATCTTATATCTATATATATAAAAGAAAGTCGTGTTAGTTACTTCACTTATAACTCAAGAACGGCTGAACCGATTTAGCTGAAAATTGTCAGGGAGGTAGTTTAGAGCCAGGAGAAGGACATAGGATACTTTTTATCCCGGGAAGCCCACGCGGGCGAAGCCGCGGACAAAAGCTAGTTAAGAATAAAGATAGCTTTAGTATTTATTTCTACCGGAGATTACCCTAAAAATCAAAATACACAAAGTATATTATATAAGTATAACAAGATTAATAGGTCCAATTATATTTTATCACATTGGAAAATTCCCATGGAATTTAGCACTGCAAAATTTTATACCTATACGGAGGATGGCAAAAACTATTTTCACGTTTTATCTACAGTCTATAAAATATAGTATAGAAGTGCGATAGAGACTAACAAGAAAATGTATACGATTTGTGACAGCTGTCATACAGATCAAGCTATTTTTTACGGACTTTAATCCAAGATAATTCACACATTCTATTACTGTTTAACGTCCATTATTATTCATTAAACGATTCCGCCCACGTCTAACACAATATATCAGATATTAATTACTGTGGCAGCTGTTTCATTGAGTACTCATTTGATAATAGCTTCAATCTCAAATCTCGGTGCGAGGAAACCCAATTGAAATGTAGGTTGAACTGTCTCCGTTGATGTGCTTTTGCAGTTGCTATTTGAATGCTTAATGCTTAGTTGTAAACATTAGATTATATTTCGGATTGTTGTTATTACCATTAAGTTGTAAGTTCATTGTGTTTATATTATTAAGACCAAATGTTGCCGTTAGATTATGAAAACAAACATTATCTTCACATGATTACATCCCAAACCGTATAATTGGGAGCCTTTAAGTTTTGATCTTGATTTTAATTGTCGTATATTATTCAAAATATCATGAATAGTTAGAACTTTGAATAAATATATTATAAGTTATACGGAGTACCTATTCCAATACAATTAATATTTTGAATATAGTATGAATACGAATGTAAATATATTAAAAACTATATATATATATATATATATATATATATATATATATATATATATATATATATATATATATATATATATGGCCAAACGTGGGTGACGATAGCTTTTAACTTTGACGTTTTAATGATATGAGTAGGGGGATTCGCCAACGTCACAATTTCAAAACACTAACGAATGTCGACAAGAACAAAATGTATGGAATTGACGTAAGGTGCGGTAAATCACGTGGACAATCTTATGTCAAGCCCATACATTTTGTTCTTGTTGTACTTCGTTAACATTTTGAGATTGACTTTGGCTAAATGTGCAGTTCCATTAAGCCTTTTCATGATTTGGTCTCAGCCACATCATGAAGTAATACAGAGAGGTGTGTTATGGTCTCATCAGTCTTCATAAAAGTACCTAAATTACTATATCTTAGGTTAACATTGAATATCCTTATCTTAGAAAAAATATATACAAAAAGCGATAATATCCAATGACTCTGACACATAAATACCAATTACATTATCCAGTAGAACTTTATGTTAGTACTGCCAGTGCTAATATCCTAAACAGAAATAATGTTACCTGAACGTTGCCATTTTACCTCCGTACACCCGGCAGATCCTTTTATAGCCTCCTCCATTAGAGCGCCTTTGAACATCTCCTGTCGGCTTTCGTTTTGTTTTCTGAAAAATATTTGCTTTATATAATATTGATTTTGGATTGCAATTTTAGTCAATAGTATTATAGCTTTCTTATTCCGTGGCTGTTTCTTTTAATCACTTATTTATCAGTATAACTTGCTATAATATCAAGCAGCATGGTATACAGCGAAAAAACCATGCCATATGCTCACTTCGAAATTTTCTAGCTTAAAATTTAACTATTTTTATACATGTATCAATATTTTTTTAAATAAGACAAAATAGCATTTATCTCTATGCATTGAAATCTATTTAATTTTAATGTATTTGTAATAATTATATTGTCATCGTCATCAACATTAGTTATTGTGAATGCTTATGATGTTAACATTTTATGATTTTCAAGCTTCTCTAAAATGGACTCAATTAACCAGTTACAAAAAGTGGAAGCTATAGAAAATTCCATTCTTCTTTAATCTATAACGATTTCATCTTAAACTTTTGCAAAGGTTTATCAGGGGCAGGTAGGAAAGCACGCCTTTTGTACGGATCTGAACTCGTCCGTAAGCAAATACTCTAAGAACTGGGGATAAATTCTTTAGATTGCGTAGAATATTTTCTTAGATAACAGAAAGAAAGAAATATGAAATAGAAGTGATTATTTAAAATAGCGTTAATAATGTTAAAAAGTCACGTTTAAAAATGTATTCAAAACAAAAGAGTATCTATATTTATTTTCTGTAATGACAACACGATTGATTTAAAAATATTTTAGTTCTTAAATTAAATTACAGTCCATATATTGATCTTAAAAAAACTTTAAAACTAAATTTTACTATAAAATAATCCCATCTTATCGTTTTCTAGGTTGCTTTCTTAGCTAAATAACTGCTTGGGATCCCAAGGTCCGCTTAAAGATATCTAGTCCTAATAACCGTATTGCTTAATTTCTGTGATCAAAAATATTCATCTAATAATGATCGAAAAAATACGATACGACGGAGAATTTTTTTTTCTCTCTGAATAAGTCTTGGTAAGCTCGACACCAATTAGTGTCAGTCGTTTATTAGTTCCAAAGGCTCCGGTTGGGGAGGGGGATATAATGTAAAGTACAGTCAGCATCGTAGGCGTTTCGTAGGTGTCTTGGAAAACCAGTAGGATTTTGTAGTTCTAGAAGTATTTTATTTTTGTCAACAATAAAAATAAACATTAATTTTTATTTCATTTCGTCTTATTTTATTTTTCAGTTTGTTTTACAGCAATCACATATACGAGAAAAAAACATACAAGAAAAGACATGATTTTACGAATGCAATTTATAAAAATAAATGATCATGTCTTTTGCATTTGTAATATTAGTATCGAAGTATGGACTTATACTTCGATATACGTGTGTCTGTGAAAATAATATTACATTCATACAGGTCGAATAATAACCCACTCTATTTTGAAATTGGTTAAAACAGTTGATAGAAAATATTTTTTCCTCGATTCCACACCGCTTCAGTAAGAGTTCTGAATATTCCAGTAGAGACGTCTTCAATGGAGCTTATTTAGCAATTCATTTCTTTTATACATATTTTAGAACAAAAGGCACATCTATTTAAGTTTTTTGTGAAGAATTATTTTTCTTCTTTCTATGTAAATGTACATATTTTTGTACAATAAAGTTATTAACAATTAACAATAAAATATGATCTTAGTTAACAAAACCAATGTTGTCTGCCTAAGAATTCCTTCGAAGGATTGTGTGATGAAATTTGGTAGGTGTATATATATATATTAGTTAAGGATCAGTCAAACATAGCTACTTTTGTGCGCTTTTTTACGTATTTTTTTGTATTTAAAAAAAACATATAACCGATTTGAGAACTTTTTTTTTTAGTCAGTTGCACGTTGATGTAAGAACCAACGTAGTTAGACTACTTGGTTATAGAAATTTGTTTAGTTAGTGTTATTATTATTACTTTTTCATTTAATTTGCGGACTACACTTTTAAGCTTTTAAACTACATAACAAGTAATGAAAGCGATATCGCGTTTGTAATACCAAGCATTGTTTTGATTTATACTCTGATAGTGCACCAGGTTAGTTCACTGTTTTTATGTCTGTATAAAAGAGAAAGGTCATTTACTTACTCAGTAATTTACAAATACCTTAATAACCGGAAAAAATGATAGAACCCATAACGTTTTGCGGACACCAGTGACCGCTGGGGAATTTCCCAAAAACGGGAAAGGAGACGTCAGCTAAGAAGAGGTTTCTTGAAATTTCCGCATGAACGGGATTGAAGTCACAGGCGGCCGCTTGTATACTAAACTATAAAGAAAATTTACAAGATTATTTCGAACCACTTTTTTCGTTCGAGCGTTTCTCCCAGTTGCATATTTAGCTTACGCTTCAATAATTGTAGTTAGGAAGGACTGATTTTTACAATGTAGCGATTGCTGTCTCACCTCCATAATCCATTTTACAGGGAAACCAGACCAATTTTTACAAATCACTAACTTATTATAGTATCCTTTATCACAGTTCACGGTAACTTTTCAGTCAAATTTCAACAAGTTTTTATTTCACAATTTTCCGATTCTGTCTAAACAAAGACTTGTATGTATTGTGAACTTTTGTATTTTGTAAAAGTTTCAGGCTTTATTTGTCCAAATATAAAACGAAAAACATTTTTGTTAGCAGATCTGAACTGCGATATGCTCCTACATTTTTAACGTACCTCTGACGTTGATGTATGAAATACAGAATCGTATATGTATGATGGATAACATAATGTATGTTCAGGCTTATTTATTTTATTGTTCGAATTTATCAATTTGTGCTTTTTGTTATCTGTGTTCACACGTACACGACGACTAGACTTTTTGTACATATTTACACTTGATTATATCACTTTAACTACATAGTATAAAACGAAGTCGCTTTCTCTGTCCCTATGTCCCTATGTATGCTTAAATCTTTAAAACTATGCAACGGATTTTGATGCTGTTTTTTTTTAATAGATAGTGATTCAAGAGTAAGGTTTTTATGCCCATGCGAAGCTGGGGCGAGTCGCTAGTTAATAATAAATGATGTATTTATGTTCCAAAAGTAAGTAATACTTATACATTTATCAAAATTTGTAAGTTTCTGTAATAAAATATCTCCAAGCCATATACATTCAATTGGGGCCCGCATAGCGCTTGATATCATCCACCCAGCATAATGCAAGATGACCTACCTCGCGTGTTTGCCCATGAAATGTCATGAATACTATGGAAGAGAATTATTTCTCTTCCATGGTAATTTATGGATTTTATGTCTTTATTTTAAGATATAATAGAGGCTGCTATGGATAAATAGATAATAAAATTTATTTTATTCAATTTCAAGCTCAACTGCGGATAAAATAAGCCTGTTATGACAATACATTAGACCATTTGTTTAAAAGTTTGATACGGATCCCTTTGCCGCGAAATAAGATACCTACTACAAACGTGATCTGCCTTTATTTATTTTTTTCGTTTAGAAATCCAAGGAAATAGAACATAAAAATTATAAAGAAAGTACAATTGATCATACCAGAAAAAAAATACAAAAAAACAATATCGATTTAAACTTCATACTAATTCCGAGTTACAGCGCTGTTAACAAAGTTACATTACACTTGTTAAAAACTTTCCTCCTTAAAATTGTTACGAATGAAACGTGTTCAAGTATCGGTTAAATTAATACAATTTAATTTGAGATCGTATCGCGAGAGAGAATCGTGATTGAATAAAGTTTGTATCGATTCTTGATTCGATACAATTGACGTTGAGGGCTGTCAATTTGTCAGAGAGATATTAGGTATTTAAGGGACATAAAAGATGAAAGCCTCTAAATATTGTTACGAAGAGTAAAGGTTTTTTTCATAGACTTTTATGAAGCAAAATATATAAACTTTTCTCAACAATACAGTAAACAGATAAAATAAGTTATTTATTCAGTGCTATGTGACTTCCTCTCTAATTTTACTTTTGATTTACTAAACAAACAATTAAAAAGAAATTATAAAGAAAATTAAGATATAAATACTAAATCAATAAATAAATAGGGACAAATCACACTGAGTTAGCCCCAAATTAAGTTCAAGACTTGTGTTATGGGATACTAACTTTACGATACTATATTTAATAGCAAATACATATAGGATAAACATCCAAGACTCGGAAAGGAGGAGCAGAGAAACTATATTAAAATCCGTCATCTCTTTCCTTATTTCAAAAACAAAACAACTGTCGTTTTATAAAATAATTCTGATTCTATAATCCGGAATATCATTCTATAAAGATGGAGTGAATTACCATTTTTATCAAATTTATACAAGTATTCTCAATTCAAAATCTCAATTCACATCTTGTTTCGATGGAATGTCCTCGTTTACGAAAGGGAAAAGTTTGTCATTATATCATACAAAAGACGTTTAGAAAAGGCTATTCCCTAAAGACAGGCGGTCAAGAAAGCGTACACAGGACGACCAAGTGGAAAGCTACCAGATGGTAGTCCTAGGTTCTCCTACCGCTGGAGTGATGAAGTTGGAAAGGACCTGAAAGCCCTCCAAAAAGTCGACTGGCAAGAGGACGCGCTGAGAGCGGTGGAGAGCTCTGGTGTCTGAGGCCAAAACCATCTTTGGGTAGCATGGCTACTGTGGTCGCGTGCTTTAAATAAAATTGCTAGTAATACAAACTTGCTTGACAAAGTCAAAAGCCTCGCCAAGAAGAGGATAAAATAATTAGTGCAAAGCACAACTTTGTTCCAAATAAGTAAATATCAATTTAAATTGTACGATTCAGTCGGAAATATCAACGAAATAATTATTCCCGCCTTATCAAAACAAAATACAATTACACGACGTCTAAAATGGCGCCTGTCATTTAGGCAAAATCCTGATGAGAAATCCTTCTTATCGCTCTTTCGCTCAGTAGCACGCCTTTGACTAAGAATATTTTATCATTTACAAAATTAATGTTAACTGTGTTTAACTTGCAACTGGAGTTTCAAACTCTCCTAAGTTAAATTTGAGCAATGGCCCAACTCCGGGTTTCACTTAAGCCAATTAGATTCGAAGTATTTAGGCTAGGTATGTGATTGATGAGTTGTTGTGATGTATGGTTCTGTTTTTGATTGGCTGATAAATAAATCATAATTTATCTTTTTGTTTTGTAATTTGTAGAATATTTTTTGTGTAAAGATTAATAGAATAGACAAAAATGTATCTTGCTTTGTAGATCTCTAGGTTGTATCTTAAACAATGCAGTTTGTCTTTTGTACTACCAGCAGTTTGTTCTATTTTGGTAGGCCACCGGTAAACACAGTTCAGAATGGTAGGACTACGGGCCCGTGGTCCACCTGGTGGGACAACGTAGGGGGACCATGGGTGTCGGAAGTGATGCGTCTTAGTTTTTGTACCACCAGTAGAAAAACTACTACCAAGACTGTTCGTCGTAGCCGATATGGAAGTGACTTAATCAGCTGAGATCTCAAATTAGCTGTAAAACAATTTGGCCAATTGGTACTACAAAAGCTACTCATTTAATGAAAATGACAATTAATTTATTTGCTGCACAATATATTCTACAAGATTACATAAAACCTTTAACAACACAATGATGTAGATACAACTAGGTACAATTCATTGTGACTTTCTCACTAGGCAAGCCTGTAATATGTAGGTACGAGTGTAGTGACCTAACCTAACTCGCTGGTTTCGCAAAAGATGACCGTTCTATCCTGTGTCTCTCCTGAAATTTATAAACACAAAAATATAATCAAACTTCACAATTTTCAACGAAAATTTGGATAGTCATTCAATGAGACAGTTTTTATATCAATAAAGTTAAGATTTTACTTTTCAAAGTTAGATATCTAATACCACTAGTTATGAAAAAAATAACTTCTGGCATCTAACAAATAAAGTATATTCTTTGTACAAATATTGCCCACGCACAAATTCGATATCAAAACCGGGATAAAAAGGAAAACGGAACAATTTTCATAATTGTGCTTTCTCAGTTCTATATTACACGAAACGTCTCATTTACTGAAATGGGCTGCAAAGGCTCCCATAATCTGGACTCGAGTTTGGAAAGGGTTGCAAATAAAGGCAATTCTGCAATATTTATGCTTAACAATAACTTTACTTAAACGAGGCTATTTAGAAAATGTTATTCCAATCAAAAAATATAAAACAAATTATTGAAACTCGTATTTTGATAGCAATTACTAAAAAATATTCTTGTTAATGTAAATTTTAACGTTCCCGTTATCACCAATTGTTACACATGTAAGTACTTATCTATACCTATGTGAATACCTATTTATAATATTTTGGAATCTCCTAACGCAGATAACTTTTACTGAAAAGAAGATTGCAATCACAGATTTTGCTACACATTTTCAAACGACTTTCAAAAAGTAGATTCTTAATTCAGTTGTTTATTGTTTGTAACCACAAGTTAATTTACTATTGATTATCCAAATGTACAAAATAATTTAATTTCAAACTTTGATACCTCTTTTCATTACCTCCTGAAAGGCCAAATAGAAAACTAAAATGGCGCCAAAATTAATCCTCTTGAAGATTTCGTCTTCAACTTAAATTAGGCTATGATGAGTCACTTACAAACGACAAAGGCTTTTAAATATACAGAGCTAGTCCCTCTCACTAATAAATCCATAATAGCATCAAACATTCCGTTAAAGCACAAAATGTTTTACGCATAACTACCTGCACCCAAATTTTTTCATTCAAATCTACCTGTCATTTAGGGTTTATTTTTACCTGGAATTTTTGAAGTCCGCATTGTAACAATCACGTACTTCGAAACTATTGTAAAGATTGGCTCTGCCAACTTTGTAAGGGTGTTAGGAAATTCCTAATACATTGAAAAGGCCAACTTGTATAACATAGTACCTGTGTTAAGGTGGGCCCTTCTTGGTAATGCTCTTATAATGAGAAGGTGGGTGGGTTAGTCCCGTTGAGAGCGACTTAACATATAATATTTATGACGTGTTAAGTTTAATTTTGTACATTTTATATGTTAGATAAGCTTTTTGGTGAAACACTAATAAAATTATGAACTATATGAATTTTAAAATAAAGGCTAGTTGAATTCCATTTCTATAAACTACTGTGAAAAATTTAGCTAGTCTCCTTTAAAGTGTAACATCCTATTGTTTCATGTTACATGCAATAAATAATTTCATGTTAATAAATGATTTCATTAATGTGTTATTAGCTAACACTTTACCACGGATGACAACGTGTTAACGGCTTACCAAAGCATGAAGGAGATCAATATATTAATGCCAACAAATAGACCAATCAAGTCAAGAGACAGCTCTATCTAAGTCTACACTAAGCATTTAACATCAGGTCAGATCGTAATCTATGGCTAGACATTGTAAAAAAACAAACTGGGTTGTTCTGGATAAAGAAGAGTGGAGAAAAAGGAGAGAAGCTTTTGCCAAAGAGGGACACAAACATAGAAGACTAAAATAAAACTTTACTCTTGTCTATCTTTAGTCGAATATCGCACAATCTCAGTAGCACAAACCACATAAATTCAGAAAACATTTGGGACCTCTTTACTGCGACATTATCAAAGTTCACACATAATTTGGGGCGAAAAAGTATAAAATTGCCCAAGATCAGAGTCACGTGCGTGTGTGACGTTAATGTATTGTAATACGGACGTGTTTTGTTTGACAAACGTTAAGGAATCCTTCTGTGGCGTTGTATTGTCGTTGTTGAAGTTTCGTCCTATTTGACCAATAACCGGCTCTATGAAGTCATGCTTTTTTCTTTTATTGTGTGTATTAGTGGCCAACATTATTCGCATATTTTTAAAGCATCTAACTGCCAGCGTTAGAAGCTGGAACGAATGGCTTTATGAAAAAGAGAGGAGATCAGTTCCGATCATCAATCAAATCAATTCGTACTCCAGGGTATATTAAAATGATGTCTTATAAATTAGGCATAATTTTAAATACATAAACAAAATAGAATTGAAAAACTAAGTATTGCTCCATACAAATGTAAACACATTTTTTTAAAACTAGGTTAGGTAAAGGCGGACTTATCGCTAATGCAATCTCTTTCAGTCAACTTTACATTACATGCATTTTCATTCCTTAGGCCCAGCGTAATTTAGGAGGTTAAACATTTTCAAAATTATTTGAAGTCTTTCATTTCACCGAACAAAAGACATTATAAAGATTGAGTTACAAATGAGTCGTATATAATAAAATATTTCAAATAAATCTTATCAAAGGTGCTTCAATTTTCAACAAAGCTCATCTAAAGAGAACAGGAAAAACAATGTACTTAAATGATTTAATGTTTTCTTTTGGAGTAAACATCTTTTGCCACAGGGTTAGGTAAGATTAGGCTCTTCATTGTTACTTTTCTTCATATAGCGAACAAAATTTGCGTTACATAAAAATAATTTACCAAAATCTACGCTTGAGAATGGATAACATAATATACAATTGTATTTCAAGAGGATAATTTATACACAACATATACATATTACCCACACAACTTTTACATTCCTATACAAGAAAAAGTCGTATGGAAAATAGTCTAGGGTCGAATAAAACTGGGTATTATGTATGCGAAAATAAACCTTCCTCGACCCGTTCACGGGGGATTAACTTTATCTACATTTAGTATGAACTAGTTTAGTCGGTCGCCATTTTTGTTATGTAATACTATAGGTCTTGCGTGTATTAGCATAGCTAATCTTTAGGTCGATGTTGTACAAAGAATATTAAGTTTCTGTAAGTATTGTTATTTAATTTTAATATAATAAACATAGATTAATAAAATGGAATTTGACGACTAGAACCATGGAATTTTATCATTTGTACTTGCAGATAATATATAATACTTAGTGCTAACATAGTGAAGAGTGGCGTGCATTGGAGGAGGCTTACGTCCTGCAGAAGACGATAAACTGTAAAAGAGAGAAAAAAAAAAGTGCTAACATACCTACAGTTAAATAAGACTTGCCAAGTCGGAGTTATTCTTAAGATAGATTATGATTTCTGAGATACATAAAGCCCGCTGATAAACAAACGAACAAATGAACAACGGAGGCTTAGTAATAGTCTTTTCATTCTTTATCTATGAAAACCTAACACTTAAAAACATTAAACCCACTAGTATGGCAAACCAAAAGAACGTATATCAATTAGGGCTAAAAATAATAAAAAATCACCAACCTTTTTAGACCAGCTACCTGAATGGCAAGAAATAACGGTCAGGTTTAAAAATAATTCATCCCAATTTGGCGGCAAATGTGCAGCATCAACAACCTAAGGGGTGCAAAGGGTAAAAATTCGCTGACACCTGACAAAGCTTATTGCTGGGTTTGATATGGGTTTAGTATCCGATAGTGACCACTTGGGTGGACAGTGTGGACACCGGAATTCAATTTAGATCATATTTGTATGCTACTTCAGTTTTTTATATTAAGTTGATTCGGATTTATTGTACCCGTGTCATTTGCGGATTTACCGAAATTTCTAGAGGAGCAAAGCTCGAACAATATTGTAAATCACTACATAGTATAAAATAGAGTCGCTTTCTCTGTCCCTATGTCGTAGGAGGCCAAAACTCTGTCTGACTCAGAGCTATAAACTTTTCTATTGCCTCCTTTGTTTAGCCAAACGAAGATTTTGTCAAGGTTGATAAATAAAGTCTTAAATAGAGTCAAAAAAAAACTTTTGAATGCGTTGATCGGTTTTTGGAAGCTCTCTGTTACCTCCAGAGATATTTTAAAGTAGTTGAATTAAATATCATAACACTAAGAGATTTAGTGATGAGAAATTCCACCAATCAAGTATTCCTAAAGATAGTTGAGGTAAGGCAGGTGATTATAAAAATAATGCTGAAACTCATAATATGATAGACGTAAAGGAAAACTGAAGAAATCGTATTTTAGTAGACCCTGGACCCCAATACCACACGGCATTAAGTACAGATCGAAATTTAAGAAAACGATGAAATGTAGGTAAATGATTTATAATTTCACACTTGTAGAGTTTAAATTTCTACGAACTGCCTCCGTGGTCCTCAGTGGTTAAGGCGTTTGCCTGTAGACCCGGGGGTTGAGGGTTCAATTCCCACGGGAAGCACACTTTGTTTAGTTGTTTCCAGAATGGTTAGGACATTGCAGGCTTAAATCACCTGATTGTCTGACAAAAAAGATGATTCCGTGCTTCGGAAGGCACGTTAAGCCGTTGGTCCCGGCTGCCATCAGGTAGTCGTTAAAGGAACCATGTCGGAGGCCGAGAGGCGGCTCCGAAGAACTCTGACTCCAGGGTGTGCATGGTCGATTGACCATGACACCTACACGAAATGAATGAATGAATTTCTACGACTGATACGAGTTTGGGGTTCAGTAGCTATCAAGAAATAGACTTCACCCAACACCGCATTCTTATTATGACTAGTCTAAATCAGACCACTTTTGAAATTGGATGACTGCGCTTCAATTTCCTTGTCAGTCTAAATTCTTGCGAATCGTAGGATCTCAGCACAATCCAATTTAGCACGGATGCAGCTGGACGGTTCGCTTTGCAATCAATACTGCAGAATTTTGTGAAATTCACACTTATAGATCTCTTTTATTAATAGTTTTAACTTGTGATTTTTATCCCGTACGCATTATATTACTAGATTTAATATTATATAATAAATAATGAGATGAACGCGATAGTTATGTTTTACCTTGAAGAAAAATTATGAAAGTAAAGAAATTCAAGCAAAGAGAAATTGATTAAAACTTTTGTTTGTCTTAAAATTTATCCTCGTTGGGTAAAAAAAAAAACAAAAATAATCTTTAATAAAAAACTCATCACCACATCGAATAGAGAACTAAACTGTGCAAGAACTCAAGAAAAAGATTCAATCAACACAATATCGTTTTAGGATAAGAAAGCGCCAAGAATAATACTAAAAGGTCTACAAAATGAACAATAGAGTAAAGAGAACGTCTCATGCCGTCAAATAAACGAGCTTCAAGAAAGAGCCAGCCATAGCTGATAAAATTAAAAAAAAAAAACACCCTAAAGTTTTTTTTTTATTGGCCTTAAAGATCCAGTAATACTTGCTAATGTTGTATTCTATTAGACAATTCTTTGTTTTAATTAAGAAGGCGGAGATGTCAGCCCTAAAAATTCAATGCCTAATAATCGAGTCGGAGCAAAACAAAAAGTTTCAATTTTGGCGCGATTGTCCTTGTCCAGTGCCATAGTGATTCTATACCAAAGAAAGAGACAGTATATTTTTAATTAAAGTAGGAGGAATTCGACGCGCCTATTACTATATCTATTGTGTACACTGTATTGTCTTAAAAATAGGCAATGAAAACAATATTGGGGTATTTTAGATCTTTTTTTCTTCCTTTTCAGTTTCCTTTTTTTCTGGGGTTATAAATCATTTTTTTCGTAACAAACTTAAATATTAAAATAAATTAAAATTATCATTAGGAATTCGATTAATGTCACATTGTTTCAAATAAAATAGTGAGTTTGTTTGCAGGGTTAAAATAACCTACTGCTTTTAAAACAATAAACTTAGAACAAAGGGGAAGTAATTTCAATAGTGTTGATAAAATCCCCTTTCATACAAAAATGGGCCATAGTCACGTGATATGACAATGTCATTTCTTAGGGCTGGTGTCATCAATATTTTCGATTATATAAATATACAAGGAAGTAAATTTTACTAATTTAAATTATACACATTTACATTATTAGGGCAAAACTTGATGTCTCAAAAAAAAAATTATTTGAAGACACTGCAAAGTTTTCCAAAATTCTACAAAACTCTTCGGTTAATTGGTGAGATTTGAAGAAATATATTGATAGCCTTATTCTTAATAAACATCATAGGCAGTACAATACTTCACGGATGGAAGAGACCGAGGAGAACTGTCAGTTACACCAAAATGTAAAAATGTAGAGACCGCGAGCGATTTTGTAATTTTATGACCAATATGGAAACCTACAGTGAAATACGAAAGAATTAGTTAACATTTCTTAGAACGTTATTCCTGTCACTCAATACTTATAAAATACTCGTATTTGAACAGTTGAGAAAAGAAAAAAACACTTCAAAACTGTAATAGGCGATTTCATAAATGTCACGTGCATAATTTATTACCGCCTAAATAAAAGAATTTCAATTTTTCGTGCAAGTCACCTGTCAACCCTATGATCACACACATCGCCCCACAAATTAGTCGGAGTGCTGTGCCAAACAGTGTACAGTACAGTATTTGATGTGTGTCTGGTACATTACATTGAAACCACGCGTTCATGCCGTCCATGCCCCAAAGTGTAATTAATGTAAAATTTATATGCGTTTCTAACCGAAGAGGTTCCATATACGGTTGTTTAATTTTTTTTGTTTGTTACCACAGTACTACGTTTTTTTAAATAGGTTTTTTTAACAGCTGTTGTAACTCCGATATATCGTGCCCAAAAGTAGCCCTTGTTTGATTCTTGGTCCTTTGTTCATATCAATTAAATTTTTCTTTTCTTTTGTTATTATAATGTGTGGCTATCAATAGATATGCCTAGTTTTTATCAGAAGACGTCAGCAAGGAACAGATTTTCCAAAATTCCTACGAGAGCGGAACCCATGATATCTCAAAGTTTTCTTATTTTTTCAGTTTATAGCATGAATATGGCTGAAGTTATTGATGTACTATTCCATTGTGGATCTAAAATGTGACCCATGCCCTCCATGTTAAAATTTTAATCACGCACATAAGTAATATAAATTCGGCTTGAAATTTTGCTTTTTTGTGTGGTATACACAATATTTTTTTTCTAGCTATACTTGACTACTACTGGGCAAAAAACCATTCGTTTCCACACATCTAGGTCTTTTGATGTATATTTTAATTTGTGTGTTTAAAATAAAAATATTCTGCGCTAGGAATGTAATTACTAAAAGCAATCCTTTCTAACATACTTTTTTCTGTTTGTTTCAGGTTACTGAAAGCCAAGGGACATGGAGACCGTCGTTCAATATTTACTCTTGGCCCTAGCTCTGACTTTACTGCAAACATCGTGCACCGAGAGCCGACTAAATGAAAAACGCAGAGATAAAAATGAAAGGAGATATCTAGCCGCGCAAGTCAAAGACAACATATGTGATATAACCGACAGAGAGTCCAAAGTACATTGCTACTGTGAAAATACTGATGTAAAAACAGCCACTAGAGCTGACTGCTGGGTATTTAATGGAGGTATAGATGAAAACGATCCTATTTGGTCCAGTTTTCACTCTCAACCGTATTTAGAGAGGCTTACATTCAACGTAAGATCAAACGGAGCTTTGAAATTTATACCCCTTCAAGTTATTTATAGACTGAAGAGATTACAGAAACTTTACATTCACTACGCGACATTAACAAAGATTGAGAAAAAAACGTTTTCAAACATGACGACGTTGAAAGAAATAACGCTAATGAATGACAAAATAACCGAATTGGACTTTTCCTCGTTCACAAATCTCCCTGCGCTCGTAAATTTGACGATAAAAGAGAATAAAGTAACAGAGATACAGCGAGATGTGTTTGTGGATCTGCCAACTCTGAGATACCTCGATTTGTCGTTTAACAATATTAATTTGGCTCACGACGGCTGTTTTGAACATCTAACGGTACTCAGCGATCTGATTTTAGAGGCCAATTTGATTACAGTACTCACGAGAGATACTTTCAGGGGTTTAGCTAATTTGACGAGATTGGATCTGCGGTCTAACAAGTTGTCAATGATAGGCGATTTGACGTTTACCGAATTGTGGAATTTGAATGAACTCCTTTTGGATAATAATGAATTGAAATATCTATCTGAAAGGGCGTTTGATGGATTGGTTTTACTACAGAAATTGTCAATGACTGGGAATAAATTGAAAGCTGTAAACGAAGGGCTTTTAGAAGGTGTAAGAGGCCTCGAGTTATTAGATTTGAGAAACAATGAGATAGAAGTATTTACGTTTGAAAATATCAAACCCATACTTGAAAATTTAAAAGTGAAATCTTCGGTTCTGTATTTAAGCGGTAAGTTTTATTATTCTAATTATTTGGAAAATTTCAATGTATTATTTGTTTGCTTGTTGTAACTTTATTGTACAAAACAAACAAATCTAATTGCGATTTTGTTTTCCATAAATGATGATAGAAAATATAAGAAAAATATTTTCTACCATCGAAAAGATTTTCTTGTTTGTAATAATGGGCAACTTTAATTCATTACTTTTAACATCACTATTTAGTGATGTTAAATGCTACTTTATTCCAATATAATTATAAAATATTTTTACACAGCTAATTATAAAAGTAATATCATGACCTTTTCCTTTCTCTATAACTATCGGTCGTACCCAAATCAACAATCGTAACGTGCTACTAAGGTAATTTTTAAACTTTTTAACAAAACATTAATTTTATAAATGTTGACCTATTGAACTTTCTTTTGAATTATAATCGGAAACACTTCCATACAATACTTTTTACGCGAAATGAGAAAACACCTTGTGTCGTGCAAAATGACGCGTAAAAACCATAAACCATTTATGTCATACTAGTTTCACAACAACGGTATTACTTCATAAACATTAATTAATTAAAGTCGCAGCCGACGTGCCACGGCTACAAGTCGCAGTTCACGGGACCACAAAGGACAAAGTTTCTGTGTAAATTTACAGAAATATCATTTCGCACGAAATGTTGAAAATATTGCGCCACCTTGTTTTTATAATGTACTAGCTTTTGCCCGCGGTGAACTTCCCTCGGGAACAGTGCTTTTTCCCGAGATGAAAGGTACTCTATGTCCTTCTCCTGGTTCTAAGCTACCTCCCCATCGATTTTCAGCCAAATCAGTTCAGCCGTTCTTGAGTTATAAATTGTGTAACTAACACGACTTTCTTATATATGTAGAATGTATTTTATTGAAATTACTAATTTAACAAAGGTGAAATTAACTAATGAAGTTTTTTTTAAGATGCAGTATATTTTATGTAAAAAAAGTAAATATTTGAATTTTCTTTTTTAGTCAAATGGCTTATTAAATATTCACATGGCCACTTTCACCGCTCTGACCGTGTGGCATCCTCCAAATCCTCAACCGTATAGGATATTTGGCAATTGGGGGCACATCAGGCATATCAAGAGATGGGTCATAGACTAAACAGCACCACAATCATAATATTACGTTTATCGTCGCGAAAATACACAGTTAGCGAATCAGCACATTATTTATAAGTACATTATACGTTATATTGAGTGTAAGCAAAGTTTAGGCTAATGCACATCAAAATACTCGTATCATTGAGTGGGTTCGGCATTGTAAATACCTATTACTATACGTCTAAGGTGTTATGACCATAGGCTTTATCTACCCCGTAACGATTAAGACATAATTATATGTACTAAACGTCTGACATCCGCTAGTCAGCTTCTTATGCTTAATCTCACTCTAAGCACCAGCTCTTGTACTACATACATACATATAGTCACGTCTTTATCCCATACGGGGTAGACAGAGCCTAGGGCCATAAGGGCTGCCTCTTGTACTAAATACATCTAAAATTAAAATTCAATCAAATAATAGTTTGACTTCAATCTAACAAAAGGCTCTCTTGCATTTACTGGTAAATAACACACTTCATGTATTCATACAAGGGTATAAATAACTATATTTTAGCCGACAATGGCGTAGTCCCCGCTGGGCACTAATCCCCTTCAAGCACCCTTCAACATAGAAGACAATTAATGAGTGTAACAGTTCCCTTTTGTAAGGGTGACTGCAGACTTAGTTCGCATTATGAACTATACCCATTTAGGGGTCAATATTGTATTTTTACTTTTAAAATCTCTTGCTCTTTTTTGTGTGTATACCAGTACCAGTATTTTTTTATATATTGAATGAGCTAGTACCTACCAAAGTAATTAAATTAGGTAGCTTACCACTGCACCATAAATATCAGTAATTCAGTTAGTATTTTCCTTCTTAATATATACTCGTAGTAATAATGTGATTCTCAGCTATTAGTCATTCAACAGATTAACTTGTAACTGTAGTATATCGGGGGTAACTTACAATTTCCTATTTTGTATCTTCCGTATGAATGCTATAATAAATCAGTCTCGTTTGATACGCCCGTAGTTTTATTAGTACATTTCATGGCGACGAGATTTTAAAGTGTATATCATCATGCCAATAGGAAAAGTGCACGAGTTCGATTTAGACGGTCCCGGGAATTGGCCAGCGTATGTTCGTTTAGTGGAACAGTTCATAATCCTTAACGATATTAAGGATGAACTGCGGGTGGCCACGTTGTTAACTCATGTCGGGGCTGCAACTTACGCTCTCATGTGCGATTTATGTGCTCCTGATCATCCAGAAAGCAAAGTGTTTGATGTGTTGGTCACTTTAGTAAAAAACCATTTAGAACCCAAACGATCAGAAATCGCCGAGCGACACACATTCCGACAAAGGAGGCAGGGTGATGGCGAATCGATCGGTGTGTTTTTACAAAGTTTAAAACATTTAGCAACCCACTGCAATTTCGGCAACAATCTCGAAGAAAACATACGCGATCAGTTCGTATCAGGGTTACGAAGTGAGGAGATGCGGTCTCGTTTATTCGCGGAACCCACACTGGACTACAAGAGGGCGGTGGAGCTGGCGCTGGCGCTGGAGGCGGCCGAGCGGCACGCGGCGGAGGCCGCGGGCGGCGCGCGGGCCGCGCTGTGGCCGGCCGCTACAGCGAGACTCGGAGCGGGCGACGCCGCTGCGGACTCCGGCCTATACCGCAACGCAGCCGCCGGCGCAAGGGCCGCGGCAGAGCGAGGCCGGCCCAGGGCAACCTGCTGGCGGTGTACCAAGGAGGGTCACGCGCCTAATAAGTGTAGATATAAAGCTTATGTGTGTGATAAGTGTAACGTACAAAATACAGACTGACCAAGGAGAACAACGTAAACATATCGATCAGGTAATACCTGGTAGGAAATCTATTAAATTTCCATCACCTACTATTGAGCAAGGGTCAGGGCAAAACGACTCGTCCTGTCAATCTCCTCCTCCTGGTGAGAATCGATGGGACTCTGCTCCGAGCACACCCACTATTAAGGCGCTGTGCATCAGGGGAATACCGTAAAACGTCTATTTTTTCGTCGCGCAGTTAGCTTTATTCTTCATTGAATACAAGCATGAAAAAAATATGATGTATAGTTCAAAGATCAAAATAAATGGATACATAAAAATATTTAAAAAAAAATAATTAAAACCTAGCTAAATAAAATAGCAAAAAAGCTATATCCAGAAAAGGTTTCGTCGCGAATTACTTGATATCTTCAGCGACAACTACCAATTTTTTTACGTCTATAAAAAGAATAATATAATGACCCAGATGGATACCTAAAAAAATTACAAGATTTAGTCATAATTATTGAAATATTAAATTAAAACTGGACAATTTCACCCGAAATGGCATTGAACGGAGACTAGTGACAGGCCAACCCAGTATCGCCACTTTCAACCTTATTTCATTTCGCGTACGTACTATAATCGTACTTCACTCCTCTTAAATACCTAAGGGTTGGGGATACAGCGCCTTAATGAGGATGTCATTACATCACCCGTGCAGGTCTCAACTGTGCAATATTTTCAGGAGCAGGCATATCCCTAATAGCAGTCACCTTACTGCTATCTGTATGTAATCCGTGTTTGTTAATTCTATAGCCCAAATAACAAACTTCAGACTTAAAAAACTCGCATTTTTCAAATTTTATGGTCAACCCAGCATCTTTCAAACGAGATAGGACCGCCCTTAAGTTTTGTAAATGCTCAATTTTATTCCTACCGGTAATGCAAATATCATCGATGAAACAACAATGTGATAACACGAAAAAATGGTGCTAGTAGTATATCTAGTCCGCCAATGGGAAGATCTGGTTATACAACAAACCTTTTCAATATTTACTTAGATCTATACTTCCTAATATTATAAATGTAAAAGTCTGTCTGTTCGCTTTCATGGCTAAACTGCTGAACCGAATTTGATAAAATTTAGTATGAATATAGCTATAAGGCTACTTTTGGGTGCGATATAAGCGAGTCCCACGCGAGCGTAGCCGCGGGCAACAGCTAGTATAGAATAAATTATTTAGTTATCTATTCGCAGTAATAAACTCAAATAAGACAATAAATAGTATGAAAAAGTACACTGAGTGTATTTGCTACTTTATGCTGTCGATAAAGGACGTCTATAGTCACCCTTACAGTTCCCTTTAGTAAGTCAACAATGGCTTTTATAACTCGATTTGGGGGATGAAAAATGTTTTTAATAAAAATCAACAAACATTATCATAATTCCTTCAGTAAATTACATATTTAGCGCTTAGACGCGTGTCTAGGATTTAGAAAATCCCAAATGACTAAAATGAAAATGATTTATGGGAATAAGTGAAATTGATTGTATTTAACTAACTGTTTAACCATGCCTGGTCTGGGAGAAAAAGAAAAACATAGAGTGCACCAGCTGCTTCTCTTTCCGCGCAAGCCGTAAAAGTCGGCTGAGGGAATCGCCGAATGGGGGAATCATGACATAGGCGATGCGGCTAGCAACCCATCACTATTGATTTTCCGTTTCAACTACCATCATGCTAAACGTGGCCTTAGGTCTTATGGCCCTAGGCTCTGTCTACCCCGTATGGGATAAAGACGTGATTATATGTATGTATGTTTAATAATAATTAAAAAAATATAAATATATAAAATGTATTTTTGACGGTTTTTTAATGGCATACAATCTAATAAAACTCTCACACATGTTCCAAAAAGCTATTTTAATATTATGTAGGTGTAGGTCTTTTTGATAAATAAATAGAAAAATAAAATTTAATATAAAACAAAAGTCGTTTTTTTATTTTTTTTTTAACCAATTTAAAGATATAAATGAACCTTTATCTTAATTTAAAGATTCAAAGTATAAAACTTAATTTTTTAACCTACTATTTTTAGATATTTGAGCATTAGTGAGAGACTAAGTATGTGCTCCGTAAGTTAGGATGGGCAAGATACATAATTATGTGTATCTTACCTAACGACGACGAGAAATTTATTTTTATGCTCTACGAAGAAATAATGCGGTCTTGTCTTTAGCCGAAAACCACACAGCGTTTACCATTTTAATTAAATCGCCTAAACTCTTAACTGTATAATTAATATAATATAATTAAACACAACAAAGAAACTTATTAGAGTTTGAGAAAAGTTCTTGAATGGCAGCCGAGATTTAATTGCCACCATAATGAAAAGTAGTTAAAAATACAATAACAGAATACTGTAATAGTGACTTTTTGCCTTTATTTTGTTGTTAAATTACTTTCTTGAACAATTGAGTTGAATACTTCATTTTTATCTCTCAACTTTGAGTTGGATCGGAGTTTATTGAAAATAAAGAAATGACAGATCTCGAGCTCTGAACCATACGGCTTATTATGCAACTGTAAAAACGATGAAAAACATTTTAGACATATCATACCTGTAAAATATGGTGATAGCAGACAGTCACACTATATATTGCGATCCACAACAGTATACCTTTATTAAAAAAAAACAGACGTATTCAAAAATTATAACCAAAAATTCAATGGTTCAACACAAGTTCAACACAAAGTGTTATATGTAGACACTTTTTGTTTGTGTGCATTTTCTTCAAAATCAAACCATTATCTGAATGATAATGATACCATAAATAGTCTTAATATATAAATTTAATAATAAATCTTATTGCATGTATTGAAATAGATACGATAAGTAATAACATTATAGAAGACAATTTTAAAATATTAAGAAACAAGTCTGAGTTCTATTTGATTTTGAGATCTTACTAAAGAGCGACACTCGTGCTCATAGAATTATAAAATGGCGGCTTCTTTCTGGCTACAATTGTCTAAATATATACTCATGGCTATTGCTTAAGCCGCATATTTACTAGTAGATCTGTTTACAGTTGAAAATTTGTCTATAAAAAATGAGGCTAAATCGTTTTTTTTATTCTATCTTTCCAGGTAACAACCTCAGCTGCGATTGCCGCCTCTCTTGGATACAAGCTCTTCGAAACGAAACGCAAAGTGAACCTCTTAAAGCTGCCTTAGATGACGTAACATGTATGCTAAAGAATACTGAAAATATACAAAACACAAATCAATTAAACGATTTGACAAATGATAAAAACGCAGACCCAAATAATCTACTGATAGTCTCAAACAGTGATGTTTTACAACAGGATGGCGTTGATGATGTTTATGAAGAAAGTAATCAAAATTATAAACCAGAGCCAACAGTTCAACCAGTCTTTACAAACGAAGTGTTTGTTGTTAATTTACCTACAGAAACCCTGGCTTGTCCGAGAGACTTAGCTCAAAATAGAGAAGACTCCTTAATGCTATCTTCGAGTTACTGGCAACCAAGTTCTAGTTTCAAAATCCTTTCGAATCTATCCTTAGTGTTAATATTATTAACATTAGTGCTAAACGTGTTTCATTGACTGTAAATAAAAGTGCAAAAGACATTATTTGTGTGATTTCTAATGTGAATTTTATACTAGCTTAGTTTTGTACTTTGACTGCCATTTGCTTTTCTAGGTCATAAGAGAGAAGACTGGTTAAGATATTTGAATTATTTAATAGTTACACAATTTTCAACTGGCCATAATGTCGCAGTGAAGTATCTTATCAAAGATAAATATGAAGAATCTTAGAAAAAAAATCTAACAATTAAATTTGAATACTTACCTTTATATTTTAACTCATTAACATAAAGGTATCTGTTATATTATAAATAAACACAAAAGAAAAAAGTTTGTAAAAAGAAGTTTTGAACAATTCAAATATAATTGCAAGGAATTGTTCTAATCACTACTGAAGGAAAATGATTCGACCATGTTACCAGATAGGTATAACTGATGAAATACTTACAAATACAGTTACTAAATTAATGTTTCATTACTTTGTCATTATAGCCAGTTGAAAAATTATTATATTGCTAATACTAATGTTACCATGTTAAGATACCAGCGTTATTAGATTATTACTTAGGAATTCGAAAAATATTCTATTTCTCGTTCGAACGCCCAATCTGTGGTTTGAAACAAATAGAAAGTCTGCTGTCAATAACATATTTTTACGAACATGCATTTGGAACCATTCCAACTTGTTGAAAAAGACTAAAGTTTAAAACGAATTTTTAAAATGGCAGCACTAGATTTGAGAGTTGAATTTTTAATTCTAAAATCAGTTTTTTATTTAAATCTTACTTAAATTAATTCGAACAGAGAACAAAATTACATCATATTTAATCAAACTGTATGATTTTTAAAATAATAAATTTGATTTTTCAAGTACCTACACCTTTTTACCCTACTTGTAATGGTTAATTCTATAATCAAAGGTATGTTTTAAAATTTTAATGAAGACATTTTTTGCTATTATTATTTTTACCAAAAATGACATTTAAGTTTTTATACCTATTATTAATAGTCAACTCGTAACAAAGCTTAAAATGATTAATTTTTGTAAAAATAATAATATTATATACATTAAGTTACATTCTTATTGTAAATACAAAGTTGTGAATTAAAAAGTAACTTCTTATTAAAATATAAAATAAAATTTTGGATGATTAATTATTTTTTTATTTCCTCCTAATGCTGATTTGGACTATATAGGGAATTTATAGGGAATCTAATACAGTCTCGTGATTGCCATCTGTAGTCCAGTGGTTGAGGCGTTTGCCTGTTGATCCGGGAGTCAAGGGTTCGATTCCCACTTGATGCAGACAATTGACCTAGACTCCTACACAATATGATGATGATGATGATTTCCATCTAATTACATTCAGAACCAATCCCTTAACTAACCTTCCAAATCACGTATAAACTCAAGATAAAACGGCCACTAATTGCGACCCATCCGCGACAGGCCGCGCTCGTCACCGCTCGACATCTACAATCACAAATTTGTGTCTACAATCATTATAAACTTTCTCGCATTGCTAGGCTATTGAGCAAAAAATCGGTGTATAACAATCAGATTAGCTAAGTAGTATTCTACTGATCCGGTTGTTTTTTTTTTATACTATGACTATGGTTCTAGACTGTCTCTCTCATATCAGATATTTTCTGGTATTATCCTCATTTAGTCGCTACAGAGCCCAGGGTTCGCTATCTCGCTCTTTCTTCTCCACTTCACACGGTCTTCGGTATCCTTACTTATGAGAACAGACGCCTAGCTCCCTCACGAGCGATTTTCGATTTTCCCTTTCTGCCAGGCCCTATATGAAGTTATACTACCTAGCTGACTATCTGACTAAAAGTACCCATCATAGCTTCTTTGCAACAATAACCTAAAATATTTTATATACATTAGTAGTAGTTTCTAATGACAAGAAAATTATAACAAAGTTACGAGCTTTGGGAGGGCGAAGTTTCGCACGTGTATTGGCTTAACTAGTAGCGTTACAAGTTCGTAAAATAAATACGTTACGCCAAATTAGTTCGTCTATTTTCCTTGCATTTGGTTTTATCACCATTCGTACGTTGTTTTGAGATACGAAGATGTGAGATTAAATGGGATTCAACCACAATGTTTATTTGCTCAACGTGATGTGATTTTAACTACTATTGTATCATTTACTAGCGACCCGCTCTGGCTTAACACGGCTATAAAAACCTTCCTCTTGAATCAGTCTATCTATTCGCCTATATATATACCGCGTCAAAATTCGTTGCGTAGTTTCAAAGATCTAAGCATACATAGGGACAGACAGCGGGAAGTGATTTGCTTTATACTATGTAATAATCCCGTGAATGTGGGTTTTAAAAAATACCTACCTCCATAACACAGCTAAGTGGAGTGCGGACTTTGTGAGACTTCCTTAAAGTAAGTATAAGACGAGTAATAACTTGAAAAAGTATCAAGCTTGCGCGGCAACCCGTGGAGCTAGCACAGTCTCGCTGATAAATATGTAGATAAAGTTCATATTTCTCTGCTTAAGTTGAAAATAATTCTTTCCGTAGGAATAAACCATTAGGATCTATCTAAGACCGAGAACCGGTCGCTGAGCCAGCGCAATAAGTAAGACTGAGTAAGAATATGTCATTTCAAAACTCATTTTTGTGCGCCATGGAGATTTCCCTAAAGGAGTAATAACGGCAAATGTTTGTCATCAAGAAAACTCGAATTAACATCTTTCGTAATGGGAGTTTCGGTAGTATGGTTTACTACATATTCTCGTTTTGTTTCTACAGGCTTTTGTTTAGGTAAATCACAAAAGATCCAAGTAATTAGATTCGTACTCAACTGTTGCATCGTTGACTTGAGTATTTATTTATAAATAAATACTATGTAGATAAATACCGATTATAAGACACAGAAGTGAAGACACAAGATAATTAAAAAAAAAAAACATTTACAATTTGTTTTTGTAAATAGTTTTATTACAACAACAAGATCCGCTGCCCGCTCAGACTTGCCCAATTTTTGATCCAAGCTATGAACTATAAGCTGGTATTATATGTAGAAAAAGTTGATAGGTATCTCCGCTAAAGTTAAAAATTGCTCTTTAAGTGTTACCAGCCTCTGGTCTTTACCAGACACTAAAAGAGCCATTATTAACTTTTCAAAATTGATCATTTTTGGTTTTCTTATGATTGATTCTTACTAAAAGATCAATTCTTAACAAAACAATTTAGTTTTCTTAGGATTGAATCTTACTTATTGTTTTGTTCGGAAGACAATGCAACATATGGTAGGGGAGCAGCGTGGAGTGTATTAAGTAAAATAGTCGCATTCACCTCCAAAATATAAAGGTAAGTACAGTTTGCAGAATTATGAGTCTGACAATACGAATTCAAATGGACTCTTTTTCAAGGAAATAAGGCTAATTATACTAAATGAAGAGTAGTTCTCTCTAAATAGAGTTAATAATAATGAGAAGTGAAGTAGCGTAGATAAATTTAACATTTAAAGCAGTTAGGGTAAGATCAATATGTATTAGAAAATCTTATTAATTCAATAGAATGAGAAGGACGAAATTCTTGCAAAATCTAGAATTTAAAGCGTAGCAATTCGTTAAGCTGTGAATTATATTGTCTGTAGATAGCTTGTAAAAACTAATACCAATTAGGACCACAAAGACGCTTAAAAAAGAAAGGAAGTATGACATAAGACAAAATTTAGTGAATCATGTGACTCTAAATTCTGTATTTTAGCTAAATAAAACATAGATAAAGTAGTTTTCTGTAATATTATTTTTATTTTCGGTGCAATAAAGAGTATAGTATTTTTATTTATATATGTATAGCAAATGTAAAAACAAAGAACGATTTAGAGACAAAGCAAAAACTATTACTTACATACTCAACTCAGTAGTAATCTGCACCTTATCGATGTCATTTTACTAAAGTCTGACAATTAAAGCTGAATTACAGGTTACTTACAAATTGCTACTCCGGAACCTTCAATTAGCTGAACTGCAGTCGTTATTTTTGCGGTACAAGTCAAAGACGAAAGACTACACAAGTAGGTAATACGAGTAGTATATTATACAAATTGCTGCGAAATTCTGATCTAAATCTGACTGTACATTTTTATTTTGAACTAGCTGTTCCCCGCGGTTTCACTCGCCATTAGTGTGTATGTACTTTAGCCTATAACCTTCGTCAAGAATCAGGCTTTCATGTACAAAAAGAATTTTGCAAATCTGATCAGTAGTTTTCAAGTTATAAGCGTTCAAATAAACAAAAAAACAAACTCTTCAGCTTTATTTTATTATATTATATTATTAGTATTGATGTAGGTTTTGTCAGAGTCAGATAAGTTGACCCTCCCTCTGTACCTACCGTCATGAGTCATGACTGAAAATCCCCGACACTTCATTTTACATTTTACTGTATAACCATTTTGCTCGTAGAATCCAGACATAATAGAAAAACTAATTTAATGTGAAAATTGTATTCGCTATCTGATCGAGGGTATTAAGATTATGCACTCTAAGTAAAAGTTATTCTAACTACCATTTTTCATAAAGACAAAAAAGATACTCTCAAGGCCGAGACGAAAGCTGCTCATCATCATCATTTCGTCTAGGTGACACCGTCAATCTGCAATGCACACCCTGGTCTCAGACTTCCAGATAGCAGCCGGGACCAACGGCTTATCGTGCCTTCCGAAGCACGGAATCATCTTTAATCAGACAATCAGGTGATTCACGCTTGCAATATCCTTACCAAACTGGAACTAACTAAACAAAGTATGCTTTTCATGGGAATCGAACCCACGACCCTTGTTACTTGACCACGGAGGCAATTGCCGAATCATACTACTTATCTAGAATCAAGGAATTCAACGATGGAAATTACAACATTTATAAATATTGGTAAGTACATAACTATAAAAAAAAAACATATTATAGGTATTTTTCTTTTTAACATGTATTAATATATTATTGTGAAGATGCTAGAGTTAATTAAAATATTTAGCTAGAAAAATAGCATCAAATCGCAACAGAATCGCCTGTATCTCTACACGTCTAGTTATATGTAGTAAAGACAGTCACTCAAAAAAAAAGTGGAAGGTACAAGAACTTTTTTTTTATGAACTGCGAGCAAAGGTGAAACTTCTATACATTGCACCATTCTCAAAGAATACTAAACTAACAGTGGGTACAAAACTGACAAGTCACCGATATTCGATACAAATGCAAATTACACGGTCATTAGGCGACAAAACTGTGTTCTATGCACAACGTCTAAGAACACACGCGATAATTAACAACTCTTAACACATTGACATAAAGCACAAAATAGTTGGAATTTCATACGTATTTTTAAACGTAAGTTCCATTACACACAAAGTACGTTAATTAGTAATATCTGATTCAGAAGTTATTACTTTATAATTCAATAAATGGCCAGTAATTGTCTTTTTATTCGTGCAATTTTTAAACAGTCGACTGAACTGACTATAATGTAAAAGTTAATTATATGCTCAATACAAGCAATATTTGTGTATAAAAATAGTAATGTATAAGTTTTTAAAACATTATCATAGCCGAGAATCACATTTTATTAAATCCAAGAGACGCTCGCGTAAAAATGACAAATCTAACGACGTATCTTAAAAATTAAATAAGTTTCATAATTAGGTACGCTATTTATTTAGTAAGGGGGGAATGTAGAGATGGATACTTACACATGTATAAACACATTTCCGTCCTTTTTTATTTATTTATGTACACAAAAATACAAACAAAGGATACAATGTTAACACATTAAGTACAAAGGTACTACTTATTTCAATAGAAACTTCTCTTTTGTTAGCTAAAATAGGCCAAACGATAATAATATTATCAAAACCGTTGTTACCAATATTAATGATATTTTATATGAAAACACAATTATTTATATCTTTTTGATAGAAAAGAGAAAAAATGTTTATTATATAAATTTGAATTCATTATAACAATGCCACGACCTTCAAACAGAAACTTCCCCTTTTCTGTGACCACTGACCACAATGGAAAGAATAAAATAAATCAACGCTGTCAATACCATACGAAAATAATGTTTCTGCAACTAGGGCTGGCAATTGTCAGTTATTTAAATGTTCCTTTCAAACCGCACAGTTTTTCTGTTCCTCCCAATGGTTGACTGGTAGAGAATGCTTTTAGCATTAAGTCCGCCAATTGTATAAGTATTTTGTACTTATATTGGAACAATAAAGTTTTAATAAATAAATAAATAAATAAATAACTGGAACTAAAATAAGTACAAGAATATAAGGTCTGTCGAAGCACGAAATAATGATTTCTTGTTTCTCAGTTATACCGATGTCGATAGTTGCGCATTGTAAAAAGCAAGTAACGCCAAATCTAGGCAATTGTGATAGTGTACCCTGAGATCTGAACCGAAAGCTATGAATGCAACTGGAAAATACGCTTGGATAATGTTAATGATGATAAATGATAATACAAAAACAAATCAACATAGTACTCTTCTAGAGCATTTGAGTTTTACAAGTAGTGACAGCCCTGACCCTGAGTCACCCCAAATTTTTTGATCCTATTACAAAAGTATCCACGGGGAATTACAACAGCTCTATTAAATGATAGAACGATACTTAAACAGTATTAAACCATTGTTAGCGACTTGGTGTCGTGTTTCTTTTCAACAACAAATCAAGTAGTTTTTGTTATCAAAATCAGAGTAGGGTTCTATTATTGCGAATTCTCACATTTATCGTGTGCAAGTTCTTTAATATTTAGTAATATCAGCCACAAGTATTGTGTTGAAGCTTTAATATACCATAGGCATCCCGGTCTTTTGAACGTCGCTTTTTCTAATGATCTCTAGTAAGTAGCCAATACAAATACCTAAAAGAAAAGAAAAAAAACAACCCCTGGTCTGTCAGTCATTAGGCAACTTTTGAACCATTAGAAGGCCATATACTATCTGGCATAAAAATAGACCACTTCTTCTGGTAAATAGCGTAAAGGCGACTACACCATATAAAATATAGTACATGATGATTTTGACAACAAGACAGAAATATAGATAACATTGAAGTGCGACAGAGACTACAAGAAAATGTATGCGATTTGACAGCTGTACATTTTAAGGAAGCTATATTTTTTTTACAAAGGATAAGGTACAAACATACTACTGAATTTCTTGTTTTTATAAAGAAGTCTGTTGCCTTATGATATCCAGCTTAAGAAACGACAACGCCTCTCTTCTGGTAGATGTCGTAAAATGTGACTAAAGGAACAATCGTGAGAGTATAAGTTAATTTAATGTATGGGATTATATATTATTTTGGCAAATAAAGATTTATTATTATGTCTAAATTTCCTTGTTGATATGTAGAAGCCTGTTGCGTAATAATGCCCAATGTACATAATTAAAAGCAAACTTCAAACGAACTCCCAAAACGTCCAAAGACGATCACAGCTTACTAATGACATCATTTTCTTCGATTCGTCTCACAATACATTTAACGAAACCCCTTTCTAAGACTACAATATAACCCTTATTTACTCTTGACATAGAGATTATATTGTCTTGCAATCTAGACTTGTAAAATTGTTATTCTTTGCCCGTATATTCCCTTTCATGTGATCTGTTCATCCAAAAACACTTCCGCAACGTAATAAGGCTGATAGAATGACAACGAAATGGAACTATAGGAAATTGTTGATCGCTTGACGGGAATGGGTCAAAAATATCAATTACGGCGGTTAGGTGGTTTTGACATCGAGCCTTTGATGTTTAACACGGTAGAATGATTTATTTTTATACTATTAAGGCTTAAAATTAAAATTTGTAGAATCAATACTTTCCATACTTAGTATTTATCTATAATACATAGTAAAAATTAGTTGTCCGTACTGTGTTTGTCTGTGAGCACAAAACTTTAAAACTAGTTAACGGTGTTTCATGCGGTTTTCACTAATAGATAAAGTGATTCCCAGGGAAGGTTTTGGGTATATAATAAATATAGGGTTATATATATTATAGTTTTACAAATAATTCTAAAATGGAAGAATGTATATTTGTTACAAATGTGGAAGTTGGTTTGTTTCCTTGTTCCTCTTTCACGTCAAAACGGAGCGATATACAGTATTTAAAAAAAATATAATAAACTAGCTGTAGCCCACGACTTCGTGCGCGTGGGCTTCGTTATCGTGGGAATTTTGAGAATTTCTTCCCTTTTCCTGTTATACAAAGTTTGTCATGACAATAACCAACACAAAAAAAGCATTATCCAATTTGGTGCAAAATTGCTATTGTATATTTGCAGGCAAACAGAGTGAGTTGAGTTCATTCAAATAACGATAACTTTTTTTCTATAGAACAGATTTTGATGAAACAAAATTTGGATTTGAACGTTCTTCCGAGTTAAAACAAAACAATTGGTGAAAGTTTTAAGTAAATCGGTTCAGTACTTTCGGAGATAAGCGTGATCATACATACAAACAGACAGACATACAAACAAAATAAATAAAAAAATACTATTCATTTCAATCAAAATTACTAAATGTACAGACAAAATATGTTTAATGTTTTATTATATGTATAGATTATAAGTGATAATAATCACTTTTCTAGAGGTAAGAGTGAGATTTAAATCATATTTAGTTTTCGATCAACTTTATATTTTGATTGCAATTAAAAAAATAATTTGATTCCAAAATAAAACAAAATTCTTTTTCATACTCATGTTATTTGTTTTACTCATAGACTTTACAATCCCCATATGTTGGACAGAAATACCATTCATAACGAAATTTGTTGTATTTTATTTATTCATGGATCAATTTATTTCTTTGTAAATTTCAAAATGGCGTCATGACCTGCAGTTGTGTAGTTTGTTTATTGTACAATAAGATTTTAAAAAATGATTGTTATAGTAAAAAAAATTTCATTTAAATTAGTTAGTAGACAATTTAAACCTTAAACACGTTGTTTCTAGCCACCCTAAAAGGTTGGCTAGGAGAAATTGCATAGCGGTAATTCCGACTTTGTTTGTATTTGTATTAACATGTATAATTTATATTATAATGGTACAATAAATAGTATATCTAACTATCTATCATAGATATAAAATAAATTGCCTCCGCGCTCGATTTCCTAGTTCTATGAACTTGAATATAGAACATATCATAGGCTTTACCAACAAAGAATTAATTAAGAGAAGTTGCACACGCTACGTATTCAGCGTAATGTGCAATCTACCTTAAGTTTGGCAATCCAACGAGGAAATGCTGCCAGCATCTTCGGAACATTGCCACATGGACCTTTTCTACGATTTTAGGTAAGTATTTTTGTTTTTCTTTTTTTTGTATTTAGTATTATTTAATTCTTCAGTTTTATTTTTTTTTAGTTATTGTAATTGTCTTGTAAATATATTTATCTTTAACACACAAATACACACTTTGTTTGGAATGTTCTATCTACCTATATATATTTATATCTAAACTTTAAAAGCTGTGCTCTTGTCTGTGATTATCTTCTAGGTGATCTTCGGCTTACCTTTTCACATCCTGATACGACATGACTTCCATTTTTTTCTATTATTTGTTCTACGTAACTCCTTTTTTCCCTCTGTCTTGCCTTCCTTATTTTTTTCATAACATTTATTTAGGCATTTGATAGAGAATAAGCTAACTTATGCTCTATCAAATGCCCCACATATGGCATGTACAATTTTTTAAAGGAGATTTTTGTGGAGATCAATCCAGAGCCTTGCAGATAATATAGAAGATTAATCCATCAAAATATGGAATAAATATAAATTCAGACTTAATATATCGAGTCGGGAAATTCTGATATTTTGCAATTAATTCTACCAACAGCTACTGACATAGAGTAAAAGTCATTACAAACAAAATATCTGCACATCGTTTGTGAGCGAACTAACAAAATGGAAATATTTTAAATGCTCCACTTTGAGTAAAGCATTTGGTTTAATGATATTTTATAGTTATTACATATAGTGTTTTATAGTAATTTAGTTTTTTTAGAGACAAAAGTTTGCCATGACATAAGTACTCGTATGGTCATAAAATAACAGTCATTTTTCCTAACTGCTTAGCATTGTACTTTGTATGCCAAATTGGTATACATATTCAGAGGAGTCTAGACTTAATGATTATATTCCTTAATATTGCACTTTTATGTATTTAACAACATATAATTCTATCTTTGCCATTTTACTTAAATGACATCATCTATATCAGTCTATCTAAAATTTAAGAGCTATGATTCTCTTCCGCGTGTCTCTATCTTCCGCTAGCCTTTTCACCTACTGATACGACACGATTCCCACTTTTTCCTTTATCTGTTCTATAAAACTCCTTCTTTTATAGCATTGTTTTTAATACATTCATTTTTTCACAACTTCATCCTTTTTAAGGGTTAGAAAGGTATTTATTGAAATGTGCTAATGTCTGAAATTCACAATCAGATTTTTTTGGCATTTATTGATTCTTGAAGATGGTGAGTTACTTGAAATTATATATGACTGATGTGATTGAGAAGTACACCTAGTAAGTAAACCCCCTAAGGAATGAAAACAGTGGTAAGGGAGCATCATAATAAAGCCTACTTCCATACATCTAGAGGTAGAAGGCTGTTTATTATATACGCGCGTCGACGGCACGGTTGACATATGATAAGGTGCAGTTGCGTTAATGCGGACAAAGGTGATTTTTTCCCCTCGAGATAACACTGTTCCCTGTGGTTTTGTTTGTTCAACAAACTTTTTATCATTTAAGAGTTAATAGTTCTGGAACTTGGGAATTATCGCATTTCAATATCTTCTTTTCCCCCTTCATTTCAGCAAAGTTAGTTTAAATTTTAAAGCTGTCTGAAGATATCTGTTTCAGCTTAAAGACTGCTAGCTAGCGATTAAAAATTTTACATTGTCTTTATAAGTCTGGCTGATGAAACCGTACCCCACCTTCGAAATATGAAAGGTGCCCGATGAAGTAGCGCCGCGAGACGGCAACCACACGTCCGCGTTTTACGGGGATTGCATTTTGACAAAGAAACCTTTTTTTCCTTCCCGAACACAATCTCGCATATTTATGCTATGAACCAGATTTGAGGGAAAGGTAACATTTTTAACTTAATTTTTAGATAGTATAAAGTAAGTTGTATGCGCGCTTGATGCTTTACTTTTTCCTTAGTATATTTAGCTGCCTGTATTAGCTGACTGTAAGTGTCTTTTAAGTAGCTAACTATCATTTCAAAGGAGACAAATTCCTACGAAACTGAATTTGATCATGTTATTTAGCGCGGCTTATGTAAATCCCATATATTTTGTTCTTATCGATATTTGTTATTATGAAATTCTGATTTTGGTTGAGCCCCTGTATCTCGTACGCTTACTTTTACTAGAATTCTTACCAATGACAGAATAAAGTCCTCTTTGTCTCATACCCAAGGCGTAAAGTTTTAATAGTTTACACGCAATAAGATAATAGATACATTTATGGGATACTGGGGCAAAGAAGATCGAACCAAATCTTGAAACCATTAAAATCGTTTAAATTTCGTTTGAACATTGGCAGCGGGATCGTATGATAAAGTAATATGAGTATTATACTAAATCTGTCCCTTTTCATACATCACCTCTCTCGATCACACATCCGTTCATAAGCAATCATGCATCGGCTTAATCGTTCTGAAACCTTCATTCCCACATATTGATAGCCACTTTGAAAATTTTAACCAAAATGATATACTTATTAGTAAAAAATTAAACACTAATAATGAAATTTACGAGTATCTAATAAGAATTCACTTCACAACCCCTGTAAAATTAACCATGAACTGCCGATCACCCTATAAAAGTTACTAACTCCCAAAATTTTAACATCGCCGAAAGTGCGAACAACGCCAAGTCCGATGGGGCGTCTTAACTCTTTAAGATGCCACCCAATTACCTGAATTATTGAGGAGAGAAACTTCTGAACAGGATCTACAGGAAAACTCGTTAAAGATTAACATAGGCCTGTGCGCACCTGATCACTTACAAGTTTGCTGGAGTGTTTGCAGTTTTTATAATTTGGATTTTGTTTTTTTTTTTTTTTAATAGCCTTTTTTCTCCCACTGCTGGGCAAAGGCACCTCCTCTTGTCTTCCACGCATCTCAATCACACTCCGCTTGTTGCCATCCAGTCTCGAAAGTGTCCAGGTCATCCCGCCATCTCTTGCGTGGTCTGCCCCTCGGTCTATACGGCCTGCTGGAACCCAGGATGTTGCTAGTCGGGCCTGTCTATCTGGCGGCATGCGGTAAACATTGTTTTTGTTTTTTAAACTTTTATTTAGTTTTATCTCATCAGCTTTGAATGTCCCAATACCATATACAAGGGAGCGCCTATAGAATTCAAGGACCTCACGAGCGAAGCTGTTAACTATTTAAAGGAGTGTAGTTAGAGTATAAGAAAGTACAGCGAACAGGAAGGCCATGCGATAAATAAATATATCATCTCAAGTTAAAAACCGACCGGTACGTTGTCCTACAAATTTTTTTCACGTGGCTTCAATTTTGATGACTATGCATCATAGTGCATTTAGAGTCGGCTCCATACAAGGGAACCCCTAACCTACCCCCTACCTAACCCCTCAACGGTTTAAACTGCATAGACATTTAATTTTTGTCATTCATCTTTTGCACCAATATCTCACTACTGCTCAGAATAAACATTCGGATGTTGTCTTCTTGTATCACAACTTTCCAACTAATTTTATAAATGCGAAAGTGAGTTTGTTTGTTTATTTCTTTGTTACGTTTTCACACCCTATTCACTAAACCAATATTCTTGAAATTTTGCATACACATAGATAGAAGTATTGAGCAGGAAATAGGGTTCTGGGACAAAGCACTGTTCCCGAGGGAATTCCAAGCGGGCGAAGCCGCAAGCAAAAGCTAATATGAAATCTATTTATTACTACTTCTACAACCTAATAAAAAACCTAGTTTTTTTCGTAAGGTGTTACATACCTATCTATTTTGAAACGATTCCCAATAACGATTATAAGGTGCATAACACCTTATATGTTTTAACAAATAGGTATAAATCGTATATCAAGCCAGTAAAGAATTAAAAAGATCCAATTACATCGTACGGACGGCAATTGAAACTAGATCGATTGCACAGCCCTACTCTACGCTTCAGTAATGAGCTACTTGCAGTATGCAGCCTAAACACTCCACGGGAAATGCAAGTCATGCTTACGACTGTTATTAACGATATTCCGAACTATTCGAAAACAGTTTTTAAAATAAGAAAAAATGGTTTTCATATTGAAGCATGAAATTAGCCGTCCATGTGTGAGTCTTGTGGTAATAGAGATTTGCATCGGTGTGTATGCTTGGTATATTTGTGTGTGTGTGATATTCGTATATGACAAACAAAACGGACGTAGTTACAATTTGAACTCTGTATTTCCTTTGTCTGTGTTTCACAATCCTACTTTCTATAAACGCGAAACTTTGTAAGAATGTATGGATGTTTGATACTCTTTCAGAGGAATTTCCTTAGAACCCGGAATAATACATGGGCTATATTTTATTCCGGAATTTCCAAGCCCCGGTCAACAGTTAACAATATTTTCATTAAATTTGCTTATATTAAGTTTTGTTGCAGCGATCCAACTCTAATTCGTAACTACCTCCGTGGTTAAGTAGTTAAGGTATTTGCATGAACACCCGGAGGTAAGAGGTCGGATTCCCATAGGAAGCACACTTTGTTATGTTGTTTCCAATTTGCTTAGGTAATTCTATGGTAAAACGTGCTTCGGAAGGCACGCCAAGTCGTTGGCTTTATACGACAGACGATGGTGGTGTGTGCAAAAATAAGTTTCGAATCTATATAAGGCCAGGTCCACCAGATTTTGCTATTGTTATAATCAATTTTGAATAAAAATAGTAGCCAAGTGAGAATTTCAAAACGCTAACAAATGTCGACAAGAACAAAATGTATGGGATTGACATAAGCTGCGGTAAATCACGTGGTCAATCTTATGTCAATCCTATACATTTTACTTCGTTAACGTTTTGCGATTGTGACTTTGGCTAAGCCCCCAGCTCGGAAATAGAAAGTTGATAAAACATCGCTTCGCTAGCGAATGTATTTGCAGCAAAGAAGTTCGAATCGGCATTTTTTTTTTATATCTATGATTTGCAGAATCTCATGTTTGAGATACAAAGGTAGAGTAAGTGAGTGTACTACTTAGAAAGCCAATTACTAAGTCTTTGTGTTCGAAATAGCATACCATAGTCAAAGATCCTGGCCGAGTGTAAACATTCCATGGGCCCGATCAAGTAGCGAACGAAGCATGATCCAAAATGTATAAGAGGAAGCGGAAAGGGGTTTCTGTTAAAATTAGTGACGCTTTAGTTACATTCCTTTTGGAACTATTGAGATCCACATTGAAAAAAAAACTGCCATGTTCGTATCCATACCTGCTAAATAAGACTTTGTTTAAGTTAAGATAAGTATGCAGATTGATAAGCGATAAAAATTATAAATATATTATTTCATGAATTTGGGATAGTAAAATGACGTTAAGTAATAATTTTCAGTTCACCAAATCCTTTACTAATATTATAAATGCAAAAGTGAGTTTGTATAAGTATTTGTTTGTTTGTTTGTTACCTATTCACGCTTTATCTACTGAATCAATCTGCTTGAAACTTCGCATACAGATAGTTAGAAGTACTGAGAAGAACATATACCTTTCATGCCGGGAAAAAGCACTATTCCCGAGATTTACGCGGGTGAAGCCGCGGGCGAAAGCTAGTAATAAATAAAAATCAATAAAATTGTCGATAAAATAGTTATTAAATTAAAATAAATCTATCTAACTAATTACATGCTACTCTTACCAACACAATGGAATTTATATACATTAGTAGTAATGTAAGTATTCTGTAACCTTACTGATTATAACGAACGTAAAAGTAACTTTATGAAATTTTACATAAAGTTTAATATTATTGTCAATTCAGCAGCACCAGAGAGATTCTATCAACCCCTTCCACCCTTAAAATTTTATTAACGATTAGCTACCCTTTAACTTAACCCGTAATACAACTAACAGTTTTAAAGGATATAATTTGACTATGGAATTAGACCCTTAAATGAAATTAAATACTGTTCCTAGCAGTTGTGAATTCGGAGAAGATAGGAGTATTGTATTGTATTGAATTGTTTCTCATTTAGGAATATAATCATGGTACTGATTGGTTATTTCACTGAGTGGATTTGTCATTTGAATTTTGTTACCCTTTTTTTTCAGGTAAATCAGATCAATATGAACACTATCCGGCGTATTAGTGGCCAACAATGTCAAATATTTCAAGCTGTTAAGGCATCTGATAAAACCTAACGATTTACATTTTGATAATAGCCGGGACTTTCCGAAGCACGGAGGAGCACAAGATGAAATAAAAATGCCACTAAGGGCGACCAATCTAACCATGACCGCGCACTCGGCATAACTTGACGGGCGCTATCGTTACGAACACGCACGCCTCGGTAGACTATCGAGTTCCACAATGCTTTTATGATAATATTATCTCATTATTATATACATTTACCCTTTTTTTCATAAAATTGTATACTACAAAGGTAAAGTGTAAATAATAATTGCGTTAAAAACTCTCAATACCGTTCATTTTATATGCAAAACTGAAGGCAAAACAGCGGCTTACTCGTGAATATTTATAGAGTGAGCAAGTCGTGTTTAATCGAGCAAATTGAGCTTCAACCGAATATTAATACACTTTTATTCTTACAGAATATCGTTTTAATTGGGACCTATTATGTATTGTTATAGTAATTTAATCTTATCTTATATCTATATATATAAAAGAAAGTCGTGTTAGTTACTTCACTTATAACTCAAGAACGGCTGAACCGATTTAGCTGAAAATTGTCAGGGAGGCAGTTTAGAGCCAGGAGATGGACATAGGATACTTTTTATCCCGGGAAAAAGATCCCGAGGGAAGTTCACGCGGGCGAAGCCGCGGGCAAAAGCTAGTGTTACAATAAAATAAAACATCATGATACAATTAGTTTGATTTTTTTGTAAACCTATTTACTGCACTCATCTCACGGAGAGGCAGTCAGCTTCAGCGATATCTGCCGTCTTCCTCATGGTATCCGACCCAGATAAGCTGCTTTATTTTTATTTTATTTTTTATTAACTTGTAAAATGTAAATGGCGGACTTTAAGCCAAAGGTTTTTTCTACCAGCCAACCAATCAGTGGTGCAGAGAAGAACATATTTTTGGGGTAAGTCAAATGAGAGAACCAAAATATATTAAAAGGATATAAATATTATAATCTATAAATAAATGCTTTTACTTTGACTTTTGCTAGATACTCTTCCATTATATCCAAGTAGCTGCGATTGATTTAAGTATTTGTTTTGTTTTGCTAAAAATGATAGAACGTTTAATGATTTATTAATGTTTTGAACACTACAAATGGGATGCAACCGGAACATTAATACGTATCATCCGTCATACCCATGAGCAAGGTCTTATATATTCAACCATATTTTTTTACCTTTTGTTTTTTGTTACTTTGGATCCCAGGATCTACTTTCCTGCTTATTCTCCTCCACTTCGCCCGGTCTTTAGCATCATTGGTTGTGAGACCATTTGCACGCATCTTTTCCTACGATGTCGAGACAGCACAAGAGACCCAACTTCAGCATAGACACACATATTTTTGTACCATATTTGTTAAAATGTAAACAATATTAGAAGTTTACCGAAGTTATTAAGAAAACATATCCAATGCCGTAGGCGTTGAATATATTCCATCATATTCCTGGTAAGATAAGTTAGCAGTATTAATTAGAAAGTACATGTTACAAGTCTACAACAAGTTAGAAGTTAGGTTTAAGCAACATTTATATAGATTTGAAGGGAAAGAGATTATCGGTAAAACATCCTAGGCCACAAGTTGGTTCCTTATGAAACTACTTTTACTTTTTTTCTACTATCCGTCTTCTGTAATTAAGGTTCTGTTTCTGAAGTAAATTTTAAACATATTAAATTATAGTTACAAATTGCAAAACTGCTAAAAGTGGCCGTTTTAGGCAATATTGCAATTTGTTACTATATGGAACCATAATTTAATAATTTAATTTTAATAAAATAAACTTCAGCTACAGAACCTTAATTACGACGGATTTTTGACAACTTGTGTTTTCAGTGAATAATGATTTTTAACTGATGGTGGCGGTAGTGTTCACCAAGGTCTCGTCTTAATGCTAAAAGCATTCCCTTCCAGGTAACAATAAGAAGATATAATTATATATGTATACTAGTTTGTGAAATAAGAGAATCATTTTTGTTACATATTTACCATAGGGTACCTACAAGTTGTTGCATGGTCATGTTGTGCGATGGTTTCCATCCAGCAGAAACTCTTAAGATACAGGTTAATCCTAGTTTGAGGGCAATGTCTGGTTGGACCACTGCATTTTACTGTTTATTTTGGTATTATAATATATATAAATATCAAACTTGCAATCATGATGTAGTGTGCCTTGTTTAAATAAATATTATTTTTTTTTTAACTATATATAACTATATTATATTTTACCCTTGCAAGAAACAGGCGTCATAACACGCATATGGACATCAATAGCATTCTATAGACAATAAATCAATGTTGTTAGCCACGACAATTAGGAGAATGCCTAGTATTATTGAAATAGAGCTTATTACTACGTATGATTTATGACCAATTTAATTGTATTACTAGATTAATTATTATCAAATTAGGGTTACGTTACTAAGTTCATATTAGAATGAACAATTTGCAACATAAGCAAAAGAGAACAATCTGCTTAATAAGATTTGAGTAATTTGATATCTAAAGTGTAACGAAACAAAAATCATAGCAAATATAATTACTACTATGTCTCTCTTATTCTGTGCACTTTGTACGAAATTGAGCGACGATTAGCGGCGTGTAAATACAAAAAAATTATTACCAATTTTCTGAATTATAATGAATGTCTGCGTAACAAATAGAGAAACATATTATTATTACGAGTATGATTTACTTTTAATTGTTTCATCTTTTATTACAATTTTTGTTGCATTTATACATCTTATTTAGCTGTTAAATAAGAGACTGCTATCATGTGGATATATGTATCGAGAAAATAAAGAAGTAGAGCCATCACTTTTGGCTATATTTTCTCTCGCGCTGCAAACATTGACCATCTACTGTCGTGTCTCATCTGCCTTTTCTTATTCACTTATGAAAGGCTTCCCCCAAGGATTTCCAGGACGACCAGTTGTAAGCGGCCTGCATCCAGCGCCTGCCTGCGACCTTTTTCAGGTCATCTGACCATCTGATCGGTGGGTGTCCGACAACGTTTTTAAATACAACGAAATAACTATTTAAATCCAAAAAACATTTTAGTTAAAACGGGCTTAACAAATGTCTGTTAGTTTTTATGTATAAAGGGATAAGACTTTAATAACAAATTGTATTGATATTTAATTTATCAACACAGGCCCAGAAATCTGGGAATAAACAAGAAGCTGCTCATTGAGTCGTTATCGGCGGCGACATTCATTGAAGTTGCCGAGTTAAGTGTTATCGGCGTTTTCAATTACAACCCGCTCAGAACTTTGGCGAACGATAGATGTTCTCAAACTTATTTGCTACGGCGAGTAAATAATATTTTTTGAAAATGGACTTGTGTATATTTATATGAAAACTTATTTAACAGTTTTGAAATAGGAAAAAAAACATTGAACTCGCGCCACGGCCTTGATTCTGTAAGCTTTCATTTTAAACTTTGAATCTGAATCCGCTGTGAGTTTCTTGATTGAATTCTAAAAACTCGGTAGAAAATTCGAATCTTCACTAGCGCTACCCTTACGAGCGTATCAGTTAAATGAACTAGATTGGACGTGAGATTTTGTATGAGATGACGTAAGATGTGGCATTCTGTAAATTAATTTCCCCGTCACTTCAAAGCTTACTTTTCACTTGTCATTTAGAGCCTTATGCGAAGTGTGAGTGTAAGCGACGTGAGAAGCAAGTTGTTTTGAAATTTATAGAATCGACAGGCATTATCAATACCCACAAATTGTTCAAGTTTTCATTTCTTTCGGTACTCCTGGTGTGTGCTAGAACAAATAATATGTATTCACATGTTCATTTTAAAACAAAGGTGCGAATTTTATCAAAAGAGCTCATGAGTTGAATGAGCTATAACTACAATCTAGCCAAGACAAAATATAATTAAAAGCCTACATGCCTTCTGAAGCACGGATGAGCTTAGGATTTGAGATAGAAATACTTAAAGTGACGATCAAAGTAGCTTGACACTCGCCAACTTTACAAAATAAAGATATAGTCACTGTTCACACAGATTGTTTCCCATCATCATTATTTCGTGTGGATAACACAGTCAATTGACCATGCACACCCTGGTGTCATCATTGTTTACCAAAAGACGGGTATCTTAAGTAAGTTTTTAATATGCATTTTAAATAATTTTTCTGTGTAAAAGAGAAGCTTTTCGAAGGAAAAGCTTATCTCTTTTACACAGGTAAAAAACGAATATTAGAGAAAATAAATATGTATTTTTTATGTAAAATCTTTAACCTTTACTTTGTAGTTAGAGCTCTAGGTCATTAAATACATAAGACACTTTTAGCATTTAGATCTTTAAGAAATGAAAACAAACAAATTACTAAGTAATTCCAATTTGTCATATTGAAGCGGTTCTCATTCTTCTGTTACATTATTAAATCTCATGATTAATATCCTATCAAGCACTATTTGAGAACCAGTTGCTTACACCAGGGGTGAACGAAGACGATACGTACGTATGATGTACGAATATACGCGTATTCCAAATACCAAAATCTTAAATTTATATTATTAGGGTTTGTTTATTTGTTATTACAAATTACTATATTAGTAATATTTTTAATAGATTTACTTTTGTTTAGTACAATAAAGTTATAACTTTACTATGCTTTTGATTTACTATAAGTTGTACTAAACAAAAGTAAATCAAAAGCATAGGTAGAAATAAAACAAAAGTACAATAGTGGACTTATCCTAGAAAGGGATCTCTTACAGTCTACCAGCGAGTGACGTAGAGCGAGTAGAAATACAATAAAATACTTACATGATACACATACATTTATAAATAAATAAACCTACACAAATATCACACGGTATTTCTATTATATATACATATATGTACGTATTTATGTTCGTGACATAGCAGACAAGCTTCAAAAGAGCCTACGAAGACATGGTCACGTCTTAAAGAAAAACAACATCTATTAATCATAGTATTATCATTAAATAGCGTTTAAGTTCTCAATAATATTAACTTATTTTATTTTATATTATTTTATCTTGTTGAGTTGAGTTGGCTGGGAGCGGCGGTCAGGGTCGGCCTCGTAAAACATACTGCGACCAAATCGCAGACCTTTTGAAAAACATTAGGAGTACCCGAAATCGGCGAGCGTGTATGACGAGAGTGAAGAGTGTGGAGGAGGCGAGAGGGGTATGTAAGGATCGTAGCCAATGGAAATCTCTAGTCTCTGCCTACCCCTACGGGAGACAGTCCATGCAGACAGTAAATCCTGTCTGCATAGTTAGAGTCGTAACTGCATATTATCTCGGAGCAAGTTATTAGTTAGCGCTAATTGTTAGTTTAATTAGGCTAAGTTTTGATGATATACATGTGTTAAGTGGAATTCAATGAAGTTTATAATTAGTACACGTCATTTTTTAATGTTTTATTGATTTATATTAGTAACTATGTCGGGCGCTGAATCAGAGTATGAAAAACTATAGAAAAACATATAATTAAAACAAAACGCTAATAAAAAATAATTGCTATTAGAAATTTAAAACTGGAATAAAATTGATTAGATATTTTTATTTATTTATAAGTAAATCATATAACTAATTATATGATTATATAATTAGTTATATGATAAGTGATATGATACAACAAAATACTATGGCTCCATGTTATGGTTTGTCAAGACGCTATATATTCGCTATTGTACATACGAGTATATTCGTGCATGTTTTCATGCCAATAAATACTTTTAATCTAAATTAAATATAATAATAATTAAAGATTCATTATGTAATCTAGTAGGTAAAATAAGTTATTATTAAAAAAAATACAGTAAAAGGTCAACACTGAAAAAAAATTTAGATGTTTCTAAAAAAACGGATTGTATTGTCTCTAAAAATTGTTTAAACAACGATGCTTTCTATTAAATATCATAAAATATGCAAAGGTAAATCGTCTCTTTTCAAATTAAGCGAGAAAACGGCTGTTTGCCTCGGGTACTAATTAATTTGCAATTTAACGACCAATCAAGCGAACTATCGATATCTTGTCTTTTGTAAGCTTTGGTTCTTCTGTGGCTTGTTTTTAATGAATAAACGCTAAATAAGAGAGAAACAGATTTCAGCTGGCTCTTATCCAAAAGAGGCCAAATAAAGGTAAGTATGACGTTAATAACGCCCAGTTTTAAGTCCTAAGCTTTAGGCTTTTCCAAATACCAGTTATAAAGTGTTGAAAATGTATCTTAGATAAACCTTAACTTGTTTGCCGACACTGCCGACAGTCAGTTGTTTTTGTAACACTAAATCCCGTAGGATATTTTCTACTGAAACTTATCGAGTTAAACTTATTTGATAAGCCTCTGCCGTTTGGGAACTGTGAAAATGTTTGTATTTCGTTCAGATTAAAGAAAAACAGAGTTGTGATAAATAATATTTAGGCATGGGCATTGATTGACTCGCAACTTTACAAACCGCAACTATGAGATTAAGGTCTATACCTCTATTGAAATAGATTTTGGTGTTAAACTTCTTCGATTTAAAAATAGGTCATTGATACACATAATCAAAATAATAACGAAATAGAAAAAAAATTATACTAACAGAGGTTTTTAAGCCTACTTACTAACTAACAAAATATGGACTTGTATTCGTGTACGGTTTAAAATAATCAATTTTATTTCATTTCATATACCTATTTTTATTTGTATATTTTATACACAAAATTAATTAAATTAAACTATTTTATACGGTTTTCTATCGCGTTTATTGCTTACTTATTTTTGTTGCTCATAAAATTTTATGAGCAACCAAAAGTTTATATTGAAATCTACGAATAACATCTATCTTTTTTTCGCATTTCTTTTACTTTTTCCGACTATGTTTTTCCATACAAATGTATTGTCCAGAAGAGCTCTCCACATCCAGCTTCGCTTCGAATCAGCTGTGCAGCTCAGTTCATATTATCGATGTAGGTATACGATAAGGTATACCATCAATATTTTTAAATGTGTGTATTACATATTTCCTCTATCCTCTAATCTGCGGTATTGACCCATTTCTATTTGTTTCCCTGTTATTTGTTTTTGATTTCTTTTGCTTGTTTATTAAGAGTGACGTAAATTGAATATTTGGAAACAAGATTTTGAAGACTTTGATAATTTTATTATTTCCTTTTCTCCAATATTTTGTTTATTTTTGTCTGAATAATAAGTAATGAAAATAAAAATTGTTTCAATCTAAGCAACATAAACAAGTTTTAAAGATTTTCTAAGCTAGAACTGATGTTTTTCTTTTTTCTTTAAAATTATCTGTACTAGCTATTAAACAGTGTTTACCAAAGGTAGATCATTGCACGAAAATTAAATATCGTCTGTTTGAAAACGTACACTGGGCCAAACAAAAAAATTACTACCCTTATATCTACGATGATATAGGTACTTTTCTTTGTAGGTATCCTCACTCGATTATTTCAGCCGCCTAATATAATCATATACAAGGGCTGAACTATTTTGAATGGTCATAAGTTGGCAGCGGTAGAGTGACAGGGCAAGCATAAACGACCGACAATACAGCGACCGTGCTTGCACTGGCTTATATTATAAAGTACTCTGTGCACTGGCCATATAATAACAATATATAGGGACAAATCACACAGATTGAGTTAGCCTCAAAGTAAGTTCGAGATATGTGTTATGAGATACTAACTCAACGATAATATATTTTATATATTCTATAACAAATACATAAATAGATAAACATCCAAGACCCAGGTCAATCAGAAAAAGATCATTTGTCATCTTGACCTGAACGGGGATTGAACCCGGGACCTCCTGAGTAGGGGTCAAGCATGTTAACCATTACGCCACGGAGGTCGTCATATATTATTATATTGTTATACTTGCCATTGCCCGGGGCTCCGCTCCCGTGGGAACTACAGGATCTAAGCGGACGGCAATGCGCTGGCCAAGTAAAATATAGCCTTTTTGTTGTTCCAGGGTCAAGCAATCTCTATTCCAAATTTTAGTACATCTAACTATGTGAATAAAAATTTCAAGAAGATTGGTTCAGTAGATAGGGCGTGAAAGCGTAACAAACAAACAAACTCACTTTCGCATTTATAATATTAGTTGGATTATTAGTAGGACTGTCGATCTAATCGCATAAAAAAATTATAGAATTATTTCCGTTTAAATTTCCGCCAAACTTATTTTTCACTTTTAGACTGGCCATTTAAAAAATCTTTTAAAATAAAAAAAAATGTTTGTTGCTTTATGTACTACTAGCTGTTCCCCGCGGCTTCGCCCCGCGTGGGACTCGGTTATATCGCGCCCAAAAGTAGCCTATGTTTGACCTCAGGTCGTTAACTACATCCCTACCAAATTTCATCACAATCGGTCCAGCAGTTTAGCCGTGAAGAGGTGACAGACAGACAGACAGACAGACAGACAGAAAGACAGACAGACAGACAGACTTTCGCATTTATAATATTAGTATGGATTATAACTTGACCATAGATATGGTGAAGATTATAACTTGATCATAGATAATATCACATAGATATAAACTGTCTGTTGCCCGGGGCTCTGCTCCCGTGGGAATTCTGGGATAAAATATAGCTTATGTGTTGTTCCAGGGTCTAAGCAATCTCCATTCCAAATTTCAGCCAAATCCGTTCAGCCGTTCTTGAGTTATAAATAGTGTAACTAACACGACTTTATTTAATATATATTTTTTATATTATCTGGTCGAAGCTACGAAATATATTGATTCTATAGAAGAAAAAATTGAAAATGTTAAATTGACATCAAAGAAGTTCGAATCGCGCTGTCTCGTGACGCAATTTTTTTTTTTAATCTATGATTGACATTCATAAGGGAAGTTTGTTCCAAAAATGAGAGTCACTTTTTATCATACCTCATTTTACAAACAGGTATTCGTCACGTATCTTTGAAATCGAATTTTCCTCAGAACATATTGACACTATCAAACATGTATGTAGTTCACTCCCTTGCTCATAATATTTGCTATTTTTTCTTTCAGCAGGTAACATAAGACAAGGAACGCATTTTGTTAGAAAATTGAACAATAACATCGAAAACATTTGGGAGTTTTATATAGGGTCTAATCTGGTAAAACTTTTTTTTTATATTTAGATTTTTAATACATAATGGATAGTCATATTTAAGTAGAAAACGATTCATCAGCATTTGAAGATTTGGAGCTAATAAAGGATGGGTAATGATAATATATTATAACGAAATATGATACATACGCATAATTTAAAATGATCTGATTTGATACCTGGGTCTTGGATGTTTATCTATGAATAATGTAATGTAATGTAAAATTGTTTTTGTTTGACTTGTGTACTTCACTTCACTTAACTACATAGTACGAGTATAAAGCAAAGTCGCTTTCTCTGTCCCTATATCCCTATGTATGCTTAAATCTTCAAAACTACGCAACGGATTTTGATGCATTTTTTTGAATAGATAGCATGATTCAAGGGGAAGGGTATTATGCCCATGCGAAGCCGGGGCGAGTCGCTAGTAATAAATAAAATAAAATTTATTTATTAAATATTTTATTTCATTATTTAATTGTTTACAATATTTTTACAGGTTTTGTACCTAATACAATACTGTACTTAATTTCCGTAACTGAGTACGAGTATAGTATGGTTGAGTTAGTATATCCCATAACACAAGTCTCGAACTTACTTTGGGGCTAGCTGAATCTGTTTCATATATCCATATATTTTTATTTAAGCTTTTTGATGAAACTTTTTAATCAACTATCAAAAGAAAGAAAGTTTTTAAATCTCAAATACGTTGGTGCTGAAAAACCTTGAGTTTTCCCTGAAACTTCTACATTACGTCAGAGTTCCGCTTTAAATAAAACCTTTTTTCTATCATTTTTTTTTTCTTCTGTGATATACGCATAAGTTTAAAGGGAAATCTTTAACTGTTAGTAAAGAGTATTTATTACACACAGGTGTCGAGCTAAAACTACATTAAAATATCGTTAAAAAAATATATTGTTTTACAAAATTATGAAAATTAACACAGTGATTAAGGAGAATTTCTGATTTACTCTGAGATTTTAGAATATCTCCCGTCGGCCTTATAATACAAAACAAATTATATCATCATTTATTTCGTACTGCACTTTGGTCGATTTTTATTGCTTTAAAGTTGAGTTCCCATTAAAGCTGAGCTGTGCGGAGATGAGTGAAGCGACCTGTTAATTAACCAATCATAATATTCGATTAAAAAGTTCCATAGTTGTGATTGGTCGATTTCGACCCCGCTCCACTCATCTCTTTATTGACAAAAAACATAACACTATATTTTAAACTTTACAAATGAATGGAGCAAAGGTGGATTTATTGCTATACAACCTCTTCCAGTCAACCTTATGGTACCAAAAGAGAAACTATTACTTTGGTTTCCTTATTCTACCTCAACAAGTTTGTTTCTCTATTCCGCTTTCGTGTTACAATTTTGAAGTTTTCTCAAGACATCTACTTACATTAGGCGAAGTTATAAGCAGAAGCTTGTATAATATAAAACGTTTTGCTCGAGTGAAAACGAAGAGCATGCAATTTAAAATATTCTACAGGACCCAGTCGATTTCATCGCAAAAGTATCCAATATCGTTATTGGTTTCCCACATTTCGAAAAGCAGTACCGTATTTTATTATTACGGCAGCTACAGACTTCGATTACCTTACTATGCCGTCGATTTCCTAAAATAGAAAAAAAATCTTTTTTTTTTTTAGTATGGACCTTTCGTAAAAATTACTGGATTGTCCAAATAAATTTCGTGATGTAGGCCAGTCTTGTAAAGTGCTTCAGCGTTTTTAGTGCTACATACGAAAGAAAGCTTAAGTAATATTTAAGAGAACTTTAAGTTATTACTGCCAAGGTTTTTTCTTCATCCGAGCGTTATTTCAGCTACATCCTTCTTCTTCTTTGTCCACCCCTGATCTCCGTTCATCTGGGGTCGGTAGGTCGACCGCCTATCTCGATTCACTCCTCTCGTAATGGCTACTTGTATCGCTATCGCCACATTTCACTCCGCCTAACATACAAAAGGTTTAAAAAAAAATATATGGTTTACACTGTCGAATGCGTTGTAACTAACAAAAATTTTTTTTTTAAAGCGTTTTTTGTGTTAGGCGTAGCGACATGTGGCGATAGCGATACAAGTAGCCGTTACGAGAGGAGAGAATCGAGATAGGCTGTTGACCTACGGGTCTGCTCTTGTATTTGCGCCAGAGATGTCTAATCATAATCATAATAATCATAATCATTTATTTCTTGTAAACATGTTGTATAACATCTACTCCGGGTTGTCTTTATGTCTAGCTTTTCCTTGTATATATTTTTCTCAGTATTTATCACACATATGACTAGTTATTTCAGTTAAATCAATAAAAATGAAAACAACTGCATATAAATTTATAACAATTACAAATAAGACTTATTCTACCAACGTAATTATAACGTTAGTGTTATACAGTAGAACGAAATAAATAAAAATGCCAATTAGAAATATAACGCTGGTATTTATTTCGAGAGTGATACAATTAAAGTTAGGGTTGTGGATAGTTCAAGCACAAAGTTGGGGACTGAAAAAAGCGGTAAGGTACTCAATTGGCAGATGTCGAGCAATAGAGAACGATCAACCACCAGTCGAATCCTTTTATAGGGCACTGCTGACGACGCGGTGAGGGGAAGCTGGTCCGGGCTGCAGGAGTAGGAAGTGGCAGCAGCGCCTACTACTACTGGGAAGCAGCGTAACCAGAATACTGGAGACATCATACATCGCTAAGCGAGTTTTCTTTTACTTCAACGAAGAGCATTGTAATGTCCATTAAAAATAATTTTGCTGTAAATACTATTCAATAGTGACTTTAGTCTGCAGTATTTTGTCCGTACAATGAGTCTTCGGTCAAATTAATGCGATTAAAATGACAAAGAGGAAAATTTGCCGAAATCGAAACCAACTGCTACTAATTAAAATCGTAAGCCTCTTTGCCGTCACGAACATATTATTATCAAAACGTAACTTTTAGGTTTTCTGACATTCACATTATCAGACTAGTTAGTTAGATTCTATATAAATTTTCTGTTATTCATCATCATTTTAAGGTTTTACTAATTTATTTGATCTCTGTTATGTGGTAACATTATTGTTATTGCATGAACGTACCTGTATGTAACATGGCAACACTGGTGTACATCCTCTTCCGGCAAAGCTTCTGATTCACGCAATATGTCTTCCCGCTATTATAATTATTAAAAAAGTATATTAATGTAAATATTATAGTGTACTTTTCTTTTTTTATATCATACGCACTGGAGTTTCGTTATTTCTATTTGGAACATTATAATTCTTATCTTAATATGTTCAAATTACTTAAGTCATGTTGTTTGGTATAGGATAAAGTGTACTTATAGTGTTTAGAACAAAATATGGTGTTTCTCTATATTCCGGTCATACCTACACAACTCCATTTACTCAAGGAGCTGTTCAAATCAAAAGCAAGATCAGATATATGTTTAAGTATATTCTGTTCCTAGAAAATATTGCTATTGATCTTTGCCGTGTAGTTACATTTTATCTAACAGCAGCCTATGTTGCAGCGGCGCGGTGCAGTCAATGGCTCACCTTCTGTCGTGCTGTGGCCGCCCTGTCTCCTGCACAATGAGGGACGAGACGAATCGACTGGTTTGCTATGATGGAGTGGAATTCTTTACCGGCTGACATATTTCCGGACAAATATAATCCGGGTCTTTTTAAGACCAGAGTGAATAGGCTATTAATGAACCAGCGAGCTCTATCTTAGACCACATCTGCACTTACCATCAGGTGGGATCGTGGTCAATCGCTGGTCATTGAATACTAAAAAAAATGCAGGTGACCAAATACTGGGCTAAGTCAATATAGAGTCCATAATTAAATAGCCATTATGACTCGAAAAGAAGAAGAAGTTTTTCTTCTTTTCGAGAAAGAAAGAGTTCTGGTTGAATCTGTTCTGATATTAGCCAACACGATTTCACAATTTTGACTTTTTCCCTTCAGCCCTTCGAACCATGAGAGGTAAGCCATCGCCAGAGACTCTTTAACAGATGGACAGATATGTGAGATTAACATGGGACCCATAGTAAGACCCTGAAACATCCCGAATATTTTCAAAAACAATTTAATTTTTTTTTTTTTTTATTTAGGTAATTTTTAGTTTATAAGTTTTATTTTGTTTTAGATTTAGTTTAATTTATTAAGTTAGATTATTTTTGTTTAAGTTTTCTGTGTTTTAATTTAATATTTTGTTCAAAACTTATAGCCTGAACTTCTTAGTCCTCATTCCTCGTTTCGTAGATGTTGTACTTAAGAGGCTGCGGCAATAAAAATAGATGAACCCTTTTACACGCCCGGTAATTTGTTTTAAGCAAAGTGCTGCTTCGTTGACAACGAATGATGTTACTGGAAGGGACGGGCTTTGAGTGTTATGGCTTGTTGGTATTAGGGAACGTTTGTTTATAAGACTTGGTCTCATTTTGTACAATGCTGTTAAGACTTACACTGATTGAGACGTAGAACAAAATGAAGGAGGGAGAAGGTAAGAGCGAACGCGCACTGCAACCGAACCGGCATTTTGCCGGATAAAGACTGGGCTTGTTTTAACGTAACGATACTTTTGTTAGCGGGTAACCTATATTTTAACGTTAATTTGGTTAAAATTAACATTATCTTAATTAACGATACTTAAAACGTAACGTTGTGTAACGGTATTTGAGTTGAGTTGATATCAGCTAATTATAATTTTGTTAAACGTATAGATAAATAGAATTTTGATGTATTTTCAGAATTCTCTAAATAGACGAAGAAGGCTCTATAATTATCCGTTCCCTGAAACGTTTCCCTATATTCTGAAATTCTTTCTGAATGATATGAGAATATCCATTTTCTCAGAATAAAACTAATGTATCAGATAATATAATATGAATCTCATTCGATCAACTTATACGTATAAAGTGAATTTCTAGGAAATTTCCTACTTTACTTACTCATCAAACCTTGAAAGATAAATATAGTTCTTTGAGTTCTATTGGCAGTACTATTTGTTGTTGGGTCTTGATATTATTATACTCAATATACACTAAATAAATGACTAAATTATTTAGTCATTTATTTACTAATAGCCGTTGCGGCAACGCTCAGAGTTTGTGGAGCGTGGAACTTATCACTGAAAAAGTATCCTTTGTTTGACCCACGGTCTTTATTATATCCATGACGGTATAACTGTAAAATCATAATAGACCGACGGACAAAATTTCGCATTTATAATATTACTATAGATATTCATGTACAATTGTACGAATACATAGTAAACTAATATTTAAAAATATCACAATTTAGGCATGTATGTATACCCCAAAGCAATTATTAGAATTACAATAATTAGAATTATATATGTCACTAGATTTGTATGTAAAATTATTTCGTGTCTAGAATTTCTATATCTTTGGGTATACTTCTGACTTGCCTTACACCATGTGGTTAACGTTACTAGTACAGTCAGTGCCAAAAGTGCCAAAAGTAATATTAATGGAACTCTAAAACTTTATATGACAATTGAAAGAAGGTTTGCTTTAAAATATGTATAAAAGATGCTCATCTTTTATACATATTTTAAAGCAAAGGTCAACGTTTAGAAGTACACTGATGGACATAGGACCCCATTAGATTTCCAATCTGATCAACCATCGTCCGTGGATCTCTTATGCTGTATTACGTGGTCGCCATTCTAGAACATTTTTGGCATAGGAGCTACGCTATTATGCTTGAATTGAAACCCAGCCTTACTTGGAGGTCGGAAAGGCCACTGCGGCAAAACTGAATGGGTGAAAGTACTTGTAGGTCCTTACCACCACCCCTTCTTTTAGTCAACTATGTCACTAAACAAACTCCATACTGGTGTCAAAAGATGTAAAAAAAACCGTCTAAGGTGAGGCTTTTCCAGCAATATTAAGTGCAACTATGGTGCGATGACTCACCTCCTGTCATATTCCAATAGTCCAGCCTCTTGCACTGTAGGGAATTTTAATATAGCGAATCTCCGGACAATATAAAGGTGGCCAAGTATTGGGAAAATTCAATATAGCTATTTTGATGATCGAAAAGTAAAAAATAAATAAATACTGTCTTTGGGAGTGAAAACTAAAGACACTTTTGTTACTGATCGTACAAAAGTTTTATGTTTCAAGACATCCAACATTTAAGTTAATTAGATTTTCACAATTTGGGCAAGCAAATATGAGAATTCACAATACTCATTACTTTGTACAGCCTGAATATGATGTCATGAAGTTAGTAACGATTAGGTTAATATTAGAAACTAGCAGTCCACTCCGGCTTCGACCGTGGTACATACATATGTATGCCACTTACCAATGGTGAAATGTTTTTGAAATCGACATAGTAGTTTTGAGCTTATTCATTACAAACTTAACACACAAAAATAAATTAATATACTAAATAAAATAATATACTAGGTTTTGCTCGCGGCTTTGCCCCGGTGAACTTCCCTCGGGGATAGTGCTTTTTTCCGGGAATAAAGGTACCCTATGTCCTTCTCCTGGTCTGAGCCACCTCCCCACCAATCTTTAGCCAAATTAGTTAAGCCGTTCTTGAGTTATAAAATGTATAACTAACACGACTTTCTTTTATATATGTAGATTTACTAAAACACTCGAATTGCACTATGCAAATGACAACAACACATATTACTATGGAGATATATGCACTATTTTGTTTAAATAAGGCTGCATTAAGGTCTTTGGTTAAGACCATAAAACTTTGACAATAATAAAAGTTGACAAATAGTTCTTATAGTTTGTGGTCATCATGCTAGGATGCCACACCGGAGCTTCCGGGTTCGATTCCCGGTCAGGGCAATATGGAAAATGATCTTATTAAGATTGTCCTGGGTGTTGGATATTTATCTGTATATTGTCAAAAAATATATTACCGATGAATTAGTTTCTCATTATCACAAGTCTCGATGGAGGTTAGAAATTTGTTGATATTTAAATATTTATTTATTACTAGCTATTTCCGGGAATTCCAGGGTAAAACAAGTATTTGTGTTGTTCCAGGGTCTAAGCAATTTCCATTCCAAATTTCAGCCAAATCGGTTCAGCCGTTTTCCTGTGAAAAAGTAACCAACATCCGTACAAACTTCCGCGTTTTATAATATACTAGCTGTTCCCCGCGGCTTCGCCCCGCGTGGGACTCGGTTATATCGCGCCCAAAAGTAGCCTATGTTTGACCTCAGGTCGTTAACTATATCCCTACCAAATTTCATCACAATCGGTCCAGCAGTTTAGCCGTGAAGAGGTGACAGACAGACAGACAGACAGACAGACAGACAGACAGACAGACAGACTTTCGCATTTATAATATTAGTATGGATATGGATATGGAAGTATGGATGTATGATTAATCAAGTCCGCCTATTGTGAACATTAAAAATTTATGTAGTGCAAAAAAGTTTATTTTTAAGTTTAGATAATTATTGTTTTTTAACGTTCGCAGTAGAATCGATGAGACCCTGGGGCCTTGAAGCAATTTTTTTAAGGGAATCACAACGTATCTCCTGGAGGCAAAAGAAGACTTGAGTGCTTGCAGGTTTTTTTTCTCAGCATATCAATCTCAAAATACAGCGGGAAAACGCTGCCAGTTATCATCACTACATAGTATAAAACAAAGTCGCTTTTTCTGTCCCTATGTCCATTTGTATGCTTAAATCTTTAAAGCTACGCAACGGATTTTGATGCGGTTTTTTTTAATAGATAGTTATTCAAGAGGAAGGTTTTTATGCCCATGCAAAGCTGGGGCGGGTCGCTAGTAATTTGATAAATTGCAATTAATTTTCGTATTTTTTTTGACTATGAAATGAGATTAACCATTTTAAAAAAAGTTTATTAAACTACAAATTAATTAACCTGTAAGTTTCCTCCCTGTGGCGCTTTGGATGACTTTTTTTTTAGTTTGACAAATTGTTATTAATTTTTGTAATTTTTTTTGGTAGTAAATTAAGATGAACTTTAAAATTTTTATTAATCTACAAATTAATTAACCTTTCGAGTATCAAAAGCTAGGGTTAAAGTACATTTCAACGAAGGACTATTTACTTAACTCACCGGATTTACTCTGAGTCATACAAATAAGAGAGTTTAGAACTCTATGCTGCGGTATTAGTAGCTAATTTGCAATAAATTTTCACTGCTGTGTGTTCGAGAAATATAGCGAACAACTTTTGTCGCAAACGGTTTCCAAACTCAAATATTTTGGTCATTTATTTGATGTCAAGCGGGCACATATTCATTCGAATTGAGAAAGTTCATTAGAAATTTTGGCCCTAATTAGTGATAACGTAGACAATACTCATAGTTGGTACTATTACATATTACTAGCTGTAGCCCGGGACTTAATGCGCGTGGGCTTCGTTCCCGTTATCCTGAGAAATTCGGGAATTCATCCCAAATTTCCCTTTTTATATAAGTTTGTCATGTAATTTTAAATTTCCCTCTATCCATTTTAGTCAAAATTACTAAATCTACGGACAAAATATTTTATTATATGTATATATAATATATATTATTTTTAAGTACCTATTTACCCCTGTAACTTTTTTGCGCCGCACAGTTTTTCTGTTTCTCCCAATGGTTGACTGGTAGAGAATGCTTTTGGCATTAAGTCCGCCAATCGTATTAGTATTTTGTACGGAACAATAAAGTTTTAATAAAATAAAATAAATATTATTTAACAAATTCGCTTAAGAAATATAAAGCAAAACCCCTATCTGTCTAAAATTTAAGAGCTGTGCTTTTATCGGTGGAGACTCTTCCAGGTGTCTCTATCTTTCGTTATTCCTTTCGTGTCCTGATACGACACGACTCCCACTTTTTCCTTTATTTGTTCTACAAAACCTCTTCCTCGTCTTCCATCTATCCTGCCTTCCATAATGTTTTTCATAAAGTCGTCGTGCCGTATTAAATGTCCCCACATTTTTCCTCTTCTCTTCTTAATTTCCTTTTTTATTAAAGCTCTCTTCTCTCCTACACGTTTTAAAATAGCAAAATATTTGATATAAAGTTGTCTCCCTTTGAGTCATCATTCATCATTATCATTTTAGCCGCAGGCGGTCCACTACTGGACATAGGCCTCCGTATTTCCAGAACGACCGGTTGGAAGCGGCCTGCATCCAGTACCTGCCTGCGACCATTTTCAGGTCATCTCCCTGTCTCCCTTTGAGTCAAAGCAGGAATCTAACTTGTGTTGCAACTGGGAAACCTCTAGTATGAAGATGTATGATAAACAAATAATAACATATTTTATCTGAAACTGATCAATCGGTATTACAGACAATTTACACTGGTGCCGAAGCGAGAACAATTATCATACGAGCTTGGACACCAATTTTGAGCCCATAAGAACATTTGAATAGACCATGGACTCTTTAAGAATAAAATCGATACGGGCGTACTTTCCCATCGCTTCCACTGGTCAAGTTTTCAAGCCCTGCGCTACGAAGTAGAAACACAATATTGATAGATAATTTATTTCACACAGATCTACTATCAATTTTCCATAGCATGAATTGATTAAAGCCCACCCCCACTTGCCTCATATACACTGGGTCTAAATTAAGGCCAATAGCTAAATAATTAAGTTGAGAAGTGATCGTTAACCTTTACTCGGGTACGGACCTGTATGTCAGTTTGAATTAGTCAATTTTATAGTTTGCATGAGGGCAAGATCTCATAATTTTTTTTCTTCTAAATAAGAAGAAAAAAAAGCTTTATTTTTTTATTTTACTAGATATATTACCAGATACACAATTAAAGTATTACACACAGGTTTGGAGGTGAACCAGCTTATAGGCTGTTAGTATTATAATTTTGTGTAAAACAAGCATGTATATAATTACATTTCCACTGTGTTCCACAATAAATAGATTGATTTGATTTGATACATAAATTTAAAAATCACCATTTAATTTTAGTCTTCATTGTCGTTTATGACAAAGTATGTTTAGGTATATACTTATATAGGTTGCTGTACCAACGATAATCTACAAATTCGCAAGCAATTTAGAAATCTATACATATTTCTGAATAAACCTAAAATAGAAATAGTAACTGGAAAGTCATCTTCACTACAAATTCGTTGAAGAATGTTTAGGCAACAGAACAATAATAATACGTATATTATCAACAAAAAACATTATGCATAGTCATTAAAATTTATTGATAAGATAACATATTTACGTTATCGTATAATACCGATAAGTATTCACTTATCTTTAGAGCCAAATCTAGACAGATAACTAAAATACATCCTAATGCAAAATACCGAACGGGTCGCAACCTCAAGGCCAGTACAAAAGCGCCCGATTGCAATACGGATTAGAGTCAGGTAGTAGTGAATTAATTTGAAACGTACCAATGATTTAGTGGCTCTGGCTGGACCTAATTTGGTTATAGATGATGTGGCCCGCTAGTTTATAGCGCGCAATTAGCAATTGCAAGTACACTTTTAGTTAGTGTTACATTGATTTGAGTTTCGACTTACGTTAACACTTCGATAACTTCTGATTTAAGAATAGGTAGCGCACGAAAAACGTGTGACTAGTTTGGCTTGCAAGCCAACGTTGTACGCAGAAAAAATAGGCGGGGAATTTGATTGCGTCATTTATTGCCACTGGTTATTGGTCGATAATATTAGGTGGCTTTGTTGTAAAAACTACATAATTTATTTCTAGTAAGGTGTAGTGTGGTTTACATGGGTTTACATGTATTAATTGAAAATAAGAAGAAGGTGTAGTGTGGTTTACATGGGTTTACATGTATTAATTGAAAATAAGAAGAGATAATACGCTGTCACACTGATCCTGGAAATAAATCCGGGTCAAAACATTTCTATTCGGATAATTTCTCTGTTCTGTGGGTATGATAGTTTCTAGTTTTATTGTCTATTCCTTAGATATTAATTTATTAATTTTCTATTATTATTCCACTGCAGCATATAGCTATGCCTCCACATTAGTGATTTCGGCTTTGATCTTATCTTTTTCATAGTGATCCTGCTATTTTCTTGGATGTCATCCATCTAACGTGCGATTTACCTCAATTTATGTAAATTGTATGATTGTGTAATAAGTCAATTTATTATGAGCAGAGCATACAAGCTCTTTGTGTGAGCTGCACACGAACCTTATAATCTATAGATACTCATACCACCATAATAAATAAATGATAGAATATTACTCAAACTGCTGACTTATCGCTATTAATATTAAAGTTTAAAATTTCTTCTTTGCTGGAACGAAGATGCTCTACTAGGTGAACAATTTTAATTTAGACATACCAACTTGCAAGCATTTTAGTTTCTCCTCACTAAATAAACCAAGACTAAGTACTGAATAATAAAATAAGGGACAAAAGGACTGCGTACGGTCGGATTTAGGTGTATGCATATTTGAAGTACCTGATTTAGTTAAACAAAGCCGGGTTTGACCATCGACAACCTAAAAGCTAGCACAATACTGGTACATTTCTTCGTGAGTAGATTTCGAAATGGATTCAAAATAGAAATACGAAAACTGGACAAAAGTAGATACGTAAATAAAGAGAATTAAAAAAACCGGTCAAGTGCGAGTTGAACTCGCGTGGAAATATATTTGAGATCCTCATAACGAGCTTTTTCATTTGATATGTCACACGATATGGTTAGCGAATCTTTTTTTTTAATGTTTTTATTTACCCTCCAAAAGTGACCCCCAAATTCATAATTTGTTTATTTACGTTACACATGCACCTTTGGGTCTTTAACTTACATATGTGTACCAAATTTCATTTCAATTGGTCCAGTGGTTTCAGAGTAATCGGCTGTGACAGACGGACGGACGACAGACGGACAGACACGCCAGTGATCCTATAAGAGTTCCGTTTTTTCCTTTTGAGGTACGGAACCCTAAAAATAAGAAGATTAACTGATTTTACAATGTGTCTGTTCTTATTGTTATCGAATTAAACTGGCTATAAGTAAATACTTTATTTAATTTTAATCATGTTATATTTTGTAGAACGTAATTAAAAAAGTGGTGTTTCTATAAAACATGTCCTTTTTAAACCGAAAAACTGGATTAAGCAAATAATATGTAAATATATGTTTTATTTTGTAATTGGTGTTTTTTCCCCTTATTGGTCTGTAAAATAAATATTGTGCAGAAAATTAGTTGAAAACCGATATAAATGGCAAAGAATTTCTTCTATAGACGGTGGTAAGTCTATTTTATAATATTTTCATTAATTTATTTTTCGATCTACAAGTTTAAATGATAAAAAAGGTTCGAAATTTAAATAAGTATGCTTTCAAAGAGAGAAATAATATACACTCGTATTTATCAAACTTTTTTCTCAAACACTGAATGTATAAGAATACACCCGAAATTTCCGCTTTTAGATAAAGCGTACACTTTAAAATAATAATCACCATAAAAGAATGCTTTCCCAAAGAAGGTCTGTACCATGTCTGTTATATTAACTTCATATCTATATGTTCCCTGGAAAACAATAGAAAAAATAAGTGGTGCATAGATTTTTCTAGCACATAAATAACTTAGACAGCGCTCTAAAATCCCAAAAGCGCTGAATTACATTCTTCTCAGAAACATCTCTCCGAGACCAGTTTTGCCAAATTCAGTTAAAGTTACATTACAAACAATATTTTGGAGATTCTGGGTTCGATTCCAGCCAAGCTATTTTGAAATTGTTGACTTGGATGTTTTGATTTCTATGATATACTCTGTGTAGTGATAGAATTCATAAATTGTTCATAACTCATTTACTTTTGTCAAACATGGGTACCTACTTAGATGTTAGTATTTAATTACATGGTGCGCCATGTTGCACCATCTGATATACAAAAAATATATTGTTGTATAACTAGAGTTCACTAGAGTTTCGTCAATTTACCCCAAAAACAAAATGCTATACGAGTATATTACATATTGGAAAATGTAGAGCATCCAGGCAGATCTCAATAGACTGGTTAATCAAAAAGTGAGTCTTATAGTGATTACTATAAGACCACTTTTTGATTATGATGTATTTAAATCTGGCATTTCAGCTCTGACAGTGATAGCTTCTCGGAAAAACAGTTGATTTATCTTATATCAAACTCAACCTGCGCGCGCGTTCGTTTGCCAAATCAAATAGCGCACACTTCTCCAGTTTCGTGTTAAATACTTCTTTTTTTATCATGGGCAATTAGAATAACCAAATCTTTCAATAATTAAACCTCAAAAAAACGTTTATGTAATTCAGGTTCTGGAACCAAAGCATATTAAATTATAGTTCCCTAAAGTAACAAATTGCAATATTGCTTACAACGGCCACTTGTAGCAGTTTTGCAACTATAATTTAATATGTTTAAAATTAACTTCAGATCTAGAACCTTAATTACATAAGACGGATTTTTGATAACTTGTGTTTTCAGTGAGTAATGATTTTTAACTGATGGTGGCGCTAGTGTTCACTAAGGTATCGTCTTAATTGCTGCTGTGATATGTTTTATTTAAGTAAATTCCTACTTACCGGTTTTACAACACATTTTTCGGCATTCAAAGTAGTTGTAATCAATTGTCCGACAGCGAAATGTTTACAAGGTTCGGGGTATTTGTAATTCCATAAAATATTTTTTCTATTATCTTTTATATTGAATACCATGATTCTTAGCTGTAACATTATAAATAGCTATAAGAATAAAACTTATAAGATAGCTAGTAGCCGCCTATTAGGGATTAGATTTTAATAGGTACTGCTAAAAATACTTCCGTGCTAAGTGATTCGATTATTTTAGGTACTATGTCATCAAAGTATTTTTGACTAATACACCAGCATACTATTTATTCATTTCAACATTGACTTTGTCATTAAAGTTATTGAGGAGTAAGCTTACATATCAAAACTAACATCTCAGAGCCATAACTGAGAATTTCATTAAAAATTCTGGAAATTACTGAATTATTTTTCGCATAATCTGGGGGCTTAGCCAAAGTCACAATCGCAAAACGTTGACAAGGTACGACAAGAACAAAATGTAAAGGATTGACATAAGATTGACTACGTGATTTACCGCAGCTTATGTCTATCCCATACATTTTGTTCTTGTCGACATTTGTTAGCGTTTTGAAATTTTCTTTTTGAGAATAAATCTAGTTAAAGTAGGGGCTGCGAGTGACAGTCTATGCGGAAAGTTTGTCCAGCAGTGGAATGTTGTCATGATGAAGTCGCGTGATTCAAGACTGACTCATCATCATCATTTCGCGTAGGAGTCACGGTCAATCGACCATGCACACCTTAGTGTCGGAGGTCTTAGAAACCGCCTCTCGGCCTCTAACGTGGTTCCTTTGACGATAATTATTAGATGGCAGCAGGGACCAACGGCTTAACGTGCCTTCCGAAGCACGGAATCATTTTAATTATCAGACTGACTGGAAATATCATACTGGAAACAGCTAAACAAAAAATGTTTCCCTTAGAAAAAAAAATATCCAAATGCCACTATCAAAAATGCAATTGTTTTAAAAGTAAGGAACTTACTTCATCTATTTTCGTAGTTTGATTTAAAGTAACTAAAAACGTCCCAAAAATGACATCATTAGCGTCCGTGCTATAGTTGCAAGTTAAAATAGCTCGGTCTACCGACTTCGGTCCACGACAAGCCTCTCCTGTACATGATGAAAGAATAAAAGGACCCTGAAATACGGTAAATTATTGTAAAGTTATTACTTAAATTAAAAGAGAAATAAACATGAAGAAAATATAACCTTTTTTATAAACAGGCTTTTATTATTTGTTTATAAAATGAACTAAAAAGCCTAAAATAAATTTACTCTTAAATAATAATCTATATATAAGAAAGTCGTGTTAGTTACACAATTTATAAGTCAAGAACGGCTGAACGGATTTGGCTGAAATTTGGGATGAAGATTGCTTAGACCCTGGAACAACACATAGGCTATATTTTGTCCCGGAATTTCCACGAGAGTGGAGCCCCGGGTAACAGCTAATACTTAATGGAAGTGTGTTACATTTTGATGGTATAAAATCAACATAATTAAATTTAATAATAATATCTAATTGTTAATTATGACAGCAAGAGAAAAAAGAAGGTGCTTAATGTTCTTTATTACACCACCAAAATGTAACACGCTTTTATTAAGTACTAGCCATTGCCCGCGGTTTCGCCCGCGTGATCTTTCCTCGGGAAATTTTCCCCGGGATAAAAGGTACCCCTATGTCCTTCGCTTGGTTCTATGCTGCCTCCTCACCAATTTTCAACCAAATCAGTTCAGCCGTTCTTAAGTTATAAATAGTGTAACTTACACGACTTTCTTTTGTATATATATAGAAGATTATTATCTATTTTAATTTAAATTAGTATTAGAAGTCTAGGTTTACTTACATATTTATCCGAACTTTTCTTTGATACATCAAGGAGAACCGGCTGAATAGAAAATAATATTACAATGCAAACATAGTAATAATACATATTGATTTAACTGAACGAAACACGATACATTAGAAACTATATTTGCTACACCAATTTAGTAGCTCGCAGACTGAGCGATTTCATCTAAAATTACATATGTATTTGATGCCACCAAATAATTATAACCAAATTTTGATTTAATATATCATAACAACTGAGTTTATTAAAAGTGTGTTTGTGTTACCGAACCCTAATCACATTTTAATAGGAGCGTTTCAAAGGCCCAGCGTGTCGATTCTGTAAATTTCAAACAACAACTCGCTTCTCATGTCGCTATCACTCACACTTCGCATAAGGTTCAAAATGACAAGCGAGAAGTGGGCTTCGAAGTGACGGGGAAATTACCTTACAGAATGCCATATCTTACGTCATCTCATACAAAATTTCACGTTCAATCTAGTTCATCTCGCTGACACGCTCGCAATGGGAGCGCTAGTATAGATTCGAAATATCAACCGAGTTTTTAAAATGCCAATCAAGAAACTCACAGCGGATTCAGATTCAATGATCAAAATGAATGTTTACAGAATCAAGGCCCTGGCTAACAATGATTTTGATAACTTATCTTGATTTATTTTACTTTGTAATTTAGAGTAACATATAAGCATTGGTCTTCTTAATTCTATTGCTTTTCCAATTGTAATTCAGTCGGTTGTGAAAAAAGAGAGAAAGACAAGAATAGTTTAATAAAATTAGAAACTACATTGACAAATTTTGCATTTTAAGTCTAGATACTTTTTTTATTGTCAACATAAATCCAGTATTTAAAGATATAGAAAATTATCTTTTCAAGCAATTATAAGAACGTTGTTGTCCTGTCAACAGAAATACGTTGATTGTGTCAACAACAAAATCCGGAAGTAATTTATTACATGGAAAATTAATATCAGATTCATTTTAATTTGGGATATTAAAAGCTCGTTTCGTATCATTTAACATTAATTCGTAGAAGGTTTTGTATTTCATGAAGTACTTTTTTTTTTGGTTTAATTATGATCTGTGCTCGCGACTCCGAAGAATCATTCCTTTCTTCGTCTTTTCTCTACGTACGAGTATTATTTGTATTGACTGTGTTTGAAGAAGCAATTATGTCAACGAATAAAAACATAGAATTATAAAATCGCGCGATTTTTTTTGTTACACTAAAACAGTTAATTTTTCAAAAAAAAATTTTTGTTAGTTATATCAGATTTTTAAGGTTTCCGGTATCTGACACAGCCTAACGGACCTTACAAATATAATTTGCCAGAGTTAACACTATAAGAAAAAAACACAATAGGTACCTTTTAAACTTTTAATACCTTTTAAAATCATTCATTCAGAGACTAGACCCTCGCCAGCACTTTCTCCTATTTAAGTTTGGAATTATATCAATATGTAACTTTATTGCTGAATAGGAATGATGTATGTGATATTGAAAAATGAAAGGCATTCTTCTAAATTCTGGAGGCCTATGAAATTCTACGGAACAAATCTTTTCTTGCACTATTAGAGTGTGTTAGTAGATATATTATCCTATTCTGTGGTTAGTAGCCAACAGAGCAACTATTGAGTCGCAGACACTCATCTTGCCTGCTCTCTCTCTTTCTCTCTCTCTCTCTCTCTTATCTTAGCGCTTTCCTGATTGCATCCTTAGCTGAATACCTCCGAGTCCATGGTCTGCTAAAATAGCTTGTCATTACATTATAGTTGTATCCATGTGTGATTAGAAACCGATACTGGATCCCCACCCTTAAACGGAGTCATCGACACAGTATTTTTCCGATCGAATATATTAAGAATAAACCTTATCTTTTGCACTACATGTCTATTGGACGGAAATATTCACAAAACTTTCATTTCATCCAAAGTAGTCCTAAAAGGATAAAATTATACAACCTAAAGGAAATAAGGTCCCAAACAATATGACCCAGATTGAATTTCCGTCCAAATTGCCGAATATCCCTAGTTCCAAACATCTGTCGTTCCACGAACTGTAATAGTCCCAATAGCCTCTTAAAAACAAATCATCCGAAAATAAGATATTCAATAACAAAACAACTATCAATGGGGATCATGTAGCGGGCTCATTAAACAACTGCCGTTTAGAAGTCCACGGCTATAAAGTTGGCGATTCCGTAGCTGCGTATATTTTAAGCGCTTTATATTATTTAGCTTCGTGCTTGAGAAGATGTAATGTCCTATGATCAGAAATCCAATCTCATCATAGGGAGAAGGCTAGTTATTTCAGCCTAGGTCATTTAAAATGTTATGGCTATATTTTTAAAATGATGTAGATATGTCTTCATTACAATAATGTTAAGGGCGGACTTAAAGCCGAAGGCTGCAGAGTTGGAAATAATTTGAGGTGAATCTCTGTTTTCTGATTTGTTCAAAACCTTTGTTTTGCCTTCGTCATCTTTCACAACAAACACAACAGCAAATGGAGAAATGGTGCATTCTATTCCTAAGATTGTATCACTTGTCTTCTTAGCTGTAATTAGTAGTTCATTCAAATTTAATTGAGTAAAGGTAAGTGGATGGTTTTTGCACCATTTTGTATATAAATGTGCGGGTCGTTTTATGTTTGTCTGTGACGTAGCTCAACGTTCAGCTGTGGACTTGTTGTGGGTGGTATTATGGTGTTGAGGTCGCTAGAAAATCCAACTATTTAGATGGACAACTTTAAGCCTTTAATAATGACCCATGGTCCAATTACTTGGTCAGAGCAGTTGGACCACTGTACCGTAGAGATAAAACAACAAAATGATTGTACGTCTCTATTTATTGCACAATTAGCTATGAAATTGCTCCTTAAAGGTAAAGAGCCACTTAGACCTACTAACTCGATGTAACTTACTTTTATTAGAATTCTTAGCAAGCCAATAAGCTCACACTTGACTTGCGATGGGGAACTGAAAAAGAATAAAGTAAGTAGACAGATCAAGTGGAAAATTACTTGAAGTCAGAACTCATATTATACATATAGTCGCGGAAACGTAAAAGCAATGATAATTTGCTACAGATAGTTACAAATAAATACCTTCATGTGCTTCGGAAGGCACGTTAAGCCGTTGGTGCCGGCTACCAAATGGTAATCGTTAAAGGAACCACGTTAGAAGCTGAGAGGCGGTACCGAAGAACTCTGACACCAGGGTGTGCATGGTCGATTGACCGTGTCACCTACACGAAATGATGATGATGATGCCTTTATTAAATAATTAAACTAGTACCACTGGACCCCAATATTTTATGTTCCTTCATAAGTTCTCATAATACTATGTTGCATTAAAATGACTTGAAAATTTCACCCTTCTATGAGTATTTGTAGCTTTATCCATTAATAAACTTGATACATAAGTCGAACTTAAAGAGAATATAATCACTACGTCTTAGTTGAACCATTCAGAGTATTTTTATAGGTTTTTTTATCACTTTTTACCACACAATTTTACTTTGGTGTTGTATAGAACAGTATTTGCAAATGTCATCAGGTCATGGCAATCTTTAGTGTAATATATTCCTTTCTTATGTTATATTTAATTTTTAAAACAGTATGGAATTTCTAAATAAGTAAGTACAAAAAAAACTTTTTTACCACTTCTAGATTGTGTTAGCTCTATTTATATTTAGATAGAGCTAACACAACCTTTAATAAGTCTAAACTGTACATGGTCAATTGACTTTTAAGCCACAAGACTGATTCGATCCACCGATTTTGTGTAAATCACAGATTCCATAAATTGCACAATTGATTCCCGGCTTTGTGTATCACAGGTTTCATAAACTGCACTTCAGCTCTCCCGGCACATTCCCTGATTTCCTGTTTGACGTCCGCATGATCCGTGTGTATTCCCACTCAATGCAAATTAAGTTCCCCAAACTGACTACCACAGTGTCGACCCGAAATACCAAGTATTCAGACCATCATTGGATTATTACCGAATTTATCGACCTTTGGTAATGTCATTCTAAATTTATTGAACGTTTTGTTCTATTCTACTTTTTATACGATCGATGGTTGATATATAGATAGATATACATACATACTTACATATCATCACGCCTGTCTCCTGTAGGGGTAGGTAGAGACTAGAGTAGATATTTCCATTAGCTACGATCCTTACATATCTCCCTTGCTTCCTCCAAACTCATCACTCTCGCCATACGCTCGCCGATTACAGGTACTCCTAATTTCTCCCTTTTTAAAAGGTCTGTGATGTTTAAACACACTGCGACCAAATCGCAGACCTTTTGAAAACGGTAAAATCGTGATATTAAAATAAAATGAAATAATCTTTTTCAATAGGTCTGCGAATCGGTTCCAGTATGTTTTAACATCGCGCAGCAACGTATAATCTATTGAGCAAAGTAAGAAAGAAAAAATAAGTAACAGGTGCAAGTGGTTCTGAGAGAACAAAAAAACAACAAAAAAAAAACGATACTCTATCATTATTATTTTTTTGATGTTGATATAATCCACAATATGGCAATATAACTTATAGCTTATTTTTACCAGTATGAAGTTTTATATAAATGTTCTTCATTTTGTCGAGTCACAGAGTTAAGTCAAGCCAATCAGTAGTCATGTCTAGTCAAGTTAGTCAAGGGCTAAGTGAAGCGGTGGAAGTTTCACTTGGCTTTATCTTGGGAGATTTTGGCGACAAGAATAAAAGTCACTCTATACGACATTGTACCACTTCCCAACACTCTCGCTTGTTCACGAACACTTAGCAAATAATAATCCACCTTTATTATGCACGAATACTCTAAAAAACACAAATATTAGAAAATAAATACAATGACGATAATTGAGCGACTTTAGCTTGGCGCCAAAACTCTCATACTCTATTATTATTATCGACCAAAATAGAGCCCAATGTCACTAATATAACTATTCCTAATGGTTATAGTGTGACATTGACAGCGTCTGTTTATTTGACATATAATCCTGTTGAGTGAAAGTGTCAAATACAGCTGCGTCTTGCTTACGACCAAGTGTATTTTTAAATTGGTCGTCTTATATATCATTCAACCATTCACTCTATTGCAACGACCCACAGACTATCAGAAATGGAATAGTTATACCGAGATTAGATAAATAACAGTATAGTGTGGTGAAAATAGTGAGGTTAACCGTGAATAATTGCAGGGAATACATAGTTGTGTTACTTTTGGATATTATGTTGGTGAAATCGGCCCTTAATTTTATAACACAAAGTTTCGAACTTACTTTGGTGCTAGCTCAATCTGTGTGATTTCTCCGTATTTATTTATCTCTGTTCTCTTAAAAAAGGTGAATAATATTAATCACTTAGATTTTCTTCTATTAGGATAATGATTTTAAACATTTTCCCGAATCTAACAGGGCTATTTAGTCTATCATACAAATGTTTAATGTAGCGTGCTAGAGCCGCGTCATAGTCGAGACCAGTCAGCTGTGGCCTAAATACGAGGAGATAGTAGCGTTATATCTGACTTAAAAAATGTATATTCATTATTGTGGCAGCAAAATTTACAAATATAGGTAATCTTAGGGATCATAATCTAATCGTTTTTCCATTTGCTACTGAGTGACTTCAGAGCTCATTTTAGGCTAACGCGTTTTGCTAAAATTTGGAATGGAGATTGGCTATATTTTATCCTGGAATTCCCATGGGAGCGGAGCCCCGGGTAACAGCAAGTATCATCATTATTGATGAATATTTCAGCCGCAGGCTGTCCACTGCTGGACATGGCCTACCCTAAGGATTTCCAAAATGACCGGTTGTAAGAGGCCTGCATCCAGCGCCTGCCTGCGACCTTCTTCAGGTCATCTGACCATCTAGTCAGTGGGCGCCCGTCAGTTATAGCATAGAGTTTCAGCAGGCAGCCGTCTTTGGAACTTCTTAAATACGACTCCCTGTGGCCAGAAATTCTCCTTCATGAAGGTGTCCAGATGATGTGAAGTAACTCTCACCACAAACGAAATAAAATTTGCTTAATTAAGGTAGAATTTAATTGAGACCTATATATTTATTCTATTAGTCACTTGTTACGACACTCCATTGTTTTTGGGAAGAGAGGGGGGTAGACCACCTTAAGCCGGTGACCACAAGACACAGATAAATACACACTTAATTGTATTATTAATACGAAAATCATACGAACTTGATAAAACTTCAATCAATAAGTACAAAGGCGGATTAATTTTCGCTACTTTTTCGTTTCCAATTGTAAATTTCACTGTTAGAGCTTCACAGAGATACAAACATCAATAAAATAATGCTACGTTTAGTTAGTAAGTTTACCAGACCCTAAACTTAATGCAATAGAATTCAATTTCACTCACGAGGTGATATAGCCTTTATCTGTATCCTCGATAATGCTGCTCTGCAATACCATAATTTAGATAAATATACTTTAAAGGAGATACTTGAAATAATTCGTAATAACTAAATTACGTGATCATTTTGTCAACGATCATAGACCTTGAGGTCCATAATAATGAGGGTGACATTGCAATAATGTCTGTTTGAGTGTGTGTTACGCTACTTGCTATTCTACTATATGGCTTAACTAACCGATCCATAGAAAGAGCAAAACATTGTCGTCGCGTGACTCAACAATACTAGCATATTTTTTTTCTTCCTAAGGCGATGCAGTTAAGTACTTAGCAACTAACATATAAAATCTACAAAAAAAAACAAATTACTTTTTAAAAAGACGTCTTAGCAAGTCTATCAAAATCCGCGGCTCTTGTTTATCTTATGCTACTAGTTGTTACGTCTGCTAGATGTTTGGGGCTCTGCAGGTTGCTCTTGGGAATAGGTAGGTCATACAGCCGTCATAAAACAAAATAAATTCATGAATTAAATTTTATTTTATACTTAGGTACATGACGAAGCTTGTTGTGAATTCATATTTATAATTTGGACAGCGAGATGCGGATTAATTCTTATATTTTAATTTTTTGATGTAATTGATACATAAAGAATAAAAAATAATAAAATAATTTTTATAATAAATACAAAGTTACATAATTTTTTAACATCTACAGGCGCGTTCTAGCATAAAATGTTATTCTAAGCACTCAAAACCCTGTCAAATTTCATTTCACGCCAATAGAGTCCTTATTATTAAAAAAAGGAGTTAAATTGATAAATTAAGAAACAAAGTTAACCAATACTTAGATGCAATTAAGATTCATAGTAAATGCTAAAAATATTTCAAATAACAATTTTTCATGTATAAAACAGCACGATTTGGTGCGTATACATTATAGCGAGTATCTATAAAATGTGACAAAAATATGACAACAATTTTATCATTAACTAGCTTTTGCCCGCGGCTTCGCCCGCATGACTTCCTGGGATGAAAGGTATGTCCTTTTCCTGGTTCCAAGCTGCCTCTCCACCAATTTTCAGCCAAATCAGTTCAGCCGTTCTTGAGTTATAAAAAGTTTAACTAACACGACTTTCTTTTATATATAAGAAAGAAGATGACATTTTTTACTGTACTTATCTTATTATTTTTTATCAAAGAATATGGAAGTCTCGCGCGGCCTCAGGCAATTTTTTTTAACTATGATTTTTATATATTTCGTCTCTGAAGTAAACACTAATTAGAGCGGCCAATCATTGTATCATAGGTTTGTGATAAAAAAAATATTGTTATAACTTATAATGAACATGCTGATAATGTGATAGTCTCACTCTCTCATCTAAGCGCTGTCTCGGTGGCGTCTTCAGCTAGTTGCTTTGGAACTCCAGGTGGCCTACCACCATCTCTTAAAACAATGCAAGAACCATTGAGTAAGGGAGATGTCGCTTTACATTTTGTATTGCGCTGTCTCGTTTACTCACTCGTTTTTGCATGGTTTTAAGAGATGTAGTAAGCCACCAGGGGGCTTAGTCATAGCCAGTCATAATTTCAAAACGTTAGGGAATGTCGACAAGAACAAAATGAATGGGACTGACATAAGCTGCACCAAATCACGTGGTCAATCTTATGTTAATCCTATACATTTTGTTCTTGTCGACAGTCGTTAGCGTTTTCAAATTGTCAATTTGGCTACGGGGGCTGGTCCGCTTATTTATAAAGGTGGTGGACTGGAAGCAATTATAAGAAAAGTTTTAATTTTTTTTTTCTATAACTACTAATTTAATAATTTTATAAATAATCGATTCGACTAAATATTATTTCAAGTGTAACTTTTTATCAAAAAACAAATATGTATCAGAGTATCTATTATTATCTTTGTGTATTAATAAAAAAAAAATTAAAAAATTAATCTGCTTTTACGTATGGAAAAACAAAACAATGAAAAAAAATCTTTATAGAATTACACTTACTCAGTATTCGAATATCCTTGACACGGCACAAAACTAGTTTCTCACAATATATAAAATGATTTAAGTAAAACATAGATAATACAATTTTAATTTTATCAATTTTAGTCTCTATGTAATGGCAATAGTAGTTGTATTGGAACGGATTCGGATAGCTACTGTGTATTCAAGTTACAATGCTATGAGTACACGTCTAGAGTTGCTTGTGGTTTAACGTGTGTATACAGCGGAAATTATTTAATAAACGTCAATCAAATGTATAGAATTAAGATAATATAAGTGTGTGTTAAAGTATAATATTTGTGTATGTGTACGTACTTATTTATAAATTTAAAAAGGTAACTATCATTACATTTTAAAATTATAGTAGCGCTAAATAATAGATCAAAAAAATTAAAATTGTAAGTTTTTTTTAAATATGTGTATTTAATTTTTTAGTTTAAGTAATTAAGGATCTTTAATTATGTAAATATTTGTCTTTATTACGAAAAATAAACAAAAGTAAATGTAAATATGGAATTTTGTTGCCCATTTAATATTTTACATTTAATTGATTGGTCTATTAATTTACTGGATAAATTTTTAATAATAATAATTCCACAACAATTTTATATTATTTACTATATTGTAAAATTTCATTTCATAAAAACAAATATTTACTAAAACATTTATGTGCTTTGTGCCACTAAGCAGTTTTGATGATATTTTATCAAAAGAGTTAAACAAATTTTGATAAAGTTATCTTGGAGAATGTAAACTCCTAATTAATAACAATGAAACGATAAAAATATATCTATATAATTTTTAATCTTGTATTTGGTTTGCAAGTATCAATACTGTAAACTGAGGGAATCGGCGAATGGGGGAATCATAACATAGGCGATGCGGCTACCAACCCATCACTATTGATATCCTGTTTCAACTGTCATCATGCTAAACGTAGTCTAAGGTCTTTTAGCTCTAGGCTCTGTCTACCCTGTATGGGATAAAGAAGTGACTGTATGTAAGTATGGTATGTAAGTAGCATCAAATTTTATAAATATGCATTGTTATATAATTCTGGCAGCGAAAGGGTTAATATACTAGCTGATTTAGCTTTGTTCAAGTATAAAACCCGGCACATAACTTGGCAACAAACGGGACGTACGGGGGGTTGCGCATGTTAAAATTTGTATGAAAATCGGCTACTGCGCATTCAGTCATTTCAGTTTCTTGCCAACTTACATGCCGCGAACTACAAGTACCACTTAAGATTATTTAACCCATAGATTAAAAAAAATATTGCCTGGGTAGAGAGAAGGCGCGCGATTTTCAATTTCTATGATTTAACCTATTTCCCTATTCAATTTTATTATAAAATATAAATTTAAAACTTTGCGCTTTTTCTACGTTTATTAAAAAATAAGTCTTAACTTTTCATGATAAGGGTATTATATAAATAATTACATAAATATTTCTAGTTTCAGATAACAAAAATGACGTCAAATATGAATAAACTATTAACAAGGAGTAAACGATTGCTTTCGTCAAAACCGAATTTGATCTCAACGAGGAACCAAAGTATCTGGACACAAGACCATGTTGTCAAATCTCCATATAGAGATGTGGAGATACCACAATCTACGCTCACGGAACATATTTGGGAGAAAATTGACAAATGGGCTGATAAAACCGCAATCGTAAGTATGGGTTTAGAACGTATGATATAACTATTGATAAGATTCGATTCTGTTTTGTTTAGTATTTTTTTAATGATAAATAATATCAGTCTCGACGTATGTAGACATAAATGTTCTCTTCTTTTAACATATTTAAATATTTGAATAGTTAGCAATGTGCTTATCATACTATTTCTATTGCATTATATTTAAAGGCTGATTGATGATGATCAACAGATATATTGTTCGTTAACAGTACAATAAAGAGATTTCTCCGCGAGTTCACTGCTGGACATAGGCTCCCCCAAAGATTTCCAGAATGAGCGGTTGGAAGCGGCCTGCATATAGCTCCTCTGTCTGATTTGCCACAAATCAATGGTTACTTAGTTTTATGAATAAACAGGAAAAAATGCAGTGGTCTAATATTATAATGGGAACCACATGGCTGACCCACAAATTTCAATTTCTTTGGAATTTATTACATAAATCACATTTAACTCATCACTACATCACTATCACTACATAGCATAAAACAAAGTCACTTTCTCTGTCCCTATAGTCCTATGTATGCTTAAATCTTTAAAACTACGCAACGGATTTTGATGCGGTTTTTTTAATAGATAGAGTGATTCAAGAGGAAGGTTTTTATGTCCACGCGAAGCCGGGGCGAGTCGCTAGTTGTGATTAAAACAAGTCATTTATTATAGACACTAATTGCAGATATGCGGAGTAACGAAACGTAATTACACGTATGAAAAGTTACATAAATATTCAAAAAATTTCGCAGCAAATCTAAGAAAGAAATTGAACATTAAAGATGGAGATGTCGTTTGTGTGATGATGCCGAATTCGCCAGATTACGCTTTAACTGTACTAGGATCTTTAGAGGCTGGAGCAGCAGTAACTACCGTTAATCCAATATATACACCTTGTAAGTAATACAAAAGAATTTATATTGAAAAAAAAACTCAAGAGTCAGCACAAATGGATCTTTTTGTTTTCATTATTTACAAACAAGAATATGTTTATGTTTCCCAAACAAAACAAACAAAAACAAAACGTGTTCACAAAAGACTTTATTTTTCTTTACTACTTCTTTGGCAAACGTCGCTTTGTTTACTGCCTGATAGTAATATACGAATATAAAGTAAAAATCTTTTGTCATAGGACCGATTGATTTTCTTCCGTGTTTTTTTTTTAAATATTAATATGCTTTTCATTTACATACTAGGAAACATAAATGAATACCAAAAATTACATTTAACATATAATATTACTGGTTTTTATACCTACACTACTTACTTTTATGTACGGTCACGTTCATAATTGCAGTCATAGTTTTTTATCGTTTTTGTTTTGCGAACTATGACTGCAATTATGAACGTGACCGTACTTTAAAGATCCTTGATCTTTTTTATAATTTTTATTTGCCAAACGAGAGTCCATAGATTGTCTCCAGAAAATCATTGATATCCCGATCGATTTTCAGATGAAGTTTCCAGACAAATAACACTTTCTAAACCAAAAGTACTAGTCGGAATACCAGAAACAATATCTATTATAAAAGAAGCAATGAATTTATCTAAAGTAACACTTCCTATTATTGCTTGTAAAGGATATAATAGCTCCAGTATACCAGACGGTACTATATCTTTAGATGAATTAGCCCTTGATGACAATGCAGATCATAGTGTGCTTAAAGAGGTTATGAGACGTTCTGAAGATACGGCACTGTTACCATATTCTAGTGGAACTACTGGATTACCAAAAGGAGTCCAGCTAACCAACAGAAATCTTGTATCAAATTGTGTTCAACAAGATGTTGATGATATTAAGTATTATGATGAGACTACAGGTGAGTAAAATAATTACTATTGAAATATTAAATGAAAGCAATTATAATCGCTATATATATTATACTGTCTCAATGATCTATAAAATCAACAAAAAAGTAAAAATTTCGCTGCTTGGTAAGAGATGCGTTTTTAAATTTTGATAGATGTTCAATATCATAAATGGCTCATGTATGCACTATAGAAATATTACTGACTTTTATTATAACCAAAACAGAAAACAGTGGCAAATAATATCTTTACCAGCATTGTCAAAAAAATCGAGCAATATTGAAATTTCCCTCATTATAGCAATTGTCGTACTTATATGGGCTCATAGTGCATCGATAAATTGATTCAATGTTGTCGTTGTCATTATTCGCTTGACAGAGCAACTGATAGCATCCGGAATCAATTTCAATCGTCTGCAGAGACATTTTACCGAATCATAAATGCATTATTTATAGCGTTACAATTGAACTTTTACATTTCACTAAAGTTTTGGTAGCGTGCCTTTTGAAGAAGTTCAAATACGGCTAAGATTGACTTACAATTACGCTACTTTTTATTTTTGGGAAAGTTTATGGTACTATACCTAGCAGAGATTTAGTTATCAAATCCCAGCACTGTCCCACTAATGGAACCGCAATGATAAAAAGTATAGTACAAAAATGTCGTTTCATTAGAAGATGATTAATTAGATCTTTGCTAAGAATATGGGGTGTAAAGTCAATCGAATTTACGAGTATAATAATTTGTATATCTAGACGCCAAATAGCGTCTCAGACCTGACTTAATTTTTTGGAAATTTATATTACAGCTTCATACCAGGACAGAATATTGGCAATTTTACCATTTTATCACATCTACGGGCTTTCTATTACACTACTACACAAACTGTCAGTGGGTGTGAAATTGGTTTCACTCCCAAAATTCAATCCTCAAACATTTTTAAACACCATGAAGGAGGAAAAGATAACCTTATTAAATGCTGCACCACCAATTAGTAAGTGTTTTTGATAAAAAGTCAGAATGTGTCTGATAATGTTTGGAAAAATCATTTTACTACATATTTCAGTTAAACGTATTGACTTTTCAAACAATTTCAGTATTATTCATTGGATCTCACCCAGAACTGAACAGAGGACATTTGGATTCACTTAATTTGATCACTAATGGAGCTGGTCCGCTTCCAAAGTTAGATGTCGACAGAGTTCTAGAGAAAGGAAGAGTAAGTATTACTAAGTACAAGGTCACATAGAAAAGTATACCATCTTATGTGTATATTAAAGGTAAAATTCGTGTATTATTTCTATATGGCCCACCCTAAAAAAGTAAATGTCTATCACACGCATAGACTTAATATTAGTGTATTGAACAGAATTAATAATAGTAAAATTATTGAACAGAATAAGTGTCACTCGATCACTATAAGATTGTAAAATTCCAAATTTTACTGAAGATTTTTTTTTGTCTCAGATGTAGTTTATTCCTTGTAATTTTAAGCAATCTTTTTAATATTAAAAAAATATTTACTGGTTTGCCAAAGATTTAATAAGAATTTGTTTTCTTTTTTCTTCAGAAAGATCTGATCTTCTTGAACTTATACGGTTTGACAGAAACTTCCCCTCTGGCGACAGCTTTACCAAAACACATGAAGGACGTCAAAATTGTCGGGTTCCCTATATCTAATAGTGAAGCCAAAATTGTGGATTCTAACATGAAAACCTTAGGCCCTGATGAGGTACTCGTTATCATACTTTTTAAGCACCATAATATATTTTTTTTAGATATACTTCAATTTTATGCAATTGCTTTTCCAATCATATTATACTTCTTAGCGTTCTTAGGCACGATCTCATGGTTAAAAAAAATTAAAACTTCGCTTTCTGATAGACTTCAGTCCATAAAGATATGCGATTAAAATGCAACCGAGATAAGGCTTAGACATTATTATACATATAACAAAGACTTATTACTAACCAATATTTTCCAGGTTGGAGAACTACTTCTTCGTGGACCTCATATTATGAAAGGCTATAGAAATAATATTGAGGCTACTAAGAACGCCATCACAGAAGATGGTTGGTTAAAAACTGGTGACCTAGCTTCTATAAATAAGGATGGAGGAGTATCAATAGTTGATAGGCTTAAGGAACTTATCAAGGTTTGTTTAATTTTATTTCACCATATCGATAACCAGCCCACTTCAGTCTACCGCTGGATACAGGCTTTCTATGTAGTTATTTCAAAAAATACCATTGTGTACCATGAAACTGAAGAACATGTAACTGTAATGTCTTTGTGAAGAGAAAATAAACAATTTATTATTATATTATAATTGTCTAAAAATTGCTATTCAGGCGAATCGTAAATGCTATAGAATCAAGTAGTACTTACTCTATAGATAAATATGTGTATAGATAAATAGGAGATAATATAATACCAAGTCATCTTGTTTTGGCTTACGGACAAATGTTCGATGTAATCATATGCATAGTGGGTTAGCATACACTGAAAACTGAATGGTTATCCTACTGCATTACTACTTATAATCATATAAAATTCTACTTTATTTTATAGGTCAAAGGATTTCAAGTAGCGCCAGCAGAATTGGAGCACCTGTTAAGGGAACATCCTGATGTTCAAGATGCTGGAGTAGTCGGTTTCCCTGATCCAAAAACGGGAGAAGTTCCAAAAGCATTTGTTGTATTGAAAGAGGGCCACAAAGTTGACCCAAAGGACATTATCGAATTTGTCAGCAAAAGAGTGGCAGAATTTAAAAGAATAAAAGAAGTAATATTATTAGACAGTCTGCCAAAAAACCCGTCTGGAAAACTTTTGAGAAGAGTACTGAAGCAAGAGTATAGTTAATGAGTGTAATTTTAAAATTAAGTTTATAGAAATCGTGGGCAGTTATAAAGATTTTGGAATTTTAACACATAATTCAGATTGATGCTAAATTTGACTTATATTCGCAAATGAGTTAACGTTTTTATATTAATGTTAGTTATTTGGAACATGATATTAATAAATAATCTATTGGTCAATTAAGGCACATTTCCAATCATATTTTAATTTATTTTAAAAAATAAAATTGTATTTTATATTAATATTTTTGTGAACTAAAAAAGGGTGTTGAGATTGTGTGATCCATGTAGAGAGGATGCAGTAGAACAGACTTAAAAAGATATGTTCAAAGCAGAGTTGACTGGGAGCGGAGATATTAGGATCTGCAATAAAAAATTTGCATTGTAAGAGATAGATAGAGCTAAATATCTAAACCTCTGGATTCGTTTGTAAATGTGATGACTCAAATCATGTCAAATCTATGACTTGCTCAACTATCTAAAAACCACAGAATAAGGACAGTATCAGAGATCTAGTCCACCCAAAAGAGATGTGACAAAATGATTTGGTACAATGAATTACTTATAATAACAATAACTAAATAATAATAAAATCTACTGACTTAATTCTATCTCACTGCTTTATCTGCTGTACACTTAGATAAGGCCATATAATAACTACGTAATTTTTATGAACGTGTATTATTTATCTATCTCTATAGATATAATTTATGTGTACATAACTCTTATCAGATAGCATAAAGGTAATAATGCCTAGTAGGTGATTTTGCCATGACAACATTGTGCGATAAAATAACCACAAAATCAGGTGGGCTATAAGCCTGATTGCCTACTCATTAGTATAAAAATATGTATTATGACGCGGTGTGCACGTGTCCGTTTACCGCCTTTTCATCATGCTCCACACATATTATCTGTAATGATGACCGCCGCGTCGCCGCTAAGATAGCAAGCAAGTAGCGCGCAAAACGTCACATTCATTCTATATTATACTTACCTAAAGAATTTCGAATGGCGCGCGGTCTCAAGGCAATTTTTTTTTACCTCATTTTTTTACTGGGCGAAGTCAATATATATTCAGAGCCATTATGACTCGAAAATAAGAAGTACGTCACAGTTCATGAAATGGTAAAGAAACTTGGAACAGAATCTGGAATAGGTACAATTTTATTTTTCTTTTACTGCCACTGCCTTAAATAAACAACACTTGAAACCTTTTCAAGCAAACTTCATAGGTTTTCTCGATTTTCTTGAATATACCAGAAAGTTGGTTAGCGTTTGTACGCGCTGAAGTGAAGTCACGTGCGTTTTTAACAACTAAACTTCTCCTATTCAGGCTTCTATGGCTCGTATTTCGTTGGAATAGAGAATACATTACTAAGTTTTTAGGGTTCTTGAAGTTTTTAAAGGAGGTAGTATTTTATCTGTTCGTGGACACCTATAAAAAGTTAAGGGGAAAACTTAAATGTTGTTTGTGTTTAAAAACTTTGAATCTAACGCAATTATGTTATTAAGGATTTTATTTAGGAAATTTAGAGATTTTGTGAAAATATATATGTATTATATACGAGGGAGGTCTGTACGGATTGTAGTCAATGAAAATCTCTAGTCTCTGCCTACCCCTGAGAGAGATAAACGTGATGATATACATATATTGCATTCTGGTTTGTAAGGTGGCTTTGAAATGACTGAGAAACATTGTCAACATATACGAAATATAGGCACCGCCGCTCATGGTATCTGCAAAGTTTTTTTAGGACATTTTTTTTTATAGCCTTAATTGTTCCACTGCTGGGCAAAGGCCTCCCCTCTTGTCTTTCACGCGTCCCGGTCACTCGCCGCTTGTAGCCATCCATGGATGGCCTGGATGGCAAATGGGAACTATATTTTATAGCATTTAATTTTTAAATATATTTTTATTTCATTTTTTAATGTGTTTGGTAAAAATATTAAAAAAAAAATTGGTTGCCTGTAAAGTCGGTATACGGGCGAAAGTTTTACGTGACAACGACTTTGAGTCTGTCTCTCTCGCTCTTAGGGGACGCGTGCCTCTCACTCGCTCTCATTGTGAGCGCATCGTAACGTTACCGAGCGTTACACTTTTTCATAAGTGACTCCCAGCCGCAACCTAATTTAAGACGTTGTCACGTCAAAAACTTTTATTAGTCTCGCCGCAGTACTAAAATTGCACTTAAAACTTACCTGTTCATAATAAAAGAACAAAGCACTAAATGAAAATTCACTAGAATTCTTTATTCATAAAAATTGTTTGATGTCCAATAGGTTAAGGTTTTCTTTTTTCTTCTGCTTTGTTTATCATCATATATTATCGTTTCTTTTGACGTGACAACGTCTTAAATTAGGTTGCGGCTGGGAGTCACTTATGAAAAAGTGTAACGCTCGGTAACGTTACGATGCGCTCACAATGAGAGCGAGTGAGAGGCACGCGTCCCCTAAGAGCGAGAGAGACAGACTCAAAGTCGTTGTCACGTAAAACTTTCGCCCGTATACCGACTTTACAGGCAACCAATTTTTTTTCTTATTTTCTCTATTCCATTTTGTTTACTACTAGCGACCCGCCCCGGCTTCGCATAGACATAAAACCTTCCTCTTGAATCAATCTATCTATTAAAAAAAACCGCGTCAAAATCCGTTGCGTAGTTTTAAAGATTTAAGCATACATAGGGATATGAGACAGAGAAAGCGTCTTTCTTTTATACGAGTACTCTGTAGTGATAGTGATAAGCATACCTACAACAAAGAGTTTTCATTCATTCTTTTGTTGATTGTGGAAATTAGTTATTTATCTGAATTTGACAAAGCATTTTTTTGTTGTTTTCACGTTTGAAATAATGATAAGTACACTGTGAATAAAATCTTAATACTTTTTCTTTCTTATAAAGTTGGATAGTCAATTAACCATTAATACCCTGGCCGCAGAGTTTTTAAACTGTGAACTAAGAATAAACGCAATCAAATGATAGAGATACTTTATGCGGCTTCAAAGCTTGAAATACCGGTATTTTTGGAAAGCGGTATCATTTGATTTTGGTGTGATACCGGTTCCAGACTGGTACTTGTACTATTATTTATTTATTAAAACTTTATTGTTCCATAATACAAAATACTTATACAATTGGCGGACTTAATGCTAAAAGCATTCTCTACCAGTCAACCAATGGGAGAAACAGAAAAACTGTGCGGCGCCAAAAAGTTACAAGGGAAAATAGGTACTTAAAAATAAACAAATATACCACGATGGCTATTAGTTCGTCTAATATTAATATTAATATATTAGTGACGTGTTGCAACACGTGCAATTATGTTTGAGTAACGAATAAAGCGCGGTGACGTCACGTACGCAGTGCTACCGAAATAAGATACCGGTACTCATTTGGAACACCTGTTCCAACCCTTGGGTACCTACCCAAGTACCGAAATGAACAGAACCTCTAAATACCAGTATAGAACCGGTACTTAAGCCTAAGAACGACAATATATAATTTGGATTAATCCATTATAAACAGTAGGAACTGTGGTTAGGCAACAGGGCTGAACATACGAAAACACGAAATCGCTAGGTAACAGGAAAACCATTTAAGTCGTACTGTTTTCGCCCGACTTCGTGAAAAGTTTGACAGCAATTACACCGAACTGTAACAAGAATAACTTGTTACAAAAACATCAACCGTCGAGAAGTAGATTAGTAATTCTAAAACCACTGACGCGTTAACATTTCCATTTTTCCATAAGATCGTTTCATCGACGTGACAAATTTGACTTGTATTACAAAAATACGATTCACGATTTTTCTGCTAAACCAATTTGCATAAAACTTCGCATACACATAGTTAGGAGTACTAAGAAGGACATAGGATACCTTTCCCGAAATTCACGCGAATGAAGCCGCGGGTGAAAGCTAGTTACTTATAATTCTCTGATTAATAAATTTTACTTCTCTAAAAATTTATTGATACCAATAAGGCACATCGCTGCCTATTACAGGACTGTGTAAAAGTAGCCGAACAGATCTCCCTCCAAACAATTCTAGGTTAACCCGTCGCCATTTCTGAAAGTATAATGGCAATCTCGGATTAAACTAAGTTTTAATTAGTTGCAATAGTGAATTGGAAAAGTAAAGGGGTTTCGGGAGGCCAGTGGCTCATTTGGAATTCTAATTGTCGTTTTAATGCGTAATCAATCCTTATTAAGCTTTGAGCTGAGTTTAATGATCTTATTTTTTTTACTTTTCGTTGACTTTTTACAAGATTCACTAGACTTAAAAACTTGTTTTTCTTCTTATATATGTTTTTAACGGCGATTAAAAAAACAAAACTTATATCTAAACTCTTAGGTACATCTTCAACTTGTAATTAAAACATGGGTTGTTGTTGATTTTTCTCAAAGTTTAGTCAGCTAAAAATTGTAGTAGGTACCTACCTCATTTTACTTAATAAAAAAACTTTGGAGTGGACTTTAAAACAGATCTACCTGAAAATGGTAAAATCATATGTAACTAGCGACTCGTCCCGGCTTCGCATGGGCATAAAAACCTTTCTCTTGAATTACTATATCTATTAAAAATATGTTTTGTAGTTATTTACATTTACGTTGCGTAGTTTTAAAGATTTACCCCCGTATTAAGAAACGTTTGTTAAGCCCATGTTAGCTAAAATGTGTTGCGTCTCGTTCTTTCAAATGAAGTGTTAGGTAAGAGAAAAAGAGGCAAAACATATTTTAGTTAAAATGGGCTTAACAAAAGTTTCCTAATACGGGGGTTTAGCATACAAAGGGATATAGGGACAGAGAAAGCGACTTTGTTTTATACTATGTAGTGATAGTGATGAAAGAATAAATGAAGTACACAATTCGTCCATTTTATAATAAAGTCAATGATTTCTACTTTTCGCGATATTCTAACTAGGATTACCACAGGCTTGGGCCATTTTAAATGTGCCGGATTTAGAAGGACTTTAGCGTCTTCAATATTTTATTGAAGCCCTATCTCCAATTGAACATAAATTATGTTAAATTACTTCTAAGTAATGACTAAAAGAAGATCTTAAGCAAAAGAGGTTTATAAAGACTTCGAATTATAAGATTAATATAGTAGGCTAAATTTTTACTTTATAAATGGTAATAACAATAATTTTAAGGCAAAATAAAAAAGTTCATTCAATGTTTTATGATGTCTAAAGTTAAGTTTCTTTCAATTTCTTTCCGTATTTCGCGGCTCTTCTGGTTAATTTTTTTTTTCAATTTTACATAATTAATCATTTTATTTACAGCATTACAAGGCATATTTATATAAATTTCCTTTAACTGCAAAATAACTGGGTAAAAAGCCCCACGGCAAGGATGAAATGAAGCGGCTCTAATAAAAATACATGCACGTTTTATGTCCACCCATTTGTATGTAAATGAGCACGCTTAATGTACACATTCAGTTTTATTTTGCCACTAGTTTGTTTTGCTTTACAATTTGTACGAATTTCCCTTGATTACCGTTATGATATTTAATTATATTCGCCGTGTTGTTGGTGGTTTAAGAATACACCATCCTCTTTTCTTCGTCCGAACGTGTTTTCCCGTTTGCGTCTTCAGCTTACGCTTCAGGATATGCTATTAATCATGGTCCTGATTTGGCGGAGGTTATTACAATAAAGCGACTGCCGTCTGACCTCCGCAATCCTTTTTTAAAGGGAAACCAGATCCAGGAACATGACCCGGGTGTGTTAGTGGCCAACACTGTCAGATTTTTCAGGCTGCCTATAAAGACAACTGACATAGCCTAACGACTGCCATCCAGCCATAACAGCCGGGAATAACGGCTTAACGTGCCTTCCGAAGCATGGAGGAGCTCGAGATAGAAATGCCACTAATGGCGACCAATCCAATCATGGCCGCGCACTCGCCGTCGCCGTCGCTTAACGTGCACTATCATTAAGAAAACGCGCGCTGCGCATGGCTATCGAGCTCCTCGCAAATTCATGGTGTCTTTAGTACCTCCTTTATTCCGTCGTAAAATTAACTGAGGAGTTTTCAGAAGTCTAATTTTATTCTATGGCGATTTGTTTTAATGTCAGGCAGGCAACCGTTGATAAAATGATGTTGAACCTTACAAAAAGAAATTGTTAAGGCAACTTTGTACGGGTTTACGTTAAAATTCAAAAAGAGTGTGATATAAATGATAGTCATTTAATAATATTACATAATAAATAATTTATCTCATTTCTCATACAATCAGATGCTTACAGATTAAAACAAGTGTGAATGCTAGCCGTGGTGTTCGAACGCACTATTACCTGGTCATAAGGAAAATGCTAAGATCAAAAGACAATAGAAGCAGTCCGAAATCAGTAAATTAGTAATTCGAAGCCGTAAACAGGTTAATAGTCAAGATAATAACAGAAATCAGACTATGTTTTCATAACAACTATTCAACGCAGACGTAGTACTAGTAACATATCCTATAATAATATTATTACTGGCCAATTTGGCGCACTCTGTTCAGCAAGTGGAAAATACACTGAAATACGGATATTTCATAGTAGTTTAGTTGACGGCCTCCGTGGCGTAATGGTTAACATGCCTGCCCGCTACTCAGGAGGTCACGGGTTCGATACCCGGTCGGGTCAAGACTAAAAAATGATATTTTTCTGATCGGCCTAGGTCTTGGATGTTTATCTTTATGTATTTGTTTTGAAATATAGTATCATTGAGTTAGTAACCCCTAACACAAGTCTCGAACTTACTTTGGGGCTAACTCAATCTGTGTGATTCATCCCTAAATTTATTTATTATATACAAATTTCATCCAAATGGGTCCAGCGGTTTAACCGTGAAAGCGTAACAGACAGACAGAGATAGACTGTCGAATTTATAATATTAATATGGATTATTATTAGATATTTAGGTAAATAAAATAAGGAATTATTTTTTAGGTTTAAGTTAATCTTAAAGTAACATGACTGCTTTGAGCAACAAACAAAAAAAGAAACAAATAGAACCCCAAAAAATCTCTCACACAAATTCATAACCGTTAAAGGTAGTTAAAAAAGGCCCACAGGCCATTTTTCACTTGCCTACGAATTTCGTCAAGCATAGCATACACGGTTCCATTCAAAAGACTGGATTTCGACAGGGCCTTTTTAATCAATTCGAATAGCTTCGGGCTAAGCTTGTAATAGAGAGAAATTCGGAGAGATTTTTTCCTAGTTTTCCATCACATTGGTGCCCGATGTGCTGAATACAATTTGGAAGATTTTCAATATGTCGCATATCTCATATTTTGGCGACAATAAAGTTATTACCTACTCAAATATGAAAGTAAGGCTATATAACAATATTTTACCAAAAATTGAATATTTTTTGTCTCTATTTCATGTTCCTATTATGTTTGTTGGAATGTGTGTGAGTGTGTGTATGTATGGATGTGAATTACCAAAAACTTAAAGAAATCATATATATTTAACGATGGACAAGTGACTTTGTAGTTTTACACCCAGCATCAGAAGCAGAGCCTCGTAAATCATGTTGAAAGCTGGTCGGCCATTAAAATAGTGTCAAAGCGTTGCTTGCCTGAGCAATTACTGTCAATCGCAACTGAAAAATCTTTGTGCTTTAGAAGTAATGGCGTATGCGATTTTAAACCTTAATATTAGTTGTACAAGTTATTAAATAACACGCTACTGATAACAAAAATTTTAAGAACAGCAACAAGAGCCTAGTCCTTAAATTATGAAGATAACTTACCTACTGCCAAAAAAAAACTTGTGAAGGAAAAAATATTACGTCGTGTTGTGATATGACAAAAAGGCTATAGGGGAATCCTTTTTGAGTATATACCTTCTGTGTACTGATTAAAGCGCAGCTTTTAAAATTTTTAGATCGATAAATATACTCGTAATAGGCTTTTAAATTTGAAATAATCTTCTATTTTAAATTTGTATGTTATTTTTATTATTTTAAAACTGTCTTTGATTTATCTACAACTAGTGACCCGCCCCAGCTTCGCATGGCCATAAAAACCTTCCTCTTGAATCACTCTATCTATTAAAAAAAAACGCATTAAAATCCGTTGCGTAGTTTTAATTATTTAACATACATAGGGACATGGGAACAGAGAAAGCGACTTTGTTTTATACTATGTAGTGATAGTACGAACAATGACATTTTTTATGAACCAAACTATAATTTAAAATAACAGTATATAAACACTATATTTAATTAAATAAAGTATAGTGTAAGGTAAAGTGCCCAGGAGGCTGGCTGCATTACCGCGTTGAATGACCAGACTAATACGCTGGCCAAAATAAGCATAAACAGAACTATAAAATAATTCTATGTTTAGATTGATTAAGATGAATGGATATTGGTAAATAACCATATGTTTTTGGCTCTCTTAAGAATAATGAAAAAAAAATCAATGAAACTTTTCCTAATACAATGGAAGGCTCACGTGTTTAGAATCTAGTATGGAAATATGAAGTCGGAATTGATAACCTCCATTTGAAGAATTTGGTTAAAATATATAGAAAATTTAGCAATTGTTGTCATAATACAGTTTTATCCAATTAGTGTCGATTAAGGCAGACTGCAGGAAAATCTTATATGCATGTAAGAGTGTACTCAATATTACTGGCAGAATTCCAATAGAAAGCTTGGATTTGCAACTTTGCAACCACTTAAATTTACTTTTAGTTACAATAATTTATTAGTTGTGATAATATTTAAAAGATCTTCAAAAATTTATGGAATCAGTTGTTTAAATCATAGATTTATTATAGTTTATCTTACATGTGAGTATGCCGTCCCTCAGCAACCCTTTAGGAAACAGGGAAACCAGACCACTAAGAACTACTTCTGATCCAAGAGTAATATCATATAGATGTGTTAGTAGCCAACAATGATCAGTGGGCCAACACTGTGTCATATTTTAGCTTGCCATCTAGCGGTTTCAACAATTCACTACGGCGAAATAAGAAAAAAAAACTCAAAATTAGTAATTCCGACTACGACTTTATTCAAGACACGGATTAGGTAAATAGATCCACAGATCGATACAGATCAGCTCCGTAATTGAAACACTATCCTTTGGGACCTGCTAAAATGCTTGCAGGTAGAAAATCTAGACAAAAGAATTTTCAAGTAAAATCCTTGGTGCCGTTGTATCAGCTGCTTACACAATACCGTGTCGAATAAGGAACCCCTTTCACTAAACTATCACCTGTTCAAAGTAGTAATATAAATTTATTTTATTGTATTTCATATTGTACAGATACAAAGGTCTAAATTTCATTGCATTCGTTTTCTGCCACGTTTCTCGGAAACCTTACCTTGGGAAAAAGTATCAAGATGCCACCAGAGCCTAGTAGAAAGGGCAATACCAAAAAGTAGAGAAATTCAGTATGTAAGTAGTTCGGTATATTATGTATTTTACACAGATAATAGTATTTTATAAGATGCAATAATATTTTGCAAAACAGATCGTAGTAGATAGGTTTTTTTTTGATAACTTATTTTTATACCTGACAAAAGAAAATAAAATAATTAAGCTCTTGGTGACAAAAAGTAAGATCTACCGAAAATTCTGGGCTGTCAAAAAATAGGATGGAAAAGAAAAATAAAGAAATTGAGAAACAAGTGCAAGAACCGAATATTATAGGTCAAACCAAGGGGTTTTAGGCTTCGATGGATCGGGCACGTGGCGAGAATGGGAGAGAATCAGACAGTCAAGAAAGCATACGCAGAACTACCAAGTGGAAAGCGACCAGTCGGTCTTGGAAAGGACCAAAAAGTCGTCTATAAAGAGGTGGCGCTGAGCATGAAGCGTTGAAAAGCTCTGTACCCCTAGTATGAGTTTTTCTTTTATTTATTTTGTATGGAATGTCTTAGCTGCCTTACTATCCGCCAGAGGTACAGGTTTACAATACTAAATCGTTAACGCAGTCGCTAGCGTTAAGAAAAACTCATACTAGGGGCAGTGGTGTCAAAGACCAAGATCCTCTTTGAGTCGCTGGGCCATCGCAGTAAGTAATATCAAACGTTCGTGGACTCCGACCCTTGTTTTCAGCTGAATCAGAACGCACCTCATTTGGTTCAGAGTTCAGCCGTTAACACAGCAGTCCCGTGCAATATTTACATATTCATAAACCCAGACTTAGACACGGCTAATTTTAGAACTGACATACTAATTAGAATGTAGATACGTGCGTACTTCTAGTTATATTTGAATACTCACTGCTACGCTATTTTACATTTGCAAGCTCATTAAAGCTCAGTACCCTAATAGGACATTTTATAAACGCAGACGCTAGTGACTGCGTTAGCGATTTTGTATGCCAAATTCAAACCTGTACAGCGCCCCTGGGGGATAGTAAGGTAACTAAGAAATTCCATAATAAAATCCTAACGCAGTCGCTAGCGTCTGCGTTTATAAAGTCGCATACTAGGGGTACAGTATGAGTAGGACTAGGGGTATGAATGACAGGTTTTACAGTACTGAACTGTAGTAATCAAAATACTAATACTGTTTTTTGAACCAACAAAGTAACTGTTTCACTAAGAAATGAAGTAGGAGAGCGGACTGAGGATTATAATTACGGAAAAGAAGGGTTTGGTGTTGCAGGCGTCAATGGGCTACGGTGACCTCTTACTATCAGGTGGGTCGTATGCCTACTAAATTATATACAAAAATAAAAAAGGAAGAGAATAAACAAGCAGGGCAAACTCTCATCGTAGCGTTTCCTTGGTTGCAACCTCAGGTATTCTAGCTAGCGTGTTGTTGATTTCAATATACATTATAACATTTTGTTTCAAAAATTTACTTTATAATCGTTGCTTCAAATATGAATATATTAATAAGATTCACATTACTACAAAAGTAATCACAGAAACACGGAAACAAAGTTAACTGTTCATAACGGTCCAAAGTTAACACGATTCCAAGTAACTTATCGGGTTGATCTTTCAAAGCCTCCGACTCCAAATCGCTAGCATAATAACCCATTAACACTGGAAAGTTAGTTTGGAACAGTCGTCAGGAATTTATGGTTCAATTTCAATCCATAAATTGTAGAACATGAATTGAGCGCCGAAAACAAAATGTATAAAACAAAGCAGAATTTACGGCACACTGCTAGCGCCGTTTAGTTTGCAACCGAAATAATCTAAATCATTTTTTTCGTGCTAAATTACTATTTCTTTTGTGGAAAATTTTTACGTTAGTTTTAAGACTTTTCTGGAAATTCTTCGAGATCCTCCATCCCCCATTTTCACCAATCGGTATTAGAGGATTCCATAAGATGGGATAACCGTTTTCCATTATGTGATGGTCCGTATCCTTATTACCAGTGTACAAAAACAATCCCAAACTTTACTAGTTATTTTAACTGCTCATATAAATTGAATATCTCGGATTTAATTTAAACATTGGACGTTTACCCGAAAATGTTTGATCGGATCTTCGACGGCGAGTCTGAAATTCCCCATCCATTGTGGCCCATCGCTAGAAGCGAATCGCAAGTGAATTGTAAATTGTGCCATGCACTGAACTGTATTTTGCTCTGCTGTCGCAATCGCCTCGATTGAATAAGCAACTGATATGGAGTGGACCCGATTTCGAACAAAATCGACTGACGCAACGTTACCATTTTATTTGTCTGAAAGTGTACGAATTCAGTTTAGAGCAAGTAAGTGTTGGTTTTTGTTTCTTACTTGGCTGGACTTTTATCATATAATGCCAATTGCAGATGCTAGCGTCTACAAAAAGGTTATTTTTAACAGTTCCGAAGATTAACTCTACTACAGATTATAAATGCCAAAATGATTAGACCCTTGTTGAGATGTTTGCAGGAACAAACAAACTCGCAAACTTACAAACACTTTCTCTTTATAATAAAAGTATAGATAATAAAAATCTAACATCTAATGAAACCCTCTGTCCAAACAAAGCTAGTATCCCACCGCATTCACGCAGTGATAGACCGAACTGACAATAATTCAGTCCCAACAAAAGGGTGACCATAGTCCGAAGACCCGCCCCTCCAGACGAAGGGACGCACAAAAGACCATTGTGTGATATTTGAGGATGTTTTTGATTTCTGTTCATGACTTTCGTGATATAGGGTTAGGTTTTTGATAATGGATTTGTTTAATTTTCCTTTGTTTGAGTATTTTGTTAATGATCAACAATTTTGTGTTAAAGGGTTTATATAGCTTTCTTAGTTATATTGCACCATAAAAGCCTATGTTTGACGCACTGTCTTTAACTACATCTATACTAAATTTCATTTGAATTGGTCCAGCGATATAGCTATGAAAACGTGACAGACAAGACAGGATTTGCACTAATAATATTAAGTTTGAAAGTACATATAACGTTACGCGTTTTAGAAGACCGTTAGAGTTATTAAAGGCTACCTTACATTCCATATCAAGCAAAATGATTGTTCAACTACCCTCATCACCTTCGTCCAAGCGTATTTCCCAATCACTTCCTTAGTATACGCTTCAGAGCCTAGAGTACTCTAAAATAGAGGTATGGAGGCACTGCCATTTGTTCCATTGCCATGCCTACGGAATAAATTTCTTAACCAAATGGATCATGATCCAGTGATATTGGCTACACTGTTAGGTATTTCAGGCTGTACGAAAGTATCTGAAACAAACGACTGCCATCTACCAATTAAAGCTTTCACTATAGATGCCAAAGTGATCCAAGATTTAGCAGGTACCTGTGAAGCGACTGCTGTCTGATCATTGCAACCCATTTTACAGAAAAACCAGATCGATAGGAAAAATATACATATTTAGATTAATCTTTTCCTTATTGTGATAAGTCCTCTAAGGTTTCCTTTTAGAAAATAAATATTCTTTTTAAATCGTCAAACCTTAAGTAGGTACCAGCTGCTATCAATTTCTGTAGTCTATAAAATAATAATCATTTATTTCTCTCCACAGACTTATAATACTACTTTTGCATCTAAAATATTCACAATCCATCAAATTTTCATTAATTTTACGAGCTGAAAGGCCTATAAATTTTTAACTGTACTTTTTATGGTTCATTTTGTAATAATATAAAAATTGAGAACCTAAACGAATTGGTTTATTTTGTTTATAAGCTGTTTTAACGACATGGTTCTTAGCTATAAGTTATGAAGATCGGTAGGTTGACCGCCAATTTTTTTTAAGCGTTTTGTATGTTAGGCGGAGCGAAATGTGGCGATAGCGATACAAGTAGCCATTACGAGAGAAGAGAATCGAGATAGGCGGTCAACCTACTGTTCAACCGTTTGAAGATAATCGGCTCATTCCATACTTTCTTGCAGAATTAAACTTGCATGGGTCAATTTGTTGTACAATTTATAAGGTAGAGTTTTTTCTTCTTATCATGCTACGGTATGATAATGTCTGGGATACTCAACTTCTCAATAACTTAGGTACCACTTTTGCGGACAGTAAACGAGATAACCACAGTTAATTGTTATCTATGTCGAGAGGCGTTACTGCTAGCGAAAGTAAGCAGAGCAGCGTGTATGGGATCTTATATACTGTCTCCGTAAATGAGTAGTAGGTAACTAGGTACATCGGTATGTCTACTAATTCAGACTTTACAGTAGTTAGGGGTTGTAAATTTCAATTTATATACTTAAATATATTATTTTTCTAATCCTGAGACAACATATCTAAAAGATAATCTAAGTATAGTAGATCGTTTACTAAAAGAATTTACTGCCCACTCTTGATTCATTCGGACCCATATCTCAAACACACGAAAACATAGAAGTGGCCTCATGCACCAGCTAAATAAAAGAATGTGATGGAAATTTGGAGTCCGCTAGTTTGAGATGTCATATTTTTTCCGCTTCATGAGGTGCAAGACAAGAATTAATTCTACTAGGAGTCCATAACTTAAGTAGATTGTAAAACTACTCTAAATTCTGATATATTTGATACTTTTGACGACAATTTGTGCCGCGCGGTAACACAGTAATTAAATGGTGTGTTTAAATTAAATGGTTATTTTTTTATTATAACACTAAAGAACCCAGGGTATTATTAAAATAATGGTCTGGTCCCAAATACGATGCCACTTGGATAACCACTAAGTTACAGGGAAAACAGACCAATATATATAAAGTGTTTCGCATAGGTTCCTATGTGTACCTATGCGAAACACTTTACTTTTGTTTCGCATACTCATAGGGACCTCGATAGGATAAGTTCTCCGCTCACGGAAGAGACAGGAAAGAAATAGCACTAATGCTATATATATATATATATATATATATATATATATATATATATATATATATATATATATATAGACAATTCACACAGATTGAATAAGCGCCAAAGTAAGTTCGAGACTTATGGGATACTAACTCAATGATACTATATTTTATAACGAATACATATATAGATAACATCCTAGACCCAGGCCAACCAGAAAGAGATCATTTTTCATCTTGACCTGACCGGGGATCGAACCCGGGACCTCCTGAGTAGCGGTCAGGCATGTTAACCATTACGCCACGGAGGTCTGGTTTAAGAAATTTATTTTCTCATAAAAAGAATTTACATTCACTTGTTACTGAGAAAACTTTACAAACAAAAATTTGCAAAAATATTAAAAGTAAGCGTGCGGTAGTCACAAAATAAATAAAGCAAACAAACAATCATCTGCGTGCCTACTACGCGGTCAGCCGCTGGCAATACACGGAGTCAACACTACTAGATGCGGCAAACTGTCACTGTCTATCTTAGCAAAGCGGGAATTTTTTGTATGTGAGTTTTTAGAAGTTTTTTGAATAATAATTGTGTTTTAATTTCTTTAATGTCCAATGGTAATTTATTATAGATTTGGGCCCCTTCATATAATAAAGATTTTTTTCCATAATTTGTTCTAGGAGTAATAAGATGTAAGTTTTTAGCACGGCGCGTGATCCTTTTTTGTATTTGCGAATTTTTGGTAAATGATATGTTACAATGAACATCCTTATTTAGTATTTTACGGATTAGAATACAAGTATTATATACATATGTTTGTTTAACACTCATTATTTTGGTTTTCGAATAAACTTTTGAAGTAGGCGTCATAAAGTCGTAGTGAAAGAGTATTTTTATAAGCTTGTTTTGTGCAATTTGGATTTTGTTCAAATGTGTCTTTGCGGCGGTTCCCCATATTTCTATAAGGTAATCAATATGCGGCTTGATCAAAGAATTATAAATAATATATTTAACTTTACGTGGCAGACACCGTGCAATACCTTTTATCAAGCCCATTAAACTGTATATTTTCTTACGTAAAGCTTCAATGTGAGGTTCCCATGTTACATATTTATCCAAAGTTAGTCCAAGATATTTTTCGCTATTGACTTTCTTTATAATCTGATCGTTAATTTTAAGTGGTTCGTATTGGTCTATTTTTTTGTTTTTTGCAGCAAAAATTACATAATTAGTTTTTTTTGTATTGATTGTTAACAAGTTACATTGGAACCATGCATTAAGCTTATTTAAATCATTTTGTGCCATTTCAACAATATCCCCTAGAGATTTTCCATAATAAAATAAACTCGTATCATCAGCATACAGATTTATATCCCCTTGAAGCTCAATATCTTGTATGTTATTTATATATACAAGGAATAAGAGTGGCCCCAAAATTTACCCTTGTGGTACACCACAAGTTATTTGGGCAGGAACACTTTGATATTTATCTATTTTTACTATTTGGTATCGGTTTTCAAGGTATGATTGGAACATGTTTATTGCGCTTCCAGTTACTCCAATGCCACCTAGCTTTTGAAGAAGTATTTTATGGCTAATTGTATCAAAGGCCTTTTTAAGGTCGATAAATATACCAAGGACTATGTTTTTTTTATCAATATTCAAGTTAATTTTAGAGACCAGGTCAATTGTGGCTGAGAGGGTGTTTGATTTGGGGCGAAAGCCGTATTGTTTATTATAAAGAAAAGATATTGAATTTAGATAAACATATAGTCGGTTATAGATAATTTTTTCTAAAACCTTGGACAACACTGGCAAAACGGATATAGGTCTATAGTTGCCGGCTTCAGTTTTACTTCCAGACTTGAAGATAGGGGTTACTTTGGCTAATTTAAGACTTTCTGGGAAGACGCCGGAGCTCAAGCAAATATTTATACATTTTGTCAGATCTTCGATTATTATATTTTTTATACATTTGAGTGCTTTCGTGGTTACTTCGTCAAGCCCAGCTGCTGTGTTAGGATTTAAACTATCTATTATTTTATCTACCTCTTCGATGGTGGCTGGTTTAAAATTATTAAGGCAATTCAGGCAATTTTGCGACAATGAGCGATATTCATGGCCATTCTGCAAATTTTGGGGTATTTCTTTCGCCAAAACTGTACCTATTTGTGAGAAATATTCATTAAAACAATCACAGATCTTCTTAGGATCGGTAATAGTACCATTTATAGTATTTATTTCTGAAGGTGGGCGGACTTCTTTAGTTTTATTGTTAGAAAGACTATTTATTAGATTCCACATTTTTAATGGCTTTTTGTGACAGTTTTTAAAAGATTTTTGATAGTAGTGACACTTTGCCGCTTGAATACTTTGTGATACTTTATTTCTATTCTATTGTTCTATTGTTCTATTCTTTCGTCATTTGTATCCACGCTCTGTTTACTGTACTTTCAGCAATTACGCACTAGGGCGCCGTTAAAGGAGGGATACAGATAATTAAAGTCGGGGTCCATTCATGTCCGTTCGGAGGTCAACAATTCACGTTAATTATTAAGTGACCTCTAAATGGTCGACTGAAACACGTTATGAGTGCCATGAAGTTTATTTGCATAGTTGAATGGGATTATTTGTTTATTTTATAATTTAAACATGCTTGTATTTTGTATTCTCATGTAAGTGATGTAATATTATGTCTTAATGAGAATAAAAGTCTTTAAACCCAAATAAAATGTATGAGGAGTTCGATGTTCTAGCGGGGCATGCGTATTCGCAACAATAGAGCTTGTCAAGCGACGGCGAATGCGGCTTAGGTCGGATTGGTCGCCACTATTGGTTATAAAACGATTCATTTGATATTGTTTGTACTACTGTCGGTTACAACATTATTATCTAGTACGAGTAACATGTTGTTCGGAACCGCCTCTCGGCCTCTGACATGGCAGCCGGGACCAACAACGGCTTAACACGTTCACGGACGTTATTTAAAACACAATAGAAGTTTTATTGTTATAACTGCTATAGCAGTCATGTGTCCGCTGATGTGTTAAGATGCCTTTCGAAGCACGGAATTTTTACTATCCGACAATCAGGTGATTTAGATACCGAAAACAACTAAATATTTGAAGCAATTGCCTCTTTGGTCAAGTGGTTAAAGCGTTTGCCTATAGACCCAGGGATCATGGGTTCGATTCCCACGGGAAGCATACTCTTTTTGGTTGTTTCCAGTTTGGTAAGGACATTGCAGGCTTGAATCACCTGATTATCTGACAATAAAGATGATTTCGTGCTTCGGAAGGCACGTTAAGTCGTTGGTCCCGGATGCCACCTTAGTAGTCGTTAAAGGAACCACGTCAGAGGCCGAGAGGTGGTTCCGAAGAACTCGAACACCAGGCTGTGCATAGTCGATTGACTGTTTCATCTACACGAAATGAATGAATTGGAAGGAAGAAGAATCGAACCTTGAGTCATATGTAGATTTTAATTTTAACACATTATTTTTTCAGCACACAACATTTAAATACTTACATTACTTTGGGTAAATAAATCCACTCCATCGTGTTATATGAAATAAGACATCCTTAACTTACGCCTTCTTTAGAAGTTACTTCGTTTTGACGAGGGTCCATTACGGACATATAGCTTTCATGAAATTTGCAAGAGCCTAATAATAAGTTTGTTTACTCAGATTTACTTTTAGCTACATCCCATTTGTACAGTGGGCCCCATGGAAAAGTGTACCATATGTAATGTGTGTATCTAAGGCCTTAGTAGATTACATGTGGCGCCCTTGTGTACATATTTAAATTGCAATGGAATATTTAATTTGGAATTTTACATGTAATTAATTAAAAAACAAAATTCCCGATTGCATTAAAATACAAAGAATTCGGAATCGTGCGCGGTCTTTGACTAGAGGCAAACATTTTTTTAAATCTATTTTAAAATACCTAAAATTTGCCAAACATTCGGCGCTAAAAACCTGCGATATTGTTTTATTTTTATATACCCAGTGTTTGTCTCTCTTATAGTAAATATAAATCGATTACCTCTCAAACTAAAATAGACATTGATCCATTGTACATATACACATACAAATACTCTCGAAAAAAATGTTTATTGGGTAAAAATACATTTTTTAAGCAAACAAATGTGCTTGTGCCAGGAGACTCCGCTCTTTCATAACGCTATAAGGTTCAATTATGTTTACCAAATAAACTAAGAACTAAAATAATACAGTTAATATTCTGTTTACAATTTCAATGAATTTCTGTGTGTGTGATTATTGTGCGTGTGAGAGAGAAAATAAGTGGAAATGTATGGTGTTTTATTGAATCTAAATGGGGGTATTATCGATAAATGTCTAACAAATATAACCTTGCTTTCAGAGCAGTCGTTTAAAAAAAAGCAATTCTTGCATTGTGTGTGCTTATTTATTTTTATAACCAAAAACGTTACCTACTGAACCGGAAATCCCCAAGAGTGCACGAAATACAATTTTCCTATTCATATACGGAAAACGGCCGAAAACTCGCCGCACAACAGCAAACAACATTTGTTAAAAACTTCGAAATGAAAAACCAATTTTATTCGAATTCAGAACACCGGGGTTTATGAAATTTCATAGATTTTTCTACCTCGGCTGATCTTGATATACTGCTGGTAGGTTTTCAAATAAATCATTTTTTTTTATAAAAAAGTTTTTTTATTTATTTTGAGGAGCTCGATAGCCTAGCGAGGCATGCGTGATTTTAAACGATCGCGCGCATTAAGCGATGACGTACGAGGCCTAGGTATCTTAATATATCTTGAGCTCCTTTGTGCTTCTTATCCGTTCGGCCCAGATCGTTAAGCTGTGTTAAATAAATAAATAAATTTATAGGAACAAATCACACAGATTGAGATAGCCCCAAAATAAGTTCAAGATTTGTGTTATCGGATACTAACTCAACGATACTATATTTTATAACAAATCATATATAAATAAACATCCAAGACCCAGGCCAATCAGAAAAATATCATCTTGACCTTGAGATGCCGTAAAACAGCCTGATAAATCGGGAAGTGCACTAACAGTGCCACTAACACTTTTTATTAGTCGGATTTCCCTGTAAATATGGTAACAGAGGTCAGAAGGCAGTCGCTCTATTGTAATAATCAGTACCGCCAACCATCCAACATCTTGAGGACCTCTTTTTGGCAATCAGTTACTTATTTAAATTAACAATGTGTATATATCTGCTGATGGTCTTCCTTTTAAATAAATAAATAAAGCGATAACAGCAGGGACCAACGCCTTAACGTATCATTCGAAGCACGGAGGAGCTCAACCCACTAAGGGCGACCAATCCAAACTAGGCCACAGTCACCGTCCCTTGACGCTCGCTTTTTGATACCAATATGCACGCTTCGCTAGGCTATCGAGCTACTCAGTCATGAACACTGAAACTACAAAATTGGCCATCGGAGCAAGGTGTTATCCATATTTCCCAATTGATTGACAGTTTAATTTAGTTCTTGTCTGCCACCGAAAGTTCTGGTTGGCTGCTATTGAATGATGCATCCTATCGGCCAGTGATTAGTATTGATTTGCTTTGTAATATATGTTGTTATGTGTTGGAAGGCTCTGAGTTGTACATTTAGTAGCATTGTTAGAATACCTGTTATGATTTGAATGGTTAATGATGGCGTCGTGTATTGTTAGAAGTTCAATTATAAATGACTTAAAAGAATAAGGTTAGTAAACAAGCAGCAAGGTCGGAAGGTACTAAAAACATGGCAGAGCTGACCAAGCCGCGTTAAGAGCAGAATGGAGGGCCATGGAAGATTTCTATTGGTCTGGTTTGTCTCTAAAAGGGTTACGGAGGTTAGATGGCAGTCGCTCCATTGTTTTAACCAGTACCACCAAATCAGGGTCATGATTAAGAGCGTACCCTGGGCTCTGAAGCGTAATCTAAAGATGCAATTAGGAAATACTACGCTTGAACGAATTAGGAGAGCCATGGAAGAAGCATATGTCCAGTAGTAAACCCAAATAGGCTTAATCATTATAACAAATAATTAGAACTAATCATGCATGAGGTTCTCGAATGGACCAGACCACAACTAATGCACCTGCGATAGTAATATGTTATATAAAATCTGTAAAGCGTATTGGCGATGAAGGAATCAACACACGACTGCTATTAGCAGTTATAAGTATGTTTCAGAAACTGATGAAGTCCCAGAATGATAGTACAGTACAGTCGAAGTGATAGTACGTACATAACGTCAGTAACTAACAAAAAAACGTTTAAAACCAGCACTTTCGACAGCTGACGAGAACTAAATTAAACTGTCAATCACCGGCAAAATATGGAAAACACCTTACTGCATCCGCGAATTTTCTAGTTACAAAGTTACATGTAGGTCGCTGGAAAATGGGCGAAGTTTTTGTTTGTAGAAGTGCTTGCACACTGGTGATTCATCAGCGACTTTATGTTAAGGCGACGACAGACGACACGTTGCTGTCAGAACGCCATTGACGATCTCTGAGACGTGATTGTCAAAACGCTAGTCTGCTAACCTCATAGAATTAAAAAAAAAATTTAGAGCCGCGCGCGATTCCTAGTTCTATGGCTAACCTAGAGATTTTGAGTTCGATGTCGAGCCACGGCAAGTTGGAAAAAGGTATTAGGTATTTTAGATTGTCCGCTGGGTCTTGGGTATTTATCTTTATATGTATTTCTTAAAATTAATAAAATAAACTGGAAAAAAAAACCTCAATAATTTGTAATTGTCTATTGTCTATTGTAATTGTCTCTGTCTCTATATCCCTTGTATGCTTAAATCTTTAAAACTACGCAACGGATTCTGATGAGGTTTTTTAATAGATAGAGTGATTCAAGAGTAAGGTTTTTAAGCCCATGCGAAGCCGGGGCGGGTCGCTAGTTGTGTATAAAGTATAGTATCATTGAGTTAGTATCCCTCACCATAAGTTGCTTGTACGTTTAATGGCTTACCTAATCGAATGGGTGTCATTCAGATAAATGTGTTTACGTTAGCAGACAAGCATACGGTCCGCGTGACGAATTTCGTACAAAGGCCTACCTAAGTAAACTATTTTTTTATCCCGACGAAGAAAATAAACAGAAACTAATCCCCGGTACAAAACTAGTCTAAAGAAAATGTGAAAACAAAGCTAAAAAATTGTCCGCTAAAATAAAAGAAATGATAAAATCCTCTAGGCGAATATGACAAACTAACTTCTTAGTATTATCAGCTTTAAGAAACTCCTGAAAATTTCTCCTTAGAGCTAAGTTATTAAACGGGGCAAATATTTTTTCTAAGTAAGACTTTCAAACAATACTAAGCGGGGATTTTCGAGGGAAATTCTTTATGCTGTGAAGTTAAATTAATTTGCTAGAGCGTTCAAAGGTTCCTTTATGCACTTTGTGACGTTAGAATACAGTAGGCACCTACCACTAAACTTCTAACAGATTAACGTTTCAAGGAGTTTTATCTTAATTTCTTTATAAATTGAATTAATTAAGTCGTGCTGTCTGCAACACAACTGTTTTAACTATAGATTATTTATCTTCTTCTTCTTCACCTTTCCTGCTTTTTCTACTACTTTTTTACATCTTGGATTTCGAAATTCCTCTAATTTGCGACTTAATAAGATTTTCAATCAAATTAAATATTTAATATCATAACTAATAAAATAGTGGCATTTCTATCTTGAGCTCCTCCGTGCTTCGGAAGGCACGTTAAGCCTTTGGTCCCGGTTGTTATCGGTAGATGGCAGTCGTTAGTCTATGTCAGATACCTATAAGCAGCCTGAAAAATCTAACAGTGTTAACCACTAACACACCCGGATCATGATCGGGTCTGGTTTCCCTGTAAAAAGGGTGACGGAGGTCCGACGGCATGCTGCAGTCGCTCCATTGTAATAACCAGTTCCGCCAAATCAGGACCATGATTATTAACGTACCGAACTCTGAAGTATAAGATGAAGATGCAACCGGGAAACACGCTCGGATGAAGATCATAACGAATAAAATGCTGAGTAAATTGATCTTCGGTAGAGCAAAGTCACTAGAAAATCAGTGCTGGAAATCCCCTTATGTCTACTGTAATACTGAGCCGCCACCTATTGACATATTTCTTTGTGTATTTAGCATCTATCGTGTAGGTACGATTTGTCTTAATAAATAATATTATATTCCTTTTTATTCTTCTAGAAAGACATCATTATTTCTAGATTCTAATACCGATAAAACGATAAAAAATATCCTATCAAATTTCATATTTGGGCGTTCGTTACACCACTGAGTTATGTCCTGAGTCATGCCACGGCTCATTTGGTAGAAAAAGGGCTCTAGCAAATCCCTCTTTTGACATACCTTTTCATTTTTGACGGTTATATAGTATAATCCGACCAATTGAAAAGGCGTCTTTGGCAATAGATTTCGAAAAAAATATATTAATCATGAAAGCGGTTTCCATGAGACTCTTGAAAGATTGGTAGCTTGGTGTTATGCATGTTTTTATAATATATTCAACTAAAACCATACAGGTTAAGGTTTAGACCCTCTTGTAATGAAAAAAACATTTGATAGAGACGAACAGTAACCGAACTAATTTTTTTAAAAACCACAGATAAAACAGACTAGCGCATAGAGCAAGTAGACTGTAAGTGAATACTCGATTATTTTGTCACAAACTCAATAGACCCAAAAAATTGATTTTTATATTTTCTTTAGGTACATTTTTTTTTACGTACTCTTGTTCCCAACAATGAACGTAATAATAACAATTCCTAATAACTTGATACGAAACGATGATTTGATGAAGAACATCATTGAAGGAAAGATAGAAGAAAGAAGGGGTCCAGGTAGACCAATAGGCATAGTTATATGAAACAAATAAAAGAGAAAACAAACGAAAAGAAATAAAGGAACTTGCTAAAGATAGACAAAAATAGAAGGAACTCCACCGACAAGAGCCTATCTGATGACTCTTGTTCCTTATTATAAAATTTGGTACAACTTTTTTTACATCATCTAACTGTTTTCCGCGGTTGCACTCTGTGTTGGATATAATAATAGCCTAACCTTCCCCAAGAATCCAACTCTCATAATGCAGAAATAATTTAAATCCTACAAGTAACTAGTTCTAAAGTAATAAGCGTTCAAACACACAAAAAAGCTATATTATTTGAGTATAAAGATGGCATCAATTACAAATTTTAGTCACGTAAAAACACTATACTATAAGCAAAACAGTCCAAGTTTCGTAGCCGCACGGGATTACCTTTATGTAAGGGTGTGTTCACATTAAGGATAGTCGCTAATTGGGTGCAGAAATGTCTCTCTCGGTGGAAATTATGAGGCCATTTCCCATTCTTGCCTGTTTCCCACTAAATGAGGCGGATGAAAATATTTTCGTTTAAAATAAGCACACTACTAGGTTTCATATCTTATTTCAGTATAAAAATTTAATTAAAATGAGCGGTAGGCTTAAAACTGTTGCTTTCTTAAGGTTTCGTATTGATTACCTTTACAGATAGATAGAACCATACAGTCAGAGACGATTTCCGTTTCTAAAAATGCTGTCGAATTAAATGAGACCATTTTCTGAATTTGGTTCAAACGCAGAACATAGTAAGTTTTTAAAATATATGAAAAACAATATTTAAAAAAATGTATTCAGACACGTATGTAGTGATATGGTCTCATTTTCATTCTTTGTGGGCATGAGTTCCTAAAAATATATTCAAATATATCACATACATTTTTAAAGAAAATTAAATAAAAATATTACACAGGCCTTCAATGTTTATGTTGGCAGCCTTTATAAATTGTTCTCGTACAATCGCGTGCGAAGTAATTGGGTTAAAATTTAATCAGATTTTGTGTGTAAAGAAAAAAAGAAAACATTTTTTAATTATTATGCTTAAATGCTGGAAGGCAATATCACGCAATCTTTCACTTGATTTATATGAATTAAGCTCGCACTGTTTATGTTTTTATTTTACACGGTTCAAGTTTTAAGCTATTGCATAGCTTGGCTATGGCTTTGAGCGCGGCGAGGGAATCAAGAAATTCCGTAAAGAAAATAAAACCTAACACCTCCCTACTATGTACTCTGCTGACTATGTAGCTCGGCCGAGCGTTCGTACTTATTGCATAAATTGATAAAAAATGCTATGCAATAAATAGCTTTACCGCGGCAGTCCCCCAGTGCTGCCGAATGTTTTTTTTTTTATTGTAGAAACAGATGAAAATCGAGCGGGTCCAGCCTGTAAGCAATCGGAGAAGTGGCTGAAAATTCATCATCATCTTTATCATTTAAGCCACAGGCTGTCCACTGCTGGACATAGGCCGAGGATTTCCAGAAAGACTAGTTAAAAGCCGTCTGCATCCTGCATCCAAAAAAAAAGCAACCGCGCGCGATATAAAATTCTTTGTGGAATAGATAAAAAATAAAAAATGGATCTATTTAGTTTTACAGTTTTTCGATTTGTGGAAATTCTACCAAAATGTAAAGCTTTTAATTATTATATTTAAATTCGATGATTCTGTTTTTCTGATGATGTTATAACATTTAAGTAATGTACGAAATAATACATTTATACCGAAAATCACATAACAACATTACATTCACAAGAATACCTCCGATGAGTCTCAGATAGCATTGTTAACGCCCTCAAATCCGGCTTTCACACTAATGTGTTTATTTATAAACGATTTCCTCCCATACTTTATACTGGAAACATACGGTAGCGAATTTGCACAAATCGGCAAAAGCAAAGTTAAAGAAACTATATCATTGTACTATCTGTTGCCCGCGGCGCCGCTCCCGTGGGAATTCCGGAATAAATAAACGCCTATGTGTTGTTACAGGGTCTAAGTAATATCCATTCCAAATTTCAGCCAAATCGGTTTAGCCGTTTTCCTGTGAAAGTAACAAACATCCATACAAACTTTCGCGTTTATAAAAGTAGGATATGTTTTTCTATGTACATAAGCTTAGTAAATAAATACATATATTAAGATAAATTCAACTTTAATTTTTTATCGCGCCCAAAGCTATTAAACCAACTCAAAGCATGTATCAGGGGTAATTTTAAACCGCGTAAAATATATATATAACAAAAGTACTATATAAAATACTATCTGTTAACTGCGGCTCCGCCCATGTGGAACTCGGTTATATCGCGCCCAATAGTAGTCTATTTTTGACTTCCGGTCTTTAACTATATTCATACCAAATATAAAAACCGGTCCAATGGTAAAGCCGTGAAAGTGTAACAGACAGGCAGACTTTTGCATTTATAATATTAGTACGTTAGTAAGCTTCCATGCTGGTCTGGGAGAAAAAGAAAAACATAGAATGTACCAGCTGCTTCTCTTCCCGCGCAAGCTGTAAAAGACGTCTGAGCGAATCGCCGAATGGGGAAATCATGACATAGGCGATGCGGCTAGCAACCCATCACTATTGATTTCCTGTTTCAACTACCATTATGCTAAACGTGGCCAAAGGTCTTACGGCCCTAGGCTCTGTCTACCCCGCACGGGATAAAGACGTGATTATATGTATGTATGTATGTACGTTAGTAAGTACGGATACTTAGTGGCTTTCACAATTAAGATAATTCAATTAATACCTCATACGAGTGTTTAAAAATCGGTTCTGTTTTTAGGCTGTATCTTAATGATGTGATACCTTAAAGATAGGATTTAATTAAAAAGATGTAGATTTTATTATATTAAATACAATAGAATAAAAAAATATTAAAAGTCTGAAATAAATTAAACTAGTGATATTGCCGCTTATTGCCGATTATATTTCATGTTCCAGATATTCCGTGTTTATTTTTTCTATGTTGCAATAAGGATTTTTAATTTACTAGATTAAAAAGGGATAAAACACTTGGACCAATTTTCGGCTTGTATGTTTTCACCCTGCCATAATGGCTGGTAGGGGATGCATGAGGGATGATAATACAGTAATAGGAAATAGCTAATGTCAGATGAGGGTGCATTTTCGCATGCACTTGTGTTATTGCTTTTTTTTATTAAGAACAATACAGTTTTTCTTTTTACGAGTTTGGACAATATGGCAATTGGTAGCATATTGGTTTTATATCTTTGGTAATTTTTCTTTTGTAGTCGTTCCCGGTCAGGTGTACTTCACCATTAAACTTTATCATACTACTTTGCTTTTTTTATTTTATAAACATAATGACTAACGCTAGATATATTATAAAAAAAAATCATTTGACTGCCTGTCTGTTTGTTCCGGTCCGCGTAATCTCCGAAACGGTTAAACTGATTTTGACAGGACTTTCGTTAGTAGATACTTCAATAAGGCTTCTTTTATAAAATCCTCGTAATAAAAATGAAACCCTTTTAGTTTATAAAGTAACTAGCTTTTGCCCGCGGCTTTGCCCGCATGAACTTCCCTCGGGAACTTTTCCCGGGATGAAAGGGACCTTTTCCTGGTTCTAAACTACCTCCCCACCAATTTTCAGCCAAATCAGTTAAGCCATTCTTTAGTTGTAAATAGTGTAACCAACACGACTTTCTTTTATATATATATATAGATAGAAGATAGATAGATAGAAGATATAGAGAAATATATAAATTCGACGCGTGCGAAGTCGCGGGTAAGAGATAGTGCTAAATAAATACATTAACATATCAGATTGAAATATGTCATAACACAACGCTAGCAAATGTTTGTCTAGACTTTTGTCGATGTAAACAGCATGGACTGAAATTACTATAGTTTGAGATGTAATGGGAAACGCTTGGGGATTCCAGAAATAGAGTATGTAAGTACAGTAAGCTGCATAGAAAAGTATACTGTATTACCCTTATACATACACTTTAGGTTGTATATTAATTTTCTGAGATATTATGCGAAGAGCAAACCTTTTGCGCGCCTAATGAGGCACAACTTAACTATTCTTTTTGTTTTTTACTTAATCTATTGTGAGTACACATCCATACTAATATTATAAATGCGAAAGGCTGTCTGTCTGTCTGTCACCTCTTCACGGCTAAACTGCTAGACCGATTGTGATGAAATTTGGTAGGGATGTAGTTAACGACCTGAGGTCAAACATAGGCTACTTTTGGGCGCGATATAACCGAGTCCCACGCGGGGCTAAGCAGCGGGGAACAGCTAGTATTATAATATATATAATAGAAACTAGTGAATGAAATCAATGCTATCAGTGATCAGCTTCTACCAATGAGAGATAATGATTTTTTACCTGATTTTAAAAGGATGATGTTGTCTGAGAGTCATCAGGTGCGTTTCAATATGATTGTGCTTCTAGGAGGAATACCTCAATTTTGTATATGGTCTACTGTGCGTCTGCCATAAGATTTCATAAACGCAAACGCTAGCGATTGCGTTAGATTTTGTATGGAATTTCTTAGTTACCCTACTACTCGTCAGAAGCGCTGTATAGGTTCGTCATACGAAGTCGCTACATACGCGTCTACGATATCTATGAAATCTCAGGGTATGTACTATACTTTTTTCATAGCCACTTCTTTTTTTTGAGTGCTCTGGAAGATCTTTCGATTCTGTGCATCCTGATATTAGAGATTCAAATCGGCCACAGGCGTTTGATTTTTTTTGGTTAAATATCTATCACATCCATGGCTTATCAGATCAACACTTTAATGTGTAATATTCTATCTTATTATAAAAAAGATAAGATTCAAGCCTGCAATGTCATTAAAAAGAAAAATTACAAAAACAAGTACACCAATATTGGTGCCATAGTTTGATCAAATTTTCGTCCAAGTCAGCTTTCAATAGAGGCATGCATGCACTAATATCGGGATTAACAAATGTTTGCGATAGCCAGACGTAATCAATATTGGTTCTGGAATCCCCCTTTGTAGAGCTATGTTGAACTACCACTGACTTATTTATAGTAACAATCTACCAATTCCGTGTCAGTATCATAGAATTTGGAATAGCGCGCGTGCCAGGCAATTATTTTTTTTAAATCTGTGGTCAGCTAAAGGAAATTCCTGTTACGTTTTATGCGCTCACTGAAACTAATCAGTTTAATAATAATCAGAATCATTTATTTTAAATGGGCTCCGAATAAAAAATGGACTGAGCCCTATCAGGCTCTACTTGGGAATGCTCTTTCTCCCATTTAAGTGCTATCTCGGTCACGTCCTCAGCTGGTTACTGATAGGTTCAGAGCCTGGCTAAGGTTCACCATTTACCTGCAAACTGGTACCTGACGCTGCTATTGTTGTTGGAATCCACCACCAGTCGGACAGAATCACCGTTTTCCTGATATTTGCCCCTTAGAACAGCCACGGAAAAAGAGTCGACTCTATAGTAAAGAAAATATACACTACACTCTGGAAAATTACATTTTTTTATGACCAAAACTCCGCCACCAACAAAGCATTTTCAGTGGCTTCGTATATATCATTGTACAGCTGGACATGTAGGGCAAAAGGTGACGTTAGTAATGCTTCCACACCCAAGCGGTCACTGGTAGCCCGCGTAATGTTATAGGTTTTACTGTTTCCTCCAGCCTACATCCAAAAATAAAACGATATTTTCCCTCCAGATTGCGCTTATATCAAAGATAACTTCATTGTCGTGTAATGCTCACAGACCTTGATTGATGGATTATGAGACTATCAATCATATACAGGAAACAAGGAGGTGCGTGAATATAACACCCCTCTTTTTGTTGACGGCTAATAAACTAAGAAATGTATATTACTCCAGATTTTTCGCAAGATATTTATGATGCATATTATACGAATAAGGAAAAGATTACACTTGTTATTGTAATCCTAGCGTTTCCCATTCTAAGCCAACTTTAAGGACTAAAGTCCGTTTAAATGCGATAATTCAATATTTTTCCTTAATGAGGTAGTTTTAAGTCAAAAAGGTGCTTCATTTTTAAAACCGACGCGAAACCATCCACCGTCCGACATTAAATCTGCCTGTCCCTTAATCGCGTTTTACGACATCTACGGGAAAAGAAAAGTAGTATTATCATAAGTTAGATATTAAATGCCTAAAATAATATCCAATACAACATCTTGCAATTAAATAAGAACGAGAAAGACTTTAGAAGTCTGGAGTACTTACATGAAGAGGATTATTCTATGTTAAGTAGTGGCCGAAGAAGGTATTAAACCTAAATAAATAAAATACGTCACAAAATTATAAAAAAGCCACGTTCATAAACTCAAATTTAATTATTTGTAATAGGTTGTACAGTCTACAAACAAATTTCTGATTATATTTTCTAAAGTTTAATAAATAATTTTTATATACGAGTATACTTTACCTATACCTTCTTCGTTACTCAAGTTAATTCTTTAATTACTTCGTCTCAAGTCAATTACTTCGTCAATCAATTTTATATAAGTTGATATTTAATAGAAAATGCTTCTTTTTTCTTACATAAATAATTGACTAATATTTTTAATTTTAAGCTATTGCATAGCTTTTATCGCTGGCTTTGAGAGCGGCGAGCGAATCAAGAAATTCCGTAACAAAAAGTTAATCATGTTTTTTGTAGTAAGATGGTAATTCTTCATTACAAAATATAGAGCGACGTATGCACATGTTTGTAAATAGTTAATCACCCATTTATAACACGTATTTTAAAAAGTCGACCAGGCTACCTTATACCTTAAGGGATAGTTAAACTAAAATTATAAACGGAATGTGGAAATGATAAACAAATGTCTACTCTACACAGAAAAATAATACATTAATATCCAATTAGTTAACGAAACATTAAGTAAAAAAATGGCTTAGTCTCCTGTACGACTGAGGATTTGGGGGAGGCCAACGGCGGCAGGGCGGTGGACGTAGCTATGTTCTGGTCGAAACATATTTCAAGTATATTATATTTATATTTGCCTCAGCCATTTCGACTCCCAAAAAGAAAATAAAACGTAAAAATGGTTTTGTATTTAAAAAAAAGTGATATTTTATGAATCACTAGTTTCTTCAAATCTGTTGTCTGGGAATCATATTTTATACTAGCAAATTAATTTTACTATTTATAAATAGATTTCATTTGCTGGCTGTACTTTTATAATATCGTATAATGTCATTAAATTATAGGCTATACCTATTATTAATTTACAAGCTACCAAATATAATTACCCAGTAAAATAAGATAAGAAATATAGCGAATAAATTTCTATTAGTTTTTAGGCAAAATGAAAACCGTTTCTGTTTTACTGCTAATATGTTTCGTTCATATGGCATATTGCAGAGATTTTTATTTGGGAATGTTTATGAAGAACGATTTTTTGGTGGCAGCTGATGAGCTTTACAAGCCAATGACACCTTCAAGGATTACTTATGCTCAATATGGAAGAGTTTTTAAATGTCCGGTAAGAATTTTATCCCTTGCAATTTAAATAATAAATAAAAATTAATTTATTTTCTCTTTATAACATATAGTATACAATCGTAACTAGCCTAGGTACGATTGTAAGAGCATGTACGAATAATATTACCAGTATTGTGAGAGAGTGGTGTCTAAAATAGGTATCCTAAGATACATGTAAAACAGATCACCACAGCCTTTACTCCACACGATTTTATTGAAAATTAAGTATGCTACTATTTTATTCAAATTTAATTAATTTGTGAGATGTAAAATTTTGTTCATATTAGGTCTACGACTATACTCACAATTAAATCTGGATCTTCATCGCCAGTGGTACTGGCTGCAGAGAAATCTGACCCCCTTTATATAGTTATACTTGTGGCATGGGGGTCAGATTTCTCTGCAGCCCACTGTACACGTTCGTTTGTTGTCACGGCGAGCAACACAGGGCTTCAAAGACTTCTACTGGTTATCACAAATTCGTGTCAGTCAATATTTTTTGCTTAGGAGCTTGCTGCTTTTGATTTAAGACATGAAAATGAATTGATTTTGTCTATTTTTGTATACTAGTTATTTAGTTAGATGCCTTCAATCAGTAAATAATTCATAAAAAAAATATTAAAAAGTTGAATGAAGTTCTATGTTAAAAAAAAAAATGTTTTATTTTCTTTTTACTGAGTATGAATGGGGATGGCAAAGTATACGATTGTAGAAAATAACATAGCGCAGCGACCTAAATAGAATCTTATGGCCCCTATTAATAAGGATATCAATTTGAATCTACCAAATTGTAAGAAATGTCTTATGATAAAGCGCCAATATGTTTGTCATTTTCATTCCATAGGTCATTTAAGTATGATACTGAATTTGATGAATAAAACTCCTAAAAAATCGTGCAAGCCATTCAAAAGACCCACTCGATTTGCGTTTACGATCAACCCCTTTATGCCCCAACGGATATTGGTTCCGTACACCGAATCTTTACTTCAATAGTTATAGAAATGAAATGGCTATCCATTTCTTCATTCTTTGTTTTCTCTTTAATCTATATTAATGGATGTTTTTCACTCAAATACAGAACGACTAAGGATGAAAAGTCAGGAATAGGTCTTAGTCTATATTTTACCATAATGTAAGAGAGTTCCATGCAAATAAAGCCGCTGGTAATAGCAAGTATGCTATAAATAAATGAATTTTCAATGATCAAACGCATAACATTCTTGCTAGTGCAAGCATAGGCAGTCATTTTACCCATTTAATAACTCATTAGTATTAAATTAAACAAATTAAATAAACTTTTGCAGATAACATACTTCAGGATAGTGGACCGTTTAGGTACCAATTCTAATCCAAAGGTGGAAATACTCAAAGGTGGTCTTCAAAAGAAATACGTGGTTGCTCGTCTTTCGGTCTACAATCAGCCAATATCTGTCAACATCTATATCGGTTGTGCAAACAAGATGAAGGTTACTAGACAAAGACTTACTACCAAAGCTGTTGTAGAAACAACGATTGATCCTGCAAATAATTCTTCTTTACCTGAAAGCAGTACTGACGATAAAGGTGATTTTTTTTAATACTACTTATAATATTAATCAAACTAAAAACTTAGGATTTAACTGACAAAAAGCTTGATCAATCCCATCAGTTAAATCAGTGCACTACTACTATTTTATTGATAGATATCTGTTTACGATAGGATTTGGAAGTCGAATGATTATAGTTTCAATAAAAATCCCAACTAATTTTATAAATGCGAAAGTGACTGTATATTTGTTTGTTTGTTACCTGTGCAAGCCCTATTTACTGAACCAATATTCCTGAAATTTCGCATACACATAGCTAGGAGTATAGAAAAGGACATAGGCTAACTTTCATCCCGGGAAAAAGCACTGTTCCAGAGGGAAATTCATGCGGGCAAAGCCGCTGGTGAAAGCTAATCTATAATAAAATCAAACTAATCATGTTTGTAAAATACGACAGCAAGCGAGGGATGGACAACCAAAACCTGATAGTGGACAAATAAAATTAATTAGATTTTTAAATATTATCATTCTTTGGTAAGCTTCCTGGAGGAGGATAAATGAGTTTCTGGATGATCACATCAAACCATTTTAGAAATATTTAGGTAAGGACAGGTCTATGTTCAGGTAGTTGACTTTGTGGTGGTTGAAATGATGATGATGACTATTGTAACGTTAAGAAAGAAATAGTTGAAAAAGAGGGGATATTAATAGAATCTGCGCTGAAAAAAAAGGTGTCACACGATGTTGAAAGACACCAAAAGTTTACTATAATTCCGTTATGAATGTTTAAACGAGTTAGCGTTAACAGTCTGCGCGCGGTGGCGGTCATTGTCCATACTCATCTAATAGTTTTTATTGAAATTATTCACACATAATTTTTTATTTTGTTATAAATAATTGGAATACAGGTAACGTTATTTAATTCGAATTAAAAACTTTAAACAGACAAAAATACAGTGAACTAGTCGATAATATTTATCGCGTTTAAGGTTTCTACATAAATACTAACCAATTATCTTGGCTGCTCACGGACATTTCAACTGGATGAATACGAGTATGTATTATAACGAGGAAGAAAGAAGTTGTTTTATCGGTAAAACATATAAAACTATGTGAACCAAGTAGAAGAAAGTAGAGAAGAAGACGTTGATATTATCTTATCTCCCTGTCACCTTTCTATATCTATCACCTTTATAGGGTTCCGTACTAAAATGTAACAACGGAACCCTTATAGGATCACTCATCCGTCTGTTTGTCCGTCCGTCTGACACAGCCAATTTTCTCCGAACTTACTAGACCAAAACAGTTGAAATTTGGTAGGATGGCGTAATACTGTGACCCAAACACAGACGTGCAAAGTAAATAAATATATTTTTTTAAATAAGGGTCATTTTCGGGGGACAACTTAGAAATTAAAAAAAAAAGTTTTGCAAACCTCACCGTGTTATATATTAAATGAAAGAGCTCGTTACGAGGATCTCAAATATATTTTTGTTATTATTGTAATTGTATTTGTGATTTTATTTATGAAAGAAGACGAAAATTGACCATTCCACCCCTGATCTCCGAAACTACTGAGCCTAAAAATTTGAAAAAAATATAAAATATAGTTCATTGCCTGTACATTACAGGAAAACGTACAAGAATACTATCAATTGACAATTTAGTGGTAAATTCAATATAAAACATTCACTTACGGAATAAGTTCACTAAAACACATCTATCGATAGGTAGTCGTAGTTAAATACCACAATTGACTAAAAACTAATATTAGCATTGTACGGAACCCTCTGCTCGCGAGTTCAATTCGCACTTTACCGGTTTTTCACATGTGCTATCGCTACATACATCTATCAAAGTTTGTCTTGTGTTTGTTTTTTTTTTAAATTATTTTTTGTTTCATTTCTTTTTTTTACATTCTCGTTTTAGAAAACATAAAAGATGTATAGGTGAGAAAAAAGTTAAATTTATCAGGAATTATCGTTTTAATTAAAATAATGAACCGCCACCGCAACCATGATAATTTTCTCGGTATCTCAAAATTATTCTTCTCAAATCTAATTTTCAAAACTTTGTGGGTGAAAATTTGGATTCACATAGCTCAGTAGTTTTTTTTTAACCTGAAAAACTTAAAAATCAATAATTCCGCATTAATAAATTATTTAGGTAGTGGTCATGTTTTGTTTGTGATATTTAACAAAATTGAAATTTATTTGACAGACGCCACTGATCAAGTTGATGTAACGAATGAAGGAGATACTAACACCGTTGATAGTGATATTAACACTACCGTTGATTCTCCTGCTGCACCGGAAGAATAGCAATAGACGAAGATATCAGAAGAATAAAGAATTTATTCGAATATATTTTTTAATCAAATTTAAATTATATTACTTTATGCGATTCCTGTTTAATTAGAACACTAAAAAATATAACCTATTTAGATTAGTATGGACCGTCATAGCGTAGTAACGAATCAAATAAATTGTTAACTGGAATTCAATAAAATCATCTTATTGTTTCATGTAAATGAATAATAATATTTTAATTTACTTTTCCCACTTTATCAAAGAAGATTCATTTTTAATTATTGTTTATTAATCACGGGGTTTTGATGCTAATATGAGAACTCTTTTATCGTAAACGTATTCTGTAATAAATTCCAGTATAGCATTTTATGCAGGTACTTATTGGTCCTCTAGTGGATAAGCATTTCATGATCATCATTATTATATGACTGTTTGCTAAGTTACCCAGTATTGACATGGATTGTATCAAGGTAGGAAGGAAAAAACATATTGCAATAATTTTTAAACTTTGATAGAACACAATAATTTACCCCGTGGGCTTAGTGCCACGGTTGGCCATCACAACTTGGAACCAATTGAAGAAAAAATAGCTCCCGAATCCGAGCCCGTGAATAGCCCGGAATTAGAATCAGAAACGGAGAATATACCAGAGCCAAAACCCAAGTCGGAACCATCGCCATCACCGGAACCAGCTCCACAAGCAGAACCAGATCCTCAACCAGAACCAGAACCAGCACAGAAAGAGGAACCGAAACCACAACATGATCCGGAGCCAGATTATCCAGATATAGAACCGGAGATGGGACAAAAGAAGAAGAAAAATAGAAAACCTAATGGCCATGATAATTTGACTCGTAGGTAAAAAGTATAAGGTTGATAAAAAAAATGCATTTAAAAAAAAATATACGTAAGGAATCTTTAGTAACTAAATTGACAACTTACCTATGTGCAAAATTTAATTTGATATTAAAGTAAATTTTCTTTATTTGGTAATTTCTTTTCTAAATTTTAAAGAATTTTTATAAATATTTTATCAACTGCCTCCGTGGTCCAGTGGTTAAGGCGTTTGCCTGTAGAGCCGGGGGTCGAGGGTTCGAATCCCACGGGATGCATACTTTGTTTAGTTGTGATTGTCTGACAAAAAAGATGATTCCGTGCTTCGGAAGGCACGTTAAGCCGTTGGTCCCGGCTGCCATCTGGTAGTCGTTAAAGGAACCACGTCAGAGGCCGAGAGGCGATTCCGAAGAACTCTGACACCAGGGTTTGCATGGTCGATTGACTATGACACCTACATGAAATGAATGAATGAATCAAATATCTTTTTACGTGTTTGCTTGAATATAACCGAGAAAATGCTGAAATGTTATCATTAACAATTATCCTCATGATCAAGGTGAAATATACGCCTTCTTTGATTTTGAAATAAAGTCTAAACGTGCTTAGCTCCATCAAATCATCCATTGTGTAGAATAAGGCAGAAAAGAAACAAAAATAGAAGCTTCCTCGTGACAAATCCTGGAAGCACTTAGACTTTGTAACGCAGCCTCTAAGCTGACCAATCCTACAATACAATGCTAAATTTCCCTAAATGGTCATTTTATGTCTATATACCGATCACATCCTATTGAAAAGCAAGCCATTAATTCACATACAAATGCTATATCTCTTCTCAAAGTTTCCAATTTACACAATCCTCCCGTAAATCTGAGGGGCTTTGTCTTGAAATTTTAAAATATTACCGCCCGAGTAAGGAGAAACTGGGAATACTTAGGAATACCTGCCATGGATTATGGTATAAGAGTTGAATGATTAATCTTCGTTCAGTTATTTTATTGCCTTAATAATCTACAAATAATTAAGTAAAGGGCAGGGAGTTTCAACATCATGCAGATACATTAATAATGCTATTCACACATTGTGATACTTACCAAAAGAATTAATTTAAAAAGTCAATAGATTTAATAAATAAATGAACTTAGTTCAATCCTTCTGATATGATTTACGAGAATTTAAATAGTCAGTAGACCAAAAACAGGATTTCTTGAACAAAGTTAAACTGCAAACCCCTGCATCTAAATATAAAAAAACCACCTTTTTTTAATGTTTGGGACATTTAAAAAAAGGTGGTTTTGGTAATTTCACGGAAAAATAATTTAACTCCGAAGGGGCTTAGGTTGCAACTTGTTAAACGCTATGATAATTAAATCACGTAAGAGAAAATCTAATAATGGTTTGATAGGCAGCTAGATGACACTACCCTTTCAGTGTAATGAAAATGCAGCAAACAATATCGGATCCTTTAGGAAATCTAGTGAAGCGGAGAAAATTGAACAGATGCTACGGTTCCGGCACCTTTATTGGGGTACATTGCTTTTGGAAACAAGGATTGCCAAAACGTACGCGAAAAAATAAAAAGGAACTATCTGCTTTTATCTCGGTCAATTTAGTTTCTTGATTTAGTTTAAATTTGGAACTCATTTTTAAGATAAAAATTTGGATTTAATTTTGAACCTGTCTGTAACCTACATGAAATTAGGAAATCGCGCGCGGCAACGCCATTTTCTTTAATTTATGGTGAGCTACAATATTACGTACATACCTACATAGAACTTCGCACGCATGCTTATGTATATATACCTATTAACTAAACATAAATTTAAATAAAACTTAAATATTAATAAATAGAAACAAAATAAAATAGAACTAAAAACAACTTTTCATTTGAGCAAATAAATAACTTCTTATTTATATTTTCTTTCGTAACTCCACGTCAATCGTATTAGAGGTACAAAATGCTTGTACATTGATTTCCGCAAATTGACTCTTAAGTGTATTGCGCCGTAAATGTATTCTCTGCAAATCCTTTATTAACTACTAGCTGTTCCCCGCGGCTCCGCCCCGCGTGGGACTCGGTTATATCGCGCCCAAAAGTAACCTATGTTTGACCTCAGGTCGTTAACTATATCCCTACCAAATTTCATCACAATCGGTCCAGCAGTTTAGCCGTGAAGAGGTGACAGACAGACAGACAGACAGACAGATTTTCGCATTTATAATATTAGTATGGAAGTATGGATATCAGTTATAGCATAAGTAGTAACATCAAAGCCGAATATTGGGTGGAATCCGAATCCTTACGCCTCTGCATCTATCTTCGTAGCCTATTAAATGTAGTTCTTCTGTATAAATGTTCTTAAGGGCCCAAAATTGGGCCACCTGTACAGCGTTTCTAAGGTCTCAAGGCACGCTTCTAATAATTCAGTAGATCTTAGTCAACGAGTTCTTCATACTATTTTTTTTTTGGCTGTTTTCAAGGCCAAAGAGAGATGGACGCATGGTCTACTATTAGCCTATTAACGTTTGTGATATTATAAGAATGGCCTAGGATATTTTGCCATAGTACACAATCAGTATATTATCATTGATTTTTTTATTACTTGACATCTTTTATTATTTATAATTTTTATTAATCAAACATTTACTTCAATATCAATAATCTTCAATATTGAACTTATTGTTATTATAATAATATAAAATTTTACACACAAATGTAAATTCGTCTGTTTTGACTCAAATTTTGTGCATTGACGTCTTTGGAGAAAATGCTGCAGTGGAGTTTGTGGCGCCGCTTCTTCTTCACTTGCACTTTGAAAGTGGGTGGTAAACTTAAAATCAATAAGTGATAAGAATATCCTATATTGAAAATAACCAATAACCAATTTGAACTTGAATTCGATATAATTTATTAAACAAATTTAGTTAATTTTGAATTTGAAATATTTATATAGATTGTTCTAACTCCATACTATCCATACTATCCATATCCATAGGTACTAATATTATAAATGCGAAAGTCTGTCGATCTGTCCACCTGTCACCTCTTCACGGCTAAACTGCTGGACCGATTGTGATGAAATTTGGTAGGGATGTAGTTAACGACCTGAGGTCAAACATAGGCTAGTTTTGGGCGCGATATAACAGAGTCCCACGCGTGGCGAAGCCGCGGGGAACAGCTAGTGATTTATATAGGTAGGATGTCTAACAAAGCAGCTGAGATGGCTTGAAAGAAGAAGAAAGGAAAAATATAAAAGTAGACAATTTAAACATATATATATCTTAAAAGGTACTTATAGCAACATAAAAGATTACTACAACACGTTGAGCGTAATAGAATTTCGAGGTGTTTTGAAGTATTTGTATGCGTATTCAAAATGAGGAAAAATACACTCCGTGAACCACTCCCGGCTTACGGGATCAGCGGAAAATAACATCAGGTTAACAAAATGAGATTTAATACAGCGCGCGTCTCAAGGATGTAAATATAAGGAGACGACTGGATTGTACCGGATTGTGCCGGATTATTTTGACACTCCCGTAATTCCGTAACGTGTTGTCTGATGCAGGCTTTATATTGTACACCTGTATTTGATTTATGTAGTTTGCTGTTGTCTGGTTGAGATTATGGATGGATTTTGTATTATTTTGCCAAGAGTAAGGTACAGCGGGCCACATAGAAAAATATAGTACCTTAGGTGTAAGATCAAGAATAAACTGGATTTTTTTTTTGGCCCCCTTTACCATATGAGCTGAGAGATTTGTATATTTTGTCCTTTAAACAAACTTATAGACAAAGTGATAAAACAGGATCCTATCTCTAATTTCTAAGTCTGTCTGTTCATCTGTCTGTCTGACAGAGGGTTATTATAATATCTCATGAATTGTAAAAGATACCTAAATACTTGTAGGTAATTTTCAGTTATAAAAAAAACCGGGATAACGCTAAGATGATGATGGTAATCAACGCAGAGTATGTATTATTTTTTCTAAAGTAGGTAGCGTCTTTTTAAAATAAAAATGAGCGATTCCAGCGAATTGCTCGTAATTTCATCAAAGCAATAAAATTTTTGTTACACCCACTGGGTACTAACATGCACCTGTCGCCTTCATAGCCGGTGTTTTCGAGATATTCTGTCCTTGTCGCACTTGATAATACCTTTCATATGTTAATTTTTAACCTAGAATACATTGTAAGATAACTTTCCTATTGGAAATTTTATTACTGGAATTAATAAAGTACTTAAATGAACAATTTTTCAATTAAGTACATCATTAGGTATTTTTCTGGCTTTTGTATCTTTTACTTTCTTTTACAGGTACAAATTTAAATATAGAGATATTTAAAGACAGACAGCGGGAAGGGACTTTGTATTATACTATGTAATGATATGTGTTGGTACACATACTAACCTATAATAATTAATTAATATTTTAATAAGTAAACGTATAACCGACCTGAAGTGTAATCCAAAATCACAATACAGGCTCTTAAACACAACAAAATAATATTAAATTTCCATCCAAAATCAGCTGCTTGTGAGTTATTAACATTTATCAAATAATTGAAAATTAAAATTCTTGTGCACACTTAATTTGTTTGGAGCGCCTATCAAAATATGACTAGAAATTGTTCGCAAAACCAGCATTGTCTTAAATTTAATAAAATAGCGTGCCCAAGTAGCAATATTAATCGGTAAAGTACTTCACGTTGGAGATACCTACCGTGTCAACAAAATTAAATTGTTTTTGAACCCTGTAAACAGATATTACAAACTTGAGTATACATTAAGCATGTTCTAGTGCAATGTAGACTTTATCACAAAAGCTTTACATTTTATACTCGTATTCATCTAAAATGAAAGAGCTATGCTCTTGTCGGCGGAGGTTCAAACGAGTGCTTAAATTTAATAATTTTCTGTTGTAATTATGTTTAATGGAATGATTAGATAATTATTAAATAAAATCACATAATTTTTTTTTATTATGTTATTGTTATTTTTTTTTTATTTCTACCTAGTTTTTTCTTTAATTTAGATAAGTAATTATCATTAATGTTTTAATTTTAAAGCTTCTTCTTAATCAATGTTTAACATTTTTTTTTTGTGATTGATATACCTATTCATGTTCTAGCTACGTATTTCATTAAGGTTTTTTTTGGCAACCACCTCTTATTGGTCGTTTATTCTTCATCTTCTCGTAATATGGCTATATAGACTCTATATTGACTTTGCCCATTACTGGACCACGTCTACCCCTTCTTCGGGTTGCTGAGCCAGCGTAGTAAGTAGGTAATAAACAGATGTGAATAAAAACACACTGTGAAATAACATTATAGTTAATTTTCCTAGATTATATTTAATATTACTGATACGAAAAAATGTGTCTAACTTTATCTAGTTAAAACGCATGGATATAAAAAATATCATCTCTGTTTAGTATAAAAATCAAGCGAGCTTTAATATGCACTTAAGAAAAGTTTCGTGTGTTAGCATTAAGCCAACTGGAGACGCCAAGCCACATTTCTATGTAAAAAGTCCGCCACATTCTGCGCGCGTGAAGAGGTAACAAACACTGCATGCATGCATTATTCAATCATGTCCCTACGCACATACTTGACAGAATTATCCAACACAAGCAAAAAATACAGATAAGCATAAAATGACAAGCAGAATCATTGTCGGCAGCGGCGGTGGCGCATGGCGGCGATCTTATGGCAGAAGGTTCGCCTGTCAGTAACCACTCCGGCTAGTTTTATGCTCTAAGAGAGTGGCTCGTAACAACTTTTGGTGCATATTGTGGCGTAAAAACTTTGATCTGCAGTGCAGCAGTTTTTAGCAGTATAATGTCTAATGTAGTTTTGATACTAAAATAACATACTCATATTATCTTTTTAATAAAAAAAAAAATAGATTAGGAAAAGTTGTGTATGAATTAGGATGAAGTGACGAAGATTTAAAAAAGAATGTTGAGATACTTTAAATATGTCGAGGGAAGATGAAAAGAGACACAAAGGTTACAAAGCAAAGTCGACTGGGAGAGTCAGTCAGGGCTTTTGCTAGGTACATTTTATTATCATAATTTCAGCCGCAGGCTGTCTACAGCTGGACATAGGCCTCCCCCAAGTATTTCCAAAATGAACGGTTGTATGCGGCCTGCTTCCAGCGCCTGCCTGCGACCTTCTTCAGGTCATCCGACTATCTGGTCGGTTGGTATCCGATGTTGTACTTTCTACTACAAATATACCTACTCGAAATATACCATGGGCAATGTATCGTGTAGCTAGATTAAAACTATATAAAATGTGTTTTTAAAAACTAACAAACGTCAAAATAAAACTAAAATAAGAACTAAATAAAATGTTTTTATTTTTTTCTGATTCTCTATAAGCAATACGTCAGTAATCAAATTTCTTCGTTTCATATCGTACCTCTCATGCTCTATAAATGACTCAAGATAGAGCCGAGCGAGCCCACCAGCCTGTTTCATTAAGACAATGGGTTTAAATTGCAGTGGTTAGACAGACAGACTGAAACATCTGTAGCGTAAGTAAAAAGCGGCAAGCGGATTACTGAAAAAAAATTGCGATGACAGTATCAAAGTCCACTTGGACATAAGGAAATACTTGCAAAATGCTAAAAGTATTTAAGAAAAGTATTTTATTATGTTATTAAGAAAAAATCCTTTATTTATTTATTTAATTCATGTACACTTCAAATACAAACATAGAACACTTAAAATTAGGAAATTTAGTACAAGGACGTGCTACTTATTTCTATAGAAATTTTTTTCCAGTATCTTTGTTTGTTAGCTAACCTAACGTTAAGGATAGCTTGGTTTTGTTTCTGTAATTAATTTGTTAAACCTTTAGTGTACAAAAATATTAATGTAAAGCACAATAAAGCGGACTATGCTCAAAGTATTACATCTTTGTCAGTTCATATTGGTGTAAAGCAGAGAGCTTGATGAATGTAGGTTTAAAAAGGCAATTAATGAATTGGTGGTGAAATTTTTAACTGATTAACTTCACTTATATCTCTAATTGTTGCTTAACTAATATATACACTTAATATACGCTAAAAATAGTGTAAAGTATTATGCGTTGAAAAATTCCTCCTTTGACATTTAAACTGAACAGTTTATTAATATATCCTAACTAATATTATAAAATGCGAAAGTGAGTTTGTTTGTTTGTTACGCTTCACGCTCCATCTACTGCACCAATCTTCCTGAAATTTCGCATTCACATAGAAGTATTAAGAAGGACATAGGATACCTTGTATCTCGGAAAAAAGCACTGTTCCCATGGAAAATTCCCGCGGGCGAAAACACGGGTGAAAGCTGGTTAGAATATATTTTCGTTAGCATACAAACCGCTAAAACTTGTAAATTCGACCACAAATTCACAGAGGGCCGAGCAAAACAGAGGCATAGTTAATTCCTGGTCAGGAAATAACGTACATTAGTCAACTGCAGCGGTGATAGACCTCATATCTGACTGTAATTATTCAGATAACAATGCATTCTTAGAATAGTAGTGCCTAGAAATGTAGTCAAGCTTAAATTAATTAAATATCATTGCGTTTGGCATTCGTCCTGCATGGATCAGATGACTATATTCAAATTCCTCAGCCAGTTGACAGCGGCAGGCGTAAGATCGTGAAGCTCCCTCATTCCACCTGGAAAACGGCGAAGTGGGCATTCGTTTACCACATGGGACAGGGTCTGGTCGGGTGCTCCGCAATCGCACTGTGGTGATTCCCTCAATCCCCATTTATGGATGGTTAGTTTTCCCGTTGTCTGAAGGGAGGAATTAATTAATACTGCGATGGCTCGACGATCCAAAGTGGATCCTGGCCTCCGACAAGAGCGCTCTCCAATCCCCCCCCTATTCTGCGTAACCCCTTGCCAGCCGGCTCTGTAGAGGGATTTCAGGTCGCTACACACTTCATCCCTCCAGCGATTCCTGGGACGACCCACCGGCCGTTTTCCAGTCGATCTTCCCATGTACGCTCTCTTCATTGTTCGATCCTCAATCAAGATCCAATTTGGATCAGAATTAACGATCTGATCCAAATTATTTTTTTAATTAATATGTAATGTAATTTTTATAATGTCCATGACGGTGACACTATTGAATGGTGTTTACTGAAAATCAGTGTTGGACATTCTCCAATGAACTGTTCAGCGAAATACTAAGACGTCGCCTATAGACGTGACCAATAGAAAAATTAAATGTGTTGTATGTTTTTAATATAATTATCATAATTATAGTAATGTTATTATTATTTGAGTAAGTATAAATAAAATTGATTTAATTATTCATTTATATAAACCAGTTAGTAATCCATTTACTAAAATATACGAGACGGAATCATTATTTTTTATCAGTCAAAAATATAATATCATAATTAATTCTTTGTTAAGTTATATTATAAATAGGTCAGGTATATAGGCACTTAAAAAAAAACTATTATTATGTCTACCTTAGATGTTTACTAGTTTTTTTTAACTTGTAATAAAACTGCTATAGTCGTCATTATTACTGACTTCCAAATTTTTGGGCCAATAATAATGACGACTTCATTCATATATACATGAATACCGATGACAATTTGACATTGCTTATTAATAATAATGACTTCATTCACAATGCTTGAATATGTAAATTTGTGAAAAGACTTTAAGACATCTGAACACACATTTTTTGAAAATGCACATTGTTTACAAATTACAGTGAATTTGAATGAATAAATAAATGAATACTAAAAATTGTATGTAGTTATAATAGTTGAGGAAACAAGGATTATTCTTCTAGTACTAACCTTAATTTAATCTTCATCTTACAGTCAATTGCAATTGCAATGCCAATTGACCCTCTGTCGGGGTTTCTTTGACTACCATCAATCGGCTTACCATATCTTAGATATTATTTTTCTAAACATCATGTAATTCAACCCAGCAGTTTTCTAATAACAGAAAATATCTTCACAAAGCTACAATCAAGCTTCAAATATAGAGTCCTAAAATTATTGCATTGAAATCGGGTAGTAAATTCTTATCTTCTTACGGGGTCCTAAATTATAGGAAGCACGTCGAACCTTTGGGTAATTATTTACAATATTAACAGGACCTAAAAAAAACTATTTTGTTTTAAATTCTTATATGGCATTTGGGTCCTATTGTTCTTACCCCATTCCTTAACTACCCACACCGGGATTTCCGAAGAAGGACTGCATGAGCTTCAGAACATCACCTGAGTAGTGCCTATAGTCCTCCAGATCAGGATACGCTGCTTCAAAGAGGTCCATTCGCTTGCCGGCCAGTGGTCATAATCGGTCTTACTACTCAACTAAAAAACTAGTTGCACTTAAAGCGTGTATAACCAGGGATCAAAAACCTGGTTAAAATAAATAAAACAACCAGTTCGTTTTCCTGCCCATACCTACATTTAACATCGACCAATTGCATTGCGGTTCCGCTGAACCAGTATTTGTATTTCCCCAAAAATAAGGGTCTTAACCAGGTATTTCAATAATTGACGCTTTTTATTGATCAGGTTAAATACGGTTATATTTGGATCTTAAAATATCGATTCCCATCCCTGTGTGTAACCCATAGTAAAAAAAAATGAAGTCTTAGCCACGGCTGCCATTTTCTTAATCTATGGTGCAACGCCGTGGCAAAGTTTTAACATAACACTACGATGGTAATTTCTCAAGGACAGTTATTTATTTCAAAGAGGCTTTGCATGTTGCAACCTAAGTAATAACTACATTATATGAATATTGAGTGCACAATAGCCTGCAAGCGCAAGCCTCAAAAGTAGTCATACATAATCTGTAGCACAATTTAATTTGTCGCCATTTTTATCGCCACAATGCAGGATTTTAAATAACAAAATCTGAATCCTCACCACTGAACCGAGGCACTACCAGCTTAACAATGCAAGAAAGTCAGAAAAGTAATAAAACAATAAAACGGTTAATTATTATTTCCAACCAAGTGCGGAAAAAACAAACAGAGACCGAGGTACCCTCTTGGGCAGCATTTGAACTGGAATGTTTAAACTTTTTCGCGTTCATTAAATCATTGTTATCTTGCGTCTCTTTTTTCGCAAACTCCTCTGGGCACTGTTCCGCTGAACTGAAACTATAGTTTTTGCTGTTTCCTCATTCGCTTCCGAATATTTACAGAAAAATATTGGATATTTCGTCGGGGAAAGTAAGTTTTTGTTTTGTTTCTGATTATCGCAATTCCGAATGATAGATTTATTTCATTCAATCACGTCATCTAACAGATTTCATTAATACTTAAAAGAGAAAGAAAGGGGGATAATAGAAAGGGTTACCCTAAAAAGTGCTGGCTCGATCGAAGGATGCCAAAGACCGGGCTAAGTAGAGGAGAAAAAGTAGTAAAGCGGATCCTGGGCTTCGAAGCTGGCAGCTGAGGAAGCAACCGGAAAGGCGCTAAGATGAGAGAGAAGCGGGCAATCCGTGCCATCTATGGTTTAAGACCAAGGGAGTCGCTTAGGGAGTTGTTTAAGGATATTAATGTTTTAACTCTCGCTTCTCAATATATATTTGAGGTTATTATGTATACTAGGAGAAATATTTCTTTTTTTAAAAAAAATTGTGATGTTACGGATAGACCCTTACGGAATAAAAATAAATTATATCTCCCATCATATCGGCTAAGTAGAGTTAATGACTCATTTTTGGGTAACTGTATACACTATTACAATAAGCTTCCAGAGTCGGTCCTTAGTTTGCCTGACCGAAAATTCAAAGCACATGTTAAGAATTTACTTTGTAATAATTGTTTTTGCCTAAAAAACGAAACCGACTTCAATTCCTCAACTAAAAAGGATGAAATAATTAAAACATTGTTGTTTAAATACATATGCTTCATATCAAACATTTTAATAAATCTGAAGTCGGTGCCAGTTCTTTTAATAAAATATGCTAATTAACGAGCCAGCAGCTAGTCAACGAATTCGTAAAATTGGCACCAACTTCAAATTTATTAAAATGTTTGATATGAAGCATATTTAAACAACAATGTTTTAATTATTTCATCCTTTTTAGTTGAAGAATTGAAGTCGGTTTCGTTTTTTAGGCAAAAAACAATTATTTTATACTTTTTAGTTTTAAATACGCAATGCCTTACAACTAAAAAGTTGTAAACACTTTGCATTTTGGAAAGTCGGGTAAACGTCATCAGCGTCGTCTTACCTTATTGACATGGAATATATCAAAAACTACCCAAATCGCAATAAAACTCGAAGAGTTCCACAATAAATCCATGATTCCATCATCAGATCCTGATCTGATGACTATGGAACCATCTAGAAAGTATAACCTTTCTAACAAAAAAAGAATTTTACAAATCGATTCAGTGGCCTTCGAGTAATCGAGCAAGATTTATTGCAATCAAAAAGTTGTAAATACCTCGCATTTTTTAAAGTGGGTTAAATTTTCCAGCATTGTCTCACCTACGTCTCACCTTACTAACATGGAATATATCAAAAAATACCCATGCCCAATACAAAACTTGAAGAGTTCCCTCGATTTCTCCATGATCCCATCATCAGATCCTGACCTGCTGAATATGGGACCAATTGGAAGGTATACCCTCTCGAACTAAAAAAAAATTTTTCAATTCGGTCCAGCCGTCTTCGAGTAATCCGGTAACATACCTAAAAAATAAAATAAAAACATACCGACGAATTGAGAACTTCCTCCTTTTTTTTGAAGTCGGTTAAAAAAGCCTATTATAGCGCTCATGATTTTCTCAATGACAAGGATGTGTAACTTAAGCTTGGTGCGGAGTCCTCCAAACTTTTTTTTATTATTATATCATGACATCTTTTATTACTTGACATTTTTATTAAACTATATCAATTATCCTCAATATTTAATAATTTAAAAATAAACTTATTGTAATTATAAAAATATTCAAATGTAAACTCGTCTGATTTGACTCAAATTTTGTGAATTGACGTTTTTGAAGAAAATGCTGCTGTGGAGTTTGTGGTGCCACTTCTTCTCCACTTGCGCTTTGGAAGTGGTGGTAAACTTAAAATAAGTAACAATTGACGTCAATAAGTGATAAGAATATCCTATAGGTATTGAAAATAAACAATTTGAAATTTGAAAATTAGAGAGAGGAATGATACATGATTCAATTTCTAGGCTTTTGGGTACTCTACCTCGCGACGACAGCAATTCGGGTTTATTGTTTTATTTAAATTATTGTAAATTTATAAGTAGGTACTTTTAATTTATTTTCGGTTTGCCATTTACTGCGTAGGTATATAATCCGCCATTTTGGTTTATGTTACGTCACACAGCCTATGCCATTTGGAAGAATAAAAGGAATCTTAAAATCTCTTCGATGATGATAAGCCGTTCAAGACTTATGGTGGAGTAAAGAATCTTACCTAGACATTTATAAATATTTGATTCTGAAAACATTAAAGTCCTCCTTCTCCCCTTCTTCGTCTTTATTAGTTAATATAAAATATTGTAACGACCTGAAATCAATGATAATTAATTTATTAGTATAAACTTCTATCTCTTCTCAGTTTTTACGAATGCCAATACTCGACATAAACACCCTTTTAGCTCCCGGCAAAAATAACTACCAATTACAAACTCTGGACTCAAATAGCAAAATCCATTGATCCTGCAATGCGGCTGCATAAAAAGTTCTACTATCGCTTAGATTGAAAACTGAATCGCGGCAGTTTCCAACTCGCAATTTATTTTCAATCGATGCCCGTTTTGCCAAAAAGGTGCTGCCGCAAAAAGGTTTAGCTATTCATGTTTATTTTTTCTTTTGCGCGCCTTTTCCAGTTTTCAAGCGGTCAGCGTTTTTTTAAAACAATTTATTTGAATTCTGTTAGGTTCAATTATTTCTAGAGATTTATAGCTTTTTTTAATAAGGAACTCTGTAATTCTAAAATTGGAATAGCACGTCCCGTTTAAATAAATAATCAACTTTCAATATATTCAGAACTAGCTGTTCCCCGCGGCTTCGCCCCGCGTGGGTATCGGTTATATCGCGCCCAAAAGTAGCCTATGTTTGACCTCAGGTCGTTAACTACATCCCTACCAAATTTCATCACAATCGGTCCAGCAGTTTAGCCGTGAAGAGGTGACAGACAGACAGACAGACAGACTTTCGCATTTATAATATTAGTATGGATTTCCTTTTTTTAGAACAAACACATGTATTCGTCCAGTTAATATTTGATTGCATATTCCCCTTATAACATTGTCAGACGTCCAGAATGTACTTATACTGTAACCAATAGGTTTCACCGCTATACATTTGTCAGAAGGCTGTATTTCAGGAATGGTAATTATACCACATATGGTATGTAAATTCATTTTTAACTGTGACTATTGCGGAGTCATATGGATATGTACCGTGCATTAGGAGTCGAGGGAGTAAAAAAAATAATCATTTAATTTTTGATATTTGTATTTTATAATATACAATTTATAAAATAATATTAATCAACAATTTGGTGGCAAGATAGCTTCTAGAGCCAACATGACTCACAACAAGGAACTCTATCCAAAACTTACAGACCAAATAAATATTATATACTTGCAGTAGTATAAATTACTTATTACTGTAACTCTTTTAAAAAGAGAATCAACTTCATATAACTAACTTTATACAAAACAAAATTTGTCAAAATAATATCATAAGAAAAAAACAACTTTATCTCCAAGATGATGTCCGGTATATTTTATATCGTATATAAAGCAATATATTACAAAAACAGAAAGTTAAAAAGAAATTAGAACAAACGTAATTTATGGTCATTATCTTAAAATTTACATTTATTTTATATTAAATTACTAAATCTAAACAAGAATCACAAATTTTGATAATTTACACAGTCAAATTAAATATATTCTATTTAATATAGAAACTAATTTTCAACTATAGCCAAACATTCATTCTTTTACAACTTAAATCGGCCAGATACTCAAATGTTTCAATTCCTCATTCAAATTTTCGAATATGGCTTTTTCGGCTGGATGATAGCTAACATTTGCTTTTAATTTATTTTTTTAATTATTCGAGCCAAACAAAACTTAATCGTAGCGCGTGCTGCCAAACTTAAGGTCATGGATATTTCACCATACAATAACCATACTGAGATTCTTTAATATTTAATTTAGGTACTTTAAAAAATACAATAGGTGTACCATGTAAAAATGAGCATCGCTGTCATTAATGCAATAAATTGCATTTGGGTATAAGACCGTCAGACTAGTAAACAGACCTAAATATATTATACACCTAGACTAGTTTTTCCTTACAAATATTTTTAATTAATAACGTAACTTGTCTGCAAAAGTAACTACTTTTTCACTACAAGTCGGTGGGCAGACTTCATAAATGCAAGCATTTTTACAACTTACGTAATGATTACATCGTAGGAAAGCTATTGTTATGAAGACAAAAGATGTATGATAAAAACCCACAATCTGTTGACAACTAGTTTTTTTTTTAATGGAACGTTTATGTTCTGTTTATGAACTGTTATTCTGTTTTGTTAACTACTAGATAGGCTATGCGGCATTGAAAATAGTCTTTGCACTGGTATAATTAATTATTTTTTACAATCTGACGTAAATGTCACTGTTTTTTTTTTTAAGAAAAACAAATAATTTTTACAGCCCTAACAAATGAATATTTATAAAAAAAGTAATATTTTTCTTGATATTTCAAAAAGGAACGAATAACATTTACCTACTTCGGTAGTAGGCTTCTTTTATATTGTTAAGAATTTATTGAAACATTAATATATATAATAAAAAAATTATTTGAACAGTTTCTATATTGTGTTCTTTGATAAGTGTAAAAAAATTGGGTAGTGGAAAATAATGTTGCTTGAAATATCGTATCTATTAGAAAATATAGTCTATGAATTCAACTAATGGTTTAACAATTACTATACCGTAAGATAACAGTGGGTTTTTACATAAAGTATGGATAACATTAAGTTCATGAATAATGCTAATCTCATTTTGTGAGAAACATCTCTTTTTTGTGCATTGAAAGAAATTTTTCGAGACCTTTCCGTACAATTTTAAATAACCTACCAAGTAACCAATTTTGTCAGCAAACAGGCTTACGGCTCACCGTGATGGAAAGTGGTTACCATAGCCAATGGACGCCTGTAAAACCAGGAGAGTTACGTGGGCGTTGCCAACCATGTAACGTGGTGTTTTACCAAAACTTGTCTAAATGGGAGAGGTTTATAAGTTTTTCAAAGATTGAATACTTAACAATTTTTTTCACCATTCTTGGTATATATTTTTTTAGGTTGGTAACTGCCCTTGGGCATAATTATTGAGATTCAAACCATCAGATCTAAATGTTCTTATTCTAATTATAGTTTAAATATAGTTGTCTCTCTCACACTCCATTTGTGGACAGCAATCGGGGTACTGTTTAGAGCGGTCTCCTTTCGTGATGAAGCACTTGGGGTCATCAGTCCTGAACAATCCACAACTGTAAAAAAAAGTATTGTTACAACATTGAATGTAATAAAAACAAAGTAATCAAATACACTTGAATGACCTTAAATTTATTAAATGTATTTTTAATTTTTTATGTTTGGAATTTGTTTTTTTTTTTTTATTGGTGCAATAAAGAAACTTTTTTTTGTATTGTAATCTTAACACTAGTTAAGCAGCCAAGACCGTGGTCTTGATTTTAATTAGACGACGCCACGAGTTGCATGTTATTGTTAACTCCTCCGTGCTCTAAAAGGCACTGCTAGATGGCAGTACAGTATGTGTATAAAGGCAGCTTCAAAAACCTGACACAAATGCTGGCCACTAATAAACTAAAAATAGAAAAAAAATACTCACGTGGCATAGTCAATCATTGCACCACAAGTGATTCTCACGCATTCGGGACCAGTCACGACACTTCCGAATGGCACCACGTCTCCTATCTCCTGGATATAGCATCCCTCTTTGTGTGCTGGGAAAAAGAAATTTAATCTTTAGTTGATAAGTACTAGTGTTCAAAATTCGTTACGTCGTGGTTTCGTCAAATATATTTAATACTATTTAATTATATGGCTACAAAGATATTAAAATGCCTTTTAAATAACGCTTTATATTTGCCTTTAGTGGTATACAAGTGCATTTTGTGCAATAAGTTTAAATAAAATTAGAAATGATTTTTATTTTTTATAAAATAAAAATGTCCTTCGCAGCGCATATTCGTTTGTAGCCTATTTTTTTCTCTAATTATTAATGATGTTCCGTAGTTTTACTGTAATTACTCGTTGGAGAAATAGTAAGAACAACTTATTTATTTAAGTCTGCACTTAAATAAAATCATACAAGATATAAAAAAACATAATATTCAGTTTTATTTTTAAAAAGTTATACTGTCTGTGGAACTCTTTACCCGATCCAAATAGCAGTTTTATTTTCGCTTTACGATGCTGTCAACCAAGAAAGCGAATTTAAAAATCAATAAAAAAAAAATACACTGCCCATTTTCAGCCAGTGTTATTTTACAACAAAACCTCGAAAATTAATATGAAATAATCGCAGTAAATAAGCCTGAGTAATGTTTACATAAATGAGAGAGCCTTGGCCCCAAAATCTCGGGCGCCAGGAGTATATCGGCCATGAACGTACGATTACTACGCATGAGCTCTCAAAAGTATAAATAAAAAGAAATACTTTATCATTTTCCTTATGTTATTATGCTAATGCATTTCATACAAACCTAATGATATTTAAAAATTTGCCAATATTTTTCTTGGAAGTTATTTAGAGAACTAGATGTAAGCAAATGTTTTTATATACCATAATACTAACTTATGTCACGTGCACACTTTTACGAAGAATGTAAATACCTAAAATCGGCAAATGTTGGCCACAAAAGCATTAAAATTTGTACAAAATAAACTGATTAAGTGCCTATTAAGCTATCCTTTGCATTTTTCGATATAAAATTTAATGTTTTTAGATAATCTTCATATTAACATTATAATAGCATTAGGATGTGCGTCAGAGTTCACATTATTGCATAATAAAACAGTGCATTTTTTGTCTAGTGTATTTATATTGGGTCATTATTATAAAATTGATATTCAAATTTTATTCATTTGCGTCAGATGCTCAAGGAAGCAAACCTGTTCGAGGCATGTGTATCTTGTGCTTTAGGGTTAACGGCATTGATATTCAAAATTCGAATTCTAATAGCAATTCTGGAGAACTAAGTAAAAAAATGCTGGCTGCAAATGTAAATATAACTAGGATAGGATACCCGAACATCGAATAAAACTAAAAAATAATTCAGCTTCTAAATTCGAATATTTCTTGATTCAAAATTGAAGTCGTAGGAAATTCGAAACAATCATTTGCGTCACACTTACTTTGTAAGCATGTATATCTATATATATAAAAGAAAGTCGTGTTAGTTACTCCACTTATAACTCAAGAACGGCTGAACCGATTTAGCTGAAAATTGTCAGGGAGGTAGTTTATAGCCAGGAGAAGGACATAGGGTACCTTTCATCCCGCTTAACTGTTCCCGAGGGAAGTTCACGCGGGCGAAGCCGCGGGCAAAAGCTAGTATTTAAATAAAAGAGAGTGAGTAAATAATGCCAGTGAGAACTACAAATGGTCAATGCTGGCAGCTAGTACTTTCAGCCAAGACATAGGAAACCTCTTAGGTGACACATTCCTAGTGATGTACGAGTACATACCTAACCAATAAGCAACCAAAAGGCTTATTCGTGGAGACATAGAATTCGAACTCAAATTGTTACTTCAAAGGGAAATAGGTGCAAAGGAGAGATACCTAGAAGTGAAATTGCTATTAAAAATTTAACGTAAAACAAATTGATATAGATTACAGAATACTATAGATACTAACAATAAATATTACTAGTATTATGCCTTAATTTATTTAATTAGTCAACAATTTTGTCAGGTTTACTGTACTGTGATTGAATTTATATACAATTTTTATAATAATAAATACAAAGTAAATATATAATGAATATTATTTATATACAAGTATTATTCAATAGTTTTGGTCCAACAATTTATATCCTAATAAATGTTGGACTATTATTATATATTTTCTTAAATATCATTATATTATTACCGAATTTCGTGGTAACGAGAACACAGATCTCATCATTAATATTTTAGCTCGTGTTCTAAATTAAAACTTTCATGTGGTTCTTAATATTGGGTTTCAATTGGTTATAACAAACATACATAAATACTTTTAAAAAAAGCTTTCACTAAAAGAGAAACCCAATCGCCAAAAGCCATTTACACGGAAATTTCCAAAAAACCGTAATGCTTGACATTCACACAACACAGATGTAAGTAGATAGCCTAATGAAATTTTAAAACTTATATTATGAGATATTGACGACCCTATAAAAAAATCAACAATAAAAATTTTGTTTTATTAACTTATAAAAAAAGATAAGTTTTGGATAGGAAATATCAAACGAATTCTGATTGATATAGATATAGTCATAACTAATATATGAAGTTAGTTTAATAGTGGTTTTCAAAAGATGTTTACATGTTTTACTAAGTTTTAACCTTACCATGTTCAAATCTTTTATCAATCAGATGTCAAGGTTCCTGACATGTTTAGAAAAACAAAAATATTGTGATTATATATTACTAAAGTGAATAAATAGTTTTTTTATTACAAGTTTACATAAAGGTATTTACTATTAATTAATTATTTAGACCTTATAACTTGATAGGTCCGACAATCTTCCATGTTAAGGAAACAACATAACAATGTTATCCTAATTAATGCAAAATATAATTTAAGCATCAGTTTAATCATATTTATATAACTAATTTGAATATAATTTTCATGTTCTGTTCTTATTCGTTCTTTTCTTTTTTCAAAAATTAAAATGATCCCGAAATAAATTATTTAAAAATTGCACAGTTATTTTCTTAGTCATTTTTTTTTTGTTTTAGCCAGTTTCAATTAATAAATCATTTTGATTTTATGTCCTTATTATTAAACAATTCTACGACAGAGCAATAAAGGTATCCACATACTGGTCAAAAATAAATTTAGAGTCAAGACATTTCGACTCGAAAAGAAGAAGACTAGAGTCGATTTCGAAGTCGAAGAAGATAGAGTCTATTAGTCTTACCAAGATGAGCAGGTTTTGGCGGAAGACGTGAAATGAAAGTAGCAGCACAGGCAAAGCTCACCACAGCACAGAAAACTACTAACTTGAACATTTTATTTATTTTTTATTTATTAATATTTTCTATATGACCAGTTAGTTCAAACTTTAAAGTCCAAGTGATAAAATAAACTCAGTTACTTCGCTTATATTCGACGACACATGCCCTAGGTTATCAACGACTGATTGGTATTTCCAATTGACATACATAGTTACTATACACAGTCAAATGTATGTGGGTGTGTTTGTATGTACATATTTATATTTTTTTATTTAAACTATTGCACAAAATACAATTATTAGCGAACAAAAGGCGAATTTAACACATATATAGTAGGAAAAACAGGAAACCGCACTTTTCGTTTTAAAGTGCAAGTAGCTGTTATTTATTATAAACTATCAGGCATAAAAAAATAAATCTTATTCGGGCATTAGCTATCTAAAATAACACAGAAGATATGATGCTCAGCGCCCTTCATAACAAATTTCAAAATACATACTTTTACAAAATCTCAATTTAGATTTGACCGTGATTGTCCCTAAAATGAAATTAGGCATATCCCTAATACTTGTTAGGAAAATTACATACTAAAAAGTCATAGAAAGATCATTTTCACACATCTCACGGCATCCATACTAATATTATAAATGCGAAAGTCTGTCTGTCTGTCTGTCTGTCTGTCTGTCTGTCTGTCTGTCTGTCTGTCTGTCACCTCTTCACGGCTAAACTGCTGGACCGATTGTGATGAAATTTGGTAGGGATGTAGTTAACGACCTGAGGTCAAACATAGGCTACTTTTGGGCGCGATATAACCGAGTCCCACGCGGGCGGAGCCGCGGGCAACAGCTAGTTAAGAATAAATTATCAAGAACTACTTACCTAATTCTCTGGGTTTCACCGGCAGAAATCCTCTAGCGACAGCTGCGCAGGTCAAGCCGAGCATGGCGAGGAAAACAGCGGTTCTCAACATGTTGAAAAATGTGACCAGATCAAGGTTACGAAAATTTGCGATATCTTATCTCTTTCGACAACGACGTGCGACTGACCGGTATCTCGCGACGCTGATGTATTTATCACTAACAGGCCGATGACACACGAGCGACTTTTGCATTTTTTTTAGGTTGTTGACTCCTGTTTTGGTGGTGTTTGTGTGATAAAAAATCTCACAACACTGGCATTTAAGAAAAAATAGACCATTTTTCCTTAAATGCCAGTGTTGTGAGATTTTTTGAATTCCGAACCTGTTTTGTGTTTTAAGGTGATACCTCGGTGAACACTAGCGCCACCGTTATTTAAAAATCATTACTCACTGGAAACACAAGTTATCAAAAATCCCTCTGCTGTTATTAAGGTTCTGGATCTGAAGTTAATTTTAAACTTACTAAATTATTAAATTATAATTCCCTATAGTTACAAATTGCATTATTGCTTAAAACGGCCACTTTTAGCAGTTTTGCAATTTGTAACTATATGGAACTATAATTTAATAATTGAATATGATTAAAATTAACTTCAGATCTAGAACCATAATTACAGCAGAGGGATTTTTGATAGCTTGTGTTTTCAGTGAGTAATGATTTTTAAATGACGGTGGCGCTAGTGTTCACCGAGGTATCACCTTAAATCGGATTGTTTACATTGAAGGAATTTGTTGATATCATAGATGTTGATATGAACTTTGCCATTTTACTAACTTCTCTTTTTAACTCAGCATAGACTAAATTTAATTATTTGTGATTTAGAGTTCGAGGAACAGTTATCTAATTATTTAATTTTTCTCCACGCCAACCAGTGTTCCATTCATTTGGTTACACAATATGTATGCAAATTGGTATTGTAGTTTTACACATATATATATGTAATCAAAGTTGATAGTTTTTATGTTTCTAGTCATGTCAATAAGTAGATCCTAAGTCTTTTTTTTGGCGGCGATTCAATTCGCTCTTCTGTTCTTTAAACTTTGAAGCCATTTTCTCTACAAACATTAACATACTTACAATCCTAGATTGTCAAAATTCATGTCTTTTGGATGTTTTTAGACTTAATAACCGTTTCATAGTAAACAATTTTTAACTTGTTTTGTTTTTGCTTGTTTATGATTCAAACTCAACTGTATTATGTCATTAATAAAACATTTAATCTGGATTAATTAATTATTTAAGTAATTAGGATGTTTTATATACTTACAAAGCTTATAAGTGTTTACTTTGTAAATCCGGTTGATTCACTAATGGATTGATTTTGGGAATAATTAATTAAGAATTTTATATGGTCGTAAATAAAGTCTGACAGCTGTCGCACCCGTTCAATTAAATGTAATAGTTACGCTACAATTGGTAGTTGAATATCGAGAAAAATAGAATTTGTGAAATTAGTGTTCTGCTCGTGTACTTAAATGCTGAAAATGAGACCCTTTTATGTGCATCAGCAAGTTCTTAAAAATAATTAAATTAGTTAGGTATTTTTCTCTTAATGCTAAAGTTTACACATGAAGAGTACGTGTTGTAATAATTTGTTTATTTATTTAAAACTTTATTGTACAAATTAAAAATAAAGTGTACAAATGGTGGACTTAATGCCATATGGCATTCTCTACCAGTCAACCATTGGACCAAGCAGAAAATGTGATTGTCGGCGATTAATGAATTACATACATATTTTATGATACCGTACTTATAATTTCATTTTTTTTTTTCTTTTTAAATGACAGACGTACGAGTTCATTTACTGTATGACTTCACTTATGTCAAGTTAACCTTATAACCTTTTATCATCATACTATAAAAACCGAAACATTACTTGGTGATTAGGTAATTCAATTTAAATAGAAACTGATAAATAGTTGTTATAGAAAATAAAAACAATTATTTAACAACAGATATGAGAGTAGGTATGACATAAGTACTCGTACTTACTCATATAATCAGTGTAGGTACGTATATTCCTTTAACGCCTGACGCTTAGAACTACTCTACATCTAGCCAAAACTAAACGTGTGTCCTTTCTTAAGATATAAACTATCTCAATATCAAATATCTTTAAAATCGGTTCAGCAATTTGAGCTTGAAGAGCTTATAGACAAAGTGACTTTCATATTTATGATATGAATAATGAAGTAAGGAATAAATATAAAAAAAATGTCAACGCACTGGTATGAAACCACAAAAATAAACGATTCGAAATTTAAAAAAATATAATTTAAGAATATCACAAATAGTCGTCTGCAGGCGGCCTTATGAAGGACGCCAAGCTTGGGAGTTACTACTGATTCATCTATCATGTAAACAAAGTTTTTTTTTAATTTTGGCGTCACTACTAGATCCGTGACAGCGCATTCCGACGGTTGAGAAAAATGACATAATGTCTCTTCTAAATTTATGTTCTCATAAATAACAAAATAAGGCAATAATTTGTGTAAATTTTTGTTATTGCCCTCGTCTATATACAAGTTTTATTATAAAGTAGAGAGGAATGAATGTACAGTCGGTGACTGCACGGCCAAGCTTTGATTGGTCGCCATTAGTAGCATTTTTATCTTGAGCTCCTCTTTACTTCGAATGGCACGTTAAGCCATTGGTCCTGGCAAATATCAATAAATGGCAGTCATTAAGCTATGTCAGATGCCTTTAGGCAGCCTAAAAATCGTATAGTGTCAGCCACTAATAAACTCGGATCATGTTCCTATTGGTTTGGTTTTCCTATAAAAAGGGTTACAGTGGTCAGACGGCAGTCACTCCATTGTTATAACCAGTACCGCCTAAAAACCTCCAGGACCATGATTAAAAGCGTACCCTGAGATCTGAATCAATCGTAAGCTGAAGATGCAACCAAAAAACGCTTGGACGAATAATGTAGAGTCGGCTCAATTAAAGCATTTACATTAAGATGAGACCGAAACAGTATACTTATGGATTTACTAATTTTAGAAGTAAGCTTACAAATATACTAGCTTTCCACCACGGCTTCGCCTGCGTGAGTTTCTTACGAGAACAGTGCTTTTTTCGGGGATTAAAGGTGTCCTATGTCCCTTTCAATACTACGATCTATGTGTATGAGAAATTTCAAGAAGATTGGTGGAGTAGATAGCGCGTGAAAGCTTAACAAACCAACTCATTCATAATATTAATTAGGAAGTTAACATTTCATATATTATAAGGTTTTGTAAATATTTATTTTCTGTTTGAACAGAATTTTAAAGGGACATACAACCGTAAAAATACTAAGAATTTCAATACCGCATCTCCCATCATATTTTGTATCATATAATATTTTCATTCTATTTTGTTTTGTTATTTTATACTAGCGATTCAGATTATTATTACTAAACTAGCTACCCACCCCGGCTTCGCATAGGCATAAAAATCTTCCTCTAAAATCACTTATCAAAAAAACCGCATCATATAATCCGTTGCGTAGTTTTAAAGATATAATACATACATAGAGATATAAGGACAGAGAAAGCGACTTTGTTTTATACTATGTAGTGATAGTGGTTATTTCGCACATTTGTTTCTTTTCTCAGTTTATTTTTATATTTTCGAAGATATGTTAAGATTTAGCTCCGGATTCTATTGCTAGATGGCATTCGTCAAGCTTAATTAGATGCTTTTAGGTAGCTTGGAAATCTCATGCCAACATTACCCAATTCTTCTTCTTTTGGAGACAAAATATATATACACTGCACTATATTGAATTTTCCCAATTAATATAAATTGACGAGAGGAGGAGGAGGAGGAGGAGAGGAGGCGAGAGAGGTATGTAAGGATCGTAGCCAATGGAAATCTCTAGTCTCTGCCTACCTCTACGGGAGACAGGCGTGATGATATGTATGTATAAATTGACCATCTCTACTGGCCAGTCATTTGCCATTTTTGAACCTCTATAACGCAAGAGGTTGGACAGAAAGTTTTAGCCACTTACATAATCGATAGAAAATAAATAAGTAAATAATAAAAATATGCCGATTCAAACGAAGCAGCGGACAACATCTAACAAGTTAATATAAAAAACAAAATATATCAACGGTTTACACTTCGGGAGTGCAGGGAGAAGTGAAAACAATAGCAGGCATACATTTTGGCCGCGCTGTAGAAAGAGAGGGCGATATTATACTTACTTCCTCTCCTATACTGCGCCGGCGGCGGTCTATTTTTCCTCCATCTTACGAATTTTCAGGTCTTGTGTAATGACGAGAGTTTAACAATTTTTACCCATCCCAAAAAGTACACAACGCCGCTAAAGAATTTTTCACTTAAAATACCAAATGTTCCCAAGAGTCTCAGTATTTTGATAGATTTATATATCGTGATCAACAAATGTGTCACGTTTCTGGGTCAAAGTCTAACTGTACTCATTCCATCTTAAGGAATTTTGAAGAACGGAAAACTCTACGTACTTATGACTTAGACTACGCCAACGACCTTGAAATTATGTGATTTTTTTACAATGTAGAATATTTTGCTCGTATATTCTACTCGATGCTACTATTGTTATTTGCTTCTAAGCGTTGACTAGTGCCCTAAGTGCAGCCATAATGGATCAAATTAAATGAATTCATATCCATACTTCCATACTAATATTATAAATGCGAAAGTCTGACTGTCTGTGTGTCTGTCACCTCTTCACGGCTAAACTGCTAGACCGATTGTGATGAAATTTGGTAGGGATGAAGTTAACGACCTGAGGTCAAACATGGGCTTTTGGGCGCGATATAACCGAGTCCCACGTGGGTCGAAGCCGCGGGGAACAGCTAGTAATTAATAAATATAAAAGGACAAATAATACCGATTGTTCTGGCTCCAAAGAAAGTTATAGTAAGTAAATATGTTTTAATACAATACAAATGAAACGTAAAAAACGGTTATTGAGAAAATTTTATGTATATATGAGATACAATTAATTCATTCAAAAATATACTATATTTTAGCGGAGCCGCGAGCAAAAGGTAATATTTATACGCGTAAATAAATTGAAGCAAATAATTAATCGCTGGTTAAATTGTGTAGATATTATTTGCATTTAGTAATTTAGAAACGTCAACTAAAACAAAACAGTTATAATTAATGCAGTTTTGCAATAATCAAATAAACATTTTATTTAACATAAATTTGCACTGCTATGAGAGGTCGTGTTTTCAAATCTGTGTTTTCCCACCATTGATGGTAATACCCACTTTTAGCATGTACTAATCCTTTATGGTATTCACGTTTGAGCTATGAGCTCTTTTTTAATTGTGCTAAAATTCTCATATTCTCTTTTCACAGAAAATAAAATATTTCGTTTTTTATAAATTTTTTTATATAAGGCGAGACTTTGGTGAACACTAGCGCCACCATCAACTTAAAATCATTATACACTGAAAACAAAAGTTATCAAAAACCGTGTTATGTAATTAAGATTCTGGATAATAGTATAATAAAGTTAATTTTAATCATATTAAATTATATGAGTAGTTCTCTATAGTTACAAATTGAAAAACTGCTAAAAGTTTCCGTTTTAAGCAATATTGCAATTTGTAGCTATAGGGAACTATAATTTAATAATTGAGAACGTTTAAAATTAACTTCAGATCCAGAATAATAATTACGGAAGACGGATTTTTGATAACTGTTGTTTTCCGTAAATAATGATTTTTGACTAATGGTGGCGCTAGTGTCAACCGAGCTTATATTTTGTCTTAGCAATTCAAAGTGGAAATGCTGCGAGTATTCTGGGCATTTTCACTAGAAACGCTTATGAGTGGGTGATCAGTTTCTTTATTCTTTTTCCAGAGGCGGTTCCAAAGAACTCGACACCAGGGTGTGCATGGTCGATTGACCATGTCATCTACATGAAATGATAATGATGATGACAATGGGAAATGTGAAAGAATTTATGTTATCCGACCTAAGTAGTTCTAAAGTTACAAACACATTCCTCAGCTTCATGTGTTATAGATAGTATTTATTTCAACGCGTGCTGAAAAAAAAAATTTCCCCCTTACTTGTACAATTCGGAAGTATTCTTATTATACCTATGAAAAAGAATTTGAATAATTGCGTGTTAATAAATAGCGCTTCAAAATTCGAATGTATTCTATTTAAGTAACGCTTTCTTAGTTTCAATTCAAATAAATTTATATTGATAGTAGTGACAGCTTTATTCTATGACGCTATTGATCTTTAAATAAATAATATAAATTATGTATATTTTCCCTCAGAAAAAGAAAGAATGATCCTGTAAATACCTTGATGACAATGATGAAAAATAAAATAATATTCATAGTGTTTTGTAATCTGTGATAATACTTAGTGCTAAATACTTCATCCTACCTACTTCTACTTACACAAACACATATATAAGTAATCTATACTTGTAATTTACAAACATATTATTGAGTTTAATATTTGCATACACTAGTAGCCTAAATTAAAACTGGCGGGACAAAGAGATTATTGATGATTCGTCTAGTATTGATTTAATTTAGGGAATAATAATAGACGCTGCACTTGCGTGTTCGCCATTTGAGAATCTTTCTGCCCCATCGGTCATCGGTTCCTCGGTTATAATATGTATCATTAAAATATAAATCTGCCCACATCAAATTTTACTGCCGCAAATAATATATTAGGTATGTTGTGTAAAACCTTGTAGTTATATATTTTATAGGATCGCATACAAAAAACTTGACAGTTAGTTATTTATCATCAACCCACAGGTTTAATTATTAAATTAGATGTATTTCCTAATGTTTAGATATTAAGAACCCTTACTTTTGATAGGCAAATGGTTATAATTAAAGGGTTTCATTATTTTATATGATTCAGTTAGCAGTCATGGCATAAGCACTTTTGTATGGCGCACTATTATAGCTCGTTATAGGCTATAAAACCAAGAACTAGTTGGCTAAAGACATCTTTTAAAGTTATTTGAACCATAATTTTAGTGTCCAGATGCTAAATTTTAGATCTATCCGGTTCAGGTCTTCAAATTTATACCATAGATAATTCAGTAATTTTAAGAGTGGACAGGAGTGGCCGTTCATGGCTTTCAAGTGAAAAAAGTAAATAATATGTGCCAATGCGAATGCAGTCGTTTGCAAAATAGATATAAATCAGTGTGTGACCAGGCTAACTGCACTTTCTTTATGGACAAGGTCCGAAATATTTTATTTTTATTTTATTCTAAATTCACTTATAGCAATAAATAATACACAGAAATAGCAACCTATATCTGCCCGCTATTACTTTGTCAAATCTAGTTATATTATACTAGCTGTTTCTCTCGGTTTCACTCACTCGTATACGCATGTTACTCAGACAATGTAGCAATATAATGGTAAAATAATTATGGAAATCGGTTCAGTACTTTTTGCGTTTATTCATAACAAACAAAATACAAACATACAAATCTTTCTTCTTTATAATATTAGTGAGATGTGTTGTGAAGAAGTGAATCACTGAAGTAGCCGTCTATGACGGACTTTTCAGTTCTTGTTAATACTTAGCTTTTTACCTAATCGATTAAAAATAATCTCATTGATTTCTGTTATCTATGGCATATAAAAAATCAACGTCTCCAAGATTATAAGATCCGCTTAGACTTCTGACGCAAGTAAAAAGTCATATAGAGCAGTTTTAATATCATTTGACCGGTCTAACCAGTTGGCCGGACCAAACACAAATTATGTATCTACGTAAAGCATTCCTTAGAGATATTTTATAGTAATGTTTTGATTTTCAAATGAGTCGTAAGTTTAATGTACTATCATTCCTTTTTGCATCTAAATAATTGATATCAAATCTAGTTAACAGTAAAAATTTCATCTGATCTATAAAATAAAATCTTTTGTGTGTTATTGAACTGAACACAGTGTTTGTTATTGAACTCTCTGAAAAAGAGCACCAATTTAAAAAAAATGTGTATAATTGGTAAGTTTGAGAATAGGTCTTAGGCTACATTTGAAACAATATAGCGGGCGGAGCCGCAGAAAACATCTAATATATTTGAAAAAATATATTGTGACGTTATTTAAAGCCACTTTGTATTCGACATACATCATGAAGGAAAAAAAAATAATACAAAAAGTAATTGCAAAATTAAGATTTTTATTTATTTAATTGCCTATAACAGAACTAACAATTATGGCTTTATAAGGAAATTAAATTTAGGAAGTAAAATTGAAACATTCGAATGTTATTTTTCTAAGAAATAGAGGAAAAATTAATTACGTTATTAGATATGAGTAACATAATACGTGATGTCAGTTAAACTGATAAGTATCTGAGAATTGTATTTACGTAATTGGTCAATAATACCACAATAATTTCTCTTAGAATTCAATCCTAGATATAATGTAAACTAAAATTAATAACACAAATTAAGAAATCAATCTAAATCCTAGACTCATTCTTTTTCTTCTTCTGAACGTGTTTCCTGGTTGCTCTCATCTTCTTCCATCATCTTTAGCTTTTGCTTCAAAGCCCAGGGTACTGATTTGGCGGTACTGGTTATTACAATGAAGCGACTGGTGTTTGACATCCAAAAGCATCTAAAATAGCCTTATGACAGATCTATCGATAACAGCCGGGAGGCGCGAGCGTGCCTTCTGAAGCACGGAAGAGCTCAAGATAGAAATGCCACTAAGGGCGACCGTACAATCATGGTCGCGCACTCGCCGTCGCTTGACGCGCGTTATCGTTACAAACACGACGCTCGGTAGGCTATCGAGCTTCCCTAGACTGTCATCATCCTACCAATTTCCATTTTCTATTTATCTTTGCTGTCAGACTTTGGAGCCCGGGGGTTCGCTTCGGTTCTTATTACGTAAAATATTATAAAACTAGCAACCCACCCCGGCTTCGCATGGGCATAAAAACCTTCCTCTTGAATCACTCTATCTATTTAAAAAAACCGCATCAAAATCCCTTGCGTAGTTTTTAAGATTTAAGCATACAAAGGGATATAGGGACAGAGAAAGCGACTTTGTTTTATACTATGTAGTGATGATATTGGTGGTATTATAATGTTCGGCCCCATGGCTGACGTCAACCTACCTTGGCAAAGCTGTCGTTGGTGGAATCTGCCATCAGTCGAACAGAGCAACTATAATTAATTTAGACTTGCTGATTAATTTTAACTATTCGAGCAATTAATCATTTTTTTTTTATTTATTTGGTTTCACATTCCTTTTTGTTTGATTCAATGATAGAATTATGGTTGGTATTGAGATTATTATTATTTTCGTATGGTGCAGCAAATTCATTCGGATTGACGGCCAATTCCACTTCATTGTCGGCCTTGTGGACCTTATAGATACCTCCTCAATGGAAAAAGGAGGACAGAGATTGGTGAGGTGTTTCATACTTTGTGTTTCTCGCATAGACAACCCCTATGTCTATGCGAGACATAGGGGTCATCGTCTCGGATCCCCATCCGAGACGATGTTCCATATACAAAGGAGTTCTGCGCAACTTCCCTGGGTAATTCTGTATCTGTTTATTTGGGTCCAGTATTTTTGAAGTAAGTCAAAACCAGGAACTACCAAATTTGGGTCGGTTAAGAGAAGTATAATAGTGACCTCGGAGTCAGTCGAAATTTTGGGTTTTGTTATTTTCTAAAGCTGCAGATGCAACCAGTCCGAATGATTTGCGTGATCGGAGGCACAGTTGATTCCTCGTTTGATCCAGGTCTTGATGGATTGGAAGCTGCGCTATTTATCATCTTATCGCACTCCGATCTTACCTCCATCTCCATCCAAAGGTTTAAGATAACATTTGACTTCAGATTTAAGCATTCTTTAAAACGAATTTAAACAACAGCAAGGACGTTACTTAAATAATTCAAAGAAATCAAATACAATATCAAAATAGACCAAACGATCCTATTGTCCATAGGCAAAATATTTTCAAAGTTCAAACGTAGCAATTTTAAATATTCATGAATACTGTATTCAAATGCTAATGTCTGCCTTATTTTGATCAAGAATTCGGAATACTAATATTTTTTACAATAAATCGTCTGGTCTCATTTCGTCGAAGCCGCCAAGACGTCATGAGGATGGCGCCTCTGAACCAATTCATTATGCAAATGAGTTACAATATTGTATGATACCTGACCTGATAAATGACAATAGACATTGATTAAGGATTTGTTTTTCCTGATTTTAAATTTTGTTTGATTAATGATTCCTTATTCGTCCGTCTCCCGGACAATAAACATAATTATATTAATAACGTTAACAAATGTATTATTTAATGACAAATGTATATTTTTCTTTCCCTACTTTCGTAATTAATTTTACTTAGTAAAAAAAAGTTTAACAAAATATTCACATTAGAAGAATTTCATTGTTATGTCAAAGAAAAATAATGCGTAAAAATTGTACACGTGCTATTCTGAGGTAAAAAGCATGTTTGAAGCAAAGCTACAATCATATATTTGTAAGCTAAAGCTAGTTTTTAATTATTACAATTAAATAAAAAGTGGCACTGAAAGTGTAGAAAGAAATTTTACTTATATTTTGTTTTATTTAATAGGACCGTAGTCTATCATTAAAATGAGAAATCGTTTGTTAATATACATTGTTATTTCGCATTTTACTTCAGTAAAGTTATAGGTTATTGAACTAAAAGAACTTAAGATTTTAGAGTTTATTTCTTACAAAACTGTTCTTTCAACACTCTTCTCAATATCTTCCCAGACGGGTTTTTAGGTATACTGTCTACAAAATCAACTTCTTTGATCTTCTTGTACGGTGCTACTCTTTCATTGACAAAATTCATTATATCTTCATCTGTAGCTTTAGCTCCATTTTTTAATATAACGAAGGCCTTAGGTCTTTCTCCTGTGTTAGGATCTGGTATACCAACAACAGCTGCGTCAAGTACTGCAGGATGATCCCTGACCACACTTTCTAGTTCGGCAGGTGGGACTTGATATGCATTCACCTTTTAACAAAAGCATACATTTACTTTTCAGATTATGATTGCAAACGCAGTAAACAATAGTTTAATAAAAATTGGTAATATAATGTTTAGGTCTGTTCCCATATGTGTTCATGTTAATCAATATACGAACGGTTACTAAAACTAAAATTTAAACAAATTATTCAATACTAGCAGTCCACCCCAGTTTTGTCCGTGGTATACACATACCCTATGTTACTAGAAGATAGTGTGGCTTTCCAAGGGTGAAAGAATTTTTCAAATCGGGCCAGTTCTTTTGAAGCCTATTCGATGCAAATAAACAAACAATATTTTTTTTACTCTTTATAATATGAGTATATATTTTTACCTTTATGAGCTCTTTTAACCTATCAGATATGTATATTAAACCACGTTCGTCTATCTTAGCTAAATCTCCACTTCTGTACCATTCATCTTCTATAAATACTTCTTCATTGGCATCTGTATTATTTTTGTAGCCTTTCCTTATATTTGGACCTTTTATTAGTAGTTCACCCACCTGAAACCAAAATGGAAAACTCAAACAATAGCATTCCTTTGGTATGATATCATGTCTTTAGTATAACTTTAGATAATAAATTTTGATATTACCCATAAATATATGTTGAGATGAGACAGGTATTCTATTGTTTTCTTTTATAAATAGTTGACTATCATTTACTTGTTTTAGTTGAATTTATAATCAATCTAGTTACTATAGACCATAGACCTACTATGGGATTCCCGATTATGTTAGTAGCATCAAAAACTGTGTGGGTGTAAACAATGGCGTCTGTGTTATTAGCACTTTTTTATAAGTTTACCAAAATAGGAATTGTATAAAGATGAATGTAAGTATTTGAGTTCAAGTGATGTATCCGGGACATTAACTTTTAACTGGCATTTGTGAATCATAACAAGTGTGATCTAATCGAAATGTGATCATCTTTTGTTACATACTCATTATTTATTAATCGATTATATCGTATACTAGCTGACCCGGCGAACTTCGTACCGCCTTAGCGTAAATTTGATTTTCTTAATAATTTTTTCCGTAAGAACCTTGTACAGAGTATTAGAAAACTACAAAAAAAAAATCAGTCAAATCGGTCAAGCCGTTTTCATGCTATGTCGTGACAACGGAAAACGGGTTTCATTTTTATATATATAGATATAGATAGATACATGACCTTTCCTCAAGATATTCACATTAAATTTAACTTTCCCGGGTTGATCATTACTACTATTTTTTGCATTAAGTGAGTTTTTGCTTTGCAGAATTTATTATGAAAGAATTAGTAACTTCAAGACCTTTTTATCACTATTTCACAACATTTCAATTTTTTATAGGTACCTCAAATTGTTAACTATTTTGAAGTTTATGTTTTAATAATACCGTAAAAAAAGATCGACCATTTTTATCGCTTATTTATCGAAATATTCCCAAAAAACTTTGTGCAGTCCCAATGGCGGATTAACGTCGTGTATACCTTTGCGCATTTATACAGTATAATTAAAAAATTGAGGTGTCAAATGTCATTGTCAAATCAAATAAAGAGATAGTCTGTGGTTTGAGCAATCCTATCATCCTCCTCCTATCACCTTAGATCATGTACCTATAGATGTACAAATAGCAAGGCGGCACATGAGACAGAAGATGGACTTTCCTATTTCGCCATCTCATTTTCGCAGGAAATGACAAATCATAACTACATCTATATTATTTCTAAATCTATGTTATCACCACTACCAACCGAAAACAAAAACAAACAAACGTCAAACGTCAATCGTGACAATGTCAATTTCATTATTTTTATTTTTTTAACTCGTGTAGGCAAAAGTAATGGGTTTATTTATCCTCCAAAGCATTTTTTGAATTTACAGAATTTTAAAAATATTTTTCTATCTTAGATCTAATATATCACGAAAAGAAAAAATACGTATTTCCTAGTTTTCAAAATACTATTTACTGAGCATAAGAATACAAATGGCAAAAAAAATGAAATGTTGTCAATTGCCAAGATAGGCACCTCGCATAGTTTTAAGATTAACTTCAGGTGGGTGTTTATCTTTTTCTTATTTATATATTCTGTACGAAGCCAATGTATATTGGGTGCTACAGAGCCCAAATATTTATTTAAAATCATCTATGAAATGGTACAAAAACTTACGTACCTTACCAGGACCAAGATTATTAAAACTATCGTCTACGACTCGCAGCTGAATGTTTGGTAAAGGATACCCAACAGACTCATAGTCTTTACAACCCCAAGGAGCAATAGAGACCAATGGCCCAGCTTCAGTTATACCATAACCTTGTCCAAAATGAACGTCATGCTGCAAAATAAAAAAAGTACCTATTAGGTTACTTACTAAACAAGTGATTGTAAGGCCAATCAACCAAGTTTCCTAGTTGGGTTTAAGTATTTTTTGACTCGACTAGTAGACAAGCAGAGGTACAATTTTAAAGTTGTTCTCTTTCGCACTGGTATTGGATTCTAAAAGCGATAGAATTCTCGAGATAGATTAATGTCACTTTGTTTTAAAATATTAGTATTACTTTTATCACTTTACTAATAAAAAGTTATAAACATTTGCTAAGCCCATTTTAACTCATCATCATCAGCATTTTATGTATAAGTTGGTTAGAATACCTTAACTTTACCCAAATTTTTTTGGATATCAGCCGTTGGCAAAGGTGCTGCACCACATATAACTGAATGGAGATGTTCCAAATGCTTGCCAGTTGCCTCTGAATTTGATCCCAAGAACAGAGCTAAAATGGTTTATATATATATATGATGATATAATGGTTTATATATGCTGTTCAAAATTTCTAATGAATTGAAATTATCTATTTTTAATATTGGTTATTTTTATAACTTATTGACGTATACAAAGTTTACAACCAATTCTAAAGCGCAAGAGAAGAAGCAGCGCCACAAACTCCACTGAAGCATTTTCTCCAAAAACGCCAATTTACAAAATTAGAGTTAAAACAAAACAACATTATATATATCGCTAGTTTACTAGTTATCAAAGAATTATTACAATAAAGTATGTGGCGCGACAGAATAATAACATAATATTTAAGTCCTTATAAAATGTGTTCGAATCGACCAGACTAACATCATATCTAAACCATATTTAATTTTATTATACACAAGATATAGATAGTATACATAATACATTTGGATTTTTAATTACAGAAAGGAAAATTTGAATTATTAGAAACGTGTCTGATATTTCATATCTATGTTAGCGAAAGAAAACTTACCTAAAGGTGGAGCAAGATATAATAAATTGATTTTGTATTCAAGCAATGCATGTAAAAACGTGTAAGGTTGGAATTTAGGTAAAGTCACCAGTTTAAGACCTACTGATAACTTGTGTAGCATAATAATACATAGACCATAAGCGTGAAACATAGGCAGAATAAGAAGTACAGCGTCTTAGTGTGTCTCTGGAAAAAAAAAGTGGCCAATTTAGTAAACCAAGCAGAGCATTTGAACAATGCGAAAACAACCACATTACTAGATTTAACAATATACCACCACTGGAAATTCTACCACTCAGGAGAAGATTAATCCGTACTCTATACTGCCTTTTGACCTCTGACATGATAATAAAGATGAATCCGTGCTACGAAAGTCACGTCAAGCCGTTCATCCAGGCTGTCATTTGGTAGTCGTTAAAGAAATTATGAAATGATCTATACACAAACACATGTATTCAATTTGAGTGTTAAATAAAAATATTAACTTTACCAACCTGTAGTTAACGAATGAATTCTACAATCACTGTTTTGTTGCTCACAGTTTGCAATGATGTTGCGATGAGTTAACTCTACGCCTTTAAGCAATCCAGTAGTGCCACTGGAATATGGCAGCACACAAACGTCATCAGGTTTTATGTTTACTTCTTTTAAAATATCTAAATCAACATGAACATCTTCAACTAGTTCTTTATATGATACAGTTCCTTTAGCACAATCCTCATTTATATCAACAGATATTGTTGGTATATATTTTTTGGATAGTTCCAAAGCCTTTCTAACACTTGGAACTAAATTTGGATGTGTGATCATCAGTTTAGTTTCTGATAGGTTTATTTGTCGTTGTACTTCGTCTGTGAATTAATGTAAATATGTAATATCCATGTTTTTGTTACATAAGAAACAGTAAGGGGTCAATTAATCCAAATATTTTTTTGGATTTGTTAAATCATACGCGTTTTTATCGAAAGAGGTTACCGCTGTGTAGACTGTATAACTGTTTTTATCCTGTAATAATTAGTATAGATTTAATTTCGTGTTTAATTTCTTCTTCTTCTTCAAATTTTAATAAAGTTTTATTAAAATTTGAAGTAATAAGTATTTGTAATCAATTGTTATGCAAATAAAATTGATTTAATTTAAATATTCGGTTTATGTTTGCGTCATTGTATAATATGTTTACGTTATTCAACACTGGTAGCAATTATTCTCATAATCGTTTTATGGGTTATATATTTTAATTTGTTGAATACCTTATTTTATGTTAAGTAGTTTTTCTCACGTCTTTGTGAGCGTTATCATTGTAAACTACTTATCACCCTCTAATTTATCAAAATTTTTAAATCCCCGGGATTCATTCCAAACAATCATGGTATGTAGATTTGGCTCGTTTTTCTACTAGAATATTTGATAAATGTTTTTAATTTTCTCTTTAATTACTGAGAAATTGCGAAACCTCAAGTTTGAAGACTTATTTGTTGATGATGATGATAACCTTAAAATATACTTATACTATATAAATAGAGAATTTGCTAATTTTCTTATAATGTAACAGCGATTGTTAGTATTAATTTAAAATATTAAAAGAACATACTCACGAGGTGTATAAATTGGATTATAAGTAGTAACGATTGCACCTGAATGTACAACACCAAAAAATATCGTAGGGTATTCTGGCAAATTCGATAACATAATGCCTACTATGTCGCCATCTTGGATTTTAAACTTCTTTCGGAGATTCGCGCCAAACACACGGGACTGTTTGTAAATTTTTTCGAAAGTGTAACTTCTATTGCTGATACCACATACCTGTAAAATTTAAATTTTCGACTATTGTAGCAAAACAGCCAAGCCACCTATAGGCTAAGGTTTTGTGAAGTTAAGCCTTGTAGTGTTAGAAGCATGTCTCTACGTGAGATCTTATAACTTTTTGATAAAGCGAGGGCAGCAGTTCTCGAATGGCGACCACGCACCGGTATGCGCAGCATCGGACACCCATCGATCAGATGGTCAGGTGACCTGAAGAAGGTCGCAGGCAGGCGCTGGATGCAGGCCGCTTCCTACCGGTCATTTTGAAAATCCTTAGGGAAGGCCTATGTCCAGCAGTGGACAGCCTGCGGCTGAAATGATGATGGTGGTCCCGTCTAGTTATAGTGGATAAACTTGATATTTTCTTAATTTCAGTCAAAACTTATTAGATAATTCTTCCCCAAATCTTCTTCGTTCGAGCCTGTTTTTCCTGGTTGCATCTTCACATTACGCGTGTAAACCAACCTAATCATGATAAATGACTCAAGACGCTTAAAAATATTAAATTTATTTTTAAAATCCTTGTAAATTAAATAAAACTATGTTGGTATGTTAATACAATTAAAACGAGTAGTATTTAAAGATTGATTGATGTATGATATAAAATGATGATTCATTCATAAATTGATACAAAACTATTGGCCTTGCGTATAAAAATAACTATATTTTTTTGTACTTTGCAATTAGATGTTATTTGTTTACTAAATTCATACACACATTAAATTCTTTAAAGTCTTATTCTTGAAAAATAATATTCGTAATTAAGCACTTACTTATTTCTTAATGTGTGAAAGTATCGAAAATAATTATTACCCGGCTACACCCAAGTTGTTTTTCGAGTACAGTGGGGCACACACAAAATTATACAACCACACCCTTAAACTTACACCTAAAGTGGTATACTAGTCCATGTTGCCCTCTGTACATGTTATGTGTATTCCTTTAGCAGGATCAAATGTACCTATTGGTGATCGTCTAAAGAAGTTTTCGAAAACTTGAGAGTTGAGGGTTTTTTGTGATAAGAAAACCATGGAACTCCCGACAACTTTATAGTAGGTAGTAGACACTTCAAAAAATACACATATTCAAGCTTTTACTCTTCTGTCGGCAATCCCAAAGTGCAACTGTTTTTTTTTAAATGTTTTTATATATGTTTTTATGTTCAAAGAGACCTTACCGCCGCGATTTTCGTAGGATGTCTGTCTAAAACTCTCCAAATATATTCATTTAGTGTTGTTTCTGGTATTTCCACGTCCCGAAACGGTGATTTAACCACATTTTTAACACTCCACACATTTTTACACCTCACAATTGAGAACACAGATTTATTTTTTAATACCCTTTCGAGCCGTAGTACTTGTTTGTATAACATACTTTCGAGTTTTGGTGTAGATATTGATAAACTGGTAAAGACAGAATTCATTGGCAGATAACGCTACAAAGTTTATTCATTGCATTTTAACCTCTATTACTGTTTAACAAAGTCTTAACTTTTTGACGTGTTTGTGTTTATTTATTCATACAGGTTTAAGGTTACATTGAACTTGGTAAATATATGGAAATAAATAAAATCACCGATGAAATCAAATTTCAATAGAGCATGTAAGTATATACTTACTTAATTATAAATCGGTATGATAATTATCTATTATCGTCACCATGTCATGGGTTCGATTCCCATGGAAAACATTTTTTTTTATGTTTCCAGTTTGGTAAGGACAATGCAGGTGTGAATCACCTGATCGTTTAAAAATAAAGATTTTTTGTGCTTTGGAGGAACCACGTCAGAGGCCGAGAGGCGGTTACGAAAAACTCTGACACCAGGGTGTGCATGGCCGATTGACCGTACACAAAATGATAATGAGTATGATAATGTTTCAAAAGCAATCAATAAGTAATTAAATTTGTAAACAAGGAATGTATCAATCAAGCGTATGACTGAAATTGAGATCGTTACTCGCGCGTTGCTAACTCACCCTAGGAATTTTCGCCACAGTACCCAATTTCCCTAACGCTATATTGTTATGCGGTACTCGGGTACCGCCCGGTGGTCAAGTTTATTTAAATGTACACTGACGTGACTGACGTCAACCCACTTTGGGAATGCTGTTATTGGTAGAAACCGCCACCAGAGACAAAGGTTCAAAAATTTAAAACCTCATTTATTCCCTTTATCACCTTTTACGATACCCTGAGAAAAGCAAAGAAAAAATAACAAATTTTGTTAGAAATATAAAATTTATTTATAAGGCCTTTATTTATATCACTTAACATGATAACCTATCTATCTATCTATACAATATAAATCATAACTTACAAACAATAAACAATATGAACTTAATAATGTAACAAATTTACTTTGGTTTGAAAATTTTTTTAACCAACGTTCAAAAATTGATGACTTTTTGGACAGCTTTCTGTAGATAATTATATGTACAAATATTTCACAAAATATAGAAAACAACATAATTTCTCAACAAATTTTTCAGACTTTTTGAGTGTATGATTACTCTTAAAATCTCCTTTTTACAAGGAGGTGTATTTACCCTGTCTATCTATAAATTGGCCCCAGGATAAAAAAGTTATCAACACCTAACGACATCCCAATCCCAAGACCGTAGTTTTTGTAAAAACTCGCAACAGTAGTGGGTAGAAAATTCAGCTCAAAATATTGGGTATATACCGCAAACGCAAAGATTTACATAAAGACGATGTTTTATTTTTAAGAAATTCCCAAATGCTGAATTTTTGCTAATAAATAAATATTTATTTGATGTTAATAACTTATTAAATATATACTTTCTTTTGAGACATTAATATTGCATTCCGTCAAACGGTTCCGTGGGCGCCCGTTACAAGCGGGATCGTCTGACGGATTACTCTAAGATCTTCTTTCTCTTCCAATTTTTTAAATCAATTCAATAATTAATTAACTTTATTTTGATAATTCTATCTATCGCGCGCTCTTACGTTTCATCTTTTGTCCTCTCTAAATTTCAAACCATAACTACAATAATTTGTTCGTCTACTCGTAAATCTATAAATAAGTCAACAGTCTTAAGAACAGTACTTTGCTTTCAAGTCTTTCCTCAGAATTTTGCCAGCGGAACTCTTCGGTATACTATCAAGAAACACAACATCTCTAACTTTCTTGTAAGGTGCGACTCTTTCGTTAACAAAATCACAAATACTCTTCTCGTCCGCCTTTTGTGAAGGCTTCAGTACAACAAAAGCCTTTGGAGCCTCTCCATTTTGTGCGTGAGGTACACCTATGACAGCAGCATCATTGATCGCTGGGTGATCTCTTAAAACTGCCTCCAGTTCGGCCGGTGGCACTTGGAAACCTTTTACCTGGAAAATCAATTATTATTTATATTTATCTCTTAAAGGATCGTAGCCAATGGAAATCTCTAGTCTCTGCCTACCCCTACGGGAGACAGGCGTGATTATATGTATGTATGTATGTATTTATCTCTTAACAATATAGATTAAAAGAAAAACATTTTATTTTTGGTTTAAGATGAAGAAATTACGCAAGAGACAAATAAAAACCAAATTATATCGACCGAGGAGTGACACTTTAAACCTAAGTGGGAAAACGAACAAATTATTTCTTATATTAATTATATAGGTAATTTTTCAAAAAGCAGGATTTAACATTGCGTCTACCATCTATTGGTACATTGACTGAAAAATATCATCATATAATATCAGCCAAAAAAAAAATTTTTGGACATAGACCTCCATATAATAGTTCTCTACACCGGTCTATAAAACCGCTGGATATTGGCTGTTTCCAACTGACATATCTACTCCTAATAAATTTTAGATAAATGGGAGCAAAAGAGCTATACGTCTCCAATCCAAAGAAACTTTGCAAGTGCGATTCAGCTTTCATTCCATGCTAAATCTAAGCGTGTTTCTTGCTTTACCGCCATCTGTTGTGGGCAACTGGTGTCGCAACAATACACAAATTTATCTATATAACTATTTAAATCCTCACCTTAATGAGCTCCTTCAACCTATCATTGATGGTAACAATGCCCTTCTCGTCAATAGTAGCTAGATCTCCACTCCTGAACCAACCATCCACAGTGAAGGTCTCAATATTGGCTTGATGGTTGTCTTTGTAACCGCGCATTACTTGGGGGCCTTTTATTAGTAGTTCACCAGTCTAAAACAGGAATAGTTTACGTAGTTAAATGAGTGAGTTTTTATTTCTGGAACGATGTGGTGTAGGGTGATCTGCGTGAGCTTTGAGCTGTCAAAAGGAAAACCACCGCGCAGGAAACACTTTAGCACTCTCTCGTTTTGGAGGCCAAGATTCACTTTGGATCATGAGCCGATGAATTACCTAATCTAACCAAGCTCTGGAGGTATCCGAAAATTTCAGGGTCTTTTGTCAATGGCATCTACAATTTAAGATCGTTTTCAAAAGTTTTACTAGGCATCCTCCCCGGCTTATCACTGACTTCAGTTGTATAATACTTGCCGGAAAATTAAGGTGTCTAAGTAGGTAAATCAGGTAAAGACCGCATCCAAATCTGTTATATCGTTTAGGACTCAACGAAGAGACGCAGATAGCGCCTTCAATTTATACTATGTTTAGAATATCTTTTTCACTTTTTGCCGTGTGTTTTTCGACCTCCCTTTTTTTCCATGGATCATAGCATAATCAACAGATCTCTCAATTTTAGTACCTCTCTCGAACTGACCTCCTGCCCTTCATTAATCTTCTTTTGGATCAATTGTTGATAGAAACTATCACCACACCAGTCTTAGAAGGGTACAAATAAAATAAGACCTAATATCTTGAATATCATATAAGTACACAGAAATAGACTGACTATGCAAAAATTCATATAAATAAGTCATAAAATAGTATCGCATAAACATGAATTCAGGTCTCAGAGTCAGCAGGGAGTGTTACAAACCTCATTTGGTCCCAGATTCTTCAGTTCCGAGTCGACAATCTTCAGCTCCGTACTGGGTACCGCATGACCTACCGACGCATGATCTTCTGATCCATTTACTGGAAAACACACCACTGGTGAGGTCTCTGTTAGGCCGTATCCTTGTCTGAAGTCCAATTTTCGCTGAAAGTAGAGAAAAAGGGAATATTTTTATATACAGGCGCGTATAATAACTAACTTTCGCTCACGCGTGAATTTCCCACGGTAATAGCGCTTTCTCCCGATATGAAAGATCATATGTCCTTTTTAATACTTCTATCTATGTGTATGCAAAATTTCGGGAAGATTGGTGCAGTAGATAGGACGTGAAGCGTAACAAACAAACAAACTCACTTTCGCATTTATAGTATTAGGAAGTTAGGATTGCAGTGCGGGCAGAGGTCCAACTATGTACTCTATTATTTGCATTTATTTTTTTACTATTTTTGTATGTACAATTGATATGTCCATTGTCCGTAACGCCTGAAGAGGGCTGAAAATCAATATACATATTTTCTTGGTGCTGGGTATTGTTGTTGATACCTAGCATAACACTGAGCCAGCACCTACTGAGTCGTGGTCGCTTATTGTTTTAATTTTGTCAATTGTTTTAGTGTTATAATGTAATTATTATCATTGTCTGCTATTTTAAACGTACACGAATTAAGAGTGGTGGTTCACAGAACAAAATGTCCACGTTGAACGTAGTAAGTATTGTATTGCTGGCCTAAGACAACAATGTAAAGTATAATTGCCGGCCGCTAATGGAGGTTTTTTATTGCACACGTTTTCACACATAAGGTTTTTTTAGTTTCACTCTGGCCAGAGTTAGGCCTAGTCTGAGAAGTAGGCTGCCGCCTACCAAAAGAAAACCTATTCTAGCGGTCGTTAATGGAAATCCATACTCGTCATCCACCCATCCTCGGCTTTGCCTTGTCCTTTTAAAAGCAATTGGCAAGGTCTCAGCTGCGTTTCGGCATTGCAATATAACTCGGCCGTAAATGGCTTAATTTCTGGCCTCGACAGTAATGTACTATTAGTTTAGTACCTACCTGGACTTTGTCAAAGAACCTCCGAACGTCAGACGCGGTAGACGGTGCTGCGCCACTGATCACCGTGTCCAAATACTGGTAAACTTGTTTTGAGGCAGCAGGGTGGGATGACATCAATAACACTGGAATATAAAAAAAAAAAAAATTAAAAACGGATCCATTAATGTTGATCCAATCAAGGTCTTAACCAGGTATTTAGTTCCCTAAAATCGACCTCTGTTTCTGTTTACCAGGTTAATAACGGTAATTCTTTGGTCTAAAGAATACCTATGTCTAGCAGTGTACAGACAGAAATAACCCCCATTAGTTCGCATAGAGCATTAAAGCCTTGTACTTATGTGCTAGTATTTTTTGCTTGTGTTGGATAATTTTGTTAGGTGTGTGCATAGCGACGTGATCGAATAATGCATTAATGTTAATACTTATTGTACTTAAGTGAGGCTATGTGTTATTTCACTCTGCGCGCAGAATGAGACAGATGCGCGTGCTGTATGAAAAACTGAAACTGAGACAAACTCAAAGACATAGAAAACAGAAGCTGGCCTCAGGCCGAGAAGAAGGCAAGCGAGGCGTACGTGTGAACTTATAAGCCCCCTAAAGATGGGGGAGAGTTATTAAAAAGCAATGATTGCATAGATAAAAGACACTATAAAAAAATTGTAGGGAGATCAAGCAGGTGCGACTGGAAAGAGATGCAAAATGCAAGTACAGCGCCCTCTCCCGAGATTCAGCTCGTATAACCGAGAGGTTGGTAGAGCCATAGGAGGTGGAGGGAGTGTATATGCGTCTAAAATAATAATGCTGATGAAAATAACTTACAGATAGGCGGTGCGATAAACAACAAATTCGTCTTGAATTTCTGTAGCGCTTGTAAGTAGATATCAGGCTGGAACTTCGGCAATGTCACTAGCTTGGCTCCTATGGACATCTTGTGGAACATTATCACTGTCGCTCCGTAGATGTGGAAGAATGGTAGGATCGCCATCACCGAGTCTTGATGGGCAACTGAAAGTTTATAAAAGAAAATTAAAAAAAACCGCATCAAAATTCGTTGCGTAGTTTTAAAGATTTAAGCATACAAAGGGATATAGGGACAGAGAAAGCGACTTTGTTTTATACTATGTAGTGATAAATACATCATAAAACAGGCACACCTACATTCTTCAATGAAAATGAGATCCTTCAAAATTATGAACAAAAGTTTGACATCCATACTAATATTATAAATGCGAAAGTCTGTCTGTCTGTCTGTCTGTCACCTCTTCACGGCTAAACTGCTGGACCGATTGTGATGAAATTTGGTAAGGTTGTAGTTAACGACCTGAGGTCAAACATAGGCTACTTTTGGGCGCGATATAACCAAGTCCCACGCGGGGCGAAGCCGCGGGGAACAGCTAGTTGCTTAATATGTTCTTATCAGCTGTTCGTTTAATTCTTAAGTAAATAGAATCAAAACAGATAATTAGAAGTATAGTTAGAAGTGTTAGAACTGAGTTTGTTGAGAGAGAGTTTTTGGAGGGAAAGTAAGTTGTAACTGTATTAAATTTTCAAAATTTATATTTTCTAATAGGTGCACAATAATGGTTGATTATTATTTGGTAAGTGTTCGTGAACAAGCGTGAGAGTTGGGAAGTAGTACAGTGTTGATTACGTGACTTTAATCTTTGTCACCAAAACCTCCAAGTTATTGCTAAGGGAAAAAATTCACTGCTTCACTTAGCCCTCTGATCTGACTATTACTTATATGACTAAGTAGATGATTAATTCATTAACGTTTTTTACTTGATTAAAGTAGGACTAAAGAAGACTCTTGAATTCAAGAAAGGCCTTAAAGGAGTTTCAAGGGCCGTGAAAAGTATTAATAAAAGTGTTAGTACTTTATCTTCTGAATTACACTTACCAGTCGTATCATTGTGGCATTTTATAAGCGGTTCATTGATCTGTTCACAATTAGCTATAAGATTCTTATGTGTTAACTCTACTCCTTTCGGTAGCCCAGTAGTTCCACTAGAGTAAGGGAGAAAGCAAATATCATTCGTGCTCCTTCTAACTGCCTTCAAACATGACGTGTCCACATGTGGGTCTTCGCTTAATTCATTGTAAATTACAGTTCCTTCGGGTGTTTCATCTCCGTTGGTCTTTATGACGATGACAGGAATGTCTATTTTAGCAAGTTGCAATGCTGACTTGACGGTGCCTACTAATTCTGGGAGAGTGATGATAATTTTGGCGTTTGACATCAACAGCTGTCGCTGAACTTCATCTGTAATATTATATAAAACATACACACATATAGTCACGTCTTTGTCCCATACGGGTTAGTCAGAGCTTATGGCCATAAGACCTTAGACCACGTTTAACATGCTGACAGTTGAAACAGGAAATCAATAGTGATGGATTGCTAGCCACATCGTCTATGCTATGATTTCCCCATTCGCAAATTTCCTCAGTCGACTTTTACGGCTTGCACGGGAAGAGAAGCATGCAATGCAAGCTATGTTTTTTTTTTCCAGACCAGCATGGAAGGTTATTATACAAATATTAATCTTTATCGTGATTCTAACATTTTTCTGGTTTCATCACAAGCCGTGCGCTCTCCTCAAGCACTATTCATTTAAGTACATCGTGACACATTACACAATAAACTTTATGATGTGGTAATGAGTTTTTTATCACTTCTCATAACTGGAACAACAGTTAATATTTTTAAGTGCAGTACCAAAATAGCAACAATTAAGTTTAACTCTGCAAACACTTTTCATGTAATTTTTGCATGCTTTGCTCAAAAAAAGCTTCTACTCGAGAACGGACGTAGCGAATTCTACTAACAACAATTTTCTTCTTCTTTGTCCTGGCGCTTTTCCAGTTACATCCTTAGCTGGGTTCTTCTGAGCCCAAGATCTGATTTTCAGTTCCACTAATAACAATATTCTCAAGGATTGGCATCCGCAGTCAGGCAACCAGCGTCAGACCGACAACTGGTGATTTAAACAAATAGAAGGTAGAAAGAGAGGGGGATATTACTTCCTCTCCTACGCCACGCCAGCGGTCTATTTTATTCTCCTTCCGTCTTATGAATTTTCGAATTTAACTTTGGTTACCCATCCCAAAAAGTGCACAACGCCGATAAAGAAGGTTTTCCTGCTCAATATAAGACAAAGACTTTTAGCAGACCCGGTCTCTAAACTCATACGGCCTAAAATGCTAAGTCTCAATGCATTGTATACTTACGGGCAGTATATATTGGGTTCAAAGTGGACACAACGCCTCCCGCCTCTAAAATCCCCAGGACTACAAGTGGGAAATCCGGGACATTTGGCAACATGACTGATACGACGTCGCCATCTTTGATTTTGAACTTGGTCCGAAGGTTGGCGGCGAAGACATTCGACAGCTTGAAGGCTTGTTCGTATGTATAACCTCTACCAGTTACAGCACATACCTAAAATTACAAAAAGGTAATGTTAGTTTAAGTATTTTAATAACTAAAAATGTCGTATAATACAATTTAAACATATTAAGCGTAAATAGCAGCGACTGCGCTGGCTTGGACACCGGAAAAAATTGAAGATTATCGTTGAAATATATCAGGAAGACGGCCAGTCATCGTTGGAGCGGTGCTGTGCAGTGCAACAGTTTTTCTTAACGCAGACGCTAGCGACTGCGTGAAGATTTTGTATGGAATTTCTTAGTTGCCTTACTATCCGTTAGAGGCGCTGTACAGGTTTGTCATACTAAATCGCTAACACAGTCACTAGCGTCTGCGTTTAGAAAAACTTATACTAGGGGCACAGGTGTGACCCGCGTGAGATGGGCGCTGTAAACTGGCGAGCCATCGCGCAGAATAGAAAACTATGGCGAAAAAATAGATTATCCATGACCATGTCTCAAAAAATATAACTACACGTACTAAGTCGTTAGTCATTTGTGGTTTAATTGATATAGGTAGTATATCCAGGTCAACTTATTATACTTACTTATCAATTATAGCGGCATTAATATACCTACGTCATATTTGTTTAATAATCAAAGTTGTATAATAGTCGATATAATGTTGTTCTGTCGAAATCCAAGTTACAAAAATATTCAAAAACTAGCTGTCCCGGCGAACTCCGTACCGCCTGAACCTGCACTTTACTCACCGTTTAAACCTTCCCTGAACTTTCACAAATATTTCAAGACCAAAATTAGCCAAATCGGTCCAGCCATTCTCAAGTTTTAGCGAGACTAACGAACAGCAATTGATTTTTATATATATAGAAGATTGTGAAGTGTGACGTAATAATTACCTATATTTGTTGTATTTTTTTTAAAAGTGATTTTTTTTTTCTTTTTGTTAAGATGAACTCAATTGGACCCCATATTGTATTTTTTATCAAAATCTTATTAATTATTATTTATCTTAAAAATTTTGTAGTTGTTTTTAAATCAAGAAGAATAAGTTTGTCGTAAAAGGCAACAGAGTCGAATATTTTTGCCCAAAAAGTGACGTATAGTAGTTCCATTACATATATACTCGTACCTACCTAATTTTATATACAGTTACATATATTACTACCTACTTAGATACTTGTCACCGACTTCAAATTTATAAATGTTTAATGAAGGAAACATCACTACATAGTATAAAACAGTCGCGTTCTGTCCCTATATCCCTATGTATGTATGCTTGAAACACTCAACGGGTTTTGATTTTTGATGCGGTTTTTTTAATAGATAGATTCAAGAGGAAGGTATTTATGCCCATGCGAAGCCGGGGCGGATCACTAGGCTTTAATAAACAACAACTTATTAAGTATATCTTCCATTTTGGTTGAGTATACAACTAGCATTATTTTGAGTCGGTTCATTTTTTCCAAATACAATCATATTTGATAAGTAGATACCTACTTAATTAACTACTTTGATAAATTGTAATGTCAATAGTAATGAGTCAATTGAATGTGAATGCCTGTGGTCAATGCACTTTCAATGTTATGTTTCATTGAGACATTATATCGCACTGGCGGCCCCGTACGTGTTTCGCTACGTATTATGTGAAATGATAAAAAATGACCGCTCGACCGCTTTTGTGCTAACTTCACATAAACCTTCTACTAAATAGTCCGAACAAAGAACATTTGGTTTGGATAGGTGAGCCCCGTTCTCAAGTTATAAAATTACAACGAAAAGTGACATCGATTTTTATATAATACTATAGCTGACCCCGCAAACGTTTTGCTATATAAATTATTTCTAGGTAATTTAAGGGTGAACAACCCTTATCACTAAGGGGTATGAAAAATAGATAGTAGCTGATTCTCAGACCAACTGAATATGCATTTAAAATTTGGTAAAATCCGTAAAGCCGTTTCGGAGGAGTAAGGTAACTAACATTGTGACACGGGAATTTTATATATTAGATTGATTGATTCGCTTAAAATGTCACAGTTCATACATGCAACACTCAAATAATCATAACTTTTGCCTGCGGCTTCGTTATATTGCGCCCAACACCAAGTTCTTAACTATATCCATACCAATTTTCATCGAAATCGATCTAGCAGTTAAGCCGTGATAGCGAAACAAACAGACAGACAGGCTTTAGTATAGAAGTATGGATGTAGAGACAACCGGTCGGCTTTATTAAACTAACATTAATTAGAATTTAAGTTAGATTTACCACAGAATAGATCAAATTACTAATGATTTCCTAACAAATAAGTACTCTGTACATCAGTACTTGCAACTAGCCTGAAATATAATCTTCCTCATTCATTCATATCTTGTGGTTTACAAGATCAATCGATCCTGCACATCCTGGTGTCAGAGTTATTAGAAACCGCATCCGCCCGGTTTATTTAACAACCACCAGATGGCAGCCGGGACCAACGACTGAACATTCCATCCGAAACACAGAATCAGGTGATAAAGCCTGCAATGTCCTAGGGGTCAAAACGCCACTTTGAGCAGTTCATCGAATCGATTCATATTACAAATTCCTTAGCATACCTTAGAATTGCTAAAGAATAGCTAAGGAATTCGTAATATGAATTCGATTCGATGAATTGCTCAAAGTGGCGTTTTTAGACGCACTAATCAAACTAGAAACAATTTAACAAAGTATGTTTCTCTTGGGAATCGAATCCACGACCTCAGGGTCTTTTCAACTTCACCTTTGCACGGGTTTTACTGCTGATTACAGATAATGACAAATAATCATCGCACCCCCCCACCCCCCGCCACCGTCAGGAAGTTCACCCTCACATTCTGGACCCAAAGGGTGTCACAAACCGTACGCTTTAAGAGAAATGTTATCCCGCGTACTCTGAGATTATGGAACGAATCTGCCATGGTTTTCCCAAGTGACTACAACATGGGGGTCTTCCTTCAAGAAGGGCGTAAAAAGATTCCTCCAGGGTCGGCAACGCGCTCGCAATGCTCCTGGTATTGCAGGCATCTCATAGGCTGCTGTTACCGCTTCCCATCAGGTGGGCCGTACGCCTGTTTGCCTACTTAATAGTATAAAAAAAATGAAAAGTAATCTTAAATTGAATATGACGATTACATACAGACACAGTCCTTTCAGGCCATTTATCAAGATTCTGCCATATATAATCGTTCAAAGTGCAATTTGGTACATCCACGTTCGTAAACGGTGATTTGACGACTTTGTCCTCGGTCCATCCACCATGTCTTCTGATGCTCACTGTCGCGTATTTTGAACCTTGGCACAATGTGTCCAACGTCCTTTTTATCTTGAACAAACTCTTTGAAGTCATGGCTTATCTGAAATATAAAATAAGATAAGTATAATAAATAAGATTATAATTTCGTCCGAGCGTGTTCTCGGTTGCATCTTCAGCTTACGCTTCAGAGCCCAGGGTACGCTTTTAATCATGGTTCTGATTTGGCGGAACTGGTTATTACAATGGAGCGACTGCCGTCTGACATCCGTTACACTTTACAGGGAAACCAGACCCACAGGAACATGACCCGGGTGTGTTAGGTGGCCAACACTGTCAGATTTTTCAGGCTGCCTAAAGACATAGCCTAACGACTGCCATCTACCTACATATAAATCTAGTTAATTGATAAACATTTTTCGTTCATCTTATTCTTGGTATACGTTATTATGCTTAATTATTAAGGATGAGCGTAATTGTAAACAAGACAATGCATTTACAATTCCTTGATTATATGCAAAGTGTAGTACCAATTATTTATAGGTAGGTGCATGCGCGACGCGACATAGCTGTATAACAACAGCTACATCTCCATTACATTACACTGCATGTTATAAAAACAGATTCAATGAAACTAAAAATAAAACAGGACGAGCACAAATCCTATATGCATAAAAATATCGAATCGTTAGAACGAGACTTATTTATTTTTTAAAAACTTTATTGTTCCATAAGTACAAAATACTTATACAATTGGTGGACTGTAAAAAATAACAACTTTAATAGCTAGACTATGATTAAAACTAATACTAAAATTAAAAAAGTAAAACGTACCTACCTAACTAAAACTTAAAAATATTTCGGCACTACCTGATGCTAAGAAGCGTCGAAATATAATAAATATAATTGGTGGACTTAATTCTACTAATATTATAAACGCGAAAATTTGTATGAATGTTTGTTACTCTTTTACTGGAAAACGGCTGAACTGATTTGACTGAAATTTGGAATGTAGACTACTTAGACTCTAGAACAACACATAGGCTATATTTTATCCCGAAATTCCCACGGGAGCGGAGCCCCGGGCAACAGCTAGTGTAAAATATTTTCGACCAAGCGAGTGACGAGTGAGGAGTTAGCGAACCACCGGCCAGTTTCCTTGCTAGTCATTTTCACAAATTCACCAGTTTACTTATTAGCCATTAGGCAATTTCTCAATTCGCTAATTTCCTTTTTTACCAGTTTCACCAAGTTGTCAATTTTCGTACCCATTTCAAGACTGGTCCATTTTGTAGATGACTTTGCTGCATAATACGAAAAAGAGTGGCTTCCCTGATGAGCAGGGTGCGTGGCAGTGGCACCAGTCTCCTGCATTTAGTTGCTGTTATGGTCCAGGGAACTTTTTTAGCTCACTGTATAAAAAATTGTATATTTTTCCAAAGCCCTTCAGTTTTCATTAACATTATTTTATAATTTGTTACATTTACTAACCAATTATAGATACCTATTTTTTTTAAACAGAAATAAATAATAATTGATTTGATTATTAACTCAGAAGCAACATGCACGATCGATAAGAAAAAACTTATAAAAATATCAAATAACACGATTGACAGGAAAAAACCTTATAAAAATAATCAATGAAATAGGTAATTTCCAAAAGAATATGAACTCGTACGCATCATTTGTTATTTGATATGTAGTGGTGTATGTGTGTGTGTGTGTGTGTGTGTGTGTGTGTGTGTGTGTTATCTGTAGCTACTTTAACTATCTGTGTGTATTTAAGTATTTCGATAAAATAAACACTAATATACGACATTGTTAACACTTTTGACATACTTAGTAACTAGTGAATTACGTGCCTGATCATAATAAGGAGTATGTAATGTATACATTATAATGAACGATTTATTCGTAAGGTCACAATGACGAAGGGAAACAGAAGTTTTTTTTTTTTTTTAATATTTTATACGGCCATGGAATCTAGTCCTTTAAGGCCTTTATTAATCTTCTTCAGTCCTACTTAAGTCAGTCGAGTCAAAAATTCAAGTCAATAGTCAAGTCCAGTCAAGTAAGTAAGTCTAGTCTGAGCCAGATGGCTAAGTGAAGCGGTGGAAAAATTTCACTTAGCTATATCATGGAGATTTTGGTGACAAAGATAAAAAGTCACGTAATCGACATTGTATCACTTCCCAACACTCACGCTTGTTCACGTACACTTTGCGAATAATAATCCACCAATATTATGCACAAACACTCGAAAAAACCTAAGTTTTGGAAATTAAATACAGCGCGGACATAGCGACAGTTTACTTTCCCTCCAAAAACTCGGAAACAGAAGTTATAGCGAGCCGATCATAGATAAAATCTATGTTCGCGTGAGCGATTCAAAATTCTTTAGAGCCGACGAATAGACTGCACTTTGCACTCATTTATTAAATAAAAAAAAAGGTTAACCGAACCTTTTTTGCGAACAGTACAAAGTGTAGTTTTTTAATACTCTAACCGAAAAATATCTAGTGAAATCCGAAAACCTCTATTTAAACTATTTATATTTGTTTTTTGCCGTGTCACAAAAACAGGTTCCCTTATAACTCGACAAAAAAAAACACAAAACAACCAACGGCCTTCGCAGAAAATAAAAACAACTTTACTGCAGCTACAAAACCAGATACACTATCAGCTAAACACACAAACACAATTAGCAACAATCGTGTTTGAAACAAAAACGACAAGTTTTAGATAGCATTTTATCTATAGAATTACGAAATCGCGGTCAGGAAAGGTCGGTAAAAAAAAAATCTAAATGATAAGATGAAAATGCATTTGAGTATTAGTAGTTATTCAGCATGAAACTAAACACAAAACGCTTGGTGAACTTTTGTGGGACAAATTTTCTGCATTCTTTCAAATCCCCGGACTTTAAGACAGTATCTAATTTAGATATATCCATGTTGTTTCCCTGCCTGGTAGAGCTGACTTAAAACCAAAATGCCTATGAAGCAGAATGTCTTCTTAAATCAACAAACGCGCCAAAATTCTGTAAATGACCAAATACAAAGAGTAAAATATTACGATTTCTCTCTGGCATCTTAGCTTTTTGTGTTTAACCCTGTGGTTTCCCCAGCTGGTTGCTTCGAAGCCTAGGGTTCAGTTGCCTGCTTTTTCTTTTTTTATCACTTTGCTGGGTCTTGGGAAAGTGTAAAGTTCATACAAATCTCAAAATTAAATGTGAAATCTAATATAACTAAATATAATATTATTGTTATAAAGTCTTAATAAATTCATAAATACCTACTATTTAAATCCTACTTTATGTATTCTAGGTATGTTATATGAATTGACCTAGAAACGACCCACCAACACTGCAATATACCTATTTTACTCTGCATATAGGTACTTATTATGTAAAGTACCTACCTATATCGACGACACACACAGAAAATAAACAATATGTCTAACAAATGTGACGTCAATCAAATTTCTTGTTTACAATATGTTAAAATGGATTTAATGCAAAATATACAGTTTAGCACCTTTGGTGTTTCAAACTTCATCAATAAGTTTAATATATAGCAATAAATTTTTATTCAAAATGTCATCCATATTTTAAAAAAAAATTACCATAAAATAAAGCAAGCTTTACCTGCCTACTCCCTAATAAAATAAATTATATCACTTATCATAATTATCTCTTATCTTAGCGGCGTTTCCGGTCGTTTCCATAGCTGTTGCTATCATAAAGATTTTTAAAACGATAACTACGTAATTTTACTCAAACTAAGAATTCCGAAACAAACATACTAAACTAGTTATCCAATTGCCCGTCCGCATAGCATATTTTATAAATCTATTTAGACCGAGAGCCCATGTCACTAATCTAAATATGTGTATAGATATTCAATTTCTAATAAAAATATGAAAACAAAGAAAAAAATACCTGAATCCTGCTTCGTACACTTGGCTGCAACAAAAACTGTTCACTTTCAATAAACCTTGCAACTTTTTATAAAATTTAAAGAACAAATAATATGGAACGTGGTACGTCGCTGGCGTCTGCCAGTACACTGCCGGACATACACGCACGCGCATTGCCACAACAACCGGTCTTTCAATGATGTAAATAAACAAATATGTGCCCATATGACTCAAATATCGTAACTCTTGGTGTACTACTTGACTTCACTCGGTCATTATCATTTTAACCGCAAGAATTCCACTAGACAAAGGCCTTTTCATAGATTCCTTGGCTGCAACCCATATTCCAGAGATATCCAATGACTTTTTGGAGAGTGACGGGAGCGATAAGGATATGCTCGACCACCCCATAGAGAAGATCTTCCCGCCAGGCCGGGTATTATGCCTGGGTAACCGCGCGACAGATGTCTTGCCGGAGTTTGTATCTCCAATCCGTAGAAACTCTGCAAGCGCGATTTAGACTTTCATAGTAATTTGGTGCATTATAATATGCAATTTTGATTTGCTCGATTTGAGCGCCATCTGTTGAACGTCTTTGTACATATTTGTTATGGCGCTAGTGTCGCCACAACTTGCTTAAGACCGCTTGGAATTCCCATTAACAGACAGACCTATCAAATATGAAATGCCAATGCAATAGCATTGCCGAAACCGTCTAGAGAGGCTCAGACCATTATATAGTTAATATCTAAGTAAGAGCATACGACGAATAGGTCTCCAAACGAAACCGTGGCGACGATTACGTAAGACATGAGTAAAGTCAGATGAAAACCCCAAGACTCATTGTGGTCACTATGAATTTCCTTTCCTGCTACTGGAGGGAACCACGGAATAATATTTTTTTAATATTTCAGCCTTATAGCACGCATAGTCTCTGAATAATGACTGACTAACGGACAGACGGACAAATGGCATGTCGAATCTATCAGGGTTCCGATTTTGCCATTTATAGCAAATTTTTATTTAGCGATTCATCATCATCTTTTCGTGTAGGTGTCGCTCGTTGAGCTTCTCCGCGGCGGTACTCGTTATTAGTATTACAATGGAGCGACTGCCGTCTGACCTCCGTAACCCTTTTATACAGGGACACCAGACCAACAGGAACACGATCCGGGTGTGTTAGTGGCCAACAGTCAGTTTTTTCAGGCCGCCTAAAGGCATCTGACATAGCCTAACAGCTGGGTCCAACGACTTAACGTGCCTTCCGAAGCACAGAGGAGCTCAAGAAAGAAATGCTTTAATGGCGACCAATCCAACATGGCCGCGAACTAGCCGTCACACGCACGCCGCGCTTACCTATCGAGCTCCTCTATATCCTAACTATGGCGACTCATATCATGATAAACAAGCAATAATATAAGTACTGGCAGTACTGGCACAGACTTAGTACTTACGTAGTTGGTACTAGTAAATAATTGACTAAAACACATTATCTAATTATGTATTGCCTCAGATAGCAAACAATGTAAGGAATATAAATACTTATCTCAAACACAAGACAAAGCTGCTGATCGATTTATCATATTTATAATTTATATATATATAGGTACTATATAATATATCAAGCCTAGCCTGAAAAATCTGACAGTGTTGGCCACTAACAACTCCCGGGTCATGTTCCTGTGGGTCTGGTTTCCCTGTAAAAAGGGTTACGGAGGTCAGATGGCAGTCGCTCCATTGTAATAACCAATTCCTCCAAATCAGGATCATGATTTCATGAGACTTCGAAATGGGGTTTTTGTTTCCCATTTTCGAAGGTAGCTACGAAATCTACGAAATGGGAAAGGGTAAAAAAGTGGAACCAAGAAATTTATTCGTATAATTTAATTATAAACAATATATCAACTTACTCTAATTTGGTACCTAATTAACTTATTAATAAAGAATGATAGTAAATCCTTTTCCATAGAGACAATTATATTACAAAAGAAACAACATTTTAATTGAACTTCAGGCTAGAAAACAACATTCAGGGAAATGATATTTAAAACAATAAATAATATAATTGGTAACAAGGAAATGTATATTAAAGTCGGATTAGGAATGAATTAAGGGCTCCTCCAAAGGTCTCAATAGCGCCACTTTCCAAAAAAAAAATTTCTCTTTCTATAAGTGAGCTCATCAGAAATCCTCGAAAGTCATTGAAATTTAGAAAAAAGTGTCAAAAGTGGCCGTTTTAAGCAATTTTTGCAAAGGAAACTAAAGCGGAAGTGGCCTTAAATAGAACAAAGATCATGAGACACACACGAATTATGCCAAAAAGTTGAGAAATAGCAACAGTCAAGAATTAAAACCTAATTAAGGTACATAACTCACTACACGTTTTGGGAAACTGAAAGTGTAGTGAGTAGTTGAATAAATAAATTAATAAATAAAACTAAACACCAGCATAGATTCAACAGTGTGTTTAGTTAGTAAATGCAGACTTATTTACCAAAAAAAAAAAACAAATTGACGACAGTCCGACTATGTAAAATTTATATGACATGACTTCTTTGACGACAAACCACTTAATAAAATTACAATACAATAACCACATTTTCAGTCTTAAGCATACATCTTTTTCAAATCTCTCCTCATTATTTTCCCTGACGCCGTTTTTGGAATATCATTGACAAAAACAACTTCTTCTATCTTTTTGAATGCTGCTACTTTATTGGCAACAAAATCTTGTAACTCTTCGGAGGCTATTTTGGCATCTTTCTTCAAAATCACGAAGGCTTTTGGCGTCTCTCCATAGAATTCATGAGGGACACCTATAACAGCTGCCTCTGCTACTTTCGGGTGCGAACGCAGGATACTCTCCAACTCAGCCGGGGCTACTTGAAGTCCTTTGACCTGTAATTTGTATGAATTAATTGGTATATTATTATTCTTTCGTGTTTCAGTAATTATCCTCGTAAATAAAATGAGAACGAAATTAGATTAAAAAAATTTGTTAGTTCTCCATGAATATTTCTACTAAGAACATTTTTTAGAACTTCTTTCTTCGTATACCATGTCCATCCTTGCTTTATTACCGTGAGAACAAACATTTTTTTTATATTTCATTTTAAGCCCGAGTCACTCATCCATAATTTAGCTATATTTTTGTAGCATTCAAGTCCATTGCTCTCTCTTAAAACTTGACACCAAAAGATTCCAAGCAGCCTGCATCCAGCATCTTCCCGGAACCAGAATCAGGTCTTTTGAAAATATGTACCTATCCTCAGTTACCTACCTTGATAAGTTCTTTAATCCTATCAGTTATTTTAAGTCCATGTCCAGGCTTGTCGCAATAGACTCCCAAATCACCAGTTTTGAAGAAACCGTCTTCTGTAATACTGTCTTTAGTAGCTTCCTCATTTTTGTGATACCCTTTCATGATAATTGGACCACCGACGCATATTTCGCCGGGCTGGAAGTATAAATGAATTTATTTAGGTAACCGATGAAATCATATGGTGCGATTTAATAAAACAAATATTTTTTTAATACTACAATAGGCATAGTTATACGGCTCTACGTTTTTGGATACGATAGATGCATCAATAGTATCTGTTTCTTTCTCTATTTCCCTCTCGTTTTGTGCAGAGCTACCTAATGGAATAAGTGGGAATGATTGCCTTTGGCAAGCCTTTAGCTTCAGTTTTTAGGATTTGGTATAAAAACCTGCCTGACTGTCATTAGATAGATAGATAGATTATACTCTTTATTGTATCATTTAACATAAAGGCGGAGTTATCGCTAATGCAATTTCTTCCAGTCAACCTTAGGCTTATTAACACTCTTTGAAAATGCAGTAGGACAGATGTAAGAGGGAATTATTATTAAGATCTCTGTTATTACAGAAAGTGGTAGTTTTTAATGCGGAAACCACCAAATCTTAAGACGAGACCTTGGTGAACACAAGTCATTAAAAATCTGTATTCTGTCTAAAAACGTCTACTTTTAGTAGTTCCGCAATTTGTAACTATATAAAAGTATAATTTAATATGATTAAAATTAACTTCAGATCCAGAACCTTAATTACATAAGACGGATTTTTGATAAATTGTGTTTTCAGTGAATAATGATTTTTAACTAATGGTGACGCTAGTGTTCACCAAGGTATCGTCTTAATAGATTAAGCACAAAATCTTAAGAAGAATCCTAAAATACTGATAGTGTTACCTGACCAATCGGCACCGTATTTCCGCTTAGTGGATCTATGAATTTGAGCTTTATGCCAGCCATAGGGACCCCGCTGCAATCATAGTCCTCAACCTTCGTGCCCTTGAACCATACTGAAGCCAATGACGTGGTCTCTGTAGTCCCATAGCCTTGGGAAAATTCCAATTTGTTCTGGAAATACATAAAACATTGATTTAATATACTAGTCATCATTATACAGGCTATTAACTGATAAGATTGTGGTATTATCATATTCTAGCCATTCATTAATTTCGTGTAGGTGTCACGGTCAATCGACCCTGGTGTCAGAGTTCTTTGGCACCGCCTCTCAGCCTCTGACGTAGTTCCTTTAATGACTACCAGATGGCAACCGGGCCAACGGCTTAATGTGCCCTCCGAAACACAGAATCATCTTTATTATAAGACAATCAGGTTATTCAAGCGTGCAATGACCTAACCAAACTAGACTAGACTACAACTAAAAATAGTATGCTTCCCGGTGGGAATCGAACCGAGGACTCCCGGGTCTACAGGCAAACGCCTTAACCACTGGACCACGAGCATGACATCATTATACAGACTTGAAAAAGACTCAACTGACAAGATTGCAGCTCTTAAATTTCAGAAAGTCTTATTATTATTCTAGTGTAAGCTTTTTCCGTATGGTCCGCAGTGGTTATGTGGGTTCTTAAAGTAACTGCTTTGATTATTTATAACAATCAAAGAGAAACTGGTGGTTGTTAAAGAAACCATGTCAGAGACCGAGAGGCAGTTTGGAAATTTTTTAACGCCAGAGTGCGCATGGTCAATTGACTTTGTAAATCACACAGATGATGGTAATAATAAAAACATGAAAACATTTAAAATAAAAAAAATAAAAACAAATAATATAAAATAAAAACATTTCTAGATCACAATCTCAGCTTTATGCACAGATTACAGAATACTTAATAGGTAATATAAGTAAACATAATGTTATCTTTATACCGTAAAGGGTCGTGACGTAAGTAAAGTCTATTGTAAGATAAATGTTGGTTCTAACATCAACCTTGTTGTAAGTGTTAGTGGAAACCTCCACCACACGCAAGATCAATAAGGAAATTTATACTTCTTATACTAGAATGAGAAATGATTTGTTCCTCATTGCTAATTCCTACTTTTTCCCTAATTTATTTAATTGATTTTGATATAATAATATCGAAGGACTACTCTCTAAACTCCTAACGCTACTGAAAAATTCCAAAAGAAATACGATCAAAAATAATAATTTCATATCATAAATTGTAAACACTGATGATAAAATTTTATTATATGCACCTGCACTTTGGACTGTCTCTATAATCCGTGAACTGGAAAATTATCTTGACAAGCGTATCTTGTAAAATACGTAGATATATGAGGATTATATGCACAGCACAGTGCAGAGAAATTATCAGAATGATCAGTTAATATTTTTAAAACTAGAAATACTTGTATTAACTTATTATATGTAAGCATATTGTGTTCCGTCATTAAACATTTATACCAATCTAGATCCAAAATTGTATCAAAGTTATGAACTTTGCCTTTTAGGGGTCACGTTCTATCATTAACATTATCTTTTCAAGTATAACTATTGTTAAATGATAAAATTCTATCCAATCTTTAGTTTTTACTGAATCGTTTAGTTGGTTCAATAAATTTATGATATAAATGGCGATAATGTCTGATCTCTACTATGCGAAAGTTAGTTTGTTTGTTGGTTTGTTTGCTTGTTTGTTACGCTTTCACGCCATATGTACAGAATCAATCTTCATACACATAGTTAGAAGTATGTACATAAGTTGAGAAGGACATAGGGTACCTTTTATCCCGGGAAAAAGCAGTGATCCCCAGGGGATTTCACACAGGCGAAGCCGTGGGCAAAAGCTAGTAATTGATATGCATACTCGCATTTATAATATTAGTTGGATATTGTTCTGATGATCATACTTACATTGCTTTTTTCTAAGATGGCTTCAGCATCCGGAGCAGCCAGAGGTGCAGCCCCGCATATGACTCGTCGGACTTTACGAAAATGATCAGACGTCACGTCAGGATGTTTTCCCAATAAAATTGCTGGAATCAACGTCAACAAATATACATTACGCATTACTTAGCCTAAATCTTATAGGTACTCGGCCATTAAAAATTAAATGAAGTATGAAAAATCTCCTGCTTCCCTATCCAACAGTTTCCTGAGGGGTGTAAAAAGTGAAGATAAATAAAAAGCAGACCGTATCTATAAGGCCAAATGCTGCTATACTCGAAATAAGTTAAGTAGCCGAGTTAGTTAGCCCTAAACAACTTCGTGAATGGAAATGTCAGAAATACAGCACCTGCAGACGTTAATTAGGAAGTTTGTGGGAATCAACTGGATTGCGGTGGCTCAAGAGTAGGGATGCATGGCGTAGACAGAGGGAGGCTTATGCCCAACAGTAGGTTGTAGACAGCTGATGATGATGATGATGAACGTTAATATTAAATCTAAATTTCGTCAGTGCAAGCAGTTACTTCTAGTAGAGATCAAACTTCTAGTTCCGAAACTGTTGTCAAACAGTGTTTGCGTAAAGCATACTAGAAAAGAGCTGTTAGTTTTAACAAAGAACTCTACATTTGTAACCAAAATGGGTATTTAATAGAAATCAAAATGGAGGGCCAATTATAGCAACACACTGGCCAAATCAATCAGCATAAACAACAGATTGTTTGATCACAGGTCAAAAAGTAATTGATAAGCATAGATTATAAGCAAAAGACGTCCTTTGCTTTCCTATGATATCAAAAAGAAGTTATGCAAGACAAAAAAATAAAAATTGTCCCTGCTGTGCTAGATTTGACTGGTGATAAAATTAAAAACAAGGAAACTATATTCATTACTTAAATAGATTTTGCTCTATTAACTGAAACATGATGTAATGAATTAACTCACCAACAGGAGGAACGACATACAACAACGTTACATCTTGATTCTTCAGCAGATTTAGATATAAATTTGCAGAAAAGGAGGACATAGTGACTAGTTTACATCCCTTAGATAGATGGCCGAACAATGTCACTATCATTCCATAAATATGGTAAAACGGCAAAATGCAAGGAACTATATCTTGAAAAGTACCTGAAAGACACAACATGTATTAGTTGTAGTCTGCTATTAATATAATAAATGTTTACAAAACAAGCCTATGAAATATATTTTCTTAAACCATTTGTTTATTTCTTTATGCACACAAAAATACGAACAAAGGATGCAATTTAAAGCACAATGAGTACAAAGGTACTAGGAGGTGATTAATAGAGGTAGACTGGCGTGTGCATAAAATTGTTAGAAAAGTATATTATTAGACCCTAGACCATTTGTATTTGTTACGTACAGGAGACAATCCCTTGTGAATATAGAAAATTTAGGCACTATTCTATTGGAAGAGGAAATTTTAGGGTTAGATTATTGACTTATTCTTTTTCTACTTTTGTTTTGTGTAGTAATCTGATGTTGTGTGTACTTAATCTATTTTAAATATTCATAAAAAAAATGTTCATAAAATTCATTTGTTCATTATTTTCAACATAGTAATTTTAATACACATACTAACTTGTTGCTAACTCCGGAAAACAATTTTCTTTCCGTCCCATTATTTCCAGGCCCGCAAGTATATTCTTATAAGTTATTTGTACTCCTTTAGGCAGTCCTGTAGTTCCACTTGAAAAAGGTATTAGAGCTATATCATCTTCTTTCCTTTCAATTTTTTCCAAATGTGCATAATCAGCTTCGCCATTTTCAGCTATTTCAGAATACTTTATAGTACCAGCTGGTGTCGTTTTATTTGCTTGTTCTACTATTATAACTTTAGAGTCGTTTTTAGCTGTTTTCAAACCTTTTACAACAGAATCATAGCATTCAGGTGTCGTGACTATTAGTTTCGGCTCTGCTATTGTTGCATGATGGGACACCTCGACTGTAAAAGAGATAAGTACATATTTAGTTACCTACTTTCATAGAATATCTAGCTGGTATAGAATCCTTTCATGCTGGTCTGTTAGAAAAGATAATGTACTAGCTGCTTCTCTTTCCGCGCAAGCCGTAGAAGTTGACTGAAGGAATCGGAGAATGGGGGAATTATGACAAAGACTATCATCATGCTAAACGTGGTCTATGGTCTTAAGGAACCAGGCAATGTCTACCACGTATGGGATAAAGACGTGATAATATGTATGTATGTATAGAAGATAATCTGTTTACAGATCAGCTAAGCTCGGAAATTTCAAATTTCATGCCAGACTTTAGAATTAATTATGTCGTACCCAGCTTTAGGCTAAGAAAACAACAACAGCAAAAGAAATTTATAATAGAATTTTCACATGAATGGAACCTCAGTTGACCGCGCATATTTTTATAGCATCATAGATATCATTTGATGTTACTAACGAAGATATAACTGTATCATAAACTTCTGTTGTCTTATCTAAAACATCGTATTTAAAGATATAAAAATAAGTGGATTACCAATTTCAACACCACACAAAGACTACATTATTACATAACATATAATATATAGATGAAGACAATAAACATTTTGTTATTTAAATAAATAAATTCCAGTAATATCATAAAGAGCAAAAGTTTGAATGTTCGTTTCTTCGTCACGCTCAAACGGCTTGGTCAATTTTTATGAAATTTGATATGGAAGTAGCGCAAACTCAAATGATACACATAGGATCATAGAACTAGGAACGCGGCTCTATTTTTTTTTTTTAAATCTATGCATAGGATACTTTTTATCTCGAAATGTACGCAATTCTATTATGACAGATCTTATAAAAAAACTGGTGGAAATGTGTTTATTCAATAATAATAGGCTTTTCATTTTATTAGATTACTAGCGACCCGCCCCGGCTTCGCATGGGCATAAAAACATTCCTCTTGAATCACTCTATCTATTAACAAAACCCGCATCATAATCTGTTGCGTAGCTTTAAAGATTTAAGCATACAAAGGGACATAGGGACAGAGAAAGCGACTTTGTTTTATACTATGTAGTTATAGTGAAGTGATAATGTATGTATAATTGAGTTAGGGACATAAAATTAACCAACATGCTTCGTCAAATTGTAAAATGATATATTCACAGCGCTTAATGTGGTAAACCCACATATTATAGATAACAATTTAATAAAGGTAATAAATAATAAAGTTTATACCTTTATATTATCTCTACTGCCCACAAATAATACCTGATAAATACCACCTTGGGGTAAACAACTGTTAAGTAATGATAAGACAATGCAAGTACTTATGATACATTTATTATCAAACAAAAATATTATAATGACCACGCGGTTTTGTTTTGTCTACAAAATTATAAAAATAATAAATGCTTTTCTTCCTTATTTCGCCTCTACCTTGACGACTCAGCCTAGCTAGAGACTGAATTTTATATGTCAAATCCGAGCAGCGCCCCTGGCGGATTGATTCTCACCTTACCGCTTTCTATAATGTTATCTTTGAGAGACCCCATGTTGTACCTATTCTCAACACAATGATCTTCCTCATAAAAATACAAGATTTTACTAGAACGAACGAACGAACGAACGAACAAACGAACGAACGAACGGACGGACGGACGGACGAACGAACGAACGAACAAACAAACAAATATACAAACTCACTTTCGCATTTATAATATTAGTTTGAATTAGTTGGGATGGGATGGGGTTTGATGACGTGATTCTCTATGAATGAAGAGACGCAATGATGAAGAAAAGCAGGTGGTTGATAGTATCAAGATCCATTTGGTCCTGCTGGTAAACTGGTAGAAAACCTCAATCTTAACACTTTCCACGCCCAGCGGCCCACCGGTGACCGACAAACAATTTAAAAACAATTGTGCGCTTGCGGCTTTCAGTGTTAAACATGATTTTCAAAATTCTCACTGAGTTTGAGCTAAGTATAGAAAATATATTTAAGTGCGAGGAATGACTTGCAAGATAGTTTAATAGAAGCGAAGATATTAATGTTAAGCACTTACTTATCAGTGTCATAAAATAAAATAAACACCTTTGCGTTCATATATTCTTGTAATGTAGGTTGATATCCACTACGTTTAAGAAGAGTACATGACCAGGGGAAAATGAACTATAAAACTCTTTATAAACAGGGTTGATAGTCGCTAACACACAACCCGCTTGTAGAAGCCAGAGGGCTGCAACCAAGAATTCTGGATAATTTGGCAGCGTGAGAGCCACGGCGTCCCCCAGCTTCAGACCATACTTGATTAGTAAAATAAACTTACACTCTTTATAAACAGGATTGATAGTCGCTAACACACAGCCTGCTTGTATGATCCCGAGGGCTGCTACCGGGAATTCTGGACAATTGGGTAGCATGACGGCCACGACGTCTCCCGGTTTGAGACCATACTTGACCAGGAACGTCGCGAAGTTGGCAGCATATTTCTGAAGCTGCTCATAAGTGTATGTCTTTTTGGTTTCGACGCTTTCCTGTAATCATTAGTGTTTTTATCAGCACTTATCATCTTGTCCACAAAAACTATGTTTTGGAAAGCAGTTTATCTCATATTAATATACATACTACATCATCGTCATCGCTCCGTGTTTCCAAATTGCAACTTCAGCTTATGTTTCAGGGCCCAGCGGGTACTACCGTCTCTTAAAACCATGCAAGATCGATCCAGTGAGTAATCGAGACAGCGCGTTACATGATGTAAGGTGACATCTCCCTTACTCACTGGATCTTGCATGGTTTTAAGAGATGGTGGTAAGCCACCAGGGTAAGCTTTTAATCGCGTAGTACCCGGGCGACCGAGCTTCGCTCGTTTTATACAGGAAATCTTTTTTGCGTGAAAATATAGGTACCTAAAATGAATTTTCCCAGACATGGAACAAAGCTAGATTATCTTTTTGACTAAGTAACTAAGAACTTATGTTTAAAATTTTGAAGAAATCGTTAGAGCCGTTTTTAAAAACGCGAGTACAAATAAATATATCAATACATATAATAAGACACTAAAATGCGAGTGTCTGTACATTTAATATTTTTCAAAAAAACTGATTGAGTGCGATTAAAAAGGAGTAACAGAAACCAAAAAAACAGTTTTTGGAATTTTTGTCTGTCTGTATGTATGTATGTATGTCTGTCTGGTACGTTATAACTTCGAAAATACTCAACGGATTTAAACGCCGTTTTCACAGTTGGATTACATATGATTAGGAGCGTTGTCAAAACTTTGTTTCGTCAAAATCGGTTAAGGGAAAAAGAAGTTATGGTCGATTGAATATTTACTTCAAACACTGCTTCTAAACTTTTAATGCGTTTACTTACGTTTAATTTAATTTAGATAAGGCTAGGATTTCTACTTTTTATTATCCATATCAATAAAGACGAAAACACGCACTGCACCTATTAATTTTAATAAAATAACACATTGAATTTGATCGTAAATTTAGTAACATAAAATCTCAATAGATGGCGCGAATTTGCGTACCTATAGACAAATCCCATTTGAAATTTCGCCAATCTCTAGCAACGTATGATGGCCTATCGGTAGAGGTCGTAGATCATATTTATAAGTCGAGGGTTCGAATCCTGCTATAGATGACTTTTTTTTTACTTACTTTTTTTTTACTTACTTTTTTTTACTTGCTTTTTTTACTTACTTTTTTTTATTTACTTTTTTTTTCGTTTTGTATTAATTTTTAAGAATTTTTTAATACTTTAGTAAAGAAATGTTTCAAGAAAGTACCTGGATCGAATCCTGTCACAAACAATAATTTTATGATTTCGTGTTTTATTTGTTTTCTAGAATTATTTTCTTACTTTTTTTTATAATTTTGAAAAGAAACAAATAAATTCATTTGCAAATTTATTTCAGGATAAACGATATCGCAACCCCTTACAAATCATATCTAATAGTTTGTCATTGACGACATTGAAAAAGAAGATTAATCAAATGGTTGACTGGTAGAGAACGCTCTTAGCGTTAAGTCCGTTAATATATAAGTACTAGCTGTTCCCCGCGGCTCCGCCCCGCGTGGGAATCGGTTATATCGCGCCCAAAAGTTTATGTTTGACCTCAGGTCGTTAACTACATCCCTACCAAATTTCATCACAATCGGTCCAGCAGTTTAGCCGTGAAGAGGTTACAGACAGACAGACTTTCGCATTTATAGTATTAGTATGGATATGGATTTTGTACTTATCTATCTATCTTTACATATAATCGGACAGTAAAAATTGAATGTCTGTACATTAAATATTTTTCTAAAAAACTGATACGGGGCGATTAAAGAAAGACGTGTAACAGAAACCAAAAAAAACAGTTTTTGGAATTTTTGTCTGTCTGTCTTTCTGTATGTCTGGTACGTTATAACTTCAAAACTACTCAACAGATTCGAACGCGGTTTTCACAGGTGGATTACATATACGTTCAACAGTTTTGTCAAAACTTTGTTTCGTCAATATCGGTTAAGGGAAAAAGAAGTTATGGTCAATTGAAGTTTACTTCTAGCACTGTTTCAAAACTTTTACAGAGTTGAATCCGGTTTACATAAACGTATTTAATATAGATAAAGCTACAATTTCTACTTTGTTTTATCGATATCAATGAAGACAAAAACACACTGCAATCTCTATTAAATTTTAAAAAATTAACACATTGAATGTGTGTGGGCGTATAATTTAGTTACATAAAATATCAATAGATGGCGCTGAAGTTAATTTAATTATTTTTTTCTCATATGGTATTATAGCAGATTGAAATTTTTCCAGCAATTAATTTTAATTATTTCAAATAAAATTTTGGTTGTTTATTTAGTTCTATTGGTTGGTTTGTTTATCGGTCGTTTGTTGTATTGTATTGTAAGCTATTTGAATTGATTAGTTGGTTGGTTTGGCTTTGGTTTAAAAAATAATCAAACCAGCAAGTCAGTTCAGTTGTTGTTCGACGGAACATACGGTCGTGTCGTAAGGTCTAATTTAACTAACATAACACTATTTATTGAGTTAGGTTCTAATGACCCTGTAATAGGCTGCGTCTACTCTTTTAGAGAAAAAGATGTGATAGTATGAATGTTAATATTTTTAGTTTGATATCGTATCAATGGCTAATGGTTTTATAAAATTGGCACGGGAATAGGATACTACTTATAGATTTAACTATAGGTCTGGATAGTTGTAGTTTCCACAGGTTAAGCGAAAAGCGAACTACACGCGGGCGGAGCCGCGGGCAACAGCTAGTATTAAATATTGCTCGTTTAATACTATAAGTTAGCATTTACGTTGTATACAAGACGTTACGCTTCCATAGTGTATATTGTTCATGTATGTTTGGGTATGTTTGCCTAATGAGCTATATCAATATTTACTCACATTAATCGTAATAATTAGCATAGAATAGAGAAATATCCTGGGTCAAAATGTCAAAACTTATAACTAACATAAAACATACGCTAAGTAAATATTTACTTATTTCTTATGATCATCAACGCACATTTCAAATGAGTGCTTTAAAAATAAAATCTTTAGAGAGTTTGTTTTGTTTGTTTGTAATATTATTGGTTTAAAATATACAGTAAATACAAAACTATTAAAATCAAAATACAACTTAGGTATCCCAGAACCTAGGTAGTTTGACTACTTTTTACAAGCTGCACCCATCTGTCAAATTAGTCTGTCTACGTTTGTGAGCAAATCAAACAAAAACTACTTTAGAAATAAATTTAGTTTTCTTTCATCAACTGTTCAATTTAATTATATAAGGTGAATTTAAATCAAATGCAAATATTTTAAGGGCAGATTCAGAACACTAAACTGAACAACTTTCCTAAATAAACTAATGTCGAAATACGAAAAAATTTTTTTGACCTTCCATACAAGTTGACAATCAGCTGATCTAGTTTAGTATGGAGAGTGAAAAAAAAAATTCATATTTCGATATAAGTTTATTTGGAAAAGTTGTTCAGTATAGTGGATTGCATCTGCCCTTAAAATATTTTATTTGTGTCCAGCTTGTATAGAGTCCATAACACCAAGAAAAAACTTGATTCTAAAATCGCGGACAAATTATTTTTCTGAACTGAATAAAACACGATTTGAGTTTGGAGGATGAGCCGAAAGGAGACGGGATGAATGGGACACACATATTAACCCATTCGTAGCATAGGACAAACCCCTAGTAAGTATGACACTATATAAAAGTACTTAGACGCTTTAGCGACTGCGTTTATTAAGTAAGTATTTTTTTTTCTAATTTACAGCTCATACTAGGGGTAAGGAGCAAGATTTAATAAACTTTAGGCGAATGTTTTTCAAATTTTTAGTTGACAAAGCGTACCTATTACTCTGTAGAAGAATATCTAAACGACAATTTTCAATAAATATCAGACCACAAAATAAAAACGTAATGTATTTTAATAATATAATTTCTATTAGCCACTCAATTTGACATTTGACATGTCAATAAATAAATAGGATCACTTAACACAATACAATCAATAACTAGACATTATTTCTATAATTTGTATGTACGAGTATAAATTTGATTTCTAGCAATTTTCACTTTATTAATTTGATTGATTATTAAACTGTCTCTTTTGTATTATTAAAATTTTGTATGACAAAACTGGTCCCTTACTACCATCTCTAAAAACCATGTAAGATCCAGTGAGTAAACGAGACAGCGCAATACATGATGTAAGGCGACATCTCCCTTACTCACTGGATCTTGCGGTTACTTACAGCGCCTCTGGCGGATAGTAAGGTAAACTAAGAAATTCCATACAAGTAAAATCCTAACGCATTCGCTAGTCTACGTTTATAAGGATCGCTACAAATGATTACTATTTAAAAAAATATGTAAGTATATTTACATTTGTTTGGTGCAATAAAGAGTTTTTCTATTCTTATTACTAGCCATTATGTAGGTACTATTGTTTAAGGAAAAGAGCCCCAATTAACATGTCTTCATGTTTCGTAAAAAAGCATATAATTTTATTAACAGCCATCATTGTCAAGGTTTGCTCAAGGTAAGCAGATCGCAAACAATGTATGGTCATGTTATTTCTTATTAGGTACGTGATAGCGATGCCTTCCTTCTCATTTTTGGAGTTACTACATATATATCACCACGCCTGTTTCCCGTTGGGGTAGGCAGAGACTAGAGATTTCCATTGGCTACTATCCTCACATACCTCCCTCGCTTTGGAGTTTCTTAGTCAAAACCCGGTAAAAAGACGCTTGAACAGTTTTGAAACATTCTCGCTTTCATCTGCGTCAGGATTTTGTATTGAAATTCAAAAGCGCTATACAGGTTTGAAACAAATCGATTACTAAGTCGCTTGTCGCTTATAGATATTTTTGACACACAGATTCTGAGTTTCTTTATTTTTCACATTATTTTTTTAGTGAGCAAAGAGGCATATGGCACAAGGCCTACTGATGGAAAATGGTTACCGAATGCAATGAAAGCCTACACCACCATTCATAGGCTTTACGTTCGTAACATTAAAAGGATTTATAGACTATTTGACTTTCTGAAAATTTATAAGATAGTATCGTTTACCACTGTAACTTAGTTCTTTTGGGCCTTTGGGTATTGTTTATAGGACCTAATTTGCTCAGCCGTATAACTAGTTCATTTCCATAACTAGTTTAATTGGCCTAGGGACTTATGGCAAAAGACCTAAAGCTACAAGGTTAGCAATTACAAACGTACCTTAATAGGTAGATCAGACTAGACTTGTCACTATTATAATAAGACTATAATGACCGTGCCTTTACGAAGAGATCGGAAGAATGGAGAATTTTAGCGTCGGAATCAAAGGCAAGGAGTAAAGTAAGTTTTATTTTTAATTGTTGTAAGGTAGAGATACGGTATTACCACAAATTAGCTATCAAGTAGTATTATGATGTGTTAAAGGTCTTCTGAGCTATGACTATGTAAGTGTATTGTTTGATAAGTACCTCTAGATATACTAGATGTCAAGTTTACTCCACATTGTTTTACTGTTGTTTGGGCCCGTGGTCTGTATGTAGAGCTTATAAATAGGTACCTTTCCCAAGAAATTGATTTGTACTTAGCAGATTTATTTATTTTCGCATTTAAATATTACTTGAGTACTTACCTATTTATGGCAATAATTTTACCATCTTTCCTTAACCTTTTTAAGTAAAATAAATTATTTGAATGTTGAATTAAATATATAAACACTCACCACTGCGACTAAATTTGAAAAATTAGACTTATCTTTCCAAAGTCTTTCAGTCAAACTCATTTTCGGTATTACAACGTCGGGTAAGACTGATTTTAAAATAAATTCATCCTTTCTCAGGACGGCGGCCGTAGACAGTTTCCTTTGCCACTTTATTTTTTTTAATTCGCACAGAAAAAGTTTTCGCGGCAATCCGTGCATTTTGCGCGGGCAAATTATTGTGACTGGATGTACGCACGGTCAAGATCAGACTGTTTCCTCACGATTACACACTTAATTATAAAGGTGCGTATTGCGTAATAACTGACTACTAACTCTTTATCAGCCTTGCTTTTTAGACCCAAGTTCACCAACGTGAAACTAACGTTTACACTTAACCTGCAGTTATATAGTTTTTAGTGTAAACAATTGTTTGAAACATAAAACGTACAATTGAAACGAAACGAAAAGTAAATATAAACTTTATTATGGTTCACCATAATAAAGTTTATATTTACTTTTTGTTTAGGACTTGTTGTTGTACTGTTAATCCTACAGCAGAACCCTTGGTGCACGGATAGGGACCAAAGAATCATGAGTAAAACTTAATTTTTACAATTTTCTTCAAGGTCATATTTTTTGTATTTATATAAATAAGTAATGTGTTACATTGTATTTAAAAGTGCCTAAACATGCTGACATCAATGCGGTTGTTGTTTTTTTTTTTTGCGAAGGTATTTTAAGATGTAGTTTTACTAAAAATAGGTACTTAGTTAAGAAAATTTATGTTATAGGTACTTTCATAATATTTACTTAGTAAAGACGAGTAGATATCTTAGGTTTATCTATGACCAAATATCTTAAAATAACATTAATGATATCTAATAATTAAATAAATAAAAATAAAAAACAATTCATTAAGATGGAGATTTCGCCTTAAATCCTGTATTGCGAAATCTAGCTTACTCGACCGTTTTATTGTTACAAGACGTCGTGGTAACCCCTGCTTATCCCGCTATAGGTAAGCTAACAAGATATTAGTAGGTGATAAACTAATAAAATAATAAATCATTAATATAAAAAATAACCCGGTGAAATACGGGCTTTATCTTCATTAAGTGATAAATTTATTATTTACAGAATTTCCATAAACAAACTACTATCATTATAAGAATTAGGTTGATGAACTTTACGGTCATTTATGCGATTACTATTACGAAAATGATCTTTATACCAATTATTTCACAGAATTAAGAAATATTAACTAATTAAGTAATTAAATATAATAACTAATTAATAAAGTTTTTGGATAATTTCTCTGTTCTGTGAATTATTTACTTCGCTTTTTTAGAGATCTTCATATTGTGTATGCTGCGGCTTAAATTAAATTACGTATTGATTTAAGTAATACCACTAATTATAAAGGCAAATAGTTTGTTACTTCTTCACGCTGGGCTGGGCCAATTTTTATGAAATTTAGTAAGGAGGTAGCTGATACCTTGGATTAATACATGGGGTACTTATTATCCTGAAAAGTACGCGATTCCCGTAAGTCAAAAAAGGGCGCTTTACAAAGTAGATGGCGTTGCTGTGTATGATAAACCGCGGGTAAAACCGCGAGATGCAGCTAGTCTTTACATAAATAACAAGCAGAAATAAAACAATCTTATTAACAATAATAATAAAATATATTTATATATCAATATTTCATATAACAAAGTAGATAAAATTGTATAAACAGAGTCACACAAAATGTGTACTTAGTGTTATGAGTATAGACAATGATTGAGACGCTATTTATTTCGAACAATGCACTTTTGGTAGTTTTAAAATGTTTTTATGATTATTTTTTAATGAATTAATATAATTTTTCATAACTTCATATAATGTTTTCAAATTTCCAAAAGTTGTAAGCGATTTTATGGATTGAGAAAGAAAGAAATCGAAAGAAACAAAGAATATAATTTGAAAAAATACATGCATTTGAATCTCAAGCTACAGCTATCCTCATGAATTCATTATCTACATTTTGTATCTTTCATGCTGGTCTGGAAGAAAAAGAAAAACATAGAATGTACCAGCTGGTTCTCTTCCCGCGCAAGCCGTAAAAGTCGTCTGAGGGAATAGCCGAATGGGGAAATCATGACATAGGCGATGCGGCTAGCAACCCATCACTATTGATTTCCTGTTTCAACTACCATTATGCTTAACATGGCCTAAGGTCTTATGGCCCTAGGCTCTGTCTACCCCGCATGGGATAAAGACGTGATTATATGTATGTATGTATGTATGTATCACTGTAAAGATTCCATTTATATTTTTTATTTTCAATTTCTGGCAACAATAATATCAGTCAGCAATAATCTAGAAATAAACTGTGGTGAAAAATAAAAGTAAATAAATTTACAATGTAAAATAGATAATATTGTAAAAATCAACAATAAATCAATTAATTCATAACTTAGTAAGTAGTTAATTGCCTAAACCCAAATGATATAATACTTATTTAAAAAGGGGGGCGGGGAGGTACTAACTTCATCAAAATGTAGGGATTATTTTATATTTAAAATATAAAATACACTTAGAACTGATTTATCAGCTTTTGCTTAAGATACAGCACTATAGATGATCTAAATAATTAAAGTGTTATGTCTTTGGCAATAAGATTAAAAGAGGTTGCTTTAAAAAAAAAAGATCCTTATTTTCTCATAATTAAGGTCCATTGTTACATTTTATTCACAGTAATACAAAATACCACACCTTACCCTAGAACTATACTTATTTATTCTACAATACGAGGTGCGTACTTTACTTTTAAACATAATAATACATTTCAGAATACAAACTTATGTCAGAAAATGCAAAAAAAAAACATTTATTTAACAATTTTTGGTATGATACAAAATGAGAATATCATTCACACAAATAAATCATTAAATATTATAAAACAAAGTCCCATAATATTGCACCAGTGCGAAGCCGGTCGCTAGTGTATAATAAAAAAGGTATTATATCAAAAGAAAAATACTTACTTTACAAATTTTACCTTCAAAATTTGCCGATTTTAATCTTAGGTAACAATACGAGTATGAATGAAAAACAAATATTTCATGATTTTTGTAACAAAATGTGCACAAATCTTTATATAAATATTTTAGTATCAAAGTTAGCTTAAACTAGGTTTTATTACACTTATTAATACATATTTTAAATTAAAAACAATATTTATTGAGCAATATATTGTATTCATATTTTGAATTTATAAGTCTCGATCAATAGACAGTCTCAAAAATACATAAAGGCACGTTTTATTTACAAATTAATATAAAAAAATACTGTATATTCTACAAAAGAAAGTATTATCAAAAAATGGAAATACAACTGCAATAAGTGAGTAAAAACACTTCATTGCAGCATAGAAAATACATTCATGGAATACTATCTGTAATACCAATTTATTACAAAGACACATATAAAAGCTTTTTTTTATATTTGTTTTTCGCGTCTTTCCATTTTAATAAAAAATATGTTTTGTCTCTTCTTCTCTTACGGATATTTCCCATGAAAGAACGAGACAAAACACATTTTTGTGAAACCTATTTTAACAAACGTTATATGGTAACCTGTAAGACAATGTTCTCTGTCTAACTCATTGATGAATTAAAACTTATAATTAGCTTTAGTTGACAATATGTCTTTATCTTCTTTACATAGTATAAAACAAAGTCGCTTTCCGCTGTCTGTCCCTATGTATGCTTAAATCTTCGAAACTACGCAACGGATTTTGATGCGGTTTTTTTTAATAGATAGTGACTCTAGGGGAAGGTTTTTATGTAAGTACAACCCATAATATTGCACCCATGCGAAGCCGGGCGGGTCGCTAGTATTACATATTTTGAATTACATAAGTTTTTTTTATTATTATTATTGCACACATACCTATTTCCGTTATAAACATTTTTATCTCGCGGATAATCACACTGCGAATATCAAAGAGAAAAATTCTGATTGCATTGACATTCCTTGAGTTTTTCATGTAATACCATATTAAAAGTATATAAGGTGAATTTAAATCAACTGCAAATATTTTAAGTGCAGATTCAGACCACTATACTGATTAACTTTCCCAAATAAACTTATATCGAAATACGAAAAAAAATTTTTGACCTCCCATATAAATTGAGAATCAGCTAATCTAGTTTAGTATGGAGAGTGAAAAATAAAATTTCGTATTTCGATATAAGTTTATTTGGAAAAGTTGTTCAGTATAGTGATCTATATCTGCCCTTAAAATATTTGCAGTTGATTTGTGTCCACCTTGTATAACAATTACAATAAAAATACCTGAGAAATATCTTGGTCTGTTTAACTTATTCTAATTTTTAATATTAACGATCAAATATTAAAAAGCAGTTTATAGGCAATCATAATGTAGGCTATGAATGAGCCAGCAAGCCAAAAACGATGCTATACTACGTACTATTAAGGTTCATATTGTGTTTGTTTGACAATCCGGCTCCGCATCACGTCCGCACCACGTCTCTTCTATATAAACGGCACCTTAGATCTTATCTGCCCTTAAAATCGTGGTCAATCACTGGACATCCATTATAAATGCGAAAACCTGTCGTTTATTTTTTCTGCCTATCTGCCTATCTGTTAGCTTTCACGTCTAAACTGCTGGCATTTGATGAAATTTGGTATGGGCATAATTAAGAACCAATGATCAAACTAAGCCTACTTTTGAGCGCGATATAACCAAGTCCCACGAGGGCAGAGCTAAGGGAAATTGCTAGTTGTAAATAAAATATTCTAAGAAAAAATATAGAAGTTAAAAGGCTTCTAGGCGTCCGGCCGAGGACGCAACCGGGAAAACGCTGAGAGAGGGAGCGAGGGGTTGGGGGTTGCTTTTGTATCTTTCTATCTTTGTAAATTCAGCAAGACTTTTTGGACGAATAAGAAATTCATTACCCAAAATGCTTTTCAATATTTAGCTTAAGCACTAAAATTGTGATGTATGTAGGTAGGTTAATAATAAGTGGTGATGGGTAGTTCTAAGTATGCCATGATTTATTCGTGAATAAACGCTTGTTCGGATACCAGCTTTTACTCCATCTCCCGGATACAGTTCCCGTAGGAACCCTAGGCTGACACTGAACACTACACTGGCTAACGAGGATTGTTTGGAGGCGTGCGACGAAAATCGAAGCAAAATGTCGATCGGCAAGGTGCGAGAATTCGATGTGAAAACTGGGGCGTGGTCATCGTATGTTGAGCGGCTAGAAATGTATTTTACGGTGAACAGTGTAAAGGAGGAACTCAGAGTGCCGACCTTGATAGCGGTGATGGGAGACGAAGCTTACGAGCTGTTATCCAACCTGTCAAGCCCGAGAAAGCCGGCCGATTTGGAGTACAAAGACGCAATTGGGTTAATGCGGAATCATCTTCAACCGGCTCCATCAGCGTTGGCAGAAAGGTTTAGGTTTAGACAAAGAAGACAAGCGGCAGACGAGAACGTGGCCAACTACGTGGCAGAACTAAAAAAATTGACGCGGTATTGCAAATTGGGTGACACATTGAACGAAAATCTACGCGACCAATTTGTTTGCGGGCTAAAAAGTGATTTTATCCGGCAGAGGTTGTTTGCAGAGGATGATACCCTGACTTTCGCTAATGCGGTAAAATTGGCGGGGTCCCTAGAAGCTGCGGAACGAGATGCAGCAGCGGTGGAAGCGGGAGGGACAGTCAGTCAGGAGGTTACCTCGGGTATGAACGCACTAACCATAAGAAGCAACAATCAACAACAGTGGAAATCACCAGGCCGGGGCGAGCGCGGAACGCGCGGAACTTCATTGCAGCGGAGGCCGGGTCACGGAGGACCGCCGGGGCGTAACGGCGGCGGGTCAAAAGAGGGCACGCGGAAGTCACAATGTGACGGTTGCGGAGGAGATGGCCATGGCTATGAGGAATGTCGATTCAAAACCTACAGATGTAGTAGGTGCAAGCGGGTCGGTCATCTAAGGCGGGTGTGTCCGGTGCAAGAGACAAGAAGCCGTGAAGACCGGGGGGCAGCTTTGCACTACGGAGATACAACCGAAGAAGACGGCTACGTGGAAACCTATGCGGGTGGAGAAGGGTTTCACCACTTGTGCCTGAACGATTATAAGGCGGTGAGTTTGCCAATTTCTATAGGAGGCCACATAATTCATATGGAAGTAGATACAGGATCGGCGGTCTCATGCATAAGCAAAGAAACCTACGAAAATTATTTGAAAAATGTAAAATTAAACCCTACAAACGTTTCTTTAAAATTTTATGACGGTACTACTCTAAAGCCGTTGGGGGTCATTAAACCATATGTGGGTTATGGTGGAATTAAAAAACAATTAGAGTTATTTATAATCGATGGGGGCACTACATCTCTGTTAGGTAGGCAATGGTTGGCAAAATTAAAAATTAAGTTACCCATATTTAAAGAATGTAATAACATTAGTATAAACAATGGCGAAATACATTTAAATCATGAGTTAAAAAAATTGTTCCACAGGTATAGGGAATTGTTTAGCGGAGGTTTGGGTACGTATACGGGCGGTAAGGCATCGCTGAAGGTTCGGGAGGGCGCGGTGCCGGTGTTCCACCGCGCGCGGCCGCTGCCGTACGCGCTGCGCGAGCGCGTCGACGCTCAGCTCGAGGAGATGCTGCGCGACGGCATCATCGAACCCGTCGACTGTTCCGAGTGGGCCTCGCCTCTTGTCCCGGTAAGCAAGGCTGACGGTTCTTTGAGAATTTGTGCTGACTATAAGGCCACAGTAAATCCCGTATTGGTTGTGGATCGCTACCCCTTGCCTAAGATTGACGACTTATTAGTACGACTGAGCGGGTCCCAATATTTTTCGAAAATCGATTTATCACAAGCCTACAATCAAATATTATTAGACGATACGAAAGAGGTGACTGTAATTAACACTCATAAGGGTCTATTCAGATATAACAGATTGGTATATGGCTTATCATCGAGTGCGGGCATTTTTCAACGAATAATGTGTAATTTACTAAGTAACATACCCAACGTAGAAATATTTTTGGATGACGTCATAATAGGAGGGAGAGATAAAAAAGACCACTTGCAAGCCGTGGAAGCTGTTTTCAGCAGGTTACATAAATATGGGTTAAAATTAAAAACTAACAAATGTATATTTTTAGTTAACGAAGTACGTTATTTAGATTATGTTTTAAGTAAAGACGGTATAAAAACGGACCCAGAGAAAATACATGCTATTACTAAAATACCCCGACCGACTTGTGTAACTGAGTTACGATCGTTTCTAGGGTTAGTTAATTTTTACGCAAAATTCATAAGAGATATGAGTGCCAAATTGGTTCCTTTATACGGATTACTAAAAAAAGGTAACAGTTGGTTTTGGTCCGATCAATGTGAACGTGCCTTTAGGGAAGTCAAACAGCTGTTAGTTAGCGCGGAGGTACTAGCACATTACGACCCCAGTTTACCTCTCATAGTAACGTGCGATGCCAGCTCGCGGGGAGTGGGGGGCGTACTCTCACAGCCGAGTAAGGGCAGCGGCGGCCGAGAGCGACCGGTAGCCTACGTGTCGCGAACGCTGAACGACGCCGAGAAAAATTATTCACAAATACATAGGGAAGCGCTCGCTATCATATTTTCAGTAAACAAATTTCACCAGTACTTATACGGTCGACGGTTCATTTTGCGCACCGATCATAAACCGTTAGTATCAATCTTCGGCCCCCACACAGGAATACCAACAATGGTGGCTAGCCGTATGCAACGTTGGGCAATAATATTATCGGCATATTCATACGATATTGAGTACGTGCGCACCGATGAGAACGGGGCTGACGGGCTCTCGCGCTTACCTATTCCGCCGGCCGGTAAACAAATGCGTCATACAGCGGTATCAGCTACGACGCCCGAACAAACGTATTTACATTTCATCCAACAAGAATTATTACTAGATTATAATGAAATTAAAGGGCAAACTTCTCGAGACCCGTTACTTTTTAAATTATTAAGTTATTTGCGAGATGGGTGGCCTACCGAATGTGAACTTGTTAATTTGAAACCATACTTTAATCGTAAGGACGGGTTATATGAGGAATTAGGTTGCTTAATGTGGGGTCATAGATTGGTAGTCCCAGATGCATGTAAAGATAAGGTTCTACGGATGATTCATGAGCCTCACATGGGGATAGTAAAGTCCAAAGCATTAGCACGCAGCTATGTATGGTGGCCGGGCGTAGACGAAGACGTTGAGCGGATGTGTCGGGAATGCGAAGTGTGCGCATCGCAGGCCGACGCGCCGCCGCGGCAGACCCCACGGATGTGGCCGTGGCCGAACCGACCGTGGACAAGGCTTCATTTAGACTTCATGGGTCCCATTTTTGGAAAAACTTACCTAGTTGTAGTAGACGCTATGTCCAAATGGATGGAGGTATTTCATGTTAATAGCACTGCAGCGACCGGAGTCATAGAAAAAATTTCGGAACTTTTTAGTCGGTGGGGCCTACCTAAGCAGATCGTAACTGATAATGGACCACCTTTTTCTAGCAATGAGTTTGGGTATTTTACACGCAACCAAGGGATAGAGCACATATTTACTGCCCCTTATCATCCAGCGTCTAACGGTTTGGCGGAAAACGCAGTCAAAACCTTAAAAAGAGTGATTAAAAAGGCTAACGCGGAAAAACAAAACATAGACAAGGCATTATGGACCTTTTTATTACATTATAGAAACACAGAGCATTCTACTACAGGAGAAAGCCCGGCCATGTTATTGTTAAGTAGGCGGTTGCGTACGAAGTTAGATGTATTAAAACCAGATAGGGAGATTAAAGTAAAGAGAGCACAACAGCAGCAGAAACAGGCGGCTAAAGGGGGAGATAGGGAGTTAAAGACTCAGGAGTTGGTCTGGTATAGGCAATATTTGAAGCCACAGAAATGGGTTTCAGGCCAAGTAACCGAGTGCGTAGGGCCCAATAACTATAGAATAAGGGATAAGCAAGGAGATATTATTCATAGGCATATTGACCAACTAAGGACAAAAACTAGGAGATCATCACTCGTGTGCCCTCCTACGGAAATCAGCGAAAAGTCTAGCACAAGTTCTCAACCCAGGGTAGCTTTGTCTGGCGAAGTAGGTGGGGACCACACGGAGGAGCCGGAGGAGGACATCGGCGACGCCGTCGTATCGGCAGAGGGCGCGATAGTAAGGGATGGGGAAAAAGTGGGTAAAGTTGCACCCGCGTCTCCTGAATTTAAGGATGCCTTGCCAAACGTATCGCCACCACCTCCACCCCGGAATCGACCTATGCGGCCATGTAGGCTTAAGAAAATACCAAATTATAAGGAATGAATTGTTGTTAAGTAATTATTCAGTAATTTAAAAGTATAATGTAAAATTAGGTTAAGTTAGATTTCAGGTTTATATAAAGGGGTTTTAATTGTAAGGGTTAATTGATGTGGGGGAATGTGATGTATGTAGGTAGGTTAATAATAAGTGGTGATGGGTAGTTCTAAGTATGCCATGATTTATTCGTGAATAAACGCTTGTTCGGATACCAGCTTTTACTCCATCTCCCGGATACAGTTCCCGTAGGAACCCTAGGCTGACACTGAACACTACAAATAACAACGATAACATGATTTTAACTTAACCTAACAATACTTTTCTTTCAAAATTCGCTTCAAAATCTTACCGGCAGCACTTTTAGGTATTTCCTCTACAACTTGTGCGTGTCTCAACCTTTTGAACGGCGAAACTTTACTGTTGACGAATTCCATTATATCTTCTGGTTTCACATCTTGCCCTGGGTACGGTACAATGAAAGCCTTGGGTATCTCACCGGATTTTTCGTCGCGCACGCCCAATACTGCGCAGTCGGCGATTTTTGGGTGAAGTCGAATTATTGTTTCCAACTCCGCTGGGGCAACTTGGAATCCTTTTACCTTTAATAAGAAAGTGATATTTTTTTTCATTTTGTAATAACTTTAATACCATACTAAAACAAAATAATAAACAAATAGTATAAATAGTCGTCGCTATTTCAGCCGCAGGCTGTCCACTGCTGGATATAGGCCTCCCCCAGGGATTTCCAAAGTGACCGGTTGGAGGCGGCCTGCGCCCAGCTCCTGCCTACGACCTTCCTCAGGTCATCCGACCATCTATCCGGCATAAAAAGTATTAAAACAAAAAGTATTCCAAAAAGGGATCTCTTACAGTCAAACAGTGAGTGACAGAGAGGATGCTTATAAGAAAGAAGTACAATTTGGTTTTAAATATTAGTATTTTCCCAGAAAAATCCAGGAGCTCGATAGCCCAGCGGGGCATGTGTTTGTTACGATAGTGCATGTCAAGCGACATCGGCATTTCATTTCGCATCCCGATCCTACTATGATCATCATCATTTCAGCCGCAGGTTGTCCACCGCTGGACATATACCTCCCCAAGAATTTCCAAAATGACCGGTTGTCGCGGCCTGCATCCAGCGCCTGCCTGCGACCTTCCCCAGGCCATCTGACCATCTAGTCAGTAGGTGTCCTACATTATGGGAGAATCAAACAAGTAGTTCTTAATTAAATAACATTTAATTATTATGTAAAATTATAAGCTCACCTTAATAAGCTCCTTAAGTCTGTCAGTGACATACAAATATTTGTTCTCGTCGTACTGGCCAATGTCGCCGGTCTTGTACCAGCCGTCTTCAGTGATGTCCTGCCTTGTAGCCTCCTCGTTCTTGTAGTACCCTTTCATTACGTTGGGCCCGCGGTACCATAACTCGCCTTCCTAAAACGACAATTAGGTATAATAAGCTCTTTTACGATGATACCTTGGTTAATCCTAGCACCACCATCACTTAAAAATCATTTACTGAAAACACAAGTTATCGAAAATTCGTCTTATGTATTAAGGTTCTGGATCTGAAGTTAATTTTAAACATATCAAATTATAGTTTAATTTAGTTACAAATTGCAAAACAGTTAAAAGTGGCCGATTTAAGCAATATTGCAATTTGCAACTATAGGGAACCATAATTTAATATTTAATATGTTTAAAATTAACTTCAGATCCAGAACCTTATACATAAGACGGATTTTTGATAACTTGTGTTTTCAGTGAATAATAATTTTTAACTGATGGTGGCGCTAGTGTTCACCGAGGTATCGTCTTAAGCAAAAACGATCCAACTGCAGTATTTACATCCCAAAACACATTGTTGTATAAATGTTTATGGTCGCTTTTCAAAACCTTTTATTTTAATAAAAGGTTTAGGAGAGAAAAGATATACTTTTTTTGCGGCAAAAAGGCGCCATTTTAATTCAGAGATGACTTGTTTAAGAAAACGCCTTCGGGTTGACATTAGTGTTTGCGACACTTGATAGGAAAGTTTCTTTCGTCTAAAGTCGTTTCTTGATTGTTCTGCCACTATTTCTTCTAATTCTTCCATTTATGTCTAGCAGTAGTGAGTTCCTTGATTTCTTGATACAACACGTCGTTTACTTACTCCGTATTTGCTTCATTACTATGAATTAGTCCTATATTTTCTTTAAAACGATGTATTAGTCCTATATTTGATTTTAAATCTTGTTAAAATGATATTCACATGCCTGTATCCATGTATAAAACTAACAATGTAACATCCTAATGTAACGTTTTATGTAAATAAATAATTAATTTTTTTTTATTAATTTTTTTATATATATTTTGTTATTTTTATTTTTTTAGTACTACATTTCTCAATAATATTTTTTTTTTATTAATTTTTTTTATTTCTACTCATTTCATTTCAAAATGATTTTTCTATTAATAAAAACTAACAAAATGTTATTTACCTTTCCAGGTCCCAATGCCTCCTGGGTTTCCAGATCAACAATCTTGACTTCGCCCCCGGACATAACATAGCCGACAGAGGCGTGGTTCGTGTCTGTGTTGGGACCGATAGAGATACAACTGCATGTCTCCGTGAGGCCGTAGCCTTGGCGGAAGTTTATGGCTTTCTGTAAAAAAAATATATATGTAAAATAATTTTGTTGGTACTTTAATTTGTTTAGCGCTTGTCCCTATCACTACATTTCTTTACTTTTTATACTAAAACAAAGTCGGTTTCTCTGTCCCTATGTCCCTTTGTATGCTTAAATCTTTAAAACTACGCAACGGATTTTGATGCGGTTTTTTTAAATAGATAGAGTGAATTAAACTATTTTATACGGTTTTCTATCGCGTTTATTGCTTACTTATTTATACCTAACGTTTCAAGCACTTTGTTCAAGACATTCGTCTGTCAGACGAATGTCAACTCAGTCTGCCTGCGACCATGAGCTCTGTAAAGTGCTTGAAACGTTAGGTATAAATAAGTAAGCAATAAACGCGATAGAAAACCGTATAAAATAGTTTAATTTAATGTGTAACAATCGCGAAAACATAAGAAATCATTAGATAGAGTGATTCAAAAGGAAGGTTTTTATGCCCATGCGAAACCGGGGCGGGTCGCTAGTTAAAAAATAAAAGTAAAAGGTACAACTGGCCACTAAAAACTATTAATAAAAAATAAATTGTCGCATTACACGTTCCAGGTTTAAACATTTTTTTCTGTCTGTACTTATTACATTATTCCCGCTCTTTGCAAAATGGTGTAAAAAACATATTTCGTTACGATATTATACTGTTCATAATATTATTTTGCCACTACACTTTGTTTTATTTATCGACTAATTGTAATATAGTCAGTGCAGAAGACGAATATTGGGATTTTTTTGTTGTAGATACATGAAATCAAATGTTAAATTGAAACTCGACTTGACTTAATTAAGTCTGGAGTTAAATTAACGACTACTAATATAATCAGATGTCGTGCTTTGTTGACTAACTTGTTTACAAATAAAGTATCTTTCTTGATCTTGAGAGCTATGAGTATTTTATATGTACACTAGCTGCACCCCGCGGTGTTACCCCGTTTATTGACAGCAGCGCCATCTACTGTACATAGCGCCACTGACCATCAGACTTTTTAAACCAAACCTACAGGAATCGCGTACTTTTCGGGATAAAATGTATTAATACATCACATACTAAAGTATCAGTTACATTCATACCAAGTTTCAAAAAAATTGGCCAAGCCGTTTAAGCGTGAAAAAGTAACAAACATACTAACAAACTTTCGCCTTTACATTATTAAGTGGTTAGTGGGATAAGATGGGATTCAAGTCATTCAAGAAATAAAAGTATGAATTAGAAATGAAATGCTTTTCTATAGACATTTTACCGCTTCGAATTATTTCTTTGTTAATATTCTCTTTAAATATGTTTCGCTTTGAATATCGGACACTATTTTGTAACAATAGGATGATGATAGTGTTGTAAATAAAGATGCAAAATGTATTTTAAACGTTTTGGTTTTAAACAGTTTTTTTGTTTGTTTTAAACCAATGTTTGTGGTTTAATATAAGTTTAAAATGATGCGAGTAATGTGTAAGATAAAAATTAAGTTAAAAAACTATAACCCGGCTACGTGTGGTCTAAAAAGGATGAAACAAGGACATCATTGAGATAGAAATCCAGAAATGCATAGGTACATAAATGGTCATGGTAAAGCCACATACATACATAGACTGCCAAAATCATTACCCTTCCTTTTGGCTTCGCCGTAGTCGGGTAAAAAACCATCAAAAATAAAGTTTTCAATCTTTTATTTTTACATTCAGAATAATCATTTGTTACTTAATAAAGTAGTAATTACGTGGCACGGCTTCCAAAGATGAAACGTATTCTACGAATTACATCTATGTTATTTCATTAACATATTTGTTAACTCTATACTTAATTGTTCATAATATTTCTATTTTATTATTCATTTAAGCGCGTAATCAACGGAACTGAATAATTTGCATACAATAATATACACGCAGTACAAAGTACACACACATTATGTCAGTCTTTAGTAACTTATTTCAGTGAATTGTTTTTTTTTAAGTGATAAAAGCAGACTTTATTTATTTTTAAGACATGAAAAAAAAAATACAAAAAAAAATACCGACCATTAAGGTGGCTGCATTGCCACGTTGAATTACAATGGCGATCCTTTGCACTAGAAACGAGTAAGACCGGGATAGTCACTTTTTTTCTGTTATTTTTGCCCAAGTTTTCTAAACAGGCGCTATACATCCATCCATGGAGTGGAATTCTCTACCGGCTGACATATTTCCGGACACTTATAAAGTAGGTATTAACCAGAGTGAATAGACTATTATCGAACGGAACGATCCCCGTTCAGGTGAAGATGAAAAATGATATTTTTCTGATTGACCTGAGTTTTGGATAAGTATTTTTATAAAACATAGTATTGTTGAGTTAGTATCCCATTATCCCTATATATTTATTTATATTTAATTTACCTCGTGTGTTCATAAGTTTTGAGACAAACTTTGTACTTAAAAAATAAAATAAAATATTACTGACATCTATTTATTTCTTTTTCCAATTTTGAATTTGGAATGTTAACTTTTAATTTCTTTGATTTTTAAATTGATTTCTTTTAAGTTTGTCGTGATAGAGGAAACGAAGAATTACGTGCGGCCGTGATTTCGCTATTTGAGGTGGGTAAAAAAACAATAGATGTTTCCCGTGAGGTGATAAATTTTGGTGTGAGCTGTAACTTCGTGTATAACACTAGGTATTAAACGATACAAGGAGACAAGTTCTTTGCAAGATAGCCAAAGGAGTGGTCAGCCACGCTCTGTAAGGACGCCTGCGACCATCAAAATCATCCGAGAGTGACTTTGCTGAAATCCATGTCGCACTCGGAAGAAACTTGCCCTGCAGACTAAAATTTCGCGCGTTTCAATCAACTGAATACTGAAATATGATCTTAAGGTAAAGGCGTATAGCCGCAGGAAAGTTCACTTCTTTAACGATCGCCTTCGTAAATTGCGACGCGAACGTTGTCCAACGCTGCTAATGAGACACGATGCGAGGAAGATACTCTTCACCTATGAGAAAATCATTACTGTCGAAGAAAAGTTTAACCGACAAAACAATAAAGTGTTGCCAAAAGTAGCAAGAATGTACCAGCTACAGCACGGAATGTCTCGCGAACTCAATATCCGGCTAGTGTGATGGTATGGTGGGGGGGACATTTGTATGAAGGTGTCACTCCGCTCCATTTATGCCAACAAGCCGTAAAGGTGAAAGCCAAGAATTATCAAAGTCACATTTTAAAGCCTGTTGTGAAACCTCTGTCACATACTTTATTTTACAACAAGGATTGAGTTTTTCAGCAAAACTCGGCGCCATCCCATAAGGCAAAAACCACCCAAGCTTCGTTGAAGGAAAATGTGCCGGCCTTCATCGCGGCGAACGAATGGCCCTCCTCCAGCCCACCTCAACCCGCTAGATTATTCTTTATAGGCTGAATTAGGGCTCAGAGCCTGCTGAAAGTCCCACCCAAACTTGGAGTTACTGGAGCGAGCCCTTGTCTGAGAAGCAAAGCCAATTCCGCTGGAAAAGATTCGTGCCGTCATTGATGACTGGCCAAATGGTCTAAGGGCCTGTATTAAAAACAAGGGTGGTCATTTTGAATAATAATTATATTTTATTGTTGATTATTATCTACTTAATGTTTACTGAAATTTTTTGAAATATAAGTTAATTATTAAAAAAGTTATGCAACTTTTATTTCGTCTCAAAAGTTATGCACACACAAGGTAAATTATTATGAAATTTGGTATAGACTAGTAGTAGTAGTTTGGTAAAGGTATTTGATACCTTGGATTAAGACAACGGAGACTTTTTATCCCGAAAAGTACGCCGAGATAAAAGATTCCCGTAAGTTTGGTCAAAACGTTTGATGGTAGATGGCGCTGCTGCGTAGAGTGTAGATATGCTAAACCGCGGGTAACATCGCGGGATGCAGCTAGTTTACAATATACTCGTACGGATGAAGGTTATCATAAATAAATTAAAAAGGTCTTAAACCTTAGTTCACCTTTACCAATCTAATCAGTTATTAAATACGTTCAGATAACCGCTAATCGTCTGCCACGATAAAGTCATTAGCTATGCAAATATAGATAATTAAATTCAATGCAGACATTTTATAATTAGCCTTTCTTTTTTAACCGACTTCAAAAAAAGGAGGATGTTCTCAATTCGTCTGTTTTTTTTTTTTTATGTTTGTTACCACAGAACTTTCGCCTGGGTGAACCAATTTGGATGTTTTTTTTTTATTTGAAAGCTGGTGCTTCCCGTTTGGTCCCATAGCAATTTGGTCCAGTTCTGACAATGGCATCCATGAAAAACCTGAATAAGTCTGAAATTTTCATTAAGTATGTGCTCAACAAATGGACAATTAATAGCTCAATATCACGCCAATCGATTATTTTTTTATTTATTTATTGGGAAGAATGTTATTGTTAGAAAGGGTATACTTTCGAGATGGTTCCATAGTCATCAGATCAGGATCTGATGATGGAATCATGGAGTTATCGAGGGAACTCTTCAAGTTTTATTGCGATTTGGGTCGTTTTTGATATATTCCATGTCAATAAGGTGAGACGACGCTGATGACGTTTACCCGACTTTCCAAAATGCAAAGTGTTTACAACTTTTTAGTTTTAAGGTAATGCGTACTCAAAACTAAAAAGTAAAAAATAATTGTTTTTGCCAAAAAAACCAAACCGACTTCAATTCCTCAACTAAAAAGGATGAAATAATTAATACATTGTTGTTTAAATATGCTTCAAATCAAACGTTAATCAATTTGAAGTTGGTGCCAATGTCGCAGTATGATAGATAAAGCCGTAATATAGTTATAACCCTAGGTATATAATTATATGCCGTAACATAGTTATACCAAAGCAATTCATTACTATCTTACTAGGAATATAATTATAATACGGTTCTAGTTTAGTGATATGGTTATATTACTAGATTAAGTTTAGTAAAATTGGAACTTCAGTTGGTATTCTGAAAGATTGGTCACCCAGAAATGCAATTCAGCTAACAAACATTACTTTGAATGATCCTATACCAAATGAAGAGTTGGCGCTGAGAGAAATAGGCCAAAAATTATTGCCATTTGGTGGCCAAGGTTCTTTAAAATGTTTCTTTAAAAAAACGAATACACAATGTTCGGCTAAAAGACGCGCCTGTAAGAAGCATTCAGTACTCTTTGTTAATGTTTAATGCCCATGTTACACCGTCGCCGGTTTCTGTTGGGAGCTGCACCCTTGAAGTTGTGGACCAATATGTCTACTTGGGTCAGTTGATCCAAGCTGACAGCTCCAGCTTCAAGGAGCGGGCAGCTTTCAGGTAGCTCCGCAATAGGAGCCATAGGAGCCTCATAAGAAAGCTCAAGGTTTCCCTACGAGTCCGAATCAGAATTGAAGAGATCCGTAGAACAACAAAGGTTGCTGACATAGCCCAGCGAATTAGGTCTTTGAAGAGGCAGTGGACGGGGCACATAGCGCGACGAACCGATGGCCGATGGGCAGAAAAGTTCTCGAATGGCGACCACGCACGGGTACGCAAAGCATAGAAAAAGTATTATGACTAATTGCAACCTTGACTTTGTAATAAAAATTAAAACCAATATATAAATATTGTTTTCTCTGATTCACTGGCAGATTTATAACCATCTCACTAGATTAGTTTAGTCAGATAAACATATTACTAGATTGCAACCGTATTATAATTATATTCCTAGTAAGATAGTAATTAATCTCTTTCGTATATCTATGTTACGGTATATAATTATATCCCTAGGGATATAACTATATCACGGCTTTATCTATCGTACTGCGACACCAATATTACGAATTCGTTGACTAGCTGCTAGTTAATTAGCATATTTTATTAAAATAATCGGCACCGACTTCAGATTTATTAAAATGTTTGATATGAAGCATATTTAAACAACAATGTATTAATTATTTCATCCTTTTTAGTATAGGAATTGAAGTCGGTTTGGTTTTTTTGGCAAAAACAATTATTTATGTGAATATCGTAAAAGTATTTCTATGTGGACCACTGTACCTCTTAGATTGGCGACGAATTCAAGCAATTTTACAACAGCCTTCCCAAGGCGGGTTAATGTCAGATAGGCGGCCGATTAACAACTCAGCCGCAGACCGTCCACTGCTAGACTTAGGCCTTTCCATATGTCTTCCTTTAGGTTGGCGTGCGGCCTGCATCCAGCGCCTGCCTGCGACCTTCTTCAGGTCATCTGACTATGAGTCGGTGGGTGTCCGACGTTGCGCTTGCCATTGCGTGGTCGCCATTCGAGAACCTTTCTGCCCTATCGGCCATCGGTTTGTCGAGTTATTTTGCCCTGCCCACTGCCACTTCAAAGCTCATCCACTGGGCTCTGTCTGTCTGATTTGGTCTCGTAGGAAAACACCGAGCATAGACCATAACTCTTTGGGCGACCTTGAGTTTTCATATGAAGCCGGTATTTTTTTTTAATTAAAATTTATACTGTGTTATGTGGCGAAGTCATACCCTCAAGATGTCACGAGTGTCAACAGGCTACGGTGACCACTTGTCCAACATAACATGGACCGTAAGCTTAACTGCCTATCTGATGGTATAAAAACGGACAAACTCACATATTTAACTTAACGTAAGTTAAAGTCATAAGTACTTACCAACTTGATAAAATTAAACTTTAAAAAGGCACGCAAAGTTTAATTATAAGTACTTTTTTTCCGTAACTAGCAAAGTATTTTGGTAAGCACAAAATGTATAAACTCACATTTTTACTAATGACTGCCTCGGCGTCTTCTTTGGCTAAAGGCGCAGCGCCCCCTATAATGCAACGGATGGGCGCCAAATGTGCCGAAGTCACCATTGGATGTTTTCCGAGGAACACAGCTGGAAATAATGGCCATTTTGTCAAACTATCAAAGAAAAATAAAAAGATGAAAAAAATGTTTGGACTTTTGTTAAATCACTTGCATAATCCTAACCAATATTATCAATGCGTAAGTGAGTTTGTTTGTTTGTTACGCTTTCACTCCCTATTTACTGCACCAATCTTCCTGAAATTTTGCAAACACATATATAAGGACATAGGATACCTTTCGTCCCGGGAAAAGCACTGTTCCCGTGGGGAATTTACGCGGGCGAAGCCACGGGCGAATGCTAGTTTTTTATACATCTGATGTATGGATCGTGTGTTCCAAAGTCTGTAAGCTGTGTGCAGTCATCGGCGTGGTTATGACGTTTTCAAAAATAAACACATTTTATCATGTAAATAAACGGAGAAGACTTAAAGCCGTAGGATTCTTAGTTCTACTAGTCAACCAAACGATGATGTGAGAGAATATTATTTAAATAATTCTCTCTCACTTTCGCAACATACCTACTTGTACATATAGCTTAGATGAGTGAATGAGATGGAAAGATTTTCCGCGTTTCGTTCAAGCGAAGTAATAAAGGCGTTTATAGCTCGAGTGTGCGTAGTTTATCGAATAATAGCGAGCCGCCCCGGCTTCGCATGGGCATAAAAACCATCCTCTTAAATCACTCTATCTATTTTAAAAAAAACCGCATCAAAATCCGTTGCGTAGTTTTAAAGATTTATGCATACATAGGGACATAGGGACAGAGAAAGCTACTTTGTTTTATACTATGTAGTGATTGATGATGAAGTTTATGATTTGATTTGATTATTGATAATGTCATTTTAAATTATGGGCCTTAAGTCGCCTGATATAAACAAATTTTTTTTTTTTTTTATTATTTAACTTAAAATCTTACCTATAGGTGGCACTAGGAACAACGCATCAGTCTTATATGCAGCTATGGTCTTCAAATACACGTCAGGTTTGAAGAAAGGCAACGTGACAAGTTTGCAGCCCAAATAAAGTTGGTTAAGCATCTGTACGTTGAAACCGAATATGTGGAAGAATGGTATGACTGCCGTGAACGCAGATTGTTGAGTTGCTGAGTAAAAAGAAAAAAATATTTACGTAAATAAAACATCAAAATACAATAAGTAGTATAATGCATAAAAACCGTGAAGATTGAGAAACACGTTTTAAAAAACCGAAACAAAATGATTTTTTTGTATGATAATAGTAGTAAAATAAAATAATAAAAACATTTATTTCAGGTAACAATCGACCCATAACACACTATTAATAATAAAGTTAAGTCGCCCGAAAACCATATAAATTGCATTCCAATATCATTATTCAAATATATACAACAAATCAATTAATTCATTCATTCAAAACATAAAATAACACGGCACACTCCGTGATATAGGTAAATATAATACATCATACTCATACTGCTTGTGTGCGTGTATTTTATGCTTGTGTTGAATAATTTTGTCAAGTGTGTGCGTAGAAACGTGTTCGAATAATGTATCTCCTCTTATTGTACGTGTTTCCTCTCCCCGCGCGCAGAATGTGGCAGACTTTTTACTTAAAATAAGTGCGGTTTTTTTTTAATTAATGTCATAAATTTTAGACTTAATGAATGTTATTTGGGAAATTTTAAATTTTTATTTGGAATTTCTATATGTTTATTATACACCTGCTAATTGAAACAGGTTGTTTAATACTCTAAGATGTCTAATGAATGAAATATCATATTTACCAACCTGTAGTCTCCATAACCGCCACAATTTCAGGCAAAGAAATCATTTTGTTTGCAGCCACCGTACTCCTATGAGTCAACTCTACGCCTTTAGGAAACCCAGAGGTTCCGCTTGAAAATGGAATGCATGCTACATCATCCGCAGTCATCTTAACCGACTTCAAACAATCAATGTCTATGCTCCGGTCTTCGGCGAACTCTGCGAACTTTATGGTACCTTCTGGTAGACCATCATTGTCTATGACTATTATGGGGATTTTATATTTGATTTGTTTTAAACTCTCAGCTACATTTGCGTATGTTAGTTTCGAAGTGATGACTGCTTTGCATTCAATTAATTTTAGTTGGTGCTTTAGTTCCTCTGAAAAATATATAAAACATTAAAAACATAATCCTTCTATGGACAGTTGGTTCGAAAGGTTATCACTATCACTACATAGTATAAAACAAAGTCGCTTTCTCTGTCCCTGTGTCCCTTTGTATGCTTAAATCGTTACGCAACGGATTTTGATGCGGTTTTTTTTTAATAGATAGTTATTCAAGAGGAACGTTTTTATGCCCATGCGAAGCCGGGGCAGGTCGCTAGTAATTTATATTTCATAAGGTTCGTTTTTACCCTTTAGATCTTAAGACGGCTGTCAGTCCGTCCGTCTGTCAACAGGCTGTATATCTCATGAACCGTAATAGCTAGACAGTTAAAATATTAACAGATTATGTATTTCTGCCGCTATAACAACAAATACTAAAAACAGAACAAATGAAATATATAGGTGGGAGCGCGTGTTCGTAACGATATCACGCGTCAAGCGACGGCGACGGCGAGTTCGAGGCCATGTTTGGATTGGTCGCCATTAGTGGAATTCCTATCTTCAGCTCCTCCGTGCTTCGGAAGGCACGTCATCTCTTATCGGTAGATGGCAGCCGTTAGATCATGTCAGATTCCTTTAGGCAGCCTGAAAAATCTGACAGTGTTGGCCACTAACACACCCGGTTCATGTTCCTGTGGGTCTGGTTTCCCTGGTTACGGAGGTGAGACGGCAGTCGCTCCATTGTAATAACCAGTTCCGCCAAATCAGGACCATGATTATAATAGAGTACGGGCTCTGAAGCGTCAGCTGAGAATGCAACTGGGAAACACACTCGGTCGAAGAAATTAATACAGACCTGGAGTATACAACGGGTTCATGGGACTAACAACACAACCAGCCTGCAAAGTCCCGAGTACCACGCAAGGGTACTCGGGCACATTAGGCAGGATCACAGCTACATTGTCCCTCTCTTTTAGTTTCAACTTGGACCTTAAAGAGGCTGCAAAGGACATCGTCATCCTGTGGGTTTGGGCGTAGGTGTAACCGTGGCCTGTTATCCCACATACCTGAAACAAATAAATAAATAACATTAAATTTAAAATAACCACGACACATTTTCTTTTGTGGTGACGGTCGACTGATTTACCCCCCACATATTATTTGCAGACATTTAGTATTTTCCCCACTTATACCCCCAGAGCTTTGTAACAGCTCAACCGATTTTCATTAAACATATTATTTTGTAATATGCACGTGATGCGCTTTATTTGAGACCCCACTCAAGTATATTTGCAGACATTCGGTTGTTCTTCCCCACTTTCACCCCCACAACTTCCAAACGGCTCAACCGATTTTCATCAAACATGTCTAAGAACACTCGCCCGTAAGTCACCTTTAAAACGAAAAAAAACTAAATGAAATCGCTTCACCGTTTAGGAGCTATGATGCCAGAGACAGACAGACACGTCAAACTTATAACACCCCCCTTTTTGCGTCGGGGGTTAAAAATAATTGAATTTATCCTATAATAGATGAAAATTAGGTTAAAAAAACTATAACCCGACTACGTTAAAAAGGTGTCTAAAAAGGATGAAACAAGAAAATAATTGAGATAGAAATCCAGAAATGCATTGTACGAAAATAATAATGGTAAAGCTGTGGTCGCCGATTCCTTTTTTAGCTTTCCTCTAAGTATTAATAAATTAATTAAATGATAGGGTCTAATCACAAACCCCAAAGTAAGTTCGAAACATGTGTTATGGGATACTAACTCAATGATACTATAATTTCAAATACATGTACAGATACACATACAAAACCCAGGTCAATCTGAAAAGATCATTTAATCTTGACCTGACTGTGGATCGAACCCCGGAGGTCCTGAGGCATGTTAACCATTACGCCACAAAGGTCGTCAAATCAGTAGATATGAAAAAGGCCAGTAACCAGTAACAATAGATAGTTTTATGCAAATAAATCATTCTTAAATACATTAATAATGATATTACATGTAAGTTACCTACTTTCATGAAAGATAATTTTCTATTGTGGTAAGGTCAATGTTCAATATATTTAAATAACATGTATTAAAGGCAGACTAAATACTAAATAATTAATTTAAAAAAATATAATATATAGTGACTTTAATCCTTGTCACCAAAATCTCCCAAGATCATGCTAAGTGAAACTTCCACCACTTCACTTCGCCCTTGATTAACTTGACTAAATGAAGAACATTCAAATAAAACTTGATACTGGCAAAAATCACTATCACTACATAGTATAAAGCAAAGTCGCTTTCTCTGTCCCTATGTATGCTTAAATCTTTTAAACTACGCAACGGATTTTGATGTGGTTTTTTTTAATAGATAGAGTGATTCAAGAGAAACGTTTTTATGCCCATGCGAAGCCGGGGTGGGTCACTTCTTCTTCTTCTTCATCGTGTCGATGTCTGATGGATTTCACTGATGGTGGGTCACTAATAAGCTATAAGTTTGATTGCCATATTGTGGATTATTGTAATAGATAATGTGAAGGTGAGAACTTTATAGACAATATAATATACTACATACTTTACTCATTATCTCACTATACTATATTTTAGTACCATTTTTAAATACTTAGTGGTATTTTCTGATGTAAACAGCATTTTTTGAATACGATTTGGACCTGTTGAAGTAAGTTTTTTTTTTAAGCCATCTATAATATGTCCCACTGCTGGGCAAAAGCCTTAACCTCTCTTTCTCCACCCATCCTTATCTATGGCAACCTCTGGCCATGTGTCCAAAAAGTTGAAGTAACAAAATAGTAAAAAAATAAACAAACCGTAGCAGTCTTATCTGGCCATCTGTCTAAATTTTGCCAAACAAAATCACACAGGGTCTCGTTGGTCATTGGTATGTCTTTGTATACAGATTTCAAAACATTGCCTTCTGTGCGAGAACTGGCATGCCTCACAGCGACCGATGAGGAAATACCCTGTTTCTTGATTATCTGCAGGACAGCATGTCTTAACGTCATTGTTTTGTTTTGCCTGAAAACATGTTTTTGTTTGTATCAGTTTGAAATTTAAAAAAAAACAGTGGGAATACATTGAAATCAGAATTAAAACATAAGTACTTGTATGTTTTTGTTGTTGTTGCCTTTATGTTGCCTTTATACAACTAAGGTCTATCAGAAAAAAAATACTAGGTATAAAAATGAATAGGTACATTTGCTATTTTTGGTTTTTGTAAGAATTCTTACTAATAAAATAAATCATACTAGGTTTAAAAATTCCATACTAAAGCCACAACTGTAGCATACTGACTTAATTTAATTTAGCTAAAAAAATGTTCTTATTTATTCTTGGTAGGTAATAAATTGAAGTTATGATTTAAAAATAAACTGGCCACTTATGCTACTTTTGGGCCTGATATAGCAGTCTCACGCGGGCGGAGTCGCGGGCAACTGCTAGTTCACATAAAAATATACAAAATAAATTACCTGCTTGATATGTATCTGCTAAGTATCTATTACTTGACACAGATATTAATAAAAAAAATATTCATAGATGATATTAAAACATAATTTGAATATAGGTATGTACTTACTTTTATAATCACAGATATTTGTGTTTGTAAATTCACTCACGCTTTCATCCAACGCTAAGACGGTTTACGGTACAAATGCAAATGATTAGAACGGCAGAAACAACATTAACTAATCGCCTTGAACACAACTGATACTTGTACATTGGTTGAAATGGTTGGACTTTGAGACCGGTCGATGAACTATGTCGTATGAATGGAAGGCACGCCGCGTCGCTCGTAGTTACAGCCAGTTACAGGTTGAATTTCTTCGCTTTCACTTGATTGTAGTGGTCGTCATTATCATAGTAAACATTCTAGCTATGTTCTGCTCACTTAGCTTGCTGGAATTTGTTTAGTTGTTATCTCTCTACTATAATGTTTACTCTCATTGCAATAATGAAATATTAAAATAAGAAGGTAGTAGAAATAATCAGGCAGATAATAATTTTAAAATCGGAAAAAACTTGTAGAAACGAAAGAAAATTAACAAACAAATCAAAAAATAAAATTGAGTCGTTTCTTTCGTTGTTTGTTTTGTTTTGTTTACATAAAATACCTATGTATTTTGATTTGACTGCTGGCTGGGCTGACTAATATGACATTGATTGACTCAACGTCAACGTTCATGACATATGCTGTCTTTGACAGAAATTACGTCGTTCATGCTTGATGCCAGGGCCGTAAAGCATATTAAAAAAAAAAAGACGTGTGACACTCTGGGACTGCCGCGGTATTGCATAGCATTTTTTATCAACTTAAGCAATTATAATTATTTATTTATATGCAGTATTTTTTTTCTTTAATATTCATAGCTTCATCATAAAACACCAACTACCTTTACCACTATTTTGTGAACCTACCTACATTGTTCATTTATTTATTCATTGTAACTTTGTAAGGCAAAGGAGCGAGTCGAAACAATTAGTTGAAACATCAAACTAATGCTATTTAGTGGTTCTGTGAACAGTAGACCTTGCGGCCCCCTCCCTCGTCTTCCCTCCCTTCCCTTTTTTTCATAACTCTATAGGTAGGTATTTCCATTCTGTTAATTCCCATTCCTCAAAAGAAGGTACATCCTAATAAAAATAAAAATATGTATCAAGTTATGCAATAAGTTCGCCCGAGCTACATGGTAGGCGGGCGGTGTACATGGTACGGGGGTGTCAGGTTTTTCGTTACGGAATTTCTTGATTCGCTCGACGCGCTCAAAACCCGCGATAAAAGCTATGCAATATCTTAAAAACGTCTAACCATGATTCATTTAAGGAACAAAGTACATTCATGGAATCATCATTTCGTGTGTAGGTGTCAGGGTGTCACGGTCAATCGACCAATCACACCTTGGTGTCAATTTTTTTCGGAACCGCCTCTCGCCTTCTGACGTACATACAAATACATACATATAGTCACGTCTTTATCCCATACGGGGTAGACAGAGCCTAGGGGCATAAGACCTTAGACCACGTTTAGCATGATGATAGTTTAAACAGAAAATCAATAGCTCTGACGTGTTTCATGGAATATTAATACTGTACTATATATCAGTTTAGAGAATGCTATTCAGGCAGCATTCTATTATTGTATGCTTTCTTTGCTAGCAGCACAGAATATATTATGGGATGGGGTTTTAGAATAAAACTTTTCAGAATTCCTTCTATAATATTTATTAGGTATAGTAAATTAAATAATAGTACAAAAATCAGACCTTAGGCTTAGACTGTTATGGACTGGTGTGTATTTTAATAAGAATGTCTTTTTTTATAAACTAATAATACGACAAGGGGGGCTTACTATCATCTCTAAAAACCTTGCAAGAACGATTGACCGAGAAGTCGCCCTATTTTAATGTATGTATCTCATCTCGTTTACTCATTCGTTTCGGGCCTGCTATCAGGTGGCCTACTATCATCTATAAAAACCATGCAAGTTCCAGTGAGTAAGCGAGATACACGATGTAAGGCGACATCTCCCTTACTCACTGGATCTTGCATGGTTTTAAGAGATGATAGTAACCCAGTTCCAAAAAGTGAAATTTGTAATGGTACAAAATAAATTAAAATTATTTCATATTAGAATTTCATTTGCTGCATTTTGGCAACTAAAAATGACTTATAAGCCCCCCAGCATAATTTGGATTTCAAAAAGTGAAATTTGTAATTATAAAATTGAATTGTTTAAAATATGAATAAAAATGAGTTTTTAACTGCATGTTGGCTTGGCAACTAAAAGTGACTTATCTGTGGGTATGGGGTAATAATCTGCGGCGCGAAAGAACATTTTTAGCCAAAACCAAATAGGTTGTTCTAAATGACTAGGCAATAACTACTTACTTTTTTGGCATAGCACTAAAACTAGTTGTATCAAAATTAACTTACTTTTGATTATAGAAATACGGAGCTAGTTTATTAAGATACAGTTCCTTTAAAAAACATAATGGAATAAGGCTTTTCAATAAAGAAAAATAAGGAACATAATAGCTTGTTATGTCAATTTTTACACCACTATATGGTTTCGATATGATTTGTTTGACACGCTCGTGCCATCTATTGACGGTTAGGTCATTGCAGGCCTGTTTAGTAAGAGAGATGTAACATAAAGCCGACTTTTCATATGCTTGCGTACATGGCCATCTTGTCATTCTGCGATAGCGTTGACATAAACACACGATACAAATTGAAAAAATAAAATACAAATGTGACAATAATTTATAACCTAAACGTAAATATATATAAATGTATCAATAGCGGATATTGACATAAAGGTACTCGTATCAGTGTTAATATTTGCTATCTATTCCACATTATTGTTGATTTATATGAATAAAGGGGACAGTATTTAGCATTTCGTTCGTTCTGGCACAAAAGAAACGGACAACATTCGCTATTAACTTTCAAACTGGCAGGCGGAATGCGCCATATTGTAGTTGGGCAAAAAAGCGAATTCGGGTGAATTGAAATTATTCATCCTAGTTAAAAGTTTGCTACTTTGCCGATCTCTAGTATATTATGTCTACATCCAGTCTTCGTCTGATCAAATGATTTAGAATCTAGGCCTAGCTAGCAATTTTTTTTTTCAGCGGGGTTATTACGCTCTCTGCGTACTGGATCTTGCATGGTTTTAAGAGATAGTAGTAACCCCCCAGATACCATATTGACGAATTAAAGATCTTTTTCTACTGAAAATTTTCATAGTGGTTCCTTAAATATGCTTCTTATGATACCTAAAATAACGAAAATTAACTAAGACCCGAGTTCACCAACATTGTTTAAGTTTAAATCAACCGTTTACATCTAAAACGGCCTTCTATTCATATTATTCAATTGCAGTTTACAGTCTGTAAAATATAGCTTGATCTCTGTGACAGCTGTGAAATCGTATACATTTTCTTGTTAGTCTCTGTCGCACTTCTATATTATCCATATTTCTGTCCTGCTAATGACAGCTGTCAAAGAGATTAAGTTATATTTTACAGATTGTAAGTTTAAATGTTTGTTTTATGCATGTGAACACAGGCCTAAGTGTCATAATATAAAGTAAAATATAGAATAGCAGTATCCAAATCCTAGCGAGTGTTTGTTCTACTCACATCACATATGAATCATACCTTTCCGAAATCTTTCCTCTTCAAAATACAAACATATTTCAACTGCCAAGCGAGATGTCCACAATAACAAAACATATTTTTAAATAGTAATATCCTTCATCAGTTCTAAATTCAAAGAACATGCTTGAGCAACATGTATTCTTTAAATACCAATTGAGACGTTTGTTACATAACAACCAATCACAATGAAACCAATCTTAAATGCTTGTTTCTGATTGGATATTACGGCGCAATGGGATTTTTTTGACATCTCATTAGGCTGTTGGTACAACAAGTTCAACAACTTGGCGCTATTTTAGTGGGAAAATAGGCCATTTAACAGCAGTCCTTGATATTTCTCACTGGAAACAGTTACCGTTTCCTCGTATATTTCTTCCCAATCCAAATCATTAAGTTCCGGTTCGTTTCTCGTTTCCATGGTTACTCCGCTGAAAAACAAAACACGATGATGATCAAACTTAAAAAGGAAAATATGAAAATTACAAATATATACATATTTGTAATGTGCTCGCCAAGACCTTTCTTTTCATACCAAACACGTGATACCAATCTCAGTAAAAATTTTTTTGAGGTTAAAATCTGAGGTTTAAAGAATGATGGCGGAATTTTTACGAATAAAAAAAAAAATACGGATGAGTTGATTTTTTTTTACAACATCATAAGAGTCCCAGAAATACATTTCTGTAAATAAAATATTTTTAAACCCCCGGGAAAAAAACTAGATTTTTATTATAAATTATGTTACCAGAACTTAAATATGGCAAAGTAGAAAGTGAAACATTCGCATAGAGCCACGACTTACAACTGCCAATGTCACTGTCATTCAAACTGACTTGAACTCTGTAGATTGACTCTACATATAGAAAGTGCAAAGCAATAAATATATTGACTTTCCTAATATTCTAACCTAGTACTCTAATATAATCAATTAAATCAACTGTCAATGTCGATTTGACAATGCTAGCAACTGTCAGAGTGACATGATGTTTCAGTTCAGTTGTGGTTGGGTGGGTTTTGTTTTAAATATGGCGATGGAAAATGAAACAAAAGGACGACTTTTAAAAAACGGAATAATTAAAAAACCCCGGGGTTTATAATTATTTAACGGTGGTAAACGTGTAATTAGTTAAGTGTTCTTGCTAATGCGATTTGTTTCAAGTTATCTATATTTTTTGTTTTTTTTCGTACAAACGATGTATGGGGCTTCGCCAGGATTCTTTCGTCAATTAAAATTTTGATTCAATTTATATAGCCTATGTTACCCGCCGTATTTTTACGAATCTTTTGACACCTCATTCATTAAAAACGGTCCAGTAGTTTAGGCGCTACGGTAGAACATACAAACATACTTACTTACATACATACCTTCCTTTTGGCTTCGCCGTAGTCGGGTAAAAAAGATATAACAAGCGCAGATGTTTGATTGGTTGAAAGTTTTCGATATTTTGATGGCGCGCTTGGGCTCAATCATCCAAAGATTAGAATTTAAAATAAATTTGAATTATAATTAAATTTTAATAAATTTAAAAAGTGATTTTATATTTCTTAAATATTAAATCGTTGTGAAGAAAAAAGAATATCACTTTTAAAATAATAAAAAACTAAACTAACAGATGGAAAAAACATATGGCGATCATTACCCCTAGTATGATTTCATAAACGCAGATGCTAGCAACTGCATAAAGATATTGTATGAAATTTTTTAGTTACCTAACTATCCGCTAGATGCGCTGTACAGGTTTGTCATACAATCGCTAACGCAGCAAGCATCTGCGTTTATAAAATCTCATACTAGGGGTGCATATTGCATAGTTATCACAAACACGCTCCAATAATATGAGGCAGCCGGTGTGAGTAAGTTTATTTTAAATGCTTTAAACATGATAATATGAAGAGACATAAACATGGTAAATCAAAACAGTTTGATTATCAAGTTATATAGTTGAATAAACTTATGTTAGGTTATTTTTATGTAAACATAACAAACTTGTGATAATAAATATTACCACTTGCATAATAAATACACTGTCCTTTAAAGAACTCAGACTGAACTTAAAAAAATATTTAAACAATCAATTAAATATGGGATCAGCCTGTTCTATCCGAAGGTAATATGGGCAATTGATGGTTACCTTTGTCTGCCTATGATCTTCAGCTGAGCGTGTTTCCTAGTTGCATCTTCAACTTAGGTTTCAGAGTCCAGGATACGCCTTTAATCATGGTCCTGATTTGGTGGTCTTGGTTATTATAAATTTACAATGGAGCAACTGCTGTCTGACCTCCTTAACCCTTTTTACACGGAAACCAGACCAACAGGAACAAGATCAGGGTTAATGGCCAACATTGTCAGATTATTCAGGCAGCCTAAGGGAGTCTGACAAAGTCTAACGACTGCCATCTAGCGAACAGCCGGGACCAAGTGCTTAACGAGACTTTCGAAGCACAGAGGATCTCAAGATAGAAATGCCACTAATGGCGACCAGTCCAAGCTCGGCTAGACTCACCGTCGCTTGATGCGCGTTATCGTTACTGTTACGAACCGCAGTCGCCATCTAGCGTTAACGCGCACGCAACTTTATTGGAGTTCGTTCGCATGCTCCACCCGAGCGTGCTCCGCCTATCCCTTCCAAAGATTTGTCAAGAACTTAATCTTATCGCACCCAGCTATCCACAACCTATTCATATAAGGCAGTCAAAACAATTAAACTCACCATAAATTACTGGAGATTCCCTATATCCTCTTCAAACAGTCGTTTGCCGCCTTTCAGTATCTTCTCCGTATTGCTGCCGTGTTTCTTCATATATTCTTCCAGTCTTATTAACCACTGGGCCCAGTGTTCTCTCAGCTTATCCGTAGATAAATGATACGCGTCAGCTTTAGACCCATCAGTGTATGCTATGACCAGTAACGCATCACGGACGTTCAGATGTTTGTAGTTGAGGTCGTTGCAAACAGCTCCAAAGTAGGCGGCTAGTTGCACAGGGTTGTCGTAGGTCAGGGATATCGATCTGCGTGGTTTGTCCGATTTCTTCCATTCAATTAGTGTTGGCTTGTCTCTGTAATTGTTTAACATTCGATTTATTTATTTATTTAAAACTTTATTGTAAAAATTAAAAATAAAGTGTACAAATGGTGGACTTAATGCCATATGGCATTCTCTACCAGTCAAACATTAGACCAAGCAGAAAATCTGATTTTTGGCGATTAATTAATAATTTATTAATGAATTTATTAATAATTTTCATCAAACTTTAGTAGTTATTTCAAGCATAGTAAATAGGGGACTAAAAGTATATGTAAATAGGGGACTATAGGGACTAAGTTTATTGAGATTCAAATATTTGGTAAAAGGAAATAACTGATAAATAAGCTTGAAAATGTTTACAACCAAGTTTACGCTGGCCACTTCGAATTGCTAGATGACTCAATGACAATAATATTATGGTCAATGAATATTAATTTTTATTATTGCACTGATTGAATGAATTACTAATTTATTTAACTTTTGTATGGCCAATAATTTATACTATTGGCCACACTAAGCAACATGCCTGCCCTCTGATAGGCAGTTTGTCAATGAAAATACAAAATATTGTATGTCCAATACAAATTATATATTGATAGATATCTGAACTTTTTAAATAGGCTTCCCATGGGCATTAAAACCTTCCTCTTGAATCACTCTATTACAACACTCTATTAAAAAAACTGCATCAAAATCTGTTGCATAGATTTAAGCATACATAGGGATATAGGGACAGAGAAAGCGACTTTGTTTGATACTATGTAGTGATAGTGATATATATAGTATACCTACAAGAACTGCCACACCCGAGTGATAAATTTTACCTAATTATATTTTCAAATGACTAGGTCATACATGTTCACAGTCAAGGTTAGCTGTTTTGTTATTTGTAACAACAAAAACAAGATAACTTTAAAGTATAGCATATGTTCATAAATTTATATATAATTATCTCAAGTTTAAGAGCTGTGCTCGTGTCGGTGGAGTCTCTTCCAGGTGTCTCTGTCTTTCACTAGCCTTTTCACATCCTGATACGACACGACCCCCACTTTTTCCTTTATTTGATCTATAAAACTCCTTGGTCTACCTCTTTTCCCGACTTCTCTCTATCTTGCCTTCCATAATATTTTTCATAAAGTCGTCATGCCATATTAAAACAAATACATATAAAGGTATATTTATTAAACTTGATCAGAAAAAATTATAGAAAATACTCACTCGTAATCAGCAATAGCGTCAAATATCCCTCTATACTTAAGCACTGGGTGTACCACATTAGATTCTATTGCCTTCGGAGATGATATGCTTTTGAGAACATCGGCAACGGACACCCACACTCCTTCTACTTCCTTCTCAATCCGTAGCTGCGTTTGCGGCTGAGTGAAGTAGTTCTTGAGAGTGCTATGGAATTTGGTGCCGACTGCCATTTGTGCTAGAAATTTATAAAAATATTAAAGCAGTCTACTTCCTCAACTTTGAGCAGGCAAAGGTTTAACTTTGACCATACAAAGCCTAAGTGAAAAATTAGGAAGATAATGAACAGTCTCATACCTTCATAAAACTTATCAAATTCATCTTGTCCCATTTCGGCGATCCTCTCTTGTTTCCACTTTTCCAAAGCCGTCCGAGATTCTTCAGTCATTGTTTTATTCAATATCAGAGTCACAGATGGATATTGCTTAGCAAAGTCATTCTGATGTTGCTTTATTTGAAGGATTCTATCTTCACTGGCATAACCAGGCTGTGCAGGGGAGCTCTTCACAGCATTATTAGGCACAAATGTCTTAAAACCTCTCACTGGAGCATTATTCAATAACACACCTACAAAATTCACACAATTCCTCGTATTCTGCCACATTTTGGATGCCGGAACAACAATATTAGAAAATCCAGTCAACACACACTTTTCAACTGCATCTTTCGCGCGTTCGAGCGTCGTATTTTCACTCTTCTGGATGTTGTTTTGATGAGATTTATTTTTAGCTACAACAAAGATAACATTTTTATACCTAAATGTATACGTATGTGTATTAAACGGCGCCAACTGACTGAACTATGTCTGTCATATGATTTTAATTGGCAAACACACGGCGCACGAGCCGAAGCGTTGCAAACATCACGAAATACAAAATTACGCACTAATTTTGTATGACAACGAGACAAACAAAGTACTACAATGTTGGGTCATTACATTACTGAAAATCTATTAACACGTCAATACTTGCTCCTTCTATAATAGAATGTAGCTCACCTTATAGAAAGTTGTAAAACAAAATACAAGGTTATTAAAGCCTTACAATCACATCTAATTGCCTTACCAGCCTGCTGCAATCGCTTTTTCTTTTCCTTATTTGTCTCCAATAACGGGCCAAATAGATCTTTGTTCTCTTTATTATATAGTTTTATTTTTTCCGCCGGTTTCAAGATAGAAGCGGGATGAACCACTTTGTTTCTGACGATTTTCTTTGCTTGGCTTTCGAGGGAAATCCTCCGGCCGATTGACGAAATCGGTCGAAACATGCCGAATTTTGAGTTTTCTTTTGAAAAGCTTTAGATAATTTTAGTAGGTAATAAGTAATTTCTTTAAAATTTTTTTAAAATTATTGTAAATCGTGATTGTGATTGAATCACTGGAAACTGGAAATTCGTGAAATACCTAAATTCATTGCTTAATATAATTTCTGTTGATTGACATTTGACTATCAATGTCATTCATTTTGACATATCTGTCATTGGCCATAGATTGTCATAATGTATCTAAAATCCTTGATCCTGCCATCTTTCGGAATTTACCAAAAGCGTGGTAGTGGTATGGTAGGTGGTAGGATAAGAATCTACCTTGCTTTTTGTTGGTTAGCTATTCTAGCTAGGTTATGTTATTCACCCAGAACAATAGATGGCATTGATTTATTTACGGATGACAATATCAGGGGTACTCATTATAGCGTTTTGCCAGTTGCCAACAGAGATGTGAAGAAGTAGTTTAGTAAATGTATTTAAATACAAAACGCAAGCATTTGGTTTTCCATTTTTTTTTTATCGGGTTTCCCTGTAAAAATGGTTACGCAGGTCAGACGGTAGTCGCTCCATTGTTATAGCTACTTATAGGTACTAGGTATATCAAAGAGATACATTGTAGGTTTGTATCTTAGTCCTAAACTTTGATTATTTATTCTCTAATCAAAGGTCCTAAATTAAAGGAAACACGTCGAACCTTCAAGTCCTTTTGTACTTAAGTACCTACCCCATTCCTTACTTACCCACACCAGGATTTCCAAAAAAGTACTAGGTACCAGGTAGATAAGTAGGGAACTAATTAATTTAATTGTCTGTATAAACGAATATAACCTGTGGAGTTGCAGATAAGAACGGAAAGAGTATTAATTCTCAAATGGCAACATTCAGACTGAAGCGGGGAGAATATTAATTAAAAGTCATCTGAGGTTGCGGTATGCCTTTTCCTCCTAATATTATTATGCAGAAAATATAATGAAACGTGCACGATATGTACGCGTGTACGTAACTTAGGTGGGGTTTTATCGGGAAAAGTAAATCCACACCCCCGGGTCTACAGGCAAACGCCTTAACCACTGAACCATGGAGGCAGTTGGGAAAAGTTAATTAAACACAAGAACTAAGTACTTCGCTGGCTGAGAGACAAGTGGATCTAGTATCAAATTCAAATGAGGGAGTTCTACAGTTTTTCTATTCTACTAGAGTTACAACAAGCAATTAAATAAAATTAAAATTTTACAAAAACTCCCGACATGTTTTGTCTTCAGTGGTGATGGTCGACTGATTTCTCCCTCCACATATTTGCAGACATGTTATTTTCTCCACTTTTTTATAAGCTGTTTAATCTGTTTATGTCCCACTGTTGGGCAAAAGCTTGGCCATTAACCTTCCATGTATCCCTAGCCATGGCATTTTCTCGCCATTTATATATATATATATATATATATATATAATATTTTATATTTTTAACCGATAATAATACTTATATTGGATAAAAATATGAAATGTCTGTGATTTGCAGCTCATACTTCAAGGCAGGAGGCCTGGACAAAGAAGTCTGAAAAACCTTAGGAAGAGAAGGAAATGGTCCATTTTTTTAGATATATGATTACTATCTACTTTATATTGAAAACTACTGTTTGGCCTAAGTGTTTGGCTTATCAAAAATGATACGTAACAAGGAACCCTAAAAAAGAAGTCTTTTGTAAGTAAAGAACATAATCTCAATCAACTGTTCCATCAGTCGAAGTTTTCAACGTACTAATTATAAATGTTGCCCGCTCGACTTCGGTTACCAAAGTGGATTTTTTCTTATTTATTTTAAAGCTTCATTAGAACTCAATGTCGGTGTTGGAAGGCTTTTGTCCGAAGAACAAAGGAGGTGAAAGCCCTATTCAGTGTTTTAGTACTAGGTATTCTTTCATTAAATAAAATCTAATTTAAACTTGTGTCGTCAGGGTAGGTAGAAACGTTTGTGTACAAAACGTTGTTGAAATTTCAACAGCTGGTTGAATTCGCACAAAATATTTTGCCCGTTTTGTCTCTTCGTTTATAATGCCCTATCTACAGTGAAAATAAGGTGAAATGGTGGAATTCTTTAACGGGTGACGAATTTCTGGATAAATGCTAGTTACCTATGGTTTTTAAAAGATAGGGCATAGAATATTAAGACTACTATGGAGGAGGAAGCTTGAGCAGCTTGATAGCCTAAGCTGAAACTGTATGCTTACCATTATCTCTTAAAACCATGCAAGAACGATTGAGTATAGGAGATGTCGCCTTACATCATGTATTGCACTGTCTCGCTTACTCACTGGATCTCTGCATGCAGAGAAACCCCCCTCTAAGTGTAAGCTGAAGATGAACCTAAGAAATGCATACACACCTATCTGATACCCACTGTAGAACATAAAAATCTATATTTGGCAATAGGAAGCATGCCCGGATAAAGAAGAAAATGTCTATAGGCCAGCCTTAAAAGTCGGACAGTGTTGGCCCCTTACATCCGGGTCATGTTTCTATTTGTCTGGGTTTCCTTTAAAAGGGTTTCGGAGATCAGACGGCAGTAGCTTCATTGCAATATATATATAACCCATCATGACCAAAAGTAAATAAGCAAGCTAAAGATGCAACAAGGAATCATGCTTTTCATTTTACCTACCTACACTATGAAAACCTATTGGCTTTACATTAAAATTACGCCATTGTTTGATTTTCACAATAAATAACTAATTGAAATCAACAAAAACTATTCTAAGAACACTTGAATGTAGGAAGTAACTCAATTGAAACTTTATATAAACTGCAATATATAGTTCCACAAGACCCTTGCCACTTCTGATCCGAGTGGAAGTATGGTTTGTGTAATATATTTGTAAGAGCTCTACAAATGTATAGAATTCACTCCCTTTGATAAACAAGCTTCAAAGAACCTTTCAAACAAATATGAAATGAATGAAACGGCATTTTGTTGGAAGTTATTATATTGAATGAGAGGTAGACTACTCTATGTTTTTTGAAATTAGTATCTTACATATTAAGTTCTTATTTATCGACGCAAAAGGGATAACAAGTCAGCCTTTATAAGCTCGATAGCCAAGCGGGGCAAGCGTATTTGTAAAGATCACGAGTGAAAAAGGCAGCCTGACTTGGATTGGCACGATGCTTTTAGGTAACATGAAAAATCTAACATCAGTTTTTAAAAAAAATATGGCTTTTTGATGTACGAGTTCAAGTTAGAAATACTACTATTGTCGACCATTATTATCAAGTCAAGCTCTTATAGTCTCCTGACAGGCGCTATTGTTAAAAACATGCGTGTTCTAATAGGCTATGCATCTTCTCTGAAATAGAAAACATCTTACCGGTACCTAACGAAAAATCGGGCCCAAGTTCTTTTGATTTGATGTCGTCTTCTGTCGATGGTAGAATGGCTGACTTTTGACCAAAAATATGACATTAAATCTCAAAAGAAGCAATCTCGGCCCATGCCGACTTTTTCATTGCTCGAATTGACGCCTAAGCCCTTACCGAATTCTCACAATCGTACAACCATAGTTACGGTATGAAGCTGCATTATTATAAATTCATTTGGAACTTTGCCCATACACAGCAGTCTCTACCAGCTGCTGTGGTCTTAATGTTTCTAACTAAACCGGTAAACTACAAGGCTCATATCTCTGAAAGTTATTCTCCGGTTTAGCAAGTTTGATTCAATTCTGAGATAAGTAAGTCTTCAAAATACTTGTAATAATTTTTGTCTGTTTATATTTGATTATTTTGCTTTATATTAAAACTATGGGGCTTCGCATGGGCATAAAAACCTTCCTCTTAAATCACTCTATCTATTTAAAAAAAAACCGCATCAAAATCCGTTGCGTAGTTATAAAGATTTCAGCATACATTGGGATATTGGGACAGACATAGAACTAGGAACGCGGCTCTAACACAATTTTATTTTTAAATCTATGGGGACAGAGAAAGCGACTTAATTTGTTTTATACTATGTGGTGATTTAGAAGCTTCGCTCTTATTGCTTACGGTCGTTGGAATTTTGGCATTGTGAATCTACATAATTACTTACCGCTGATTAGTACCCGAAGTGAATCTTGGCCTGCGAGGTAAGAGCGCCACATTTTCTATTCTGCGCGATGGTTCGCCAGTTTACAGCGGTCACATCTCACGCAGGTCGATCATACTTACTAGTTCCATTGGCAAATAGTTTAGGTCAGGCCTAACGGTATTTTTTCATTAACCCCCGACGCAAAAAGACAGGTGTTATAAGTTTGACGTGTCTGTGTCAGACACACAGACACGTCAAACTCTCAGACCCCTCTGTCTCTGGCATCATAGCTCCCGAACGGATGAAGCGATTTCAATTTAGTTTTTTAGGTGACTTATGGGCGAGTGTTCTTAGACATGTTTGATGAAAATCGGTTGAGCCGTTTAGAAGTTGTGGGGGTAAATGTGGGGAAGAATCACAAATATACTCGAGTGGGGTCTCAAATGAAAGCGCGTCACGAGCACATTACAAAATATAATGTTCAATCTACGAATATAGTGTTCAATGAATATCGGTTGAGCTAAATATTAAGATATCCTTGGTATTTGCAGCTAACAGGCATGTCCGTGTAGAAATATTTCATCTGGAATATTCTGGAATATCATAAAGCCGGCGTTAAAATGCTGCACGTGTTTGATGGCATTTCTCATTCATTCCAAAATAAAGCGTAATACTCATGTAAAACGAGGAAATCCTAAGTGAATTTCAGAGGAAATAATTTTTGTTTAGCTTTTTTTTTTTAGTTTTCTCTTATACTTATTTGTTTCGAAGATTTTTGATAATAATATTTTACATGGGTATTTAATTATTATGTGTAATAAAAGAAAGTCATGTTAGTTACACTATTTATAACTCAGGAACGGTTGAACTAATTTGGCTGAAAATTGGTGGGGAGGTAGGATTTGAACAGAACCAGGAGAAGGACATAGGGTACCTTTTATCCCAGAAAGCCCACGCGGGCAAAGCAGCGGGCAAAGCCGCGGGAAAAAGCTAGTATTATCCATACTAATATTATAAATGCGAAAGTCTGTCTGTCTGTCTGTCTGTCTGTCTGTCTGTCTGTCTGTCTGTCTGTCTGTCTGTCTGTCACTCTTCACGGCTAAACTGCTGGACCGATTGTGATGAAATTTGGTAGGGATGTAGTTAACGACCTGAGGTCAAACATAGGCTACTTTTGGGCGCGATATAACCGAGTCCCACGCGGGGCGAAGCCGCGGGGAACAGCTAGTATATATATATATATATATATATATATATATATATATATATATATATATATATATATATATATATATATATATATATATATATATATTATATAAGAAGATTTTACTAGGGGGTATTAAGTATTATATACAACTATGAGAAATCTTGTCTCGTTGATTCCAAGACCAGCTTTAGCTTCATAGGATAGGTTATGTATGTATGTAGTAGTGTAGATGTAATTTTTGCATTTTAGAACAAGATAGATATATTCTATACTGTACCAATAACAGGAAAATTAAATCCCTTCGGTACAATTGGTGTACTATTCCGATAGGTCAATTTTCACAAACGGTCTGTTTTTCTATAAAAAGGCGAATTCATCGCTATTGAAACTTCTCTTATCCAATATCACTTGCGATTATGCAATTTAAATTTATTTAGGAAGAAAGTAGTGTCAATTTGGTGCCTTAAAAAAGTCAAAATACGACAAATGTATTGTCAAAGATTTAAAAAAAAATTGCTTTAAGAACGCGCGCGATTAGAAATTCTTTGTTCTAAAGTGTCTAATAAATTTGGTGAAGCCGAACCAAATAATGCACAAGATTTTTCAGCCATATCGTGACCTATCACCGTTTGCAGAAACAGGTTAATTGCCACAGACTGTTAATGACCCACCTGACCAGATTTCTGGGGGAGATTTATACTGTTTCGTGAAAAGCGAACTAATTGAACTAATTTTTGTATGCCATTGATCACTCACTTAATCTAATTGTGTTTTTGTTTCTTTTTTCCAATCTTGTATCATATTGCAGGAATAAAATAGACTGTAAATATTATGATAAGAATTATAATAATGGTCCAAATAGAAATAACAAAATTCCAGTGCGCATGATAGCATAAAATAAAGAGAAAGTCCGTTAACCCCCTTTCCCCTTTCTTCATAACTCTATAGGTATTTTCCATTCTAATTCTTTTTCTCGTCTATTCTCAAAAGAAGAATTTTTCCATATTTAGGTATTTACTATCTATTCTGGTCAAACGGTCGGTAAAACGAAACTATAATACGTTTTATAAATAAAAATTAAAATAATAATAAAAGTAAACAAAAAAAAAATAGAAATAAATATAAAAAACTTATCTATAACAGAAAACGAAATCATAGCGCATATTAATTTGTAAAAGAAGCATCTTGCGGCCAGTGGTATAAGCAATAAAACAATATAGCAAACTTCCCCCATTTTTGCCCCCATTCGCCCCCAATCAAACAAAATGTCGACAAAAAATTTCAAAAAAATCAAGGACCACATGTGCCAAATTTCATTAGTATCCGTTCGTAAACAACGTTACAGAAAACTTTCCCCCTTTCCCCCCCATTTTTCCTCTTATCAAACACCCACCGACCAGATGGTTAGATGAGCTGAAAAAGGTCGCAGGCAGACCCTAGATGCAGGCCGCTTCCAACCGGTCGTTCTGTAAATCCTTGGGGGAAGCCTATATCCAGCAGTAGACAGCCCGCGGCTGAAATGGTGATGATTAAATTAAAATAAGATATTGAATTAGCAGTGGGTCCAATCAATGGTATCAGACAGAGCCCAATTCCCGTTCATAGTATATTTTTACAAACAACATTTGAGTAAATACAGGAAGATGTTAGGCAATTCGGGCTAAAATTATAGGTGTTTGCGGGGGCTACCGTGCTCGTAAGAAACGTTTATGTTCCAAGATCATATTACAGTGTGGCTTATAGAAAATAGATGTGATGGCTTTCTTAGGTTGAATAAACTCTGTTCTTTTCCATGCTGATTAGGATTATGGTCAAAGAAAAAAGCTTTGAGAAAAGATAGGTAATACCTACCTTTGATTCTTCTTCATGTGGCGCTTCAACCCTTTGTGGGTCTTAGCCTCTTCTACTAGTTTTTTCCACCTACCTTCGATTAATATAGATAATAATTAGGTAATAAGAAAAAAAATTAAAAGCGTTTAACTTTGCTCTGCTGAAAGGAATAAGGTTAATTTTTCCTAGTCTATAAAATTCAACTGAGAAAAAGGTACCACACCGGACTTCCACCCTGTACTTTGCAAGGTATGAGTACTTACTTTTATGACTGGCAGTCGTAAAAAAGTTTATAAACAAACATACTTACAAGGCGTTATGTTTGTTACTGTTTGGGATAAAATTTTGCCCTTATTCTTACATTTTATTTACGAAACAGAAATTTGTTTGTAATTTCCTTATTGTACTTATTATAAAAAATATACAGATATACATACACATCTTCGCGCCTGTCTCCCACAGGGTTAGTCGATCAGGATTTCAGGAGACATTAGGAGTACCCGAAATCGAACTACGAACCGCAGAACCAAAATCAGCGAGCGTGTATGACGATGATACGTATGGAGGAAGGAAAGGAGGTTTGTAAGGATCAGAACAAGTGGAAATCTTTAGTCTCTTACCCTTCAAACTAAGGCAAATTGAATAATTCGTTGTCGTCAAGAGGTTTATGTAAAAGAAGAAAATATATAATGACAATCGAAATGCCGCATCCAATCGACCAACTCAGATCAATATATTAATACAGTCGGCGTGTCACAGATTGCATGCACGCGATGCACCGCTTATTGCATTGGAATGCTGGTATGGAAGTCATATATGTGGGTTTACAGACGTATTGACATAATTTAGTGCAAAATATTGTGCTAATGGACTCACTGCCTTGGATGATTAATAAAAACTAGGAAAGCGGACACTGGGTTCAGTGTCCCTAGTATGTGACTTTATAAACGCAGACGATAGCGACTGCGTTAGGATTTTGTATGGTTTTTCTTAGTTACCTTACTATCCGCCAGGGGCGCTGTATAGGTTTGTTATACAAAATCGGTAGCGCAGTCGCTAGCGTCTGCGTTTAAAAAAACTCATACTAGGGGTACTGAAGTAACTTGCGGGGAATACGAGGTAGCGCAGTGAAGAAAAAGCAGGTTTTAGTGAGAAACGGATCCTTTTCCATACAACTCTTTATATTCAATCCCTGCATTTGTTAATACGAGTTTTTTTTATTGTCTTCAGCACTTTTTCCTTCTTTTCTTTTTTATATTAGCAGCTATGGCCTGCTCTGGTATCAGATAATTGTCATTCCACTTTATAATCATAACGTCAGCAGGAGGAGATCGATAGCCTAGCGCGGCTAGAAAGGCACGTTAAGCCATTGGTCCCGGCTGTTATCGGTAGATGGCAGTCGTTAGGCTATGTCAGATGCTTTAAGACAGCCTGAAAAATCCTGACAGTGTTGGCCACTGACACACCCGGGTCATATTCCTGTGGGTCTGGTTTCCCTGTAAAAAGGGTTACAGAGGTCAGATGGCAGTCGCTCCATTGTAATAACCAGTTCAACCAAATAGGACCATGATTAATAGCGTACCCTAGGCTCTGAAGCGTAAGCTGAAGATGCGACCGGGAAACACGTTCGGACGAATAAGAATCATAACGTCTACACTCCTTGACTTGGAAGTGCGTTTTTTGATGAAATCCGCCAATCTAAGATCCGCCCTTTCATTATTTATGATCCGCCGTAATAGATACATAGAAAAGAATGATTTTTATTGTACAATAGTAAAAAAGAAAACTATAAAATGAAATCCCTCCACACCCATAACACTACGATCTGGGTGTTATAATTTTAAAACAAAGTTAACAGTTTAATACCATCTGCGGTTCGGAAAATCAGTTGTGCAACGCAAAAGTATGGATTATATAAACATCTATAGGATGTAGTACGTAGTACACTAAGCAGAGGCGGGATATAAACAGGTTAACACAAACAAACGTACACGCGATTTACTATTAGTTAATAAATAACTATGATAATAGCTTCGGAGAATACACGACATGGCTAAAATTAAATTCGGTGCGAGTGGAAATTACTAATATGATTTGATTTCTAAGGAGCTCGATAGCCTATAGTGACGTACATGAGTGACGATCGTGTATGGTAAGCCACGGTCTAAATTGGATTGGTCGGCATTATTCACATTTCTATCTTGATTTTCTCCGTAGAAGGCATTATCTATAGATGACAGTCGTTTAGACTGTATCAAATGTCTTAAGGCAGCCTGAAAAATAGTGATGGGCTAATTTTTACACCAAAATATCGATTCTTTGTTTTAAATTCGATGCGTAAAACAGATTGCTTAACAAACTAATCACATTGTATACAAGTAAAAACTACAGTCGTTAAACCGTACTGTATGTAATTAACTGCCAAAAATAAGCGGATTTAACGCCAGATTTTAATCACCCATCGAACGATGTTGTCGCATAGGAAACTTTAAAGAGACATCAACGTAGTCGTAAATTTTGAGTCCAGTGAAAAATCTTACATTGGTCGAGTTGGCTGTGTGGTAGAGGAGCTAAGGTCTCTATCATGAAGTCTGCGAATTCGCTTAGACGCTAGCGTCTCTATCGTGTTGTATCAGGCTGTGAAAAGGAAGATAAAAGCACATGTAAACGACTTTACCGACAAAAGCACAACTCTATTGAAAAAATTTAAGAAGGCAGGTCACTAGTAAATAAAATTTGTTATTTTTGGTAATAACTACTTTACATTATTTTTCCTTTAGCCAATTTAGAAAAAAAATAAAACATTCCGACGAATTGAGAACCTCCTCCTTTTTTTTGAAGTCGGTTAAAAACTGACAGAAAGTAAAGTGGCCACTATTGGCGGTTATCAGTTTTTTTTTAATTTAACTAAAGAACAATAATGAAAAGTAATACCAAAAATACTAAACGTTACTTACTAGTGACCTGCCTTCTTAGATTTTATTCAATTTGACCTGATTGTAGAGTAAAAGAAATAAAATGATTGGCTTACTATAGCCCTAAGATAGATACTCTACTAGGAATTTGTATGGAAAGTCGTAAAATATCCATGACCGACAGTATAGAAATAAGGTTTGTACTGACGTACCGATCCGATAGTAAGGTGTTTTTTGATTTCTACAACACAATAAAAAATATCTTTATTGCCTATATACAGAATAGATGAAATTGCAGTAGGTACTTACATAAAACTTTATAAACATATGGAGCAAAAGCTTCAGCAATCTCTTCTAGTCAACCTTTAGTGAAAAGTGAAAAAGGTTTAGATAACGGTGGGTACAGCAGAGATAGTTGACAGATGTTAACATACCTACATTACATTCTATACGAAATTGCGACTGCAGTTTTCAAGAATTCATTATAGAGGTACTTACTAGAAATGTTTTTGAGACGAAGCGAAACTCGCTCGATCAAATATTAGTTAGCACTTGCCGGTTGCCGCAACTTAATGGACGTCCGCAACACCTGGCGTATCAAGCATGCCTTGCCGTGTCTCAATAATTCTTCATGTCCTATTTGAACTTCGAACAACACACCTTCCGTATCGGATGGGAGTGGCTTAAGCGCCATTTTACTATTCCGATAAATCTTGCGTTTTTTTTTTGCGGGGGTAAATTATACACAAGTACCGTTCTGTATACCTTCATACAAAACTTGTACAGTCACCTGACTGTAATGATGACACTTACACATTAAAAAATGAAACAAAACAGCAAATTATTTGTGTACAGATTAGACACATTAATATATTGCAATACTAGCTGTTCCCCGCGGCTTCGCCCCGCGTGGGACTCGGTTATATCGCGCCCAAAAGTAGCCTATGTTTGACCTCAGGCCGTTAACTACATCCCTACCAAGTTTCATCACAATCGGTCCAGCAGTTTAGCCATAAAGAGACAGACAGACTTTCGCATTTATAAAATTAGTATAAATGAAACAAAATCATTCGAAGAAATTTTGTAGAAAAAATTTATTGTAGACGATAATGTGCTGACCATCATTTTGATCATAATAAACAGTGAATCACTGGCAATTCTACTCGCCAGATATTTCACCAAATGTGAGGAAAGTCATAAACGATGACGTAATTTGGGCCAGTCCGCCCTGTAGGGCTTTATGTTAGCAAAACAGGTCATGGGATGGCCGTTAACTGAACTTCCTATGCTGGTTCAAATTAGGAACAGAACACAAATGAATCCTACATAGACTTTGAATTTCTATGTACAACATATTCTATATGTTGTACATAGAAATTCATTGTATAAGTGTGATTTCAAGGAACTGGGTGGCTACTACCATCTTTTAAAACCATGCAAGATCTAGTGAGTAAGCGGGACAGCGCAATACATGATGTAAGGCGACATCTCCCTTACTCACTGGATCTTGCATGGTTTTAAGAGATGGTACCCTACCCTGAACCGCTTCGCTAGGTCATTGATTTGTGATTTTGTAATCAAAACTACCTCTTGTATAGTGTGTCGGCTCATCCATAGTAACGTGCGCAAGCATTTGCTATAAGTGGACAATAAAAGTTAGAAGAAGAAGTTAGAACATCCATGACCGATAGTACAGAAGTTAGAAAGAAAATGAATGTTCTAAGTTTGTCCTCCGTGTGGTAATACTTATTCTCTGTTCTATTCTACACTTTATTTGTTTATGATAATTATATCCAGCTTAATTTCATGATTATGCAACTTCATATATCCAGCAGTTCTACTTTCTAGATAATATTTTAAACCACGTTTAGACTTCTTTATGATATGCACGCCACTGATAGTAAATTACCACGCGTGACTAATAACAACATTGATCAAAGAAAACCCTAAAACATATTGTATGTATAACTATACTTAATCAACTCCTAATTACACTTTTATCAGGTTACCGGGAAAGGCTAATGAGAAAGCCATGTAAGGAACTGATATTAATTTAAACATACCTAATTACTGTTATTTATTACAATTATATTATGTTGTATTAATTTTCTTACTTAAGTCGCCAAATACTAATCAAAAGTGATGGAACGAAAAAGAAATAGACGAAAGATTTCATAACTGTTGCTTTAATATATAAAACAAATATTTCTAAATAATTCACGTAGCTATTCCCCGCGGTTTTACTCATCCGTGGTGTGTATGTACTACCAGCCCAACCTTACCCAAGAATCAGGCTATTATATGTAGAACTAGCGACCCGCCCCGGCTTCGCATGGGCATACAACCCTTCCTCTTGACTCTACCTATTAAAAAAACGGCTTTAAAAATCCGTTGCGAAGTTTTAAAGATTTAAGCATACATAGGGATATAGGGACAGAGAGAGCTACTTTGTTTTATACTATGTAGTGAAGAAGAGTAGTCCTAAAGTTATAAGCATACAAATAAACCTTTAGCTTTATTATATTAGTGTAATGACTACCTATTTCCCTCCGTTTCATATTTACTAAAGCTCAATTTACCTAAGAATTAGGCTATCATATGCAAAAAGAATTTATCAAACCCGACCAGTGTTTCTAAAGTAATTACCGTTCAAACATACAAACAGACTTAATTATGCTTTATTATATTAGTATAGTTATAGAAGTATAGTTAACAGTCATGTTTAATTAGAGATCATACTTGTAACCTCTTGTAACTATCTAGTTACGAGTACTACAAGTGCCTCTATCACTTATTTTCCATGAACGACACTATTCAATATTAGTTATAGGATATTGGACCAGATGTCTCTTGAATAATTAAAACGGCACTTGCTCCAGACACTTCCAATATTCCCAGGTGTTGGATCCAGTGGGGAATCAGGGATAGAAACCGGTATTTAAAAACCAAAAATAACGGTATTTAACCTGGTAATTGGAAATAATGGTTTTGATTATCCTATTAATAATATACGCGAAAGTTTGAAATTTGGAATGGAGATCGCTTAGAACAACCCTGGAACAACACAGGCTATATTTTATCCCGGAATACCCACCGGAGCAGAGCCCCGGGCAACAGCTAGTACATATAATAACTTTAAAATTTTCTGTGCTTTAAAAAAATTTATAAAAATGTATTGGCAGAAAAATGAGATGATTTATAATTTTTACCAGGTTTACGATCCCTGGCGGGACGTATATTCCGTCTACTGTAAGCTTCATTAAAATCGGTTCAGTATAATTTGAGATAGTGAGTTGAATGTGTATCAGGAACTAGGAATAACGTTATAGTCTCTATAGCGTAATTCACATGGTATTATGGGTTATAATATAAATTAGTAAAAAATTTCAAAGGGTTCTTATTATATTAGGGTTTTTTACAGTTTGTTTTTATCCATTGAAAACGTTATCAGTTTGTATTAGCCTTTGTATCTCCTGTTATCGTGATCCGTTTCCATAAAAAAAAAGTAGCGCTCGGTAAAAGATTTGGGTAATATTTGTGTAAATAATTAAGAAGAAAAAAACATTCCGACAAATTGAGAACCTCCTTCTTTTTTGAAGTCGGTCAAAAATAAAAAATAAAATCTTTTGCACGTAGAAACCCTGAAGAATATGCCGGGAATTACGGAGCCGTCCTTGTGGCAAACTCTACATTTGTTTGGTAACATAAATGTGGGTAGACACTTAAAAATAAATTATGTTGACATGGTGTTGTCAGTTTAAGGGCATAAGTATCTTATGAGTTATTGAGATGGACGTTTACGATCGAACTTTTGTGCTCATGATGTCGTAATGTTACGAAATTCAGATTATGTGCGTAGACCTCATAATCAAACTAAAGAATGGATTAGTTATGCTTAACTTGGACGGAATTATCTACCATACGGACAGGTCAGACAGTCCGCTGCTCTAAAAATTTTTGAATTAAATCCCATTAACAATAAAATGTAAGACAAAAACTATGGAAACTTAGGGAATAAGAGAGCACACAATTAATTTTTTGTACCACTTTCTGTCTTGTGACGGTTTCTACTAATAGCATTTCCAAGATTAGTTCAGGCAGGCGGCCGGTCGGAAAATGGTGTAAAATATAATTTTATGTCTTAAAAATGTACCACAAAAGAGAAGAAAGAAGAAGAAAATTGATTCAAACAGATATTAGGTTCTACTCATAATTCATTGCGTGGGCAATGCACCTGCTATTAATTTAGCAATTGACGTTCTTTTAAACTTTTAATTGGTGGAGTCTTGTTATTGGCACAGTTCAACATTCTAATTGTATTCTATACTATACTATATTAAGCTGTAAGACACCCGAAAAACAAATAAATAAATAATGATAGGCGCTGTAATAGAGATAAGATTTATTGTTTTTAAGCACAGATTTTGTAAAAAATGATGGGTAACTATTAGAATAATGGCCGCTGCATATCCATCGTCCATTGCCCCTCGCTGCACCGCATCGCAACGCAACGTCAGGTACTGACTGTATATTGTAACAGTGTTCACTCTATTTCAAGTTATAGAAGTCTACGAACATGAGCCTATTATGTCTAAGATTGTATTGAGAGGCGTCTTGTTTGCTTATTGTCAAAACTTGTTGAATGTATAGTTGAATGCCCATTAATTTTGGAGTAACATCAGTATATGACGACGTCCAGCTGTGAGGTACAAAGTGCTTGTGTTGTTTAACCTTTACACATATAGAATGTTACAGTAGGTTTAAAATTATGTCCATTTGATAATATGATTGATTTCATCATTATTATTTCGGATGCCGGAGTCCACTGCTAGACATAGGCCTCCTTCAAGAAATTCCAGATCCAATTTTGATGCGATTTATTTTAATACATAGAGTGATTCAAGAAGAAGGTTTTGATGTATAATCCATAATACTACATCCGTGTGAAGCCGGGGCGGGTCGCTAGTCGAAGTAGCATATATAATAATACTAGCGACCCGCCCCGGCTTTGCATGGGCATAAAAAGATTCCTCTTGAAACACTATCTATTAAAAAACCGCTTCAAAATCCGTTGCGCAGTTTTAAAGATTTAAGCATACAAAGGGATATAGGGACAGAGAAAGCGACTTTATTTTATACTATGTATGTAGTGATTAACGTGCTCGCTATGTAAGCACATTCACATATCCAATATTAGTACAGAATCACAGATTTAGTATCCTTGCTGTTTCAGGCGTTTCGATATTGCATGCTAGCTGTTGCACGAAATTATTGCTAACGGGGCCAATCGATATTCTACTGAAGTGTAATAGTGAAATAATATCATGTGGAATATTGTAAGATTTTGGTATAATAAGTTCGTTATTGAATACTAACTGTTGCCTGGGGCATTGCTCCCGTGGGAATTTCGGGATAAAATATAACCTATGTGTTGTTCTAAGGTATAGTAATCTCCATTAAAAATTTCAAACAAATCGCTCCATCGTTTCCCTGTGGAAGAGTTACTAACATCCATACAAACTTTCGCGTTTATAATATTAGTAGGTTTAACATCAAGTCTATTCTTTAGCATAGTTACTATCTAGATGTATCTATGTAGTTAACAACAAGTTAACACAAAATATGACACCAGCGATAAGTCAAAATCGAGGCTATAACCATCGATAAAGCTCGAGACAGCTCTATTACAACATGAGTAAATATACGAAAGAGAGAGAAACATCGTGGTTTAAGAATAAACAATTTTTATCCCTATGGATATTGTAAGGCGACTAAGAGACATACAGAGGTAATATTTACTTAAATAAACCTTCATAATTCCATATGGTGATAGATAACACTAACAACAATCAACTGTCCAAGATTCAATGGATGGTCATATTAATAATGCCAAATTTTATTTCATGTCAGAAATACCTATCCCATAAAAGGAAATTTGTAAGACATTGCGTTCGGGTCTCAGATTTTGAAGCTTCTTGAAGAATGATTATGTTAAAGCGTATGGTATGGTAGAAGAAAACCAGTTTATTATGTTGTGGTTTAACCAGGCTAACGCGCCTATTTTTCGAGTGCCTCTCCATTACTAGAGGTTTGCCGTCAGCTCCGCAAACTTCTCCTGATCCTTCGCCAAGCGAAACAGTTCCTCGGTTTAGGCTATTCCCGTCCACGGGTTGCCTCAGCCATGATTTTATGCGTCTTCCGTACTCTTTTTGCCTTGTATTTTGCACATCATAATAATTTGAACAGCTCATATCTATCGCAATGTATGTACGCGCCTGTTTCTCTACATACACGGCGATTCCGTCAGTGTCCACACACAACACACTTACCGATCTCACCTAGCTTTCTTTCTCTCTCTCTCTCTCTCTGTTCTATACCATATATCTACTCATGTGCTATTACATATGTGCAATATCGTTCATCTTTGTCGACTAACCGATATTCGAGCAGTGTGCTTAGTTTGTCTAATGTTTAATTTGAAATACCACCTTCTCCCACAGAAAAATGATAAGTACATATATTTTGTTGTTTTTCTAAATTTAAATGTTTAATAATTTACATGCCTACATAGTCTAAGTAGGTATACCTATATCCTTCTCATAAATGTGTGCATTAAAAATTTACAACATAAATTTACTCGGTAACAGCCAGTTTAAAACAATTTTGTCCCAAGTGAAAACAGCTAAGTAGGTTAAAATTGCGAAATTTAAAAATGTTACCTGGAAAATATGAAATTTCAGGGCCATAGATATCAGAAACAGATGGGAGATAGGATCGCTGGCCATATTTGTTTTTGTATGAAGTGTACGCATTCGATCCGATATAGTAATAAGAATTTATCTATTCTATGGTCTTAGTTTAGTTTTAAAACACAATGACAACAATGGTAAGAGAAGGTAAGAAGAGGTCTTTTAGTAAGCCGGATACCACATGACTAAATTACAACACATATAATCATAGAATTGGAAAATGTGTGTTCTACCTCATAACATATCGTACACAGCACATAAGCTTCAGACACTCATTGACTCATAATCGATACAATGTGCCACTCTACAAATTACAGATATATCTATGGTCGGAGTAATAACCTCAAAACAATTGCCCCCAAAGGTTGCCATTGTAGAAGGATATAGAGGTTTGCAAATGACGGTAAGTACTGGACCCTTTATGGGACTAATAGGGATCTGCTCTAATTGGCCCATGACCTCATTTAGTGTGATAATAGTCTGAATGGCACTTTTAATTTATGCATGACAATTATATAAAGTCTATGGTATCTACCATAATATAAAAACAAAGTAGTTATATGAATCATTATAGATATAATGTTTCCTATAACTATTTTGTTATTGCTTTTTTCCCACTATCTTTCTCGGGGTAAAAATGTATTCCATACCTTTCATGAAATTTTTTTTTGTTTTTTAAGGCGTAATAGACAGACAAAAAGACACATTTAGTAGTGATGGGGTTTATTATTTCCTATGACTTTTTACACTCGAATTTGTATTAAAAACAAATAAAATGTTATTCAATAGAAGAAAATCCTTCTCTATATCTCAATCTATGTATCAGAAATATAAATTTCCTCGTCAATTATTACTTTTATTATTTTTATCTTGAAGTTAAAATTTATCATTATTTCAGTTGCAGGCTTTCCACTGCTGGACATAGGCCTCCCTCAACGATTTCTAAAATGACAGTTGGAAGCGGCCTGCATCCAGCTCCTGCCTGCGATATTCTTCAGGTCATAATCACTATTTACTACTAGTAAAAAAAGGAATGTTATCGAGATTTTTGAAAAGGTCATTTTAAAATAGACGAAGTTTAAAACTCATAATTCAATGAGGCTTAAAATATGTTATTCCGTGCTCTTAGGTCAAAAGTTGTTTTATTCACACAATGTTACAAAATAACGAAATTATAGAGGTGTGATGTGTCGTATTTGTTTTTGTTTCACTGTCACACTAGTTGGGAAAGGCGTATTTTATCCGGAACATAAATGGTCTGTTTTTTATTCAAACATAAGTTCCACGAAAAGGTATTATCGATTATTAAATAACACCAGGCTGAAGAGTATGGGGAAATAGGGATTTTTTAGGGTCGAAATAACTGTCAATGGTACAAAGTAGTGTTGTATATGTAATATTAATTTATGCCTATATTATATTGCGAAGCAATACTATCGATTGTATCAATTGTGTAATTGACATCTAAGTTTTCTTCTTTATCAAAAGTATTGCTCGAAAACTTCTATCGATACCATCGATATCCATTGCGCAATCATCATCACTTCAGTCACATGCCGTTATCTGCTGGACATAGGCCTCCCTCAAGGTTTTTTAGAATGACAGGTTGTAAGCGGCCTGCATCAAACACCCGTCTGCGACCTTCTTCAGGTCATCTGACCATCTGGTCGATGGGTGTTTGACGCTGCGTTTGCCGTTGCGTGGTCACTATTTTATGCCCCATCGGCCATATGTTCTTCGCATTATGTACCCTGCCACTGCTACTTCAAATAGCTAATTCGCTATTTTAGTAACTTTTGCTCTTCTACGGATCGCTTTATTTCCCATTCGGTCACTTAACCAACTAAGTGATGATGATTATTCATTCAAACTACTAAGTACTTGTTTTTTTGTCAGATAATGTGTTACTTTTGTATTCTCAATAATGTATGCACATGGTGAGTAGCAGATTATTACCATGATGTCACCCTGCTATTTATGAATGTGCCCTATATTTGCCTCGTTTCGTTTTATATCACCCGACCAAGAAACCCTAATTGATACTGGGAATTTTCGCTTTAACAAGTAACCACAATAAATTTGTTGTCTCTCATATTCTGCATAATATTTTTGCGAGTGTAAAAATATAATTGTAAATTATATAAGTACTCGTATTTTGAACAATAAAGTTTTAAAAAATTAATAAATATATTTTTAAAGGACAATAAATAAATACATAACAAGAAATGCCTACACACATGATATATCCCGGTTTCATCCAAAATTTATCAACAGGTATCTTTGACAAAATCCGTCTGATCATGATGTCAACCATCCTTGGGATTGAGTCATGGAGTAGCATCTATTGTTGGTGTAATCGCCACCAGGCAGAAAAAAAGGCACTTCAGGAGTGCCAACAGAAGTGAAAACTTGAACAATCACGTGTATATTTTTTGAGATGTTGGTAACGGAGTCATAAATTCAATGGTATGTTCTCCATCTCAAAAATGTCATGTCAACGCGCCTAAAAAGCCTACTACAAAAAATAAACTGAAAAATATTCTATTTAAAAATACTTTACCAAAAGATCAAACTGAGCTTTAGCTTTATTTAAGGCTTATTTTTTTTAAATAACACACTTCGAGTAGGCGTCACGGTCAATCGACCATGCACACCCTGGTGTCAGAGTTCTTCGGAACCGCCTCTCGGCCTCTGACGTGGTTCCTTTAACGACTACCAGATGACAGCCGGGACCAACGGCTTACGTGCCTTCCGAAGCACGGTGTCATCTTTATTATCAGACAATCAGGTGATTCAAACCTGCAATGTCCTAACCAAACTGGAAACAAATAAAAATAGTATGCTTCTCGGTGGTATTCGAACCCACGCCCATGGAGGCAGTTACCGATGAAACTAAATAAAACACTGAAAGTAAATCTCACAAGGCATTCATTCAAACTGGCAATTAAAGTCTGTTGGCCCACTAAAGGGGCATATCAGTTGTCAAATGACGCCGCTTCATGATAAATACTGATTGCCGAGTAATGTCGGGTCAAGCGGCTATGGAGCCCATGGGAGAAATTTGGTAGTGCGCTCGAACAGTTCGAAGATATTATTACTGATAGTCTGTGATATTGTTGAAGTAGAAATGTATGGTACCTATTGAGCAATGTTGTAGTAGTGTCCAGACATGGAGTGTCATTAGACTGATTTTTAAATTAAATGTAAGTATAAGGTGGACACAAATCAATTGCATTTTCGTAATTCGATTTCAGTTTATTTGGTAAAGTGGTTTAGTATTTTTGTAAAATATTTTAAGGGCATATCTGAATATGTCCTTAAAATATTTGCAGTTGATCACTTGATATTTTATTTGCATTTCTTTATTTCATTTTTAGGAAAGGTATAGGTGTTTTACCAACGCACACATAACGGGAGGGTAAAACTGCGGAGCATAGCTAGTTTTTTAACATAAAGGTATAACAATAAAACGTATTTATTTAGACCCAACTACACAACTTTTTATAAACTTGTTTTACATTATTTTTTCAGGCCTACTATATTTATTGTGATCAGACGACCTCCGTGGCGTAATGGTTAACATGCCTGACCGCTACTCAGGAGGTCCCGGGTTCGATCCCCGGTCAGGTCAAGATGAAAAATGATCTTTTTCTGATTGACCTGGGTCTTGGATGTTTATCTATATATGTATTTGTTATAAAATATAGTATCGTTGAGTTAGTATCCCATAACACAAGTCTCGAACTTACTTTGGGGCTAACTCAATCTGTGTGATTTGTCCCTATATATTTATTTATATATTTTATTTATTTATCTGAGATATTTATCATTGGAACAAAAAGATTTTCAAATTTCTCTAACTCGTAAAATATACTTAACAAAATATTTTATCGTAGGTATGTACCTAGATATTAAGAGATATGTTTAGAAAATAATATAAGTAAAATTTTCGTTTCGCGCCAAAGTGTTTAACAGAATCTTCTCGGATTCCACAGATGTCATGCCGGTTTCAATTCTCAGGGATCTGTTATATCGCCTTGAGCCTGCAATCAGAACGTATACGAGTGAGCGTGTTCATCCGATAACATTGCGGGACGAATGTGATTGACTGAAAATTGACTCCGACATTTCACGGAAATTATTTTGAATCCCTGTTTTCTTTATTCTGAGCCTCTATCATCAGTTTTGTAATCGCTATCGACAGCGTTTGGTGATGTACTTACTATTAATAGAACGATTTTATTAAAAAAAAAAAAAAAAAAAAACATTTTTAGGTAATTGGTTATATTCGCCGTTGGTACTTTACAGCTTACGCAGTACGCCAGTACCGTTTATAAAACATGTTGATTCCTTTTAAAGGTACCTCTCTCTCTCTCATTTTAGAGCTTTCCCGCTTGCTTCCTGCTTCGGAGCATAAGGGTCCGCTTTACTGCTCTTTCTCTTTTTCGCTCGGTCTTCGGCATCCTTAGTTGTGAGACCATTAGCACAGAATTAGTAATAGTACTTAGCATGCATATCGTTTACTGCGACATCAAGGAAACACTTTTAAGGTGATACCTCGGTGAACACTAGCGCCACCGTCATTTAAAAATCATTACTCACTGAAAACACAAGTTATCAAAAATCCCTCTGCTGTAATTATGGTTCTGGATCCGAAGTTAATTTTAATCATATTCAATCATTAAATTATAGTTCCATATAGTTACAAATTGCAAAACTGCTAAAAGTGGCCGTTTTTAGCAATAATGCAATTTATAACTATAGAGAATTATAATTTAATAATTTAATATGTTCTAAATTTACTTTCAGATCCAGAACCTTAATTACAGTAGAGGGATTTTTGATAACTTGTGCTTTCAATGAGTAATGATTTTTAAATGACGGTGGCGCTAGTGTTCACCGAGGTATCTTAAGGCTTGTCCCCTGATAATGGTACTTATTTTTAAACAAATATTTTGTTTACCTATATACAAGTTTTGGATGTTTAAATATGGATCTACTCACACATTTTTAGTATCTAAAGACACAATAAGTATTTTGTTTAGTTTTTTATTCATAACATTGCGAAATATTGTAGTTAGATTATTTAGTGTCATTTTTAAAAAGTCAACCAACATTGATGTTAAGAAAGTTTTATGCATTAGTAAAGTGCAAAAGGTGATTAAAACCCCTTAGTCCCATTTCACAACTTTATGAGCGTATGAAATTGGGGCATTAAAGCCTGGAGTGCAGTAAAGCGTGTCAAACAATGATTTCAACTCAGCATGGGTTCACTGGAACATTCTGCTTATAATATTTGCACTACCATACAAAAATACATACAAAAGTTATCATCTTAGTAAGGTAAGATATCCATGTAAGTATTTGTAGTAAATTTTTTAAATGCTTTTCACCTAAAGATGGCTTACGTTGCCTGTTTTTGAATCATTCTAAGCTTATAGAGAGAAGCAGTAAAATGCGCAGGATATTTTAAGATGCACAAGCGTCCGCGATACGCTAGTAATAAATTTTTGTCAATGTACTAAAATAGTCATTTTTTTACTTTTGGCTATGCGTTATCCAGGTCATCATCATTTCGTGTAGGTGACACGGTCAATTGACCATGCACACTCTGGTGTCGGAGTTCGTAATATAGTTTTATTCAGGTGAAGCCGGGGCGTTTAACTCGAACAATATAAATTCAACCAACATAATACATCGAATCGCGATAATCAGTTCATATGCATATTACATTGAACAATTTGTGCATTATGTACGTCCACATTACGTCACATATATCAACTCGGCCGATAAACACAGCTTGAATGAACGCCCGAGGATATTTATAGAAATAATAGCCTTTGATTCATTACATGCTTCATGGTTCAGCTGATATGCACGTAAATAGTTAAATTAAGGTGATACCTCGGTGAACACTAGCGCCACCATCATTTAAAAATCATTACTCACTGAAAACACAAGTTATCGAAAATCCCTCTGCTGTAATTATGGTTCTGGATCTGGAGTTAATTTTAATCATATTCAGGTAAAGTATAGTTCCATATAGTTACAAATTACAAAACTGCTAAAAGTGGCCGTTTTAAGCAATAATGCATTTTGTAACTTTAGGGAATTATAATTTAATATGTATAAAATTAACTTCAGATCCAGAACCTTAATTACAGCAGAGGGATTTTTGATAACTTGTGTTTTCAGTGAGTAATGATTTTTAAATGACGGTGGCGCTAGTTTTCACCGAGGTATCACCTTAACGTAAGTAAAATGTAATTATAGATTAACACACTTCCTTATCTAGCAAGCATTTATAAGGATTGAAGTCAAAAATCATCGAACTGACCTCAATGACTATTTTCCGCCTTATCAACAAAATTATTAGTAATTTCATTGCATTCACAAAGTTCCTACCTGGAACTCAAAACATTCCAAACAAAACGTATTGATTGCAAATTTTGATTAAATATTTAATATTTTGACGACCTCCGTGGCGTAAGGGTTAACATGCCTGACCGCTACTTAGGAGGTCCCGGGTTCGATTCCCGGTCAGGTCAAGATGAAAAATGATCTTTTCGTGATTTGTCTGGGTCTTGGATGTTTATCTATATATGTATTTGTTATAAAATATACCTAGTATCTTTGAGTTAGTACCCCATAACACAAGTCTTGAACTTACTTTGGGGTAGTACTATTACTAATTCTGTGCTTTGGGGCTAACTTGATCTGTGTGACTTGCCCCTATATATTTATTTAATTAGGTACTTTTCCTTTCTTTCTTTTTTACAATACTGTACATTATTTGTTTTATAATTCGCTGAGGCAGTACTGTAAAAGCAACAAAAGATAGTACAAGTCTAATCAAAAACATGCCTAGATTTCTAAAAAAAACTTCAAACAGACTTCCATCATTCAAAAGCTACACCTACGATGAAAACGGAGATTTCTCGTAAACCATTGAACTTTATAGAGGTCGTACAAACACAGGCAATGAGTCATGTCAACATGTGCGTAGATGATTTGATGGTGATTTATTTCAAGACTAAGTGCTTATTGACCAACGCCTCTTCAAATCTGATGATTATTGCGTTCGACTCCTTAAGTACTTCATTCTCACCTATTTTTGCCTTATAAGTGCATGCATAGTTATGTTTCAATTTGAAGGATTAATTTTAAATTTACTTAACTTTTTTTTAACCTAGTTTTAGTTTAATTTATATATTATTAATTGTATTTAATCTATATTATTTATTTATATACTGAAATATACAAATAATCAATGAAGAAGCGAAGTAAAAAAATTGACGGGTGAGATAGGCAGTAAACTTACTGTGTATTGTGTCGAGACATCTTAAGCCAAAAGTTAGCAGAGCGCTAGTGACACACTCAAGCGTATTAGTTTGCCTAATAAAAATAAAATAAGGTGGTAGACAAAGAATTTCAAATTGCGTGCGGTCTCAACGCTAAGCAAATTCCTTTAATCTATGGTGATAGAGAAAGACTAGTTTTATCTAGCGTAGGGTCCGTGCCTTTCTGTATTAAGTAAAGCTGTTTCTTGTAACAGTTTATAGTGCAATAAGAGCATCATTTCAGCCGCAGACTGTCCACTGCAGGTTACTCCCCAAAGGATTTCCAGGATGATCGGTTGAAAGCCATTAAGAGTATTTATATTATACTAGCTGTTCCCCGCGGCTTTGCCCCGCGTGGTACTCGGTTATATCGTGCCCAAAAGTAGCCTATGTTTGACCTTAGGTTGTTAACTACATCCCTACCAAATTTCATCACAATCGGTCCAGCAGTTTAGCCGTGAAGAGGTGACAGACAGACAGACAGACAGACAGACTTTCGCATTTATAATATTAGTATGGATTGTAGGGCAAAAAGAAATATTTTTGGCAAACGCGATAAATAAGCTTAAAACCTAGGGCAACGATCAACTCACAATAATAATGCAATTCACAATAATATGTTGCTATGCTATACGTACTTTAAAAATGCTGTGAAAGCTTGTTTTCATTTTCTAAGAACTTTAGAATCTTGAACATTTCAGTGTTTGTAGTTTGTCTAAGATATAGAGTGAGAACTTTTATGATAGTGTTGGAAACAGTTTGTTTTATCGATATGATACTTCAGCAAATCATCGATGAAATTGTGGTAAACTCAACTGTGAAATTTAAGAACATAAAGTTGAAAAGTTTGTTTCAACTCTTATAAGTAGCTTTAAAACAACTGGTCGGGTCTTAAACAATATTTCTGCATATAGTAACCTGATTCTTAGGGAATGGGGAACAGTGTTATAAAAAGACCACTTAGAAGCAAACAGAGGTCTTGGTGGCAGATTCCATCAACAATAGCATGTACAACAAGAATTAACGAGAAAAATTCAAAGACTCAATTTCGATTGAAAATTAGTTGAGATTAACTGCTTTTGAATTGAGTACAAGATTTGATCCATTTTAAAAAAACTTTACTAGTAAGAAAAAAATTCTTTTAATAAAGACATGAGTGCTGGATATGCAACCGGGAAAGCGTTGAGATGATACTCATCATTATCTTGCAATCTAATGCCAACTTTGCAACCTTGCAATAGATAAGTACATATTTAACTTTAGAAGAAGTGTCTTTTCCTAAAAATATATTTATAAGTTGCTATCGATACACTTTCAGCAACAACACTATAGTAGTTTCTAGATTATATCCATCAATTAATTAAGTTCTAGACTTTAATGCTACGTACAATACGAAATAACTCTTTGTTGACTGCAACACGTTATGCAGAAAGATAGTTATTAGTTACTAGCTGTTCCCGCTTATCACTCGCCATTAATGTGTATTTACTATAGCCTATAACCTTCCCCAAAAATTAGGCCAGTAGTTTTCAAGTTATAAGCGCTCAAATAAACAAACAAACAAACAAATTTCATCATTTCAGCTTTACTATATTAGTATAGATATAGATGAGAGGAATTATTAAGAAATAAAAGGTAAGTAATTTTATTTTCATTTACAAAAAAGATTTAAAGCAGGAATGCGGTCGGTTTATAATACAACTAGCTGTTCCCCGCGGCTCCGCCCCGCGTGGACTCGGTTATATCGCGCCCAAAAGTAGCCTATGTTTGACCTCAGGTCATTAACTACATCCCTACCAAATTTCATCACAATCGGTCCAGCCGTTTAGCCGTGAAGAGATGACAGACAGACAGACAGACTTTCGCATTTATAATATTAGTATGGATACGTTAATAGAAGGTAGATCCATAGCATCGAATCCATACGGCATTGGATGCGACTGGAAAATATTAATTCTTAATCTTAATTAAACACCGATAACTATTATAACGAAAACTAAAAACAAATCAGTTCCCATCACACAAATTAAATTTTCAGTCAACGACCGCAAATCATATCAAATTATAACGATATAGGTCAATTTCACATGTGGAATTTATTTCCCTTAGCCCAATCAGCATTCGCTCAAAAACGATTTTCTATTTGAATAATTTCTTCATAAAGCAATATAAAGGGATTCGTAATCAAAGTCGTGGGTTTACTTCGGTGACACGGTTAGGATATAAAAATATCTGCTTACGGAAGAGTACCTTGTTAATATTTGCACAAAATAATTTTATATTTCTATAGAGGTATAATAAACATTTTGTAATTTTATGTACATGTTATTTATTCGTCAACCAAGGACTATTACCGAAACGGATTTGACAGATTTGATAAATAACGGTTTCTGCAAACTTATAAGTTTTACGTACTTTACTTTTTAGCATAACTCATGCCATTCCATTTCCATTAAATATAATAATTCAGACTCAGGGTTATAACAAAAAACTTGATAATTAAAAACCTATCACGTTGGTCTTACAACATTAATGCTCTTAGCTCTAGTCTGACCAACACCACTGTACCGCGCCTGAGGTATGCGAGCGGCAAGACGGTGGGGGGGGGGGGGGGGGGGTTAACTATGGCAGAATAGTCACTGTAGTTTTTATATAACTAGGTTATAATTTTAATTTTTAATTTACTGAACTGGATTTGTTTTAATTCTCGAATTCTCGAAACGTTTTATTTTCCAAACACAATTGTTCTTTCCGTAACCTTTTTAATTTGAGATTCTCGTGCTTCAGATATGTTAATGCGAGACGGCCTTTACAAGATTTCAGAATGTATCACATTTCTGTAAATGGATTTCTGCTTTGTGGGTGGTTGTTACTATTTTAGTAACTTTTAGAGTTTTGAAAAAACATTAAGCATTTTTGTATATTTTCTCGGTATTTATGCATCGACGATTTTGGTCAGGGCAAGTAAGGTTGTGTAGACATGAGTTTAACCTTTATTTTCACCTAATTTCGCTGCGCCATACGCATTTACTGCAAATTTTTAGGGTTTCTGTTTTCTTTATATATTTTATTGCAAAATATTTTTTGAAGGAATATATTTCTATCGTAAATAAGTTTCATTATGAATTAAAAAAAAAAGAAGCAGTCTATGGTATACAGAAATTGACTATCATTTCCGACCAGTAGGGTGTTTAAAATAAGTATAGCAATCAAAGCTATTGCAAGACATGAATTATTTAGAAGCACTTTATTTTTAAAATGTTATGGCCTTGATCCTTAGTTTGGTTGAATATAGAATATATATTCACTTCCACAAACTATCGTGGAATTGATAGCATACTTTTTCAGCTGGTTCCAGTTTGGTTAAGACAGGTCTTGAATCGCCTAATTATCCTAAGGAACCATGTCAGAGGCTGGAAGGCAGTTTCGAAGAACTTTATCTTAAGGCTGTGCAGGGTCAATTGTTACGGTAACCTAAACGATATGAAAGTAACCACAAATTCTTTGTGATTTCTCATTAATATTTTCAAGTTTTTCAATAGCATGCAAAACTTCTTTACGTCTCATAGAAATGCTCTAACGACAATGTGTTTCTCAGAAGTCCGTAGAGCTTTCAGGTTTGTGTAAGTATAATGTTTATAGATGGGCCTTGTCCAAAAATGTAAAATTATATTTGGGTGATTCCACAAAAATCGGGTAACTTTTGGGGATATTTTGTTTATGATAATATTTAAACCAAATTCTTACAAATTCTAGTATTTTAGATAGCTAATCTAACGAACATATTGCTCGTGATTGGGCCAGTCACTTTTTTATGTAGATTCTGAGATATATCGGTTTTTTATGAATTTGACTGCCAGGGGACTGACGAGGCTGACACAGTACTGATAAAATACACAACTTTATAATAAATAAATGGAATTTATTAATATTTAGAGTAAACATCATAAGAAATGGTATGTATTAACATTAAGTAAGTATTTTAGGATCTAATAATTAGTAAAATACCATTACTTTTTGGAATGGGGTATGATGACACAGGTAATTTATTTATCACATGGCCCATTGGAATATCTGATACATCTCTGATCAACAGAGTGTCATTTTGTTAACAAAGTAATGAGGACTGAGAATTCACCATCTTCATCATCGACACAAGATCTGATTGCATAACGATATTATGTATTCCTTGTGATATATTTGACTAATACATAATACTATTGCTATCTAAGCAACGCCACTGTTTCACATGTACTATTTGGCCGGAATTGCGCCACCAAGTGTATGATGTGATGTAGCAAGGGCAGTAGAGAGGCAAAAGCAGCTCCATGATGAGCAGATGCCTGGTATTCACTTCACGGTCATGTCCCTTCACCCAAATGCCTGAAAAGCTGCAGTAGCTTTGCTGGTCACCACTGTTTGGAGACTATGGAGGCTGCTGCTGCTAGATTGGAGAATTAGAATGCTGATGATGGAGGCTATTATCCCCCATCATCAGCATGCCTACCACCAGCAGAGATACTTCCTCCTGGCAGTAATTTTATCTGGACAATCTGAAACTTAACAGACTTCGGGCTGGTGTTAGAAGATGTCAAGAGAGCCGTGCTTGGTGGGGTTTTTTTGACAGCAGCCTGTGTGACAGCGGCGCGCCGGGCAGTCGATGGCTCACCTCCTGCCATAGCACTGTCTTTTGTACAAAAGGGGACCTGGCTAGGCGAACGACCCGACGTTGGAGGTGGCCAAGTACTGACCAAAGTCAATATAGAGTCCATATAACCATTATGACTCGAACAGAAGAAACAGAACACTACTATAAAGATTTTGTTGTTGTGTCGCAAACTCTTGGCGTTGTTAGATTCCTATCCAATTAAGAGTGGAATCTTCAATCTGTAAAGACCATGTAGCATGTTCAGCCGACATATCTGTCTGATAATGAATAGATCCTAGCTGAAAATGGTCACCAAATATTCATTAAATTACAGGCGTGAAATACAACTATTAACTTGTTCACTCCAGGCACAACAGAAAAACTATTGTTTTCTAACATATGCGTGCGCGAACCAATCGGAAATATTAAAATACAAATGTTTCAATAGTTGCATGTTTTTTCTGTATTTTGATGAATATTTTTTCCATTCTTTTCAAGTTGATAGTTGTTTCTAAGGTATCATACCTTTTTCTTGCCATTTCTATCTCTTTTTTAAATACTGCAACCTTTGTTTCTCTTTGTATTCGGCTAATCTATTGGGGTCTACAAAGGCAACCCTTTTCGGCGTTTCTTTATTATTTGTATATCTTGTCAAACATATTTTGTGTTTTGTTAGAAGACACCAAAATGTTTTTAACTGAAATATCCTAAAAAAATGCTTACACACCCTAAACACTTGAAATAAAAGTTTTCTGAAACAAAAAGTATCAGTACTCTGGAAGCACGTCAGTCTTCTGGCGCAATATTAGACAAAGAACTGACGCCAGCGGACTGATGAAAAAGGCATTAATTTGAGGATATTATTCAAACCAACTTTCATTTTGGTATTTTTGAATATCACAAAGCTACATTTTAATAAATCAAAGCTAAGTGTATATAAATTAAAATAAAACATAGGTTTTTAAGGAAAAAAACAACTCGCCATAGGACTGTTAATTTGACTGGACCTGCACGTGTTTACACGACAAACACAACTCTAGCACTGGCGCAGTAATTGTCAATCGTCAAATAGCGCGGTCTGCGGGTAAATTTATTACCAACGTTTAACTTTAACATGAATTTAAATTTTAATCAGTGATATTTTATGGGAAATTGAAATTCGGACAACACACAGCGGACTGACGAAAAAAACTGAACACAAAAGTTTCTTATTTTTAAAAAAACAACGGTGAGAATATTATAACAAGAAAATTGTGATATACATTATTTAGTGTTTCGGATAAAACATTCATCAGACAAATATATATTCACGTTGAATTTACTCGATTCGGATAATCGACAAGTATTAGTTTTGGTACATCACTACCGGGTTTGGACGCGCGTGACGCCATGACAGTATCAGTCTGCTTAATCGCGCGGCCGTGGTTAGATGCATTCCCTTTTGATATTACCTGTGGGGTCTCGGAATAGACCATTCTCATACGATTCGCGTTAAATCTTCGGGAATAATTGCGCATTGATATCGTGAGTGAGGCCCGGTTGCCTAGTGGATAAAAGTTTAAAGTTTATTGACAATTGAACACTCGTTAGTGAAATAACCTGTGTGGAGACCTACCATTCTACCTGACTTCGCGTGCTTCGCTGGACCGACACCGAATTAATAGGGGATGTGTAGGAATCTCATGAGAAGGGGCATAAACGGGTTTAATTAATTCGGATTAATAAGCAAGTCACGCCCAAGCGCGTAAGGTACTTTTCTTTTGTTTATTTTTAGTGATCAGCCTAACTTTCCTATCATTCACGCTTCCACTGCCAAATTTAAACATTCTGGTAGCAGAGTTGGCTGAAACATTTGGTAGCAGAGCGTAGTTTCCGTAGTAAAATCTAGGAATCTACTTTTGATAAATAATCTCGCGGGTGAAAGATTAAAAAATTGGCGAAGGTAGGTCGGTGCATCGGAATGCACTAGGGTTGTACCATCATCAAATTCTGATTCTGATTTATCGATTCCGGATAGTCGATACGGGTTTACAAATTGATATTTTGCTTTCACTTGTTGATAACCGAGTCAAGTAATATTTAATGTTAGTGCATTAATATATTGTTTTGTTTATTTTTTTTTCGGTTTTTCGGTTTATTTTAAATAAGTGTACCGGTTTGTGACTTGCTGGATTCTGTCACTGCCGTTGTTTATTTGTTTTGTTTTTTGTTATTTTGGTTTCCTTATTGTGTTATTTGGGTACTTGACTCACTGCTGGACATAGCGAGATGGCACCAGCGAAACCAACAACCCTCATCTCGGCTGAACTGAGGTGGTTCAGCTCAGTCAGGACGCTGATAGGACGTGGTGACAGGGAGATCGCGCTCAGGCAGCGCGCCAGCGAGGCTCGGGAACGCCTCGCTCGGGCTGAAGGTGCCCTTCACGTGTTGATGGATGCAGATGACCCAGAATCTGGATCTGATGGGGCCAAGAGGAGAGATCAGGCTGTTGCTGACCTTGATCAGATCATGGAGCTCTACAACGAGGTCATCCAGGCTGTCGGGGAACTGGACAGCGGGAGGGCCGAATCAGGAACGTCGGCGTCCCACACGACAGCCGCGGCCCCCACAGGAAAAGGGGTTACAGGCCGCCTCCCCACACTGGACTTGCCGCAATTTAGCGGCAAGGTGGAGGACTGGGTGGCCTTCAAGAATATGTTCACCGCCCTGGTGGAACAACGGGAGGATCTCACAAAGGTCCAGCGGTTGGCCTATTTGTTGACGGCGGTGCGTGGTGAAGCGAAGGCGCTTATCCAGCACCTCCCCCTTGAAGGTGACCAGTACGATACCGCGATGGAGCTGCTGGAATCGCGGTACCAAAACACGCGTCTACTGGCAGACGCGCATGTCAGGCAGCTACTGACACTGCCCAGGGTGACCAGCCGCTCGCAGCTGAGGTCGCAGATACTCCTTCCGGTGAAGGTCGCGACCAACACGTTGCGGCTGCTCGGCCTCCCAGTGGACCAGTGGTCCTATCTGCTCCTGCACTTGGTGCTGGATAAGATTCCAGCCGAGATGCGGGCCCGGTTCGATCGGGAACAAGTGGCTGGGAGTCGGGACCCCCCACCTTCAACGATCTCCTCCAGTTCCTGGAGTGGGAGGCCAGGGTCGCGGAGACCTCGGTGGAAACGATCCGGAGGACTGCGCCGGAACGCATTCCGCCCGGCTCGGGAACGGGAAGGCCCCAGCAGCGCAGAGGGCCGACGCAGGCCTATGCGGTGACAGCTGGAGCACCAGACACTGGCTGTCTGGGATGTGGGCAGCACCATCGGGAGGTCGACTGCCCACAGTTCATCAAACTGTCCGTAGGACATCGCCGCCGGAGGGCGAGAGAAGGGAGACGCTGCTACGGCTGTCTGGGGGGTCACCAGTACCGGGACTGCCCCAGGGCCACAGCGTGCCCCAGGTGTGGCTACCCACCGAGAGTGGAGCGCCCAACGGGCGGGGGCTCCAGAGCATCACCACCTGGAAGTGGTAGGTCATCTGGTCGAGGTTCGCCAAGTGCTGCGTGCGCAGACAGGGTGAACTCCCCAACCCAGGTCGACCAGGAGGGGCCGACGACAGCCACCGGATTGGCTGCAGTCCGGACTCCAGCGGCCCAGGCGCCGCAGTCCCAGGTTATGAAGAGGCCACAATTACCGGCACGGGAGCCGGTGCAGGAGTCAAGGGCGAACCGGTTCTCGCCCCCGCTCCACGAATACCCGAGGCTGGAGTACCACCCCCCGTATCATCGGTACGGGAGGGCGGCGGGATATGCTCCGCCTCAAAGTGCTTATATGTTGCGCACGCCCTACTGGACGGGGCCGCCCTCCCCCGCGGGCCGGTACAGCGCGTGACTGGCTTGCCACAGTCACCGTAAGGCAGCAGAACTCCTTACCGTCCTGTTGCCGACTGCGGCGGTCCGCATTTGGTGCCCTCGGGAGGGCTGCGTCCGGATGCGAGCCCTTTTGGACACAGGGGCCCAGGGTACACTGGTGTCAACTCGGGTTGCTAAGACACTGGGCCTACCCCGACACTCCGTAGTCACGGGAATGAGCGGAGTCGGAGGTAGTGAGGTACCAGGTGTTACTGGACGAACACACTTCGCATTCTCCGCAGATAAGGATACGAGATGGAGAATTTGGGCTTCGGCGACGGTGCTGGATACCGTCGTGGGCCGCTCCCTTCTGGAATTGGCCGAGCAGGAGAGAAGCCGGTTTCCACGTGCCGCCGCCGTGCTGTCACGTGACTTGTATGTTGATGACGTGTGCACGGGCGGGGCTACAATCGAGGAGGCGATCCGGCTGCGGGACGAGCTCATCGCCCTCCTCGCCACTGGAGGATACGAGTTGCGGAAGTGGGTGTCGAATGACCCACGTCTGTTGGAAGGGATCCCGGATGATCATCAACAGAATCCGCACCTCTTTGAGGATCAGGAAAACCCTGAAATGGTTGCTGTACTCGGGATTCAGTACAAACCTGTGGCAGACATCTTCACCTTCCGAGTTGGATTGGATCCCCTGAAGGTTTGGACTAAACGGACATGTCTGTCTACTCTGGCTAGGATGTATGACCCCAATGGCTGGATTTGCCCGGTCCTGTTTGCTGTCAAATGCCTGCTACAGAGACTGTGGACATTCGGTGTCTCGTGGGACGAGCCGCTGGATGGCCGCCCGCTTGATGACTGGTTGGGTCTGGTCACAACGATGGGAGAACTCAATCAGGTGGCCCTGCCGAGGTGCATTTTGCCCCCGGGTAGGTACCGTGCGAGCTTACATGGCTTCTGTGATGCATCAGAGCGCGGGTTTGCAGCAGTCGTGTACTTAAAGACCTCAGACTCGGAGGGCCGAGTACAGGTCAGATTGCTACTGGCTAAAAGCAAGGTGGCTCCCATCAAGGCCAGACTCACAATCCCGAAACTGGAGTTATGCGGGGCTCACTTGTTGGCTCGACTCCTCGGCCACGTGAGCAAAGAACTGGCGGCCACGCTAGACATCAGGGATACCTACGCGTGGTCGGATAGCCAAGTGGCATTGGCATGGATACGGGCGGCGCCACACACTCTGGAGGTGTTTGTGGCAAATCGGGTGGCCCAGATACAGGACCTGGACGTTACAGTAATCTGGAGACATGTGCCCGGTGAGCTCAATCCGGCTGATTGTGCCTCACGCGGCTGCACCGCCCCCGAACTCATACGTCATCATCTCTGGTGGGTACCAGAGTGGTTACTGGAACCAGAGTCGACCTGGCCGAGTACACCTGAGCCAGGCCTGGTTGAGGATTTGCCAGGCGTGTTGGTACACGCAGTGACGGCGCAACCCGCGCTGGATCTTGACTGGCTGCTGCGCCGTTACAGCAGCTTGGACAAGCTGTTGGGTGTTACCAGCTGGATGTTGCGGTTCATCCACAACTGTCGCCATCCCCAGCAGAAGAGGCTCGCGCCGGTAGCGACCGCTGAGGATCGGCGCATTGCTATGCGTCATCTGGTTCGCCTAGTCCAGGAGGACAGGTTCAAGTCTGAGCTTCAAGCCTTGCACTCGGGACGCGCTAAGTTGAAGGGTGCTGTCGCCAGATTGAACCCATTTATTGATCAGGATGGTCTAATCCGCGTGGGGAGCAGACTCCGGAAGTCGGACCTGTCCTACGGGAGATGCCATCCCTTGCTACTTCCCAAGGGCGGGGCCCTTGTCGAGCTCATAATAACACACCGTCATGTTAGCAACGCGCACGCTGGACTAGGTGCGATGTTAGCAATTCTACAAAGGGAATTTTGGATCCTGTCCGCGAGGAGAGCAGTCAGGAGCGTTATATTCAAATGTGTAGCATGCTACCGGACAAAGGCATCTACCATGCAGCCGCAGATGGGTGATCTGCCGGCTGATCGGGTACAATACACGAGGCCGTGGGTCGGGGTCGGTACGGATTTTGCGGGACCCTTTCTGATAAAGTCAGCCGCGGTCAAGAACAGGAAATTGACCAAGGCATACTTGTGTGTGTTTGTGTGCCTCGCGACCAAGGCGGTGCACTTGGAGGTGGTGTCGGGATTGACCACCGAGGCCTTCGTCGCGGCCCTGGATAGATTCGTTTCAAGGCGTGGAGTGCCGTCCTTGATTCGGTCGGACAACGGAACGAACTATCGGGGTGCTGCAAACTATCTGCGTGACGTCACTGAGTTCCTGGAACAACACAGTGACCAAATTGGTCAGGGCTGTGCCCAACGGGGCATAGAATGGCGGTTTTCGGTACCAGCCTGTCCGCACTGGGGCGGAATATTTGAGGCCGCGGTCAAATCGGCCAAGACACACTTACGGCGAGTAGTGGGGGAGACCACTCTTACGTTTGAAGAGTTGGCCACCATATTCTGTAAGGTGGAAGCCGCTTTGAACTCCCGTCCACTATGCCCAGTGTCTCAGGACCCAAATGATATTGACGTGTTGACACCGGGCCATTTCATAATCGGGCAGCCGGTAACTGCCCTCCCAGAGTATCCTTGGCGGGATCAAGGTACTTCTCGGCTAACGCGTTGGCAGATGCTGCAACAGATGAGTCAGGATTTCTGGAGGCGCTGGTCTGCCGAATATCTCCACTTGTTGCAGCAGCGAGTCAAATGGACGGATCATACTAACCCTCCGGTAGAGGGCGACATTGTTTTAATGAAGGAGCCTAATTTGGCCCCCCTGTGCTGGCGGCGAGGCCGCATTTTAAAGTTGATACCAGGCACGGACGGAATCCCTCGAGTTGCCGAGGTTTTGGTAGACGGATCAATTTTGACCCGTGCACTCACTTCATTGGCCCGCCTTCCATCAAACGACTAGTATGGTTTACTAGTGAAATGTCGGGAAACATTTCAGGGCGGGGGATGTTTCGGATAAAACATTCATCAGACAAATATATATTCACGTTGAATTTACTCGATTCGGATAATCGACAAGTATTAGTTTTGGTACATCACTACCGGGTTTGGACGCGCGTGACGCCATGACAGTATCAGTCTGCTTAATCGCGCGGCCGTGGTTAGATGCATTCCCTTTTGATATTACCTGTGGGGTCTCGGAATAGACCATTCTCATACGATTCGCGTTAAATCTTCGGGAATAATTGCGCATTGATATCGTGAGTGAGGCCCGGTTGCCTAGTGGATAAAAGTTTAAAGTTTATTGACAATTGAACACTCGTTAGTGAAATAACCTGTGTGGAGACCTACCATTCTACCTGACTTCGCGTGCTTCGCTGGACCGACACCGAATTAATAGGGGATGTGTAGGAATCTCATGAGAAGGGGCATAAACGGGTTTAATTAATTCGGATTAATAAGCAAGTCACGCCCAAGCGCGTAAGGTACTTTTCTTTTGTTTATTTTTAGTGATCAGCCTAACTTTCCTATCATTCACGCTTCCACTGCCAAATTTAAACATTCTGGTAGCAGAGTTGGCTGAAACATTTAGTATATCACAGATTGCAATAAAATAGCAGGTTTGCTTAAATTAAAGGTAATATTTAACACACAGCCACTTAATTGCGCGTTTTTGGAGTGGTGACATGCCAAAGAACTGACATTTTGGGAATATATTGTGTTTTTTAAAAAACTTATATTTAATATAAAAAGCTAAAATTGGGTGACCAAACAAAAGTCTTTTAGTAGTTTATAAATAAAATAAAAAAACATTAATAAATAATAAGACAATTCATTTTATTCACTGATGACAGCAAGTTACCCAATTTTTGTGGAATCACCCATTTGTAATAATTTTGTAAAAAAAAGTATTAGATACTAATTTGGACCATAAATAAAAATCAAATATACAGCAAATGGAACTACAAAATAACTGCAAAATAATCTGATGATCTTCAAGTGACTAAATGGTGAATATAACATAACTATGAAATAAAAACTAAATATTAATTATATTAAAATTAAATTATAAATATCATTAATATTTGGTACCTACAAAATATCATTGTAATCTTAAGATTGATGATAATAGGCCATAAAATTAAGATGCGCATCCTCGGGCATACGCATTTCCTAATTCTTTGACTTACACGGTTACTCTAATTAATAAATATCTCAGAATAATTATTAGATTACACAATTTGGTTATGTATCGTCGAATATATGTATCTACGTATTACAATACATGATTTTGGCTCATGAAATGAAGTTATTCTATGAATGAAGGTATAAAATAACCTATTCAGATCGGGCCCATCCATAAACATCAATATTCACAGGTGGTTCAATACAATAAGCCGGATTCCCATCTCCCGTGGGAACGTGTTCACGAATTTAATTTAAAACTTTCGTATTTTTATATAACTCAGAATATTGGATGCTAGGGCTGCCTAGAGACGTGACTGTTTTGAAGTATTAAAACTTTACAAACTCCAGCTGACGAGATTAAATTTTACACAAATAGCAACACTTGATGTTTTTTTAAGTTATACACTTTAATCATTAAAGAAGGCTTTACTAAATTCGTGGATTATATGAAGCTAACTAACATACTTAATCTCTCACCTCAATTAAGCTAACTTTGCCTCTACTAGTTATTTATTAGTTTTTCCGGCAAAGATTGCGACTCCGGGGAATTATTAACTCTTATAAGATTATCTGAAAAAATAATATGTTTGTTGGTATTTATTTTGCCTGACAATGTAAAAGCCATGTAACTTCGTGTAGTAGTTTGTTATACCTATTAACCATATTCCGATTAACCCATCCATCCGAGTATCGTTGAGTTATTATCTCATAACACAAGTCTCACACTTACTTTGGGCTAACTCAATGTGTAATTTGTCCCTATATATTGTCTCCCTATATATATATATATATATATATAGGTAGATTAAAAAAAAATTACCTGGCGTCACGATTTCGTCATAGTACTAAACTAGTTATTTTACATATTTTTTTGCAAAATGTATTAAAACATAGTTGTATCTGTCACGTAGTATCAGTAGATCTGATCTGGGTCTGCTCGTATTCGTGATTCGCGACCACAGAACAGAGAAATTCTAAATTATTTTCTCGCGACGCTTCTGGTATTTCAGGCGCGTCATAGGCTACGGTAACCGCTTTCCATATGATTGGCCTGTTTGTCTTCTCAATAGCATAAAACCCACTGAGACCGAAGTTACTAAAAAAACACAAAAACCGTTTATAATATTTTTAGGGAATATTTAGCCTGTGATCAATCGTTAACAGATTTTTAATAAAATATGCGTTAGTTATTTAAAAAATCTGTATAAAAGGAGATGGGCCCGAGCAACATCCTGAGTTCCAGATGGTCATAGACCGAGGGGTAGACCACGCAAGAGGGGAAGACAAGATGGGAGGCCTTTGTCCAGCAGTGGAACACTTAAGGCTACAAAAAAGGAGATAATGGAACTACTGTCTTTTACGTAAACAATTTTACTTTAACCTTTTCAGTAATAGTACAAAATAGTTCGCAATTTACATTCAAGAAGAAAGTCCGCATACAAGTTTTCTCTAACAACTTTGAAAACAATTTGATTCAAGATTGCTTCTTGGGCCATTTACTTAAAGACGGTGCCCTCTGAAGGTTTGAGAACAGGTGGTGAGAAAAATGGGTAAACTTTTTTAGAAATAATATATCAATATGGTTTAGACTCTATTTTGATAGATATAGAAGTTATTTTTGAATGAAAACGCATTGTGTGACAGCCCTGTCGTTTAATGGAAGGATATGAATCGGAACGAAATAAATTTACGCATCGAGAACTATTTTTTGGCGCCATATTTTTTGTATAAGTGCTTTGTTTGAATTTACGGCAGTATTGGAATTATTTTTAGATTTATTGGTTTCATATAAAAGAATTTTATGTAAAATACTTAAATTTAAATTATTACCATCTGTTACGTCTGTGTTAACGACAACTAGGAACATTTTACATTTCCACGAAATAGAAAAGTAATTGAATGAAATAAAATAATCGAGTTTGTCTCCTGTTATAAACTTTGTTAATAAATGAATCAATTATATCTTAAATTCATTCTATTCGATTGTATTTTCATTTTTCTCGGTGTATGTTAAATATTATCAGTCTTATTACTTCATAGTACCTTCCTGTATAGCCGTTGGTCCCGGCTGTTATCGATAAATGGCAGACGTTAGGATAAATCAGGGGGCTTAGCAAAAGTCACGATTTCAAAACGTTGACGAATGTCGACAAGAATAAAATGTATGGGATTGATATAAGCTGCGGTAAATCACGTGGTCAATGTCAATCCCATACATTTTGTTATAGTCCAACTTCGTTAACGTTTTTAAACTGTGACGTTGGCTAAGCTATTATTATTATTTAAGCAGCCTAAAAAATCTAAAAGTTCCATTGATACGACCGGATCATGTTCCTATTGGTCTAGTTTCGGAGTTCTGACGGCAGTCGCTCCATTGTTATGGAATGTTCTTACAAACCAGTTAAACAATTATGTTTTCAATAAGAAGGTTTCAAAATCACGACATCCTTGTTAAGGTCGTTTGGCATCGATCTGTCTATCCGACCATTTTTGCAGACATTTAAAAGCCTATACGCCAGGCTCAAAATAGATTCTGTCTGAAAGAAAGTAATTGCCAATTAGAAACAAATGCCAAACGTCTTTGTAATAAAGGCGACTTAACCACAATCGATACACCACAAAGTCAGTTCTTGTAAGGCTATAATTGCAAAAGTTCTGTTCTTGAACTGTCACGGGCACAGACTAGAGAAATATCCGAATAGAAATGTTTTGACGCGAATTTTGTTCCAGGATCAGTGTGGCTAGCATATTCTCTCTTCTTACCTTCAATTTATACATGTAAACCACATCACACCTAATTAGAAATGTATTTCGTAGCTTACAACAAAGCCATCTAATATTATCGACCAATAACAGTGGCAATAAATGACGCAATCAAATTCTCCGCCCATTTTTCTTCTGTGAAACGTTGGCTTGCAAGCCAAACCAGTGACACGCTTTTCGTGCGCTATGCCACTTCTTGTTAATATTTCTAAACTCTGTGGTCACGGGTGAATAGGTTTTACAATATGGTCTTATTTGAATCAGCTTCAAGTTTAGAAGCCATCTGTGAGGTAAATCAATGATGGATATTGAAATTGAAATTTCTCAAAGGGTCGTTCAAGTTCAAGTTATCTGAAGTATAAATATGTCTTCTTTGAACGAGTTACTAGTCTGAAACCTTACTTTTATTATAAAATGCGAAAGTCTGTCTATATATCTCTCTGTTACGCTTTCATGGCTAAACCACTGGACCGATTTTGATAAAATTTGGTATAAATATAGTTAAGGATCAGGGGTCATACGTAGACTACTATTGGGCGCGATATAATACACGAGAAAAGCTAGTTACTCTATATTTCACCAAAATAAAATTATACACGAGAAAAGCTAGTAACTATATTTTACCAAAATAAAATTATTACTAAAACCATAGAATTATGAAATTGTGCGCGGTACAACAGGTATTTTTTATCTATAACTAGCGACCCGCCCCGGCTTCGCATGGGCATAGGAACATTCCTCTTGAATCACTCTATCTATAAAAAAAACCGCAGCAAAATCCGTGGCGTAGTTTTAAAGATTTAAGCATACAAAGGGACATAGGGACATAAAAAGCGACTTTGTTTTATACTAGTGTTGTGTTGTAGTGATGAAAACAAATCCTTTCGAACATAGAATCAGGCAAATTGTTTTTTAATCTATGCAGAGTCTGGCTTTATTAACTCATGAATGCATCTGTTTAAAACTAATAAAGACTTTATCATATCTAAATGCTGTCAATAAATAAACAATACCTATGGCAGGCAATAAATAATGCCACACAAAATAAGCCATTAATTAATTGTAAATGGCTTAAAACCAAAAACATATATGCGCGTGGGCATACGACCTTGACAATTGAGATGACTGTTTACTAGTTAATGCTATAGCTTTACTAACCACCTACTTGATCTTGTTATATTTATTACTAGCTTTCGCCCGCAGAAACAGTGCTTTTTCCTGAGATTAAAGGTTACCCTATGTCCTTCTCAATAATCCTAGCTATGTGTATGCGAAATTTCAGAAAGATTGGTTCAGTAGATAGGGCGTGAAGCGGTAATAAATACAAACTCACTTTCATATTTATAATATAGTTGGGATTGTTATAAGGATGCCGAAGACTGGACGAAGTGGAGGAGAAAGCAGCCAGCCGAGGAAGAAATCTATGAGAGAGAGACAGCTTTTGTTGGTGTTAACCATTTTGACGTGTAAATAAAATTCCTTAAATATGATCGAAATTTATTACTAAGTTTTCTTGTCGACTGAAGATCGTTGGTTCTAGGTTCATAGAATTTATATATATTCATGACGTGTGGGGCTATAAGCTCAATGGAACTTTCAAACCCAGGTTTCTGAGTTTTTCAAAATCATCTCTCGGTCTCTGACTTTGTTTCTTTTACGACCACCAGATGGCAGCCGGGTTCATCGACTTAACGTACCTTCCGAAGCAAGAAATCAACTTTATTACCAGACAGTCAGGTGATTCACGCCTGCAATGTCCTAACCAAACTAAAAACCACTAAACAAAGTATGCATCTCTTAGGAATCGTACTCACGACCCCCGGATCTACAGGTAAACGCCTTAACCACTTGACCACCGAGGCAGTCTACCAGACAGTCAATTTTAGATTTTTATTTATTTAGATTGGTCTAGTAACAAAATACTTATATATTTTTATCTTACTTTTATACAAACTACCAGGAACCCGCCCCGGATTCGCATGGGCATTAAAACTTCCTCTTGAATCACTCTATCTATTAAAATAAATCGCATCAAAATCCGTAGCGTAGTTTTAAAGATTTAAGCATACATAGGGATATAGGGACAGAGAAAGCGACTTTGTTATATATTATACTAGCTGTTGCCCGCGGCTCCGCCCGCGTGTAGGTCGCTTTTCGCGTAACTTGTGGAAACTACAACTATCCAGACCTATAGTTAAATCTATAGTATCCTATTCACGTGCCAATTTTATAAAGCCATTACATTGCTACGATATCAAACTGAAAATATTAACATTCATACTATCACATCTTTGTCTCTAAAAGAGTAGACGCAGCCTATTACAGGGTCATTTGGACCTAAAAGCCACTCCTAAAGTTATAGTGGGCGTGAAAAGTGGAGAAAATCTCAATAAAAAGTGATAAGTTCGTTAAATTAAACCTTACGACACGAACGTATGTTCCGTCAAACAACAACTGAACTGACTTGCCGATTTGATTATTTTTTAAACCAAAGCCAATCCAAACCAACCAATCAATTGAAATAGCTTACAATACAACACGACCGATAAACAAACCAACCAATAGAACTAAATCAACAACCAAATTTTTTTTTAAATAATTCAATTTAATTGCCGTAAGGAAAAATTTCAATCTGCTATACCATATGCGAAAAAATAATTAAAATAAAGTCAGCGCCATCTATTGATATTTTATGTGACTAAATTATACGCCCACACACATTCAATGTTTTATTTTATTAAAATTTAATAGAGACTGCAGTGTGTTTTTTTCTTTATTGATATCGATAAAACAAAGTAGAAATTCTAGCTTTATCTAAATTAAAAACGTTTATGTAAACCGCATTCAACTCTGTTTAAAAGTTTTGAAGCAGTGCTAGAAGTAAACTTCAACTGACCATAACTTCTTTTTCCCTTAACCGATTTTGACGAAACATAGTTTTGACAACGCTCCTAATTATATGTAATCCACCTGTGAAAACCGCGTTCAAATCTGTTGAGTAGTTTTGAAGTTATAACGTAACAGAGAGACAAAAATTCCAAAAATTGTTTTTTTTTTGGTTTCTGTTACTCTTCTTTAATCGCTCCGTATCAGTTTTTTAGAAAAATATTTAATGTATAGACACTCGATTTTTACTGTCCTATTATTTGTATAGATAGATAAGTACAAAATACTGATATATTAACGGACTTAACGCTAAGAGCATTCTCTACCAGTCAACCATTTGATTAATCTTCTTCTTCAATGTCGTCAATGACAAACTATTAGATTTGATTTGATTGGGGTTGCGATAGGTATCGTTTATCCGGAAATAAATTTGCAAATGAATTTATTCGTTCCTTTTCAAAATTAAAATAAAAAAGAAAATAATTCTAGAAAACAAATAAAAAACGAAAACAGAAAATTATTGTTTGTGGCAGGATTCGATCCAGCTACTTCCAGCTATTTCTTGAAACATTTCTTTATTAAAATATTAAAAGCAAAAATATGTATAGAATTCTAAAAAACTAATACAAAACGAAAAAATAGTAAGTAAAAAAAAGTCATGTTTAGCAGGATTAGAACCCTCTATTCAAAAAAATAATCCGCGACCTCTACCGATAGGCCAACATGCGTTGTTAGTAATTGGCGAAATTTCAAATGGAATTTGTCTATAGGTACGCAAATTCACCCCTTTTTTGGATGTAAGGGTTGAAATTGTGAACAACCCTTGTACTAAGTTTCCTAATTTTAAGTTTCCTATGTTTGTAGTTAAGTGTACATGAATTAAATAAATAAATAAACACTTTCTTATGTGGGCAGTATATAGTATAATGAAGACACTAACCAAATTTCACGTTTATGGCTTTTATAGTTTCGGTTTTGTGATGATAAATTAGTTAACCTCCCCCTTTTTACCCCTTTAGAGGTTGAATTTCAAAAAACGCTGAAACACGCCATTAGTTATTTTTGTTGAGAAGCATTCTTGCCAAGTTTCAAGTACATCAGTGAAGATTTTAATTTTTTTTATACAAATTTTGTCTTCAATTTTAACCCTTTTAAGGGTCTAATTTTGAAAAATCCTTTCTTATCTGAGCACTACGCATTAACATAAAACATCGGTCCAAATTTCAAGTTTATAGCTTTTATGGTTTAGGCTGGGCGTTGATTTATCAATTGCCCTTGTTCTTTTATATATATAGAACTTGAAATTATATTAATCTACTAACTAATTAGAAATGAATACAAATATACTTAAAGACCTACAATTTATTTGAGAAACCTTACAATATATTTAAGATATGCAACTAACTTATGGAAAATAACACAAAGATTTACATATTTTCAAACTACTATTCGAAATCCGGAATCCGGAAAAATACTTTTCAAATTTAAATTAAACGAATCGATGAGTAGCCCAAAACGCAGACATTAAACTATACATACAATATAATGCCGCAATTACCACTCCATGATCCAATCAATTCCAATTTAATTTAATTTTATTATTTTATATTTAGCAGGTACCAAATCGTCTAAACACACAATCAAATCGTTAGAAAAGCAAAAACATTTTTATTTTATTTTGAACTCTCAATTACTACACATGATGATTAAATGCGAACGAAAAACCATATCGACTTTTAAAATGTATGGTGGCGCCATCTATTGACACATTACTGAACTCATAATATTAACAAATAAATAAAACCTTTGCACTCTATCTTCTATTATGTATTGTATCCTATTACAATATGTTGTGTACATACAATACAATACAAAATATTATACCAAGACATTTTCAATTTTAATTCCATGTATCTCACTTCAAAAATGACAAAGTTTCATACAAACTGGCAACCCCTATTTCACCCCTATAGGGATGTAATTTTCAAAATCAGATTGATGCATTATTATTTTTTACCAATTACAAATTCAAACTAAAAATTTCATGTGTCTCACTTCAATAATGACAAAGTTTCATACAAAATGGCAACCCCTATTTAACCCCTTTAGGGATGTAATTTTCAAAATCTGATTGGTGCATTATTATTTTTTACCAACTTCAAATGTAAATTAATAATTTCATGTATCTCACTTCAAAAATGACGAAGTTTCATACAAACTGGCAACCCCTTTTTACCCCTTTAGGGATAAAATTCCCAAAAGTCCTTTCTTAGCGGACGTCTCCTAGTCACAATCTACCTTCCTGCCAAATTTCATCTTCATCGGCTCAGCAGTTTTGGAGATTTCGTGATGAGTGAGTGAGTGTTTTTCGCTTTTATTATATACTAGCTGTTGCCCGCGGCTCCGCCCGCGTGTAGGTCGCTTTTCGCGTAACCTGTGGAAACTACAACTATCCAGACCTATAGTTAATTCTATTGTATCCTTTTCCCGTGCCAATTTTATAAAGCCATTACATTACTACGATATCATTAAATATTAGGGCCACTTCTTTCTCAAATACCGTTTTTAAAATCAATAGGAATCATCAGTATTAAACAGTCGTAAAATTCTGAAAATAATATATGTTTTTAGTTGAGGATCTAGCAAAGTGAAATTCGCTTACAGTAACTAACAGTAACAATATCAGACAAAATTCGCTCGATAGAAAAATCAAAGTTGCCTCCTTTGGAAGTTTATTTTCAATACTATGCCTAAAATAATAAACTTATTGTCCTGCTTTTTATACCAGCCTTTAGATAAAGTATTTATATAGTGAAAATCGCTGAAGTAGATGTTGTAGTGTTATTTTCCCAAATATGATGTCTAAATGCCTACAAAATGAGTGAGCGCCGCGACTACGCGGCTTACGAACAACGTACCTTCAGAAGAAGGAGCCCTTAACATTCATACTATCAATCTTTGTCTCTAAAAGAGTAGACGTAGCCTATTACAGAGTCATTAGGACCTAAAATCCACTCCCAAAGTTTTAGTGGGCGTGAAAAGTGGAGAAAATCTCAATAAATAGTGATAAGTCAGATAAATTAGTCCTTACGACACGACCGTATGTTCCGTCAAACATTGATTTGATTATTTTTTAAACCAAAGCCAAACCAAACCAACCAATCAATTCAAATAGCTTACAATACAACACAACAAACGACCGATAAACAAACCAACCAATAGTACTAAATCAACAGCCAAATTTTTTTTTTATTAATTAGAATTAAATGCTGCCGTAAGGAAAAATTTCAATCTGCTATTAAAATAAAGTCAGTGCCATCTATTGATATTTTATGTAACTAAACCATACGCCCACAAACATTCAATGTGTTATTTTATTAAATTTTAATAGAGACTGCAGTGTGTTTTTGTCTTTATTGATATAAGTAGAAATTCTAGCTTTATCTAAATTAAATACGTTTATGTAAATCGCATTCAACTGTTTAAAAGTTTTAAAGCAGTGCTTGTAGTAAACTTTAAATGACCATAACTTCTATTTCCCTTAACCGATTTTGATGAAACAAAGATTTTACAACGCTCCTAATTATATGTAATTCACCTGTGAAAACAGTGTTCAAATCTGTTGAGTAGTTTTGAAATTATAACGCACCACACAGACAGAAAGACAGACAGACAAAAATTGCAAAAATTGTTTTTTTGGTTTTTATTCCTCTTCTTTAATTGCCCCGTAGAGGTTTTTTAGAAAAATATTTAATGTACAGACACTCGATTTTTACTGACTTATTATATGTATAGATAGATAAGTACAAAATACTTTTATATTAACGGAATTATTGTTTGTGGCAGGATTCGATCCAGCTACTTTCTAGAAACATTTCTTTACTAAAATATTTAATAAAAATAGACTTCTAAAAAATTAATACAAAACAAAAAAAGGGTAAAACAAAAGAAGTGATGTCTAGCAGGATTCGAACCCTCTACTAAAGAAAATGATCCGCGACCTCTACCGATAGGCCAACATGCTTTGCTTGATACTGCCGAAATTTCAAATGGGTTTTGTCTATAGGTACGCAAATTAACGCATTAAAAGTTTTAAAGCAGTGTTTGAAGTAAATTTTCAATCGACCATAACTTCTTTTTCCCTTAACCGATTTTGACGAAACAAAGTTTTGACAACGCTCCTAATTATATGTAATCCAATTGTAAAAACCGCGTTTAAATCCGTTGAGTATTTTCGAAGTTATAACGTACCAGACAGACATACATACATACATACAGACAGACAAAAATTCCAAAAACTGTCTTTTTGGTTTCTGTTACTCTTTTTTAATCGCACACAATCAGTTTTTTTGAAAAATATTAAATGTACAGACACTCGCATTTTAGTGTCTTATTATATGTATTGATTATATTATATAGTGATATAAACATTTGATATTCAAATGTGTAAGAGCCGGTTATAACATAATACCGAGTAACGAATTTAATACGCAACATCTGAGTAAACGAAAATTTATTTGTTTGACTTACCCCGAGCTTCAGAGCTTACAAGCTTACTGAATGGAAGTCAAGGTTATTTTGTTACTAACGTGAACGCTTCTAAAAGTGTTTACGAATTGTTAAATCGTTGATTTCTTTGAATCGGCGAAAAAGTCGACATTTTAATTAGGTAGCGAAAATCGAAAATGGTTAGTCTAATTTTTATGAAGATGATTGATCTGTAAACAATTTCGAGGAATCAATAAAAACTTGGAATCTTGTGGTTTATACCCTAGAGTGTGCCTACAACTTTTAACAGTTGTTATAGCTTCCTTATACTTACTTTTAGATAATGAATAAGGATTCTTAAAGACAATGTAACCATCTTGGTATTAATCGCCTTATTGGAACTATACGAGTATGAAGTACAGTATAGTACTAAAAACAATTGTCTTATACATACTTACATATCATTACGCCTGTCTTCCGCAAGGATAGGCAGAGACTTGAGATTTCCATTGGCTACGATCTTACATACTCCCTCGCTTCCTCCACACTCATCACTCAATAGTATATTAGTATTTGACCAGCTGACTGACTCAACTAGCAAGTGTTTCGTGATCTAACTAACATATTCACGGCTGGGAATACGGTTAAATAAGAGTGAAACTACAATACAACAATGTGAGCAGAGTTCTTGGAAAATATTCCCTTACTATAACCAGGTTTCCGATCACTATATTTGGCTACAATTGATAAAGGAACATGAGTCAGATTCTTGTATCATTCATGAAACGGAGACGCCCAAAACGGGGACAAATCATTATCATCATACTAATTGCTACCAAATTACATATGCATTGCATACAAATGCATACAATTACTCATGAATCATAACCATTAAAGTTTACCGTAATAACGAGCTGTTCCTTATTCTGGTTAAATTAGTTCCTACTTCAGTAACAAAGACATTTTTACATTATATTATGAGGTGGACACAAATCAACTGAAAATATTTTAAGGCCAGATGTAGTTCTATTTATTGCGAATGAAATTATAATATTTTCATTGCATTTCGTTAGCGCAACTAAATGTTGTGCTACGAGAAATGTTCACCTTATAAGCTTTATAGCTACACTAGCTGTTCCCCGCGGTTTCACCTGCCCGCTTTAAACTTTTTCAAAAATTAGGTTATCAGAAGAAAAAAAAGAAATTTGTGTTTTATAATTATAATTATAATTGGAAACAAAGAAACTCTTCAGCTTATAGCTCAGCTCATAGATATATAGCTGAATTTTAATATATTTTTGATGTACATACTCAAATGTCTATTTCAAATAGTTCAATATTTATTTATAAATATAACCACTTTTATCTAACGGTGCTCAAAAAAATATCGTTCAAGAGCTTAGATGGGATCCACTTGAAGTATTTGATTAATCCCCTTGTAAGGGCTCTCCACTTTAACTTTATAGCTTTCTGTGATGACAAGGAAGTGGAGTAATATCAATTAAAATATGGTTTTGATCCTTGTACATAGCTAAATATAAGCCGCAGGCGTTGCCCTGCAAGTAGTCTTCTATGAGCTTGTTCTAAAGTATACTACAAAGGTAGTAGGTATATTTTAGAACAATCTCATGCATGAGACACTATACGACTGCAATACGAAGTAAAATTTGTTATCTCACATCCCAATACATCAAATTAGGAAATGCCAGTCTCTATTCAACCGCTATTACATATTTCTAAGAAAAACACTTTAAATAATTTTCGTAATCCCCTTTGAAAACACTTTATTTTTAAACCACAATTGATACACTCACTATAAACTCGACAGGACAGAATGCGGTAGAGGCGGGACACGACAGCAAGTGCATTATGATTTGGGTACTGCAGCACCGACACTATCATCATCAGAATACATACATACATAAATACATACATATAATCACGCCTAGAGCCATAAGACCTTAGGCCACGTTTAGCATAAAGGTAGTTGAAACAGGAAATCAATAGTGATGGGCTGCTAGCCGCATCGCCTATGTCATGATTCGGCGATTCCCTCAGACGACTTTTACGACTTGCGCGGGAAGAGAAGCAGCTGGTACATTCTATTTTTTTCTTTTTCTCCCAGACCAGCATGGAAGTACCAGACTACTCTCACTTATTCCGCAACTCCTGACTTCTGCCGACCCTACACGAAGTCTGTTAATGCTGATGCCAGTAGCGACTATGAAAATAATAAATTTAGTTTCCTTTGTAAAAATTACTAAAAACCGGCCACTTTAGATACTTTTTGTAAAGGTTTTTAAAGCGGATAGTATTTCAATGACTTTCGAGGTTCTAATTTAAATGTTACTTAAGAATACTAGCAAAAAAGTTGCGCGAGGATTTCTGATAATCTCACTTACAGAAAGTGAATTAATTTTTCTGTTTTATCAAGGTCTCTAGCGCTGGTAGCAGCCCTTAGTGAAGTGCAAGTGCGCCATTGTTGGAGTACTTTCGCAACGACAAAAAACCCTTTTTTCTTCAACTTCTAACATCTGCCGTCTTCCCTAATCTTTTAAGTGATCTTCATATAGTCCAGCATGCCTTGCATCCATAATGTATTGCACTGAAGTTGAAACTAGTTAGAAACCTTCAATTTGGTCATTGTTTCAGCTTCGCTTTGTCTTTCCTTAGCAAATAGGCGAGTCGGTTAGTCTTTGTATTTAACTATGTAATATTCATTAGTAATATTCTAGACTGTACTAGGGCTTGTGTAAATTCGGTTGACTGGTTATGAAACGTACATTAATCTTAGATGAATATTAAGATGAATATAATATAGTGGCTATAACTATTTACGTTTAGTACTAAATCATGGGTGGGATAGTTAATGTCAACATGTAATTATTTTTTAGCCTACTTTTAATGTGTCCCACTGCTGGGCAAAGGCCTCCCCCTCTTTCTCCACTTATCCCTATCCATGGAAACCTCTGACCCCCTGTTCAAAAAGTTGTCGAGATCGTCACGTCACCACCTCCTTGCTCTGCCTCTATTTCGCCGGTCGTCCGGTATCCAAAAATTGGTCATTGCTGCCCACCTTTCTGTAAAATATTAACAATTAAAATATCAACACCGAAGTATTAACAATTTAATATCTCAAAGAATCAAAATACCATTAAAGTACAACTCAAAGGGTTCAAAATGTCACAAATTGACAACAAATCATTCAATGACTTAGACCATAAAAGGCATATCATCTTGGTTCGATTCCCACGGGATGCATAGTTTGTTGATCGTACAAGGAAACACGTTAAGGCCAAGAGATGTTTCGAAGAACCAGGGTCTGCAGGGTCAATTGTAATTGTAACCCACACGATATGAATATATACAGAATAATATTAAAAACATGTTGGACATCATATTGGTAATTAACAGTCCTTCGCTAATTAAATAAGACTATCTTCATTGTAAGCCATAGAATAGAAATAGAATAGAAAATCTCTTTATTGCACCAAACAATTGTTTTCATTTTTTTTTAAACTAGGTTAGGTAAAATATACCCTGCTTAGGATCCGTACAGATAATTTCAAAGGAGATGCTATTAGATATGTTACAATGTCAGACAAACCCGGGTTGCGGATTGCGTTTATTACACTAATGAATTTTGTCATTGTGCAAATGTTAGCAGTGCTAAGACAATAAATATAAAATGTTATGGTTTGCCTGAACATACAAACCATCACCAAAATTCCTTATAAGCCCAGCCTTCTTGATCTAACACCGTAAAAGTATAAAAAAAATCAATACATAACAGACCTTCACGAATTCTCAGGTCAATGCACGCACCAGAAGCTATTTCATCTGTTTGCCTTGTTTATTTACAAAAACTCAAAGGGATAATACAACTGGGACATTTGTCTAAACAAAACCCAAATTTTGTTTTCAAAATACAGATTTTTTGTAAGGGATCTCTTCAAATACAATGTTTGCGTTATGTCAAGTTATACATTTATATGTCTTTAGCGTACAAGTTAATTTAGATGAACACCTATCACTGCTGCATTGTTATTCTGTTCTTATATAGCACTATTACTTCCATATTACTTCCATGAAATTTGTTTAGAGTTGTAGAAACATTTTGAACTAAAAGAAACAAAAATGTTTGATACCGAAAAAGAAATAGAGGCCATGGCATAAAAACTTTTTTCTGTTCATGACTTCTCAAAAGTAAGTCCTTAATGCGAAAGTATTACTTTTTCTGTCCAACCTAGGGTAGACCTTTTTTTACCTAAACTACGGAAAATGGGACTTTCATAAGGCTATTAAAGCATATATACTAGTGGTTCTGTGAACAGTAGACCTCGCGAACCTCATCCGTGAACCCCCTTTTCGTTTTTTTTATTACTCTATATAGAGTATATATACGTATTTCTTATTCTGTTAATTTTTTCCCTCGTATATTCTCAAAAGGATTTTTTCTATATTTTATTATTTTGCCATATTATCCTATTCTGGTCAGACGGTCATAATATACAATCATATAAAAACAAAAAAATAAAAATAAAAATAAAAATAAAAATAAAAATAAAAATAAAAATAAAAATAAAAATAAAAATAAAAATAAAAATAAAAATAAAAATAAAAATAAAAATAAAAATAAAAATAAAAATAAAAATAAAAATAAAAATAAAAATAAAAATAAAAATAAAAATAAAAATAAAAAAAAATAAAAATAAAAATAAAAATAAAAATAAAAATAAAAATAAAAATAAAAATAAAAATAAAAATAAAAATAAAAATAAAAATAAAAATAAAAATAAAAATAAAAATAAATGACCGAAAACGAATTCAAAGCGCAAAGTTGTAAATTAACAAGTACCATGCGGCCAGTGGTATAAGCAATATAACAAATAGCACTTCCCCCATTTTTGCCCCCATTTTCCTTCCAATCAAAAAACACTCTCGACAAAAAATTGCAAATAAATCAAGGAACTCGTGTGTCAAGTTTCATTAAGATCCGTTCGTAAACAACGTCACAGAAAACTTTCCCCCTTTTTTCCCCCCTTTTCCCTCCAATCAAAAAAAACTCTCGACAAAAAATTGCAAATAAATCAAGGAACACGTGTACCAAGTTTCATTAAGATCCGTTCAGAAATGCGACCTCTAGCCCGGAACAAACAGACAGACAGACAGACAGACAGACAGACAGACATCCGGACAAAAGCAAAATTTGCCAGTCTCGAAATGGAGACTCTCGCTCGCTTCGCTCGCTCGGTCAACTAGCATTAGTATGCCGATATAAAAGTTATAAGTACTAACAAAAATAGGTACTTTTCCTGCTTTCGCCAATTGCAAATAACTGCCGGCCGGCGCCCACCCGTAGTAACACACCACGCGATGGGCGCGTGGTGTGTTAGTCTCTTACTCTTCCAAAGACGAAAAAAGTATTCTTTTTTCTAGTTTTCGGCAAGTAGTCAAACATAAAAATAATGACCAAAAAATATAATGTAGAGTAAATATTAAGGCATTACATTTTAGATAACCCTATGCTTTAGATATAAAGCTATATGGATTAGGATCTGTGGGCTTAGGATGAATGTAATACACTAGTGGTTCTGTGAACAGTAGACCTCGCGAACCTCATCCGTTAACCCCCTTTTCGTTTTATTTATTACTCTATATAGAGTATATACAGGTATTTCTTATTCTGTTAATTTTTTCCCTCGTATATTCTCAAAAGGATTTTTTCAATATTTTTTTATACTTATATAAAAATAAAAATAAAAATAAAAATAAAAATAAAAATAAAAATAAAAATAAAAATAAAAATAAAAATAAAAATAAAAATAAAAATAAAAATAAAAATAAAAATAAAAATAAAAATAAAAATAAAAATAAAAATAAAAATAAAAATAAAAATAAAAATAAAAATAAAAATAAAAATAAAAATAAAAATAAAAATAAAAATAAAAATAAAAATAAAAATAAAAATAAAAATAAAAATAAAAATAAAAATAAAAATAAAAATAAAAATAAAAATAAAAATAAAAATAAAAATAAAAATAAAAATAAAAATAAAAATAAAAATAAAAATAAAAATAAAAATAAAAATAAAAATAAAAATAAAAATAAAAATAAAAATAAAAATAAAATTAAAATTAAAAATAAAAATAAAAATAAAAATAAACGTCTGACCAAAACAAATGACCGAAAACGAATTCAAAGCGCAAAGTTGTAAAAGAACAAGTACCATGCGGCCAGTGGTATAAGCAATATAACAAATAGCAAACTTCCCCCATTTTTGCCCCCATTTTCCTTCCAATCAAAAAACGCTCTCGACAAAAAATTTCAAATAAATCAAGGAACACGTGTGTCAAGTTTCATTAAGATCCGTTCGTAAACAACGTCACAGAAAACTTTCCCCCTTTTTTCCCCCCTTTTCCCTCCAATCAAAAAAAACTCTCGACAAAAAATTGCAAATAAATCAAGGAACACGTGTACCAAGTTTCATTAAGATCCGTTCAGAAATGCGACCTCTAGCCCGGAACAAACAGACAGACAGACAGACAGACAGACAGACAGACATCCGGACAAAAGCAAAATTTGCCAGTCTCGAAATGGAGACTCTCGCTCGCTTCGCTCGCTCGGTCAATTATATATAAATAGCATACCTATGTATGGGCAGAGCTCTTGCAAACAGCCTCTAATCACAATCTCCAAATAACTATATAAAAAGAAACAAAATTGTAGGTAGGCATTGTAGGTGCTGAAATTATTATAAAACGCGTGAAAGTTTTGGCAGATTCTTTATTAATAAAAAAAATGCATACATTCATGACATCATTCAATGACATGTTTGGGTTTCCAACTCACTTTTACTTGACCAAATAGGTTTCCGAGACATAGAAGGAAATGCATAGAAATGTTTGGTCAGAAGTGTTATTCGTAAATATTGACGGTGTGAAGTCAGTATGATAAATCTGTTAAGACCTATTGTGCAAACAATGACTATAGAAGAGAAATTTTATTCTGAAATAAGATTCTATCTCATAATAAAGAATAACATTACGCAAGCCGGATTACAAGCAATACAAATCTTAAACAATTTCAGAATCAAACTAAGATCTTGCATTAGGATGCAATCGGTAAGGTGTTCTAATAAGAACGCGAATAAATAAATATAAATATATAGAGACAAATCATATTGTATGGATGTCAGACTTGGACCCTTAAAGAGGATCTTAGAAGGCGCATATAGGCTTTTGAGATGTGGACTTACAGGGGCAAGCTTTCTATTAGCTGGACTGACAGGGTGACTAACGTCAAAGTTCTGAAACGAATTGGTCAAAATGTACTCTCATTGAATCTCATGCTTACTGTTAAACGGCGAAAAGTCTCATATTTTGGTTATATTCTTCGACATCAAAGATACAACCTCTTACAACTCATAATGATGGGTGAAGTTGCTGGAATGAGGAAAGTTGGAAGAAGGAACAAATCTTGGTTGCGGAACATGCGAGAGTGGACCGGGATAGCAAGCGCAGCGGAGCTACTCTGAAGAGCTGAAGAAAAGGAAGACTTTAACAGACTAATCGCTAACCTTCACTAGTTGGAGAGGCACCCTTAGAAGAAGAAGAGAAACAAACCATACAGATTAAGCTAGCTTCAAAGTACGAGGAAGAGTGTTGTATTTGAACATAAATTAATGATGAAAAATATTTAGTTATTTTTCTACCGAAACAATTTTAAGTTTATCTAGTGCTACAAAAACGTTATAATAATCCAACATGTTATTTCAATGTCTATAATACAAAAAAAAATACTTGTCTGTATGCAATTTTCTACGAACGAATTAATCATAATATGTATGCATGCAATGAAGTCATAGCTATTGTAATTCATAGAGCGAGGGCCACTAACACCGCTGGTCACAACAAGCTAACAGCTGATGATAATTGGGGATTAGTCATTGCTTTAAAATTAGCGGGACTTTATGACGCTTCACCGACAGCGAATGTTGTACGAGACATAATAAAACCGGCTTTAATTACGATGGCTAAAATAACACAAATACAAATTGTAGGATCATTAATAAGATACGGTTTCACATAGATCACCTCACTTTTCATTCTTATTTATTTTTACCTTCAAACAATAAAGGCCGTATAGTTATTTCGGTGTAAATGGTTAGAAGGATAAGTAAATTAAAAGCCTCGTATGAAACTAGTTCAGAAACTCTCAAATTCTGAAGTTCCGAAATTCTTTAAACGGCCGAAGGGAAATATTGGTTAAATATCCAGCCACTAATAGGCAGATAACACTGGAAATAGCATAGAAAAGTGCTAAGATGAAAAAGAAAAAGAGTTTTGCCCTGGGAGATAAATACATAATGAAGCTGTTTAGAATGAAACCAAACAATTTAATAATGAAAATAAGTTTGTTAATGAAGATGTAGAAATAAGCCACACAACGACGTATTGTGTGATAAGATAATAAATTCAAGGATCCTGCTATACTGGCCTTAATGATTGTTCCAATGCACAACTGCAATTGAAATGGTTATAACGCCCTCGCATTTACGCCGATAGTATTATTTATATTTATAAGCAAAATAAATGTACTTAAAACATTTATTAATTTAATCCGGTTTATTCCCGGTCGTCCCCACCATGTCGTCCCCACTGGGGACGAGTGGGAAAAAAAAGTTTCGTTCGTCCCCAGTGGTGACGATTGGCACTTTTTATTTCCCACTCGTTCCGCTATAGACCGAGAGTTAAAATACAAGGGGGTTTCAATAAGAGATTTCACCGTTTGATAAAATGCTTTAATTACGCTTTTCTAAGCAAGACTGTCAATGGTTTTGATTGAAAGTATTCTTACTTCAGATAATCAACCTATTTTCAATTATTATTATTAATTGTAAATAAGTTGATTATCTGTTATACGCAGTTAAAAACTGTAAGAATTATTGTAAATAAGTTGATTATCTGTGATATGCACTGCAAGAATTATTGTAAATTCGTTAATACTGTACTAATTACCTCAATTTTTTAGTTACTTTCAATCACAATTTCATTGACAGTCTTGCTTAGAAAAGCGTTATTAAAGTATTTTAACAAACCGTGAAATCTCTTATTGAAACCCCCTTGTATTTTGACTCTCGGTCTATAGCGGAACGAGTGGGAAATAAAAAGTGCCAATCGTCACCACTGGGGACGAACGAAACTTTTTTTTCCCACTCGTCCCCAGTGGGGACGACATGGTGGGGACGACCGGGAATAAACCTTTAATCCAAGTAAATAAGACTTCTCGGGTCTGCTGGAAGAAATTTATAAAGAAACTAGCTGTTCCCCGCGGCTTCGCCCCGCGTGGGACTCGGTTATATCGCGCCCAAAAGTAGCCTATGTTTGACCTCAGGTCTTTAACTACATCCCTACCAAATTTCATCACAATCGGTCCAGCAGTTTAGCCGTGAAGAGGTGACAGACAGACAGACAGACAGACTTTCGCATTTATAATATTAGTATGGACAAGTAGCATCCTTGTACTTTTAAGTTTCCTATGTTTGTATTTGATTGTTAAATAAACAATAAATAAGATTGACCAAATAAAATAATTTTATCCGAAATCGTCAAGGGCCTTAGGCATTAGAATGTATATGTTCATAAAATTATAGTTAGTATATACTTGTTGGCGACGACTTTATATTGTTTGTAAGAAATGAGTAATTCTTATCTGACGAATGCGGTCAACGTGTTTTAATAGAAATATGATGTCAGATTCTATATTACTCGAATTTGAAATTTATTGAAATAATGGGTGGTCCAAGTATAAGAAATCAATTTTAATCAAGCTGATGTCGAGATTCAAATGAGTGTTAGAGTGACTTATTTATATTCTTTATGAATAAATGTATTTTCCTATATAGTGACGGTTATTATAAGAATATTATCGTACCCTTAATCATCTCTTGAGGTATTTAATATAGTTTTAAAATTATTGAATACAAAGCTAATGTTAGTGCAAGTAGGTTGGCCTCTATTATTAACGTTCGATTGTGTCACAAACTCGGTCGTAAATTCGAAAATAATGCGAGTTAGCAAACACACGACATTGCGTATGCGTCGATTTTAGCAAGTGAGTGATGTCACCGTTTTTTCAAAAGTAATCTGTTGTTTTCTATGGTATTGCTTGTTTGTTTTGTAGTCTTGAGTCGGATTGTATTTAATACAGATTCAGATATTAGGTAGTAATTCCCTTAAAACTTGTATATACCTCGTGTGTTCATAAGTTTTGAGACAAACTTTGTACTTAAAAAATAAAATAAAATATTACTGACATCTATTTATTTCTTTTTCCAATTTTGAATTTGGAATGTTAACTTTTAATTTCTTTGATTTTTAAATTAATTTCTTTCAAATTTGTCGTGATATAGGAAACAAAAGAATTATGTGCGGCCGTGATTTCGCTATTTAAGGTGGGGAAAAAAATAATAAAGATTTCCCGTGAGGTGAAAAATTTTGGTGTGAGCCGTAACTTCGTGTATTACACTATTAAACGATACAAGGAGTCAAGTTCTTTGCAAGATAGCCAAAGGAGTGGTCAGCCACGCTCTGTAAGGACGCCTGCGAACATCAATATCATCCGAGAGCGACTTTGCTGAAATCCATGTCGCACTCGGTAGAAACTCGCGCTTCAGACTTAAATTTCGCGCGTTTCATTCAACTGAATACTGAAATATGATCTTAAGGTAAAAGCGTATAGCCGCAGAAAAGTTCACTTCTTAAACGATCGCCTTCGTAAATTGCGACGCGAATGTTGTCCAATGCTGATAAGGAGACACGATGCGAGGAAGATACTCTTCACCGATGAGAAAATCATTACTGTCGAAGAAAAGTTTAACCGACAAAACAATAAAGTGTATACCAAAAGTAGCAAGGATGTTCCAGCTTCAGCACGGAATGTTTCGCGAACTCACCATTCGGCTAGTGTGATGGTATGGTGGGGAGTTTCGTATAAAGGTGTCACTCCGCTCCATTTATGCCAACAAGCCGTCAAGGTGAAAGCTAAGAATTATCAAAGTCACATTTTAGAGCATGTTGTGAAATCTCTGTCACATAGTTTATTTCACAACAAGGATTGAGTTTTCCAGCAAGACTCGGCGCCATGCCTTAAGGCAAAAACCACCCAAGCTTCGTTGAAGGCAAATGTGCCCGGCCTTCATCGCGACGAACGAATGGCCTTCCTCCAGCCCATCTCAACCCGCTAGATTATTTTTTATAGACTGAATTAGAGCTCAGGGCCTGCTGAAAGTCCCACCCAAACTTGGAGTCACTGAAGCGAACCCTTGTCCGAGAAGCAAAGCCAATTTCGCTGGAAAAGATTCGTGCCGTCATTGATGACTGGCCAAATCGTCTAAGGGCCTGTATTAAAAACAAGGGTGGTCATTTTGAATAATAATTGACCGAGCGAGCGAAGCGAGCGAGAGTCTCCATTTCGAGACTGGCAAATTTTGCTTTTGTCCGGATGTCTGTCTGTCTGTCTGTCTGTCTGTCTGTCTGTTTGTTCCGGGCTAGAGGTCGCATTTCTGAACGGATCTTAATGAAACTTGGTACACGTGTTCCTTGATTTATTTGCAATTTTTTGTCGAGAGTTTTTTTTGATTGGAGGGAAAAGGGGGGAAAAAAGGGGGAAAGTTTTCTGTGACGTTGTTTACGAACGGATCTTAATGAAACTTGACACACGTGTTCCTTGATTTATTTGAAATTTTTTGTCGAGAGCGTTTTTTGATTGGAAGGAAAATGGGGGCAAAAATGGGGGAAGTTTGCTATTTGTTATATTGCTTATACCACTGGCCGCATGGTACTTGTTCTTTTACAACTTTGCGCTTTGAATTCGTTTTCGGTCATTTGTTTTGGTCAGACGTTTATTTTTATTTTTATTTTTATTTTTAATTTTAATTTTATTTTTATTTTTATTTTTATTTTTATTTTTATTTTTATTTTTATTTTTATTTTTATTTTTATTTTTATTTTTATTTTTATTTTTATTTTTATTTTTATTTTTATTTTTATTTTTATTTTTATTTTTATTTTTATTTTTATTTTTATTTTTATTTTTATTTTTATTTTTATTTTTATTTTTATTTTTATTTTTATTTTTATTTTTATTTTTATTTTTATTTTTATTTTTATTTTTATTTTTATTTTTATTTTTATTTTTATTTTTATTTTTATTTTTATTTTTATTTTTATTTTTATTTTTATTTTTATTTTTATTTTTATTTTTATTTTTATTTTTATTTTTATATAAGTATAAAAAAATATTGAAAAAATCCTTTTGAGAATATACGAGGGAAAAAATTAACAGAATAAGAAATACCTGTATATACTCTATATAGAGTAATAAATAAAACGAAAAGGGGGTTAACGGATGAGGTTCGCGAGGTCTACTGTTCACAGAACCACTAGTGTATTACATTCATCCTAAGCCCACAGATCCTAATCCATATAGCTTTATATCTAAAGCATAGGGTTATCTAAAATGTAATGCCTTAATATTTACTCTACATTATATTTTTTGGTCATTATTTTTATGTTTGACTACTTGCCGAAAACTAGAAAAAAGAATACTTTTTTCGTCTTTGGAAGAGTAAGAGACTAACACACCACGCGCCCATCGCGTGGTGTGTTACTACGGGTGGGCGCCGGCCGGCAGTTATTTGCAATTGGCGAAAGCAGGAAAAGTACCTATTTTTGTTAGTACTTATAACTTTTATATCGGCATACTAATGCTAGTTGACCGAGCGAGCGAAGCGAGCGAGAGTCTCCATTTCGAGACTGGCAAATTTTGCTTTTGTCCGGATGTCTGTCTGTCTGTCTGTCTGTCTGTCTGTCTGTTTGTTCCGGGCTAGAGGTCGCATTTCTGAACGGATCTTAATGAAACTTGGTACACGTGTTCCTTGATTTATTTGCAATTTTTTGTCGAGAGTTTTTTTTGATTGGAGGGAAAAGGGGGGAAAAAAGGGGGAAAGTTTTCTGTGACGTTGTTTACGAACGGATCTTAATGAAACTTGACACACGAGTTCCTTGATTTATTTGCAATTTTTTGTCGAGAGTGTTTTTTGATTGGAAGGAAAATGGGGGCAAAAATGGGGGAAGTGCTATTTGTTATATTGCTTATACCACTGGCCGCATGGTACTTGTTAATTTACAACTTTGCGCTTTGAATTCGTTTTCGGTCATTTATTTTTATTTTTATTTTTATTTTTATTTTTATTTTTATTTTTATTTTTATTTTTATTTTTATTTTTATTTTTATTTTTATTTTTATTTTTATTTTTATTTTTATTTTTTTTTATTTTTATTTTTATTTTTATTTTTATTTTTATTTTTATTTTTATTTTTATTTTTATTTTTATTTTTATTTTTATTTTTATTTTTATTTTTATTTTTATTTTTATTTTTATTTTTATTTTTATTTTTATTTTTATTTTTATTTTTATTTTTTTGTTTTTATATGATTGTATATTATGACCGTCTGACCAGAATAGGATAATATGGCAAAATAATAAAATATAGAAAAAATCCTTTTGAGAATATACGAGGGAAAAAATTAACAGAATAAGAAATACGTATATATACTCTATATAGAGTAATAAAAAAAACGAAAAGGGGGTTCACGGATGAGGTTCGCGAGGTCTACTGTTCACAGAACCACTAGTTATATTTTATTGTTGATTATTATCTACTTAATGTTTACTAAAAATTTTTGAAATATAAGTTTATTATTAAAAAAGTTATGCAACTTTTAGTTCGTCTCAAAACTTATGCACACACGAGGTATAGGTACCTATTAAAATATTACATATTAAAAATGTTTACTCAATAGGTATAAAGAGTAAAGTAGATTAAAGTAAGCGGTTCCAAATTGATCTATTCTACTTGCCTTATAAAGTTGTAAGGTAAGTTGTTTTAGCATAGGGTACTAATGGTTTTGTCCTAAAAGTCAACTAGACCTCATGTCTGTGATGTCTTTTATTTTAGTCTATGGGAATAAGAATACAACCCTTTTTACTTTTCTTGTCATCATAACTTTGTCAAGTATCAGAGGTCACGTATACATTACTTTCTGTGCATTCAAAGAAACTTTTTTTATTTTGTGTCAGTTCCATTTGAGTAAATACTCACGCACATCTAGCGTCACAAATATTGTTCTAATTGCTTCTCCTTAGCTTGAACTTAAGTAATATGCGATTTCTGTTTGTACACTTTATTAGTAAATCCCACGCCACTTAACGTTTTTAAGACAAAGGTTTCAACACCGATGCATTCACACTTGTTATTGATTGCTAGACGCATACAGATAGTGTTTATAAATAACACATCGCCTACATCATCATCTTTGTAGACCACAGTAGAGTAAAGCGTGGTATAGAAATATTTTATTTGATACATAATAAGACCCAGTTAAATCGCATAATATCTTAAATTTGATTAACTTGTTGGATGCTAATGAAGATTATATGGAGGCGACTGTGATTTATGCTGCACTTGAGCAAAGTTAGGTACAAAAAAATTGAGATCCATAAAAAGTAATCTGTAGACCAGTTTCTTAAACGATCTCCTAGCTTTTTATGTAGAAAGATGAAGATGAATTACTTACAGAAGCCGAAGAATTAGATAAGAAAAGCAAAAGAGCGAATGAAGTGGCGTTAAATTAATGAGTCAAGATGTAGCTCAGTTGAGTCGTATAGACTTGTGCATTTTATTTGTGTGTCAGTAGCCAATAATGGTGTAAGATTTTTAGATCAACAGTGATATTGAGATACTAAGCCAGTAGACCTCCCAGTACTTCCAAAAGTTGTTGTTTTCATGACAGACAAAATCCTATTTTTGGTTTATTATAATTCCATATTTTAAAAAGCCCTTTTCAAGCTTATAATCCGATGTATACGTCAATTGTTGATGTTGTCAATTATGGTCTTGGAACCTCTATATTCTTGGGGCTCAGGATGATGTTGGGGCTTGACCTCACCCTGCGTTCCAGAGATGTGCATCGCTTCCTCATTGCATAGAAATTAAATCTACATGATGACCCTAACCCCTTCTGGTTAGGGTTTTTATAAATAATACCACGTGTGATCGATACAGGGTCTATATTAAGACTGCTCATACAATATAATTCGCTTACTCTCTTTGGTTAGTTGTTTCCATTATTCTATAGCTTTTATCTATTGCGACCTATATATGGTGGCTGTTTTAGCTTCTGTAAACATACCTGAAGCACTACAGAAATTGAGGAGCGCCATCAGCACCCTGGATGTATTGGTATATTGGACGCGAAGGATGCAGGATTAAGAGTAAGTATTTGTAATTTATATCGAGGATAAACAATTTCCTGGAAGTTATTGGATTTCGCTTGGAATTTGATCTCGTCTTAGAACTTCGGTCAGATAACGAACTTTGCGAAATCCCGCTCAGATGCGGTTTCAAAACAAGTCTATAGCTTCAAACTGAGGTTTGTGTGATGTGTTCAGACTTTAGCTTTCCTTTAAAATTTCTGAAAATCTCTTCTAAACGTTAAATAACCCGAAACAAAAAATAGGTATTATAAAATTCATATGGACAGCTCCTAAACGAATAAATCGATTTTGACATAGTTATCAATTTGTTTCAATTGTGACCAGGTTGAGATATTTCTAGGGTATTATTTATTTGTTTTATTTTATAGTTGATGCCTAGTCTAAGCCCTTTTTGTTTTTTTTTTTTTATTTAGACCTAAAAGTTTTAACTGTGCGTTAATGGTTTGTCGAGATAACCGGTTTTATATCCATAGTTATATTACTATTCATAGTAAACTTATGGATATAAGTTGACAGCAACAGTTTGCTGCAAGATAGACGCAGACAGAGATATGTGGAGAAGGATCGCAAAAGTATCGTCCATGAAGCTGTAGCGACTGCGAGACACTCGCCACTTATATCAAACCTCAACCTAACATTTGGCAATGGCTGCGCGCGCACTGAAAAACATCGACAGATCGCGGCCGTCTTCATTCGTCGGTTCGCTACGACATAATGTGCGTCTCTGGTGTCGATATTCTAATATTGTAAATTGTGTTATAATAATATATCTTTATCTGTATAAACTAACTTATTTTTCTATAAAGTTCCTTTCTATGCCTTCTCCGCTCTCTATCAACTACTGCTTCGCCTGATTCCTACTGCTACACTAGCTGCACATCGTGTGCGACTGAATGCCGATTTTGCTAGAAGTTGGTTTAGTGGAAACCCACACGCCACCTTCTACAAAACAATCCAATCTGTATCGACCATACGACTCTCAATTAAGAGTGTACGACTAAGAAGAGATAAGTTTATGGATATAACAAATATGTAGACAAGACGTTATTAATAAATTTATCTATCTTAAAACAAACGCTCTTGTTTGGAGTTCATTGACTTGATGCGGTGCATAATGTCTTAGCTTCTACATCGTAATATTACATGATCCATCTATATTTAGATATTAGAGATCTCTGTTTCAGTCACTCATTAATTGATCTTTTTATTGTTCACGGAAGCTGAAGATGCAACCAGGAAACACGCTCGGATAAAGAAAATCCCACCAAAAACATAAATGTAAAAAACGAGAGCCAAGTTCAATACAAAAATTATGCTTGGCGGTGAGCTTCGCCGCAAAAAGAATGGCGATCTAAATGAGTGCCAAGTTCTTTGCAAAATCGAAATATGTTTTTATAGGAACAAAATAACATTATGAACAAGTATTAAACTCTATTTCTTTGCTTTATTAGATACCTATAACAATTGCTGTTATTTAAAAATGTGAGAACTTGAAGTAGGTTAGATTTGACTTGGCCAGTTTTTAACACAATTAAAATGTTGAATAACTTTATAAAATGACTTATGTAATGAAAACTGGCCAAGTCAAATCTGACCTACTTCAAGATCTCACATTTTTAAATAACAGCAATTGTTATAGGTATCTAATAAAGCAAAGAAATAGAGTTTAATACTTGTTCATAATGTTATTTTGTTCCTATAAAAACATATTTCGATTTTGCAAAGAACTTGGCACTCATTTAGATCGCCATTCTTTTTGCGGCGAAGCTCACCGCCAAGCATAATTTTTGTATTGAACTTGGCTCTCGTTTTTTACATTTATGTTTTTGGTGGGATATCATTACTTTTTGTAAAGTTTCAATTACACGTGAATCTTACTACTACGGTCCTACCTAATAAACAAATGACAAATTAACCTAAAAGAGCTACAAACAAATGAGGTTTTGAAAGAAAAGATTTACGTAATATTAAATAACTCACAAATGCCGTTAAAGTACAATACTAAAAAGGAATAATTTATATCTGGACTATTCCAGCTATAACTCAAATAAATTTAGTCGAACGACGCAGCATTAAACGCAATCTAATAGGTGGGTTTCCGCTAAACAACCGGGCATAACGAGGACGCTGGCGCGAATGAGCGCCGCTAAGAGCATACTTTGGTTCGTTCGCATTTTAAGTCGTATAGCGCTGTGAGCCGCGCACAAGTGCAAGGCGCGAGCGAGTTCAAGCAGCATTCTTAGACTAGTCAATACATACATATATCGGTACCAATAAGACTTCGCTATTGCCTTGACCTTGGTATACATACACATTGGAGTTTCTTTTAGGGTACAAAGAGTTCGAACTAACAAATTTATACCTTAAAATATTATTTCTTATTTTCAAAAGAAATCAGAGAAACGAACCTTGGGCACTGATCTTTGTTAATTTAGTGAGCCGTGGACTATAAGATATTTACTATGCAGGTATAAACCAACCGACCCGCTAAATTTTAAGTAAATCGCTACCGCTTATAATTTTGTACCATAAGTCAGAGCGTGACGCTGATTGGCTGGTGTGCTGCCGCGCGCCACTGACGACACACCGTTGTTGGCCGGTTGTTTAGCGCGTAGGTATTACAAGTTTTTTGTATGGGGACACCACTTATTTTTTGACTTTTTTTTATTTTTTGATTTTTTCCTACGCTTACACACAATTTCCGAGCTGGATTCCAAATTTCATCCTTCTAGGTCATCTGGAAGTAGGTTAGGTTTAGGTACTATAAGTCAGTCAGTCAGTGCTAAAATTTACAACTTTTTGACCTTCATATCTTTATAACCGTTTGAGCTAGCTTCATGAAATTTGGGCTTCTACATGTCCTGATGGATCTTATTAAACACACGTAGTTTTATGTGTTTACATTAAAGAGGTTTCGAGTTATAGAAGGGTCAAAAGTGGCACCAAGTGGTTCGTGTAATATTACACTCGGCGCTGGCTAGCCAGTTCCTTTGCTTGAACTTGGCTTGAAACGCTGCCGCGTGTCTAGATAGAAGAATGAGGAACAAAATCTATATATATATATATAAATCAATTGATGTTCATTAGCCTAGCTAAAACTCGAGAATGGCTGGGCCGATTTGGCTAATTTTGGTCTAGAAATAGGTTTTTGTGGAAGTTCAAGTAAGGCTTAAAAGGTGAGAAAAGTGCGTTCACGTGGTACGGAGTTCGCCGGGTCAGCTAGTCACTACATAGTATAAAACAAAGCCGCTTTATCTGTCCCAATGTTCCTTTGTATGCTTAAATCTTTAAAACTACGCAACGGATTTTGATGCGGTTTTTTTTAAATAGATAGTACTCTATCTATATATATAACCTTCCTCTTGAACTACTGTTCAAGAGGAAGGTTTTTATGCCCATGCGAATCCGGGGCGGGTGGCTATTTAGAAATAAAAAAAGCTTAACCATTCTGTCACTTTAAACACGATGCATTTAGCAACTGTATATTCGGCTTCGTAATCATAACTCATAACGTTTTTAGCTTATGCCCCGTTGTTACTATATTGTTATTTGCAATGCTGATGTCACTTTGTGAAGTGACTGGGCTATGAAGGCTGTTATACATATTATAATCTATGGAATATAGAAGATTTTTTTAAAATTAACTATAGTATTATATAACTTTATATAAACTTACCTATAATAAAAAAAAAAACTTTTTAAGGACTTTTTATTAATTAAATACTAGCTTTTGCCCGCGGCTTCGCCCGCGTGAATTTCCCTCGGGATCTTTTTCCCGGGATAAAAAGTATCCTATGTCCTTCTCCTGGCTCTAAACTACCTCCCTGACAATTTTCAGCTAAATCGGTTCAGCCGTTCTTGAGTTATAAGTGGAGTAACTAACACGACTTTCTTTTATATATATAGATATACACAACAACTAATATCTATTATATACACACTTTATATTAAAATATAAATAAATATGTACAATAAAAACGTTCTTATGGAATATTAGCTTTAAGCTACAAAAAAATTTCTCCCTTATTGATAAAACGATTTTAAGAAAAATTACTAAAATGTGTTTTGTCTCGTTCTTTCAAGTTAAAAGACGAAAGAGATGGAAGTTAGTTTTAAATTGTAATTGAAATATTTAAAAGGATTTACTTGTAAAACTTTACAATAATATCCAATAGTTGTCTAGTCTCTTGTCTCTCTCTCATCTTAGCGCCTTCTCTGACTGCCTCGGAACCCAGGGTCCGCTTTGTTGCTTTCTCTCTTAGTTGTGAGATTATTATTGACGTCGAGCCAGCACTTTTTAGGATGGAACTTTCGGGTAAAAGGGCCCGGAAGCAGTACTGTTAAGTATTCTGTGCCGGAAGCGGCATGGCTAGACAGTTGTTCCCAACGTAACTTGCCGTTTTCCGTACAACATGGCCGTACAATCGTAGGCAAATAGTTGTATAGTAAAGTACATAGAAAAATTGACATCGTGTTTCACATATTCCTGTTTCCACGTCCATACCGCTTGGGAACCGGAAAACATTTTGATCCTATCCCTTTGTTCTTTGCCCAAATTACTTATTACATAATTAAACACAACTGATGAGGGACCCATATCCCACTTGTCATAATTACTCTGCCATCCAAACAATCAGGAGCTCAAACGTCCATAAACTATGATTAATTAATATGAGCGGGCTCTAATATTTCGGACGGTCAAGTTTTGGGATAATGATCTTATTAGTCACAAGCTTAGAGCACTAAAGCAACCGCAGTGGCCACCGACAGGCTACCCAAGAAGTGGCATAGCGCACGAATATCGTGTCACTGGTTTGGCTTGCAAGCCAACGTTTACACAGAAAAAATGGGCGGGGAATTTGGTTGCGTTATTTATTACCACTGCTACTGGTCGATAATATTAGGTGGCTTTGTTGTAAACTATGTAATACATTTCTAATAAGGTGTGGTGTTGTCTATATGAATTGAAGGTAAGAAGAGAGAATACGCTAGCCACACTGATCCTGGAATTAAATTCGCGTCAAAACATTTCTATTCGGATAATCCCTCTATTTTGTGGGCGACCCCTTCTGCCAAATTTATATGACCGCCGGTCATACTGCTTGTAATTGTGTGCACATGTGTATTTTTTGTTTGTGTTGGATTATTTGGTCAAGTGTGTGCGTAGCGACGTGTTAATACATATTGTGCGTAGCGTGCCATCTCCGCCTGGTTTAATACTCTAAGGTCACAAGAGATCTTGGCTCATAGATCACAATTATATAGATTACATTTAATTAAAAGTAATAAAAATGTATTAATTCAATGCGTGTATTTTGTGTGTCTTTATTTCAATGTAAATTATGTCATAAATGAATGTTATCTACTTCATTTTTTTACAATTATTAAAAAAAAAAACTGCATAAATTATTCTTAGTTAAACGGTCGTAATAAAATTTTAGACATATTATCAATTATGTTCATTTTCTCGTATTTGTTCTTGTGTGTAGTTTTAGCATTCATAATATTAGATGGATTTATAAAAATAAGTATTTTAATTCTTCAATACATTTACTAAAATGTATTTCACAAAACTTCAACACATTAGGCGCAGACATAAGGATGGAATTTATACTGGAAGTAATTACTAAGCTGTCAGTAAAACCTATTAGTGTTTCAGCATTTTGGTATTTCCCTTTCGGTATAGTTAAGGTCCGTTTGCCCGCAGATAACAAACGAGTTTTCTGAAATGGGAAAGATAGAACGTTTTTCATCCTAAGGAAGGGCATTATTTGGCATTTTTTTGTTTGTAGTAAGTATAAGTATTAAATGTTATAAAAGTATAATGTATCATATCTATACTTTTTTATTCACCTCAGTTGGGTGTTTTATTTACTTTCTCTAATTGTAGCGTCCGTTATCAGTATGGTAAAGCACAATAAAAAAATAAATTTATAGTTACCGTTATTTTTAGGTCTTAAAAGTACCGGGACAGACAAAGCGACTTTGTTTTATACTATGTAGTGATAGTGATACATATATAGATAAATAAGATTGTATCCACTTACAAAAAACATTTTAAAATTATCATTGCATTACGTAGGTTTTAATTAACAATGATTACTCAGAACCAAAAAATATCTACTATTAATAAGCACACCATAGTTTGTTTGGATAAAGTCTGCTTTAGAATGAGTCTTTGTTTGAGTTAAACATATGTTTAAGTTTATTTTGTGGTATCTAATATTTATTCAAATTGTAGCTACGTACTGCATGCATTCTGACATAATTCGGTTACGGACGTTTGGGAAGATAATGTTCTGTTAAAATAATGGCATTTGTTTAAGATGGCTTTGTTATTTGTGTTAGATAATATTAATGTATTAAACGCTTGTAAAATATTAAAATTCTGGTTTCTATCTGCGTTATCGGTCAATTAGTCACTTTTGTCATGAATTTTTAACATGTTTATCAAATTGGTGTTTATGACATTCTCTTCTTTCACAGACTCTTGTCCGTGTTTTTGTCATATATTGTACTTTCTTCTCTTTCAATGTTCACCTGCATAACATTTATACTCTTACTCAACAATACTAACCAAGTCTTAATAAAATAAATTTTACTGAATCAGCAGATTTCGCGCAGCCTGTTAGAGCATAAAGAAGAAGCTTATCATAAATTTTATTTTACTCATGACCTTAGTATTATATTACATTACGAAATTTTTTATCATCATCATCATTGACAGCCTTTACTATCTCACTCCTGAGTTCAAGTTTCTATTATGTCATTTAATGCTTTTCGCTAGTAAGTATGCCATTTATACAAAGAATTTCGAATAAAAAAAAATGAGACACAGGATGGTAATCCCATATTTAAAAAAAAAATTGTACACCAAACAATGTGGATTATTTTCAACTGTACTTTTGAAACAACAAAGAATGAGTCTTAAAACTTGGTAACCCAATAAAAAAGAGGTTACACTGCGAAGTACCAACCAGCTGGTACTTATGCTGACCCCGCTCACTAGTTGGCACCAGACCGCGTTTTGAAAACTTAAAATCCCCGCAGTTTTTAATTTCAGACAAGTGGAATATATTCAAACAGTTTTTCTTATAAAAAGTTTTGTTAAATACTTGGGTGTATGTCATTCTTTAACATTTTAATGTTAAAAGTACAATATTTTAACAATATTTTATTAAAATTTTTATTTTTAGATTTTTTTTATAAGTATACAAATAAGTAGGAAAATAGGCATTTTTATAGTACTGAGTAGGCAATCAGGCCTACGGCCCACCGGATGGAAAGAGGTTACCGTAGCCTATGGATGCCTGTAACACCAGGATTGTCACGAGCGCGTTGCCGACCCTGAAGGATTTTTTTCACGCCCTCCTTGAAGGCTCCTATGTTGTAGTTACTCACTCACGTATTATGGCTGACAAAATTGGCATACGATTTACTTGATGGACTATGGTAGCTATAGTACTGTAGCCTAAGGAAGCCTGAAATACTTGGTGTGTCACGTGGGCATTACCGACTCCTGAGATATCTTTCCACGTCCTTAATAAAAGACCCCATGTTGTAGTCAAAACTAGTCTTAAGAATAGACTTCTTTCTGACTGATGTAGGTTCGATTCCACAAACAACAGCAATCATAAGTGAGTTTGGAATATACTTAGTTAACAATAGATTTAAAAAAAAAAATTGCGTCTCTTAAGACCGCGTTCCTAGTTCTATGTAGTTGACTTTTTTTAACCAATTTTTATGTTTCCGGTTGGTTTACGCACGAATATGCCACGTAACAATAGTTTTTCTTTTGTTCTACAATAAAAGGTGGGTACAGCTTGTCTATATGTAAAATCACAAATTTTACCAATTCGGCGAATAGGTGAATCAAGACATAGGCGATGCCGCTAGTAACTCATCTCTAATAATTTCCTGTTACAACTGCCATCATACTATAAGTGGCCTAAGGTCTTACGGCCCTAGGATCTGTCTACCCCGTATGGGATAAAGACGTATTTATATGTATGGATTGTACCAGCTTTCTCCGACAGTTGTTTCTCCTTTGGACTGATCACCAACAGGACGTATGTACTAATTCTGTGAAGATTACAATGTTACTTGACCCACATCATGGTGTCAATAAATTTTGCAACCAAAAATGTTGATAGAGCAATAAATACTTACATTGTTGGGCGTAGTTAGTAAAATATCACTAGATAAAGCTGTCGTCAGTCCATTATAGTTACCATTTACATACACTGTGCGATTTAACTCGTAAACCCGAGATGAGTGGCCATAAAACCCAGATGTTCCGGGTAGATTTCTACTTTTTGTACAATTTGGTTTATTTTGGCGTGAATAAATTTTATCAGACGACGTAAGAAAATATGGCGTCTAATAAGACACAAAAACAGGGTTTGTAATTAGGTTTACTCAGCTTTTTATTATTTACTAGCGACCCGCCCCGGCTTCGCATGAGCATAAAAAACTTCTTCTTGAATCACTCTATCTATTAAAAAACCGCATCAAAATCCGTTGTGTAGTTTAAAGATTTAAGCATACATAGGGACATAGGGACATAGGGACATAAGGACAGAGAAAGCGACTTTGTTTTATACTATGTAGTGATAGACTCCCATAAATCAATCGCTCACAATTGACTAATCAATTGTCAAAACTATTGTTGCATTCTCAGATCAGTTGCATTATATAGAATGGATAGAGAATAGATTAATATAGGTATCTGAAATAAGATTCGTGATTATATATTTATTTATTAAGATCTCTATTAATTTTGTTTAAACCTGGTTTATGAGATACAGCCCTTTCACAGACAGACTAGACAGGCAAGCAGTGAAATTTTCAGTAGAAATTTTTTACACTTATACGGAACCCTAAATTATTTCTCCAACTGTTATATTTTCCTGGAACCTGGAACCCATTATGACGACCTGGTATTTTCCTTCCTTAATTGGCACAGTACATCATCATTAAAAGTGCTATAAATCTTTTTTAAATACATCCCCTAATGGAGTAACGTGTTGCCATATTTTCGGCAAAAATAACGACCGAAATTACGAGCTGATGTTAATGTTAACACAGATATTAATGATCATATAAACATAACCGTTTAACTTTATAGGCACTTGTAAATATGTTACTTTTAGGGTATCTTAATTAATATTATAAATGCGAAAGTGAATTTGTATATTTGTTTGTTTGTCTTCACGCCCTGTCATCATCATCATCATTTCAACCGCAGGCAGTCCACTGCTGGACGTACGCCTCCCCCAAGGATTTCCAAAATTACCGGTTAGAAGCGGCCTGCATCTAGCGCCTACCTGCGACCTTCTTCAGGTCATCTGACCATCTGGTCGGTGGGTGTCCGATGCTGCGCTTGCGCTTAAATATAAATGCTTCAGAGCCTGAAGTCCACCCAGTAAGATATGGAATTATTTGTAAGACCGACCGCCTGCATGAGATGAATTTACTAATCTTTCTCAATAGAAAGCTGTTAGAAAAGACAGACAAAGTTACAAGGTAATGCTGTTACAAAACCAGGACTTACAAGAGAAATATATCCATATCCATACTAATATTATAAATGCGAAAGTCTGTCTGTCTGTCTGTCACCTCTTCACGGCTAAACTGCTGGACCGATTGTGATGAAATTTGGTAGGGATGTAGTTAACGACCTGAGGTCAAACATAGGCTACTTTTGGGCGCGATATAACCGAGTCCCACGCGGGGCGAAGCCGCGGGGAACAGCTAGTATTTATATATTATTTAAATCTTTACTCAGTAATGCGCTTCAATAGCTAAACTTAATGTCATTATCATTTTCTAAAAGTTAATCTCAAATATTCTCTAATATAAAGTGATAGTTCTCTAGTTGAAAAAAAATCAAAATTTCTAAGATTTTAAAAAAATCGTCGATTCTTTAGACGTAATTTGTAATTTTAACACGACTTCCAAAATAAGGAGAAATTTCCCAATTCGTCGGTATGTTTTATTTTTTAGTTTATTGTTAAAACCTAGCGCCTGCTTTATAAATTCTTAAAGATTTCATAAATTCCAGCTACAGAATAAAGCTTACGTAGTTCGCCCGTTTATTTTAAAGCTATGGCTATAGCGTGGAAAAATGAGGTGCTTAAAGTGATATTGCCTGTGTTAAATAACGTAGGAATAGGTTGGTCTATAGAAATTGCCAATAAGTCGAATGGAGTTACGCTAAGCATGAACAAAACGGTGTGCAGTGATTAATGTCACAATAATGTATTGTGGAAAAATAAATAAATTAGAAGTTAGAAGTAAGAAGGGATGGAAACTTCTTTTCTTAAAATCTCAACATCATCATCATTTAAGCCGCAGGCTGTCCCACTGCTGGACAAAGGCCTTCCCAAAGGATTTTGCAGAATAACCGGTTGGTAGCGGCCTGCAAGCGCTTGCCTGCGATCATCTTCAGGGTCATCAGACCATCTGGTCAACTCCCTCCACCTCCCATGGCTCTACCAACCTCTCGGTTATATGAGCCGAATCTCGGAAGAGTGCGCTGTACTTGCATGTCGCATCTTTTTCCAGTCGCACCTGCTTGATCTCCCTACAAGTTCTCTATAGTGTCGCCTACCTATGCAATCATCCATACCAGAGACCATCTGGTCAGTAGGTGTCTGATGCTGCACTCGACGGTGCCTGATCGTCATTTGAGAACCTAATTTCTGCCCCATCGGTTTTTCGCGCTATGTACCCCGCCCAATGTCACTTTAAAGAGCTAATCCGCTGGGTTACTTTTGTTCTACGATTCTCCTCATTTTTGCTTTCGTAGGGAAACATCGAGCATTTTATTACGATTCCGCAACCGTTCTCCTACGACCCATTGGCCACTGGTCTGTTCGTTCATCCTGGCTTTTAAATAAAATCTCATAATCGCAACACCTATTATGCCAACATTTATGAGGGGAATTATGAAAATGTCGCAACGAAAACCAAATGGGCTTTATGGGTTCGCATTGAGACTATAACTATAAAACTTGATTGCTGGCGTTAAACTAAAAATAGGCCATATACTAGGGCACACGGAAGAAAGGCCTTTTCAAGATTGTATTGTTGCATGTAATGTATGAGTGATTATCTTCTATAGGTATATATAAAAGAAAGTCGTATTAGTTACACTATTTATAACTCAAGAACGGCTGAACTGATTTGGCTGATAATTGATATGAGGTAGCTGCGACTAAGGGGCGTTCTTATTGAAATTGTGACTTTTATTAAGCCCCAGTCCCCTCTAGATTAGAACGAATTCAAAAAGTCCGTTATAAGCGGATCCCGGACTTTAAATACATATGGGATGGAAAAACACTTACCTAAACTGTTAGGAATTTTTCTTACTTTCGTTTAAAAGCAATATCTGGTAAGTAACGTTACTCCACTTACTTTATCATGATCTAGTACCTCACTTTATTGCCGAGAAATCTCTCTGGCGCTATAAAAGTTACTCTCCTAGTAACCTTATTTAGACAAAGCTGACAGGTATATTATATTGAGGTATATTAAAATTTTATTGACAGTAAAATGGGCCTTTGTCTTTGTTTTCTACTCCAGAGCGGATTCCGGCATCAGCATAGCATAGTTGCAATCTTCTCCTTATTTTAGAGTCATAAAAGCTATGGATTCTATATTGACTTAGCCCAGTACTTGACCACCTCCACCGCCCGGTCGTTGTACAGTGCCCCTAGTATGAGTTTTTCTTAACGACTGCGTTAGGATTTTGTATGGAATTTCTTAGTTGCCTTACTATCCGCCAGAGGCGCTATACAGGATTGCCATACTAAATCGCTAACGCAGTCGCTAAGGGGCACAGGAGACAGGGCAGCTAGGGCACGACAGAAAAAGTGATCTAAAATAATAAGGGTTTTTTACACGCTTGTACGATAAACCCTAATATATAAGAGAGAGGTAGCAGAAAAGATGAACACGGGTCCTTATGCACCAGAACATGCATGTAGCGATATTTGGAATGCACCTTTCAATAAAAAATCCTTTTCGTATACATACAGTCATCTTGAGTCTAAAAGAGAAAATAATAAATAATCTTACAGCTTCCGTATGTAACTATTCAACTGGAATTTCAAAGATAAATTTTAGCATTGATGTTTCTGGAGCATTCGAATGAAAACCGAGTGTTGATCTGATTTATTGTTCTTGCAATATTTTTGACGCTCAAATCCAGGATTACGTCACGGCATAGACTGGAGGAGGGAACTAATATTTTTGTGTTTGTACTGCTTTGAATGTATCCGGGTTTTTTTTAAATAATAAAACGTATCTACCTTCACAGTAGGGGCAACCCAAAATGTGCCGGCTTGAAGTTATGACTGAAGTTGAGATTACCCCATGTCTAAGTCATGGCGCAGGATATGCGTTTCGTTTAACTTACCACAGGCCAAGGATGCCGAAAACCAAACAGCAATGGTTAATATGGAGGTTGTCCAGTCTACTCGCGATCATATTCAGAAAACAAGATCCTGACAAAAATTAAAAAAAAAAACAAGGAACACATGTATGAAGTTTCATTAGGATCCGTCCAGAAATGCGACCTCCAGGTTGGAACAAACAGACACACATCCGGACAAAAGCAAAATTTGCTAATCTCGAAATGGAGATTCTCGCTCGCTCGTGGACTTTGCGACATAATGAGCACAGTGGTTGTAGGTTTTATAGGCAATTGAGTAAAAATTGAGGAAGGGATTAAAAGTTTTCGAGCAAATCATGTTTGATAAAACGGCATTAGATTTCGGATAGGGGAAGCGATCTAGATGATCATGTCGCAAAGTCCGTTAAAATTGTGAGTAGTTATTTTTGTAATATTTTTTTGTGATGCAATAATAAAGAGTATATTGCCATTGTTTAAGATGAGTATGGAACCTTAGACAAAAACACGCTTGTACGATATGACTACATGCAGAAAGCACAGCTGACTGAAACCTCTATTCGTAGAGAACACGTTTTGCCAAAATCTTTTGTGATTGTAGACATCAAGTCTCACTAGTATAAAATAACATTGATAGTTGGACTGAAAAGAGACGATAATCGGAAAACCAAAAAAACGGTCGTCTGCAAGAACATAGAGATTTTAGGATTCCGTTGTCAACAAGGAAATCTCGCCATTTGTGCATTCTTGCGCTGAATTTTACTCAAAGATCGTTGTGAGTAAGAAGCTGTGCCATGATAAATTATATATAAAAATCTCGTTAAATAAGTAGATGAAATGAAATCTAAAAAATATTTTATTTTTGATTCGGATTTTTATTTTAAGTTGAATCGTGTTTATAGATAAAGAAGCTGTTTACATAGTAGCTCAGTGTGATAACTATTTACCGTTTGCAAAATAATTACTTTAAAGGCTTCCCCTATTCGTAATGCAAATTTTTGTTAGTCTAGTACCAAAAAAAAGTATTAAATCCGTGGTCAAGTGGACCACGTCGACGATTGTCTTGAGAAAAATAAGTTATCTCATGTACTTAATCGTTCAAATTCTTTAATTTTATCATAAATTATGTTCGCAATAGCATCTATGTATACGGAACTCTATTATGCGCAAAACTCGCACTTGGCTACTTTTTCCTATCATTCTGTATTATTTTTTTGTTGTAAATCCAGCCAGTACCTTATTTGAAAGAATAAATAAGTTTTCTTTTAGCACGAGTATACATGCAATGTTCTGTGGATTCATTTATTATTTATTTTATAGAATTGAAATTAAAATATATCCTCTTCATGTCGCAAAATTGTACGCGAAAATAATGACAAATTTTTAATCTTAATAAGTTTTGTGTTCTTTTACGGAAAGTTTACCACATATAACAGGATAATTTAAGCTGACAAAGGTAAGTTACATTGGAAACTACTCTTGGAAAAAGTATCTGATCATACTCTGGGGGTAGAAAGAGCAAATCCAAAATGTGCTGGCTTTACTCATCTCCAAGGAAACCGAAGACAGAGCGAGGTGAAGCAGAAACACTAGGAAAGTGAACCTTTAAAGATAGAATACTATACTAGCAGTTATAATAAATACCGGCTGTGCCAACAAGAAATACTTTTGCAGTCGATAGGCTATGTCAGATGCCTTTGGGCTGACTGTGGGCCACTAGAACTTACGGTTCCTTCCTATTGGTCTGGTTTCTCTGTAAAAAGGATTACGGAGATCAGACGGCAAAACCAAGTTTGAGAGCGTAACCTGGGCTCCGAAGCGTTATGATAAAGATAGAACCAGGAAACACGCTCAAACGAAGAACAAACAATATTATTAAATGAGCAAGGACTCCATTTTGTTATCACTGATGTTTGAAGATTTAAAAATCACTCCTTCTTTGTCCGAACGTGTTTCCCGGTTGCATCTTCAGCTTAAGCTTCAGAGCCCAGGGTACGCTAGTCCTGATTTGGCGGAACTGGTTATTACAATAGAGCAAGATTTAAAAATCACTATCCAAAGAGAAATAAATATATTTTATTTATTAATTTTTAAAGAAAATCTAGTTTCCTTTGGTCAAAGTAGAAAACGTAATTTGTATAATTGTTTGTTCGGCTTTGTTGCTTCGGTGTTAATACTCATTTTGGCACTGTTTAAGTACGAGGCAATTTGCATAGAGCAACTTTGTTGTTTTTGCCTGTTTCTTTTTTTTCTTTGTTATCTCGCTTCCGTTGACAGGAAGAGATCTCATGATGTTATAATATGCAAGTATTTTGTTTATTTTGTGCTTATAAGTTTTACAAACAAACAACAAGACATTAAGATTTTTGTACATATATTAAGATCGAGTACTGGCACATAATAATATTCTATAAATATTTTCTGTTCTCATTTTGAAATTCTCTATTCAGTCCTAGAATAATCAATTCAATCAGTATCTTTAAATCCTTCGTTAGAAACACATCATACTAAAATACAAAAAAAAACTTGAATTTTGAAAATTTAAATATTAGTTTATTTTCACAGTAATTATTATCTTTACCAATTTTAAGCTATTTTTTTCCGTGTTTTCAAACCAAACTCAATAATTATGTAAGTACATTATTTCTTACCTCATTTTGCAAGATAGAAGTAGAACAAGAGCGAATTCGTTCAAGCAGAGACGAGGATCTGTTCAACTGGACCGATCAAGGAAATCTTTCCAGAAATTTCTCCTACTTTGGACACCAAGTTATCCCGATCCATAGGTTGTCTACTGCTGGACATAGGCCTTCCCCAAAGGATATCCAGAATGCTGTGAAGCTGGCCTGCATCCAGCGTTGGCCTGCGATAGTTGGTGGGTGTGATGCTGCGCTTTCCTGATGGTCATCATTCGAGAACCTTACTGCCCCATCGGCCATCAGTTCTTTACGCTATGTGTCCTGCCCACTTCCACTTCGCTTTCCTCTAAATCTGTTCATTTCCTACCGTACCAAGGGTATGGTTGGTGTTTTTTCGCCCTGGAATGACTTGGGCGTCCAAGACAAGCTTAATTCGGGGATAACAAGACATTGTGTTGGTGACTACAACGCATTTCAAATAAGTGAAATGATTGGAAGTTCTAACATGCTCCCTGATTTCTGAATTTGCCGCATTAACGAAAGCGGATTACATTGGGTATTTCAGCAGTCTCTGGATAACCATCCCAATCATTAGTTCAACAAAATATGGAAGCTATAATTAAATTTTTGTTTCAGGTGTGGAGGCTGTGGTCCCTGTGGTCCCTGCGGTCCCTGCTGTGGAGGGTGCTGCTGCCCCAACATAACTATTTACACGTGCTGTACCAAGATCTGCTAACTGCACGATGTTACCAGGATTGGTCCTAGCCTGCAGCAAGTTGGGGTCAAGGAAACCAGTTCCTCGATCATGGCCTGCTGCGTCGGCAGGAAGCTTAGTTCTGGATTATACAAGACTGTCGTGCTTTCGCTGTCTAAGGCGTTCCTCGACTTTCCAAAGTGCTAATGTCTTCTGTTTGTGAAAATAAAGTAATTTAAGCGTATGTTTTGTTTCTATTAGATCCGTAACACGACCCTACAAGTCTTTTCCCTTTGTTCCCGTTGAGATACACCATTTTGTGTTACACTGTAACCCATTGGGAAAAAAAATTTTCAGACCTGAAGGACTTTTTCGATTATTCTCACTAGTTCCATTGGCAAATAAGTTTCATAGAACAAGTGAGAATTTTTCCTTCAGGTCGCGGAAGTTCATTCGGGACCACTATGTTGAATTTGCAAAATGTTGAATTCTTATGATGTTGACTTCGCAAAATGTTGAATCCCATAATGTTGAAGTTGTAAAAAGTTGAATTTCCCACCTAGATCAAAATGTTGAATTCCTAAAATGTTGAATTCTCAAAAAGTTGAAGTTGCCAGATGTTGAATGCTTAACTCAATAAGATAACTAGTGGAAGAGACGGTAATGAAAGCTGGGTGTATATAGCATTATAGTACTATACGTACTTGTTATATGTTTCTAGGACACGTTAATAGAATAAAAGAACAAAAAATCGCATTGCGGACCCACCATACCACTAGCCCTACCCCTGGTGGTAGGGTGGGTCCCAAACCATACCACCATCATGCCATCAAGTAATAGTGTTGTTATTAAAAATTAAAACATTATTAAAACAAAAGTTTTGACATATACATACACTTATTATTATTTACAGCAAATAAACTAAAATGGATACACCGCTATTAATACACATTAAAAATTAAAAAGGAACAGAATAAAAAAAATATTATGTACGCAATTTGTCCAATGCATGACCAATGGTAATTTCTTTGTTGACTAATTGCATTTGTACATCAATTATAAAATCGTCGTTGATAATTTGGTTTATTCGCCGTTTTTTAGGTACCATATTTGCATCATGAATCTTATGTAATACATTCAGTAAACGCATTAATGTCACAGTATTCTTGTTAAGTAATTTATTTATTTTCGAATGAAATGATTCTAAAACGTTGGTTGTTCGATGGCGCTCACCGAAAACGCTAAATACTACAGGGGAATGTATTTTCAACCAAAACGTTTCGATGTAGTTTATAAACTTTTCCATTCGTTTCAAACTGTGACATTCTGATTTTATATAATGAAATCCTGGTAACACCTCATCAAGAGGTAGTAGTGGTAAGGCGGCAGTGAGAGCTACTATTCTCCTTTCAGGTTTATTTTGCGTATTCTTCAGGGATTTCGCCTTTTTCCAAATATTGCGCACCCAATGATAATAACAACCTTTTAAAGTAACGTTAGGGAATACTTTTAAAATTGCGTTCATTGCCGCTATTTCATAATCACTGTGAACTTTATATGGTTTCCATCCAGGTATTTGGGACAGAATCATATTAAACAAAATTACATAACTCTTTTCTTTCCGGTCTGACATAAGTGCAAATACTAACGGCACGACTTTAGTTGTTCCCGTGGTACTCCTCATATCACCATGAATATTATATAATTGAGAGAAGGGTGCTGGACAACTATAAAAGGTGCCGTCAATAAAATATTCTTTAATAGTTGGAATTAATTTTCGGGAATCATTGGAAGAAAAGACTAATATACGGGTTTCTTCTCCTGCTTGGTCATGGTAGTAATCCGCTAAAAGGAAATCTTTGAACTGAACTGGTACCTCCACTTCACCAAAACTTTTGAACACTGTCTTTGATACTTTTGCAAATTTATTTCTTGCGTCGTGTAAAAAATGTTTAACTCCTTCGTATGGCGGTAAACTCCCCATTCCTAAATTTAACCCCTTGTCTGTGAAATCGTTATATTTTTTGTCATATACCCTTTGAATGGGTTCATCTGATGACATTACTTTTTCCCGCAAGTCACATATTTCTTTTAGTACTTGATTTTTATGTACATCTACTTCACAGGTATGCTCTTTTCTTCTAAGGATTTTCTTATCCTAAAATACATAAAAATAATTCTGAACTCTTTCAGCACCAATCACTGAACTACTTAACGAAATCAGAGCTAATTGATTAGATTAAAAATAAGTGGACTAGTGATACAAGGGGAATTCAAATTCTTCATTGTTTGTCTATTATATTCACAGGACTTATAACTAGTCTTTAAACATATGGCCTACTCACCTCTGTAATCGTTACTGTACCGCAACATTTGGTAGTAAAATACGACGTACACCTCCATATCACTGAACTATTTTTATATTTTTTGTGTCGGTGATACCTATATTTTCCGCAGAGCAAAGCCGTTCCGCCATTTATATTAATAAAATCAAGTTCTTCTGAATCCATTTTTAATCAATATTATTGCAAAAGTCACTTAATAAATCAGTTTTTAAATGTCACTTTAAAATAAATCGTTTTTTGAAAGGAGTTTTTCACATTGGCGGACTCATTTAATGTCAGCCAGTGTATATTTAATGTAGGTGCTGGGATGATGAAAGGAATATTGAACTTGAATTGCATGATAAGACTTACATTATTGCAACAAATAGATAATAATAGTTGCGGAAACAATAATCATAGATAAATAACCATACGAGTACTTTGTCACATCATTATGGTGGTATGGTTTGGGACCCACCCTACCACCAGGGGTAGGGCTAGTGGTATGGTGGGTCCGCAATGAAAAATCGAAACACTTAATTTTGTGTTATATTTTGGTTTATTAAAGAACTAAAACAAAAAAACCTAAAACTTATGTTAAACAAGCTTAAACAAAAATTTGTTGAATGTCAATTGACAAAAACAAAATTACTTGGTATCCTTAACTAATTAAAAAAACAAAAATAAAATATTTCATGTTCCTTGTTACATGTAAGAAATTAAAAAAATATCCTTAAAATCCTAATTTTAGCCTTAAATATACAATTTTTCTTAAAAATTGTAAGGGTTGTATTTTTTTCGCTTCAAGTTTCTTTATTAATTTTATGTACTTCTTATCAAATAAAACCCCTCCGGAACGTTACGTCCTATTACCGGAATGTCCAGTCGGTTCATTAAGTCTACTTCCCTGAATGTCCATTTTCCTAAACGTCCTTTTTCCTAAACGTCCTTTTCCCTGAACGTCCATTTCCCTGCATGTCTTTTCCCTAAACATCCTTTTCTCTGAACGTCCATTTCTCTGAACGTCCATTTCCCTGTATGTCATATCCCTAAAATAGCGACTGCCATCTGACCTACACAACCCCACAGGGAAAGGCCCAACCAAGTGCAGGTTTCCTCATCATATTTTCCTTCACCGTAGGAAAAATCGGATAATGTACTTAAGTTAGAAAAAACTCATTGGTACATAGCTTGAGAGTGGGCGCGAACCCAGACTCTTGGGGAGTGGGCTCGCGCTCAAACCAACTGAGCTACCGACGCTACATTTTACATACAATCCCAATTGAAGTGTTCTAATGGTAATTGCTAATTTATTTCTGTATGCGTTCCATGTTCTGCAATGCAATCCGCTAATCGCACATGTAGGTGAATACTTATATATGCTACCTCTTTTTTATCTAAACTTGACATTTAATGATTCATGCGTGTGTAATGACACAAGGGGACACAATGACACTATTCTCCTTTGTTTCTAAACTAGGAAAAGCGTTGTTTATTTCAATATTATAAAATTACGTAATGGACGGGAATAATACAATACAGTTTATAAAAAGCAGAAAAGGAAAAACTTGTCTGTTAAGAAATGGGTTCAAATATAATTTCAGTAGGAAAAACAAGATAGGTACTACCCTGTGGAGGTGTTGGAAACGTGACGAATGTTCTGCAACAGTTACTTGTAAATCAAGTGAAGTGATTCGTGAAAGTAAGGAACATACTTGTCAGGCTAATGTAATAAAAAATGAAATACAAGTTATATTGAATGAATGTAAAAAAAATGTATGTCGAGATTTACGTCCCATTCAACAAATCTTCGATGATAATTTTGTGGAGTTTAAGATGAAGGGGGAGGAATACAGAGAGGCTATGCCATCTTTTTCTTCGATAAAAAATCAATTATATAAAGCCAGAAAAGATTTTGTGAAAGTGGACAGGCTTCATTACAACAATTTACGAGATATCAAATTATCATCGACATTGAATGACAATTTTTTACTTTGTGAAGATGGTGAGGATGAAAAAATTATTATATTTGCGTCGCCTCTTGTAAGAAGATTTCTCAAAGGTTACATTGGCATTTATTATGCCGACGGAACGTTCAAAGCAGCTCCTCCACCCTTTTATCAATTGTACGTTCTACACATTGATCTTGGATCAACCATAACTTCTACTAATATTGTACCAGCTATTTATGCATTCCTGCCAAACAAAACAGAGGGGACCTACCTTAGGTTATTCCAACTGATAAAAGATAAACTTCATATAAAAATTAGCCAATTTAAGAGTGATTATGAAATAGCTCCTATGAACGCTATGCGTACAGTTTTCTCCGGTGTTCAATTAACAGGGTGTTTTTATCACTTTAATAAGGCTATATGGCGCAATGGCAAAGAATTGAAAGTAAACAAGACGAGAGAAGGCAGAAAAGTCTTGAGAATGGTCGCCCTTCTTCCGCTTTTACCTAGTAATAAAATAGATGAAGCCTTAAATGCGATATGGAATGACGCTCCGCGATCTCCGGAAATGAGCAAATTTATAAAGTATTACCAACGTCAATGGGGGTCCAACATAACACCTGCAGTTTTGAGTTGTGCAGAAGATAAACATCGCACTACGAATTCACTGGAAGGATGGCATCGTAGGTTAAATTCCAGAATACCTAAAACGCCTAATTTATATTTAGTTATCTATTCTTTAAAAAAGGAATCTTTACATTATGATTGTATCATCAATAAAAGTTTATTTCAAACATTGACCCGAAAAAATAGAAGATTGCAAGACATTGTTTTCGATAAAAAATACAAAAGCTTGCTAAGTACATTACAAAATGGTGAGATGGACACAAACTGCTTTTTGAAAAAGATTATTTATTTACGATTAAAATGCAAACAAAAATTAAAAACATGTTGATTTTATACTTAGGTACTTTAGGTAATTTTTAATTCAGTATTTTCGAACGAGGAACGTCATTTAATTATTTTTTTTAGTAACATGAAAAAAGCTTTTGTATTTTTTATCAAAAATTAAATCTCTTGCAATCTTCTTTTTTTTTGAACGAAAATAAGTCTTAATTACATAAGAGTTAGAGTTTAAATTGTTTTGTCACAAATTTCTGAATTAAGAATTTATTATTACATTAGTCTTTAAAGATATTATTTAAAATACATATTGTGTTAATTTCGTTTCCTTAAAATTTGGTGGTTCAGTGCACGAAGGCACGGTATGGCCGCCCCTAATCATAAGAATTATTTTTTTCATCCTTCCAATGGATTTGTAGTGTAGTTAATAAATAAGCTATTATTAATGTAGGTATGTCTTAAATTAGTTTATTTTTATTACACATCTAATAAAAAATGATGTTTTTCTAACATTTTATTTTTTATTATAATCAATCGATTATCCCCTGTATTTGGAGAAAATAACATCATCAGGTATTAAGGGAGCGAGGTATCGAGGAAGTAGACATTGTAGGAAGTAGACATTCAGGGAAGTAGACATTCGAGGAAGTAGACATTGTAGGAAGTAGACATTCAGGGAAATAGGCTTTCGAGGCAGTGGACATTCAGGGAAGTGGACTTACGGAGACAGGACGTTAAGGGAAGTAGACTTAATGAACCGACTGGACATTCCGGTAATAGGACGTAACGTTCCGGAGGGAATAAAACATCTTTAGGTCTTCTATTTTTTTTATATGGAAAAAAGTAAGATCTTGCAACTTGACGATCATAGTAGTTAGCTTCCTTTATCAGCGTTTTAAAAACTAAAAAAATATTGGGTGTTTTTGGGAGGCGCGAATTTATCTTTCGGTGATAACCCTCACATGAATTAGTTGTTCTATGGTTATCGTGTGCACAACTAATCAAATTGTGATCCATGTTGAACCACTGCTCTTCAAAATACTTCAGAAAATTTTGCAAATTTTCTGAATCAGGGGCAATATCTACAATACGCTGCCAGGCTTCTGTCATAAATGTCGGAGGAAGTAAGACAAAATAGGAGCATAATCGTACAATATTTCTGTCTTTTTTATATTCAATACTATTGGAGTATTTTTTTTTGACCAAGTTACATTGTTTTGCCCTTTTCCAAATAGCCTTATTAAAATGCTGAAAGCAGCCTGTCATTTTAACGTCTGTATATACCTTCCGAATTGCGTTAATTTGTGCTTGTTCGTAATCGCATTTAAAAAAACCAATACTGACTCCAAGTTCATTCTTAATTAATTGGAATAAGCGTGTGTAAGTTTTCTCTGTTTTATTTGGTAAAAAAGCATAAATTGCCGGATAAATATTTATGGTATCGTCATTAGAATAAACATCGAGATGTATTATATAGAGCTGATAGAATGGTCTGGGACACGACCTAAATGTTCCATCTCCATAATAAGAAACGCTTTTCTCAAATTTCAGTAATTTTAGCATCTTCTTAGAACACAACACAATAATTTTTTCTTTGTTTCCATCTTCAATAAATTTAAAAGTTTCAGGCACACCTTTAGGAATAACGACATCTTCAATTTTTTTAAAAAATAGTTTATCTGATCCTAACGTCCTTTTCCGTGCCTTATATAGAGAACTTTTCACTGAGGAAAATGGTGGTAATTGATTTGTAGGTATTTCAGGATTTTGCAAAAGATAATCAGTTGACATGTCTTCAAAAATTTGTTGAATTGGATTCAAATTTGTGCAAACTCTTCTTTAATTTCATGTAAAAGCCCGTTAATTTTAATTTTATTCTTGTCGATCAAGCACTTATGGCTAGTTTCACGAATTATTTTGGTTTTATCCTTATTTAAAGTTACAGAAGCTGTACATGTTTCACGACTTGTGCACTTCCACCGTGTCGTACCGTTATGATTCGCCTTACCGTCTCGAGTCATTGTCCATTTGCCTTTTACAATTAGAAGATCTTTATTCTTGTGGTTTTTCGTAAACACAATATCTTTGGAAGGCGCCATAATATTTTACTTTATAATGTTTTATTATCCATAAACCTGAGCCATAAACGAACAGGAAAATGACTAGATTGACAATAGAGAACGATGTCAAACCACTTATCATTATTACACATGGCCAGTACCAGCCTAGAAACTCTGAGTATTTAATACTTAAAAAAATATATATATACTGCAAGGTAGAGACATAATCAGTGTGAAAAAAAAAATCCATCTGGGATCAACTTTTATGCTTTCAACATTTTGAGATTCAACATATTGCAAGTTCAACTAAAGAGAACTCAACATTTTAAGAACTCAACATTGTGGGTCCAGTCATTTCAACTTTTTACAACTTCAACATTATGGGATTCAACATTTTGCGAAGTCAACATCATAAGAATTCAACATTTTGCAAATTCAACATAGTGGTCCCGAATGCGGAAGTTGATTCCCAGTAGTTCCATTAACTGATAATGAAAGGTGAAACAAATCTAATTCAGACTTCTCACTAGTTCCATCCGTAAGGGGTCCCCTTCGGGTTGTTTCCACCAGATCTTTTAGGCAGTCTGTGACAACTTCGTGACCCTTCAGGCCCGAAACGTTGAATTTGCAAAACGTTGAATTTGCAAAACGTTGAATTTGCAAAACGTTGAATTTGCAAAACGTTGAATTTGCAAAATGTTGAATTTGCAAAATGTTGAATTTGCAAAATGTTGAATTTGCAAAATGTTGAATTTGCAAAATGTTGAATTTGCAAAATGTTGAATTTACAAAATGTTGAATTTACAAAATGTTGGATCCCAAAATGTTATCATTTAGACTGCCCCTAGTATGAGTTTTTCTTAACGCAGACGCTAGCGACTGCGTTAGCGATTTAGTATGGCAAACCTGTGTACAGCGCCTCTGGCGGATAGTAAGGCAACTAAGAAATTCCATACAAAATCCTAACGCAGTCGCTAACGTCTGCGTTAAGAAAAACTCTTTTGTTCCCGTTGACATACACCATTTTGTGTTACACTGTAACCCATTGGGAAAAAAAATACCGATTAGTTACACTGTAACTCAATGCCACATTTTTTTATCCCTTTGAGTGACAATGTAACTCAACAGTACTCTGTGTTCCCGTTAAGTAACACCTTCTTGGGTAAAATCATTGTTCAAATACATCTCGATTAATCAAGATTAATTTAATAGAACGATTATCTCACTAAAACAAGTATCTCTTAAATCAACTAAACGTATGATCGGTAAATATGGTACATGCACTTAGTGTAGATATTATTTCTGTTAACTTCAGATACATTGCTATGATCCCAAAGTAACTAAAATGTTAATCAGGAATAACGGGAGAATCACAACAATCCGGGCTCAATATTGATAGTATTCTTGTTATCTGCACTAGACCAGCCGGAAATCGAATGCGTTCCTCACAAAGCATACAATTATGTGGTTTTAATGGCACCGCAGCAGCGATGTCACAGTATAGGCGCTTCGTCGCAAAATGTCCCTTTCGCAAAATGCCCCTTGGTCGAAAAACGTCCCTTTCGCAAAATGCCCCTTGGTCGAAAAACGTCCCTTTCGCAAAATGTCTCTTTATCAAAAAGTCCCTTTCGCAAAATGTCCCTTTCTCAAAACGTCCCTTTCTCATAATGTCCCCTTCGCAAAATGTCCCTTTCGCAAAATGTTCCCTGTACTGAAAAGACCTCGCAAAATAAAAATTATCGATTAGTTTTTATTGAAATAAAACAATTTTTTCAGGAATTATGCATATCTTTTATTTCACAATTAGGGTAGGTATATATGTAGGAACACCGTTTGTTATAATAATTTGATGATTCCACTGAAAAAATACTTTTCCACGGTATATATGTTTATAATATATACATTTCAAGGGGATTAGAAGACCAGATTAAAAATTGTACAATCACAAAGAAATCTCTGTTTTATTTCTGTTATAACGATATACACCGCGAATTAATGTACTTCGTCCCTTTTGGTTATTTTCAAAATAAAATTCTTCACTCATTGTAACTTAAAAACCAAATCTAATTATAACAAACAAGATCCATTCACTGACAGAAATATATTATTTTTTAAGTACCCTCATAACTAATGATGTAAGTAAATATAATTTAGTGTTGCTAGTTTTAAATTCTCACAAAATGGTAAAAATATAAAAGTATTAGGTAGGTGGATATTCATATGTATTATAAAGATTTTTAAAAGCAATTTACAAACCGATTTTAAAAAAAGGAGGTTATCAATTCAATCCGTACATTTTTAATATTTCCAGAATTGCCCAGTTTTTGTATATCTTATTTTATATCAGCGTCTGAACAAATGTGCCAAATTTCAAATGTGTATGGATGTATACATATTTTTATGTTTGTGTTCGCATATCTCCGGAACTACAAGTCCGATTTAAGTAATTCTTTTTTTCGTACTAGGTATTGTTCAACTTAGGGAATACTGCAAGTTTCATCAAAATCGGTTCATTACTTTTGAAAAGAAATTTTTACCAACATTACTATTATTATTAATTTAGACAGGTGCAAGTTTGAATAGGAAGTTTTGTGGATTTTTAAAGCGTTTATGCTGCATTTTTAACCGACTTCAAAAAAAGGAGTATGTATAAAAAAGTACCTACACATATACCTAATTGTGAAATTACAGATATGCATGTTTTATTTCAATAAAAACTGAGTTTTTAATTTGCGAAAGGGTCTTTTTAGTACAGGGGACATTTTGCGAAAGGGGCATTATGATACCAAGGGACATTTTGCGAAAGGGACATTTTGCGACGTGGACATTATGAGAAAGGGACGTTTTGAGAAAGGGACATTTTGCGAAAGGGACATTTTGATAAAGAGATATTTTGCGAAAGGGACGTTTTGCGACCAATGGGCATTTTGCGAAAGGGACGTTTTGCGACGAAGCCAGTATAGGTACAACATATTTAATATTTTTGATTACATTGTTTTATTTAATAATAAAAAGTAGGTACTGTAACTCATTGGAACATTTTGTTCCCGATAGGTAACCCTATTAGGTCGCGTATATATTTACGGGAATAAAAATGTGGCATTGAGTTACAGTGTAACTAATCGGTATTTTTTTTCCCAATGGGTAACAGTGTAACACAGTGGTGTAACTCAACGGGAACAAAGGGAAAAACTCATACTAGGGGGGATGATGTTGGATCCCAAAATGTTGGATGACGTCCTCGAGATTCATGAACACAAAGAATTTTTTTATCTCTAATGCCACATTTACATTCAGCCTTGTAGGGCAGGCATAGAACTAGGAACGCGGCTGACGCAATTCTTTTTTTAAATCTATGAGGGCAGGGAAGTGAGCAGGGAAGTGGGCAGCGCGCGAATGTAAATAGGTTACTCGCGTTGTCACTGCCCATGCCGCTGCCGCTGCCCGGCGATCCCTCGATTGTCGGTTTTTCGTGCGGAAGTCAAAGGACGGACAGCGCGAGCGCGAGTGAGTGTTTACATTCAGCTTAAAACCATGCAAGATGCAGTGAGTAAGGGAGATGTCGCCTTACATCATGTATTGCGCTGTCTCGCTTACTCACTGGAACTTGCATGTGATCGTAGGCCAACAGATGAGCAGTAAAGAAGTATGAAGGCTGAGTGTGAACGCTCATTCGCGTCGTTATTGCCGCAGAAGTATTTAGGAAAATATTTCCGGCAGCGACAGGAGCAGGTAGGGGCTGAAGTGTAAATGTGGGGTAACGTTCGAAATCAAAATAGCCAAAAGGAAGGGTAATTACCCAACTACGGCGAAGCCAAAAGAAAGGGTAATTACCCGACTACGGCGAAGCCAAAAGGAAGGGTAATGATTTTGGCAGATATTGGTTGTATGTTCTTCGTAGCGCCTAAACTTACTGGACCGATTTTAATGAATGATGAGGTATATCAACATTACGAGAATTCGCGTCCGTCAGAATAACCGGTCACTAAATGTATTCAACAATGTTCTAAAAGGGTGACTAAAACTTGTATTTAAATTTTAACTGATGGAACTTCAAAGAAAAATTAAACTGAGATTTGCTTCATGCAAAATTTCATCGCGCGCGGTCTCCGAGCCAATAGTATGAAGGCTGTGTGAACGCTCATTCGCGTCGTTATTGCCGCAGATGTATTTAGGAAAATATTTCCGGCAGCGACAGGAGCAGGTAGGGGCTGAAGTGTAAATGTGGGGTAACGTTCGAAATCAAAATAGCCAAAAGGAAGGGTAATTACCCGACTACGGCGAAGCCAAAAGAAAGGGTAATTACCCGACTACGGCGAAGCCAAAAGGAAGGGTAATGATTTTGGCAGATATTGGTTGTATGTTCTTCGTAGCGCCTAAACTTACTGGACCGATTTTAATGAATGATGAGGTATATCAACATTACGAGAATTCGCGTCCGTCAGAATAACCGGTCACTAAACGTATTCAACAATGTTCTAAAAGGGTGACTAAAACTTGTATTTAAATTTTAACTGATGGAACTTCAAAGAAAAATTAAACTGAGATTTGCTTCATGCAAAATTTCATCGCGCGCGGTCTCCGAGCCAATAGTATGAAGGCTGAGTGTGAACGCTCACTCGCGTCGTTATTGCGTCGATGTGAGTGTAAATGTGGGGTTAGAAAAATGTATGAAAATGTATGGCTCGCTTTTTGACCTATCGGCGACGGCGCCGGCCCAGCATTGTCCTGCCAGCGCCAGGGCAGCAAGCTTCCCACTCGGTGCCGGCCCGGCAAATTGCAAGTGAATTGTAGCCCTGTGCGTGTGTGCAAGAACGTGGAGCGGCGGGGGAGTAAACCGGTATCAACACTGGCGCAGTACAGTGCAAAAACGAAACCCCGGCGTCGGTGCCGTACCGGTGCCGTGCCGGTGCCGGGCTGGCTAATGGAAAAACGCCCTGGAAAAACGGCCCATTGCTATGTTCGTTTCGTCCACTAGGATCCCCAAACCCGATCCCCCGGGGGATCCCCGCGAACTCATCTGTTCATTAACCATAGACAACCGACATCTACCGACCAGTGTTGCCAATATAGTGGATTTTCCACTAAATCTGGTGGTTTTGGCTTGCTTTTTAGCGGACAAATATTGACTTTAGTGGCTAGTGGATTTGTCTAGTGGAATTTAAGAATTTAGTTTTTTTTTTCTCAAACATTGGAACGACGACTATGAACTCCACTCGTATCGTTTTTGGAGTTTAACTCTATCGTACAGCAACACTCTTTAATAAAAAATGGGGAATCCCCGATAATTTACTATCGGGGATTCCCTGTCGAGGAATCCCTGAAAGACGTACGTACCAATCGGAGACTGACGATAATGGTACGGACGGAAACGACATCTAAAGATGACTTAATAATATATTTTTGTTACATAATGTGTAATTTTAATGTTATTTCTCCAATAAACGTATCTTTTAAATATTGTTTTCTTTCGAGATGAACAAAAATTTGCTAAAAACAAAGTTGGTGGAAAAATTAGCGATTTTTTGAACTGGCGCGTGTTTTGTTAGTGGATTTCTGGTGGTTTTAGAGGTCGCTTCTGGTGGGTAGCTTGATACTTCGGTGGCAACACTGCTACCGACAAACAGTTTGGACTTTTTATTACATCGATTACTGGCACCTTAGAATCTATCTGAATTTTGAATATTTTCTTTTCCGTTCCAAAATTGTCAAGAAAATCAGTATATTCAAATTTGTCGTTGGAAACACATATTAAAATACCAAAAAAATTTTTTTACATTTGTTTATTTCCCACTTAATCAAGCAAAATGTAAGTACTTCTTGTTTACTTTACTGAGCTTACTTATTTTTGTAGACAAGAATAAAAAGGTTCATGAAATCATAGCAATTTAGAGCGTGAGTTATAAAAATCCTTCATCTGCAAAGATGTCTTCAAATCTAAAACTGAAGAATCCTATATTTCTTGTTATTTTCTTCTTCATCGCCTATGATTATAGAATAACTATGTAGAAGAACGTACTTGTTGTTGTTGTTCTGTACAATAAAGTTTTTACATACATAACGCTTTTAAGAAATCCACGTAGGATACCTAGGTATACTTAGTGTCAAATCATGGCAGACTAAATCGGTGTTTTCAAGGGTTATACTCACCCTTAGAAGCTTCCAATAATTCGACTGCCCCGGATTAAAAATGTGTCCTTTAAAACCAGAATGACAAATGCCCAAATTGTCAAGCGGTCTCAAATTAGATTCCCAAAATGTCAAGTCTAATACAGTATTTTGGTTCTCAGGTGTGGCGGTTGCTGTGGCCCTTGCTGCGGACCCTCTTGCGGTCCATGCTGCCCCAAAATAACTATTTACACATGCTGTACCAAGATCTGCTAACTATGGCACGACAGTAACCGGGACTGGAGCCCTAGCTTGCAATTTATGCAAAGGATACTACTTCTCCTAGATCATGGCTCACTACATCAGCAGGGTGCTTGGTTCAGGACTGTCGTGTTATCGCTATATAGTGTTTCTGGATTTTTCTAAGCGCTCATGTCTTCTATATAATGTTTGTGGGAATAAAGTAATTTAAGCGTTATTAATGATTTTATTATGGGATTCGTTAGTACCTATTTTCTTATTTCTTAGTATTTATTAGGTTTCTTTATTCTTATTTCTTAGGTTTTCGACAAATTCTGAATTGACAGATTAGTAATACACATACTATCATAATTTTTAATCTTGGTTATCTGTCCAATTGCGAATTTGTCCACTTCCTATAGAGCGCTTAAAAACCCATTTACTTCGAATCCTAGTGTATTTGCGCAAACACGTGATTGGGTTTGCTGGGGAGCATGATATCATAAATTATGGTAGGATTTTTGACTCTGGTCCCACCAAATAAAGATTACAGTAGGCCACATAGAAAAGCATTCCATCCCTTAGATGTGTTAGCAAAGAGTATATAATCACTACCTACGTTACGTAAAGTGGGATATTTTTCTCTGTAGCCCACACAACGGTCCCTAGTCAATGAAATGCATCCCTTTCGGCTGACAATGTCTAACTAATTTCCTACTTCCCAAAATGTGAAAACATTTCTAGTTTTTGAGATATGCGTAAATATACCCAGTTATGGTACCTACCTAATATCTAGCGTTTGGACCGCCCCCTGGCGTGATAAAAAGGCAATATCGAACGACTGGAATTCTATTGAGCTATTGAACTGTCTCATTTCTGAATCGATGAGATTTACTGTTCCCAATATTGCTGGCAAGTGAAATTTTACGAAGTATTTTTACGTTAGTCACTGCTGACGTTAAGAAGCTCAAAAGTCTAGCGGAGCCTTCGAGTAATATGGCCTTCGTACCGGAAGTTATGGAGCGCAGCATGCATGTTCATAATGATAGCGCATGTCAAGCGACGGCGACCGTGGTCTAGCTTGAATTGGTCGCCGCCATCATTATCTTCTATCTTTAACTAGCTTTCAGCTTCGCCCGTGTAAAAATCCCTCGGGAGCAGTGCTTTTTCTCGGGATGAAAGGTACTCTATATCCTTCTCTTGGTTCTAAGCAACACTTTGACATACTTGGACGGTTAGTAGATAGTTAAGATAGCAGAAAGACGTACAGCAGTTGACTTTTTGTAGATGATGATATTCTTACAATATTTGACAAAGGAAGCTGTCGATATACGACAAAGATTGGGCCCTCTAAAACTCTTGTACATATATATTTTTTTACTTTTTTGTTGCTGACAAATTAAAACAAATTATTAAAATGTCTGAAGTCTAAGAAATATTGTTTCAATAAAATTCCCAAAAAAATACTCCAATATTTCACTCTCAAAAGTTTTCAAAGCGTAGTCGGCTGAACTCATGCAGGGTATAGCCGATCACTCCTTGCCCGGAAAACGCGGGCGGAGTCGCGGGCAACAACATCTGACAACAGTATCTAAAAGTAATCGACTGTGACATAAGACAGACATGAGTGATTTTATTAGGTTTCCATTTCATTATTTTTATGTCATCATCATCATCAGCTGTTTACAACCCACTGCTGGGCATAAGCCTCCCTCTGTCTACGCCATGTATCCCTACTCTGAGCCACCGCAATCCAGTTGTTCCCAGTAACCTTCCTAATATCATCGACCCATCTACCTTAACATATTTATGTAAGGAATCTTAAAATAAAAGGATGAAAATCTTAGCCCGCGAACGCCTGCGCATCCGCTTTTGGTATGACCTGCGCTGGATCAAGAAATCGTCTGATAATAACGTGGGCATACAGGTTTTATAGTAAACCTATCGTCCTTAGACTCATTCGATCGGTCTTGAGAAGCCCTAAATGTGTCAATATTATTTGAAATTGATCAGATCGTATCTACTACAATTACAAAATTTAAATAATTTATTGCGTAATACTACCACTACTATCAGCTTTTACTTGTAAAATAAAGTATAGTTGCGTAGTTTGCGGCTTATAGACCACACTATATCTTTCCGAAATATAGCAAAATTCTAAGAATTTGGAATAGCAATCGCGAGGCAAATTTCTTTAATCTGTGGCAAAATTTGATGATAATCGCAGATCTCAATATAATTTTTTTCTTAGATAAGTAAAAGTAGCCCTGACCATACCAGCAGCAGTTAACGGCAGGCAAACGATTGGTCATAAAACCAGCTTAATCTTACACTCCGCCTTAGATCTTTATAGAGACATGGAAACTGTCATAAATTGCGGTTACTCGCATCGCATCTATAGATATAGAACTATTAAAAATCCAACTAATATTATATCCAACTAATCCAAGTAATATTATAAATGCGAAATTGAGTTTGTTTTTTGATTACTTATTTGTTTGTTTGTTACGCGTTAACGCCCTATCTTCTAAACCATTTTTTCTGAAATTTTTTATTCACTTAGCTAAAGGTTTGAAGGACATACTATACCTTTCATCAGTTTTCCCGAGAAAAATCACGCTTAGAAGCTTCCAATAATTCGACTGCCCCGGATTAAAAATGTGTCCTTTAAAACCAGAATGACAAATGCCCAAATTGTCAAGCGGTCTCAAATTAGATTCCCAAAATGTCAAGTCTAATACAGTATTTTGGTTCTCAGGTGTGGCGGTTGCTGTGGCCCTTGCTGCGGACCCTCTTGCGGTCCATGCTGCCCCAAAATAACTATTTACACATGCTGTACCAAGATCTGCTAACTATGGCACGACAGTAACCGGGACTGGAGCCCTAGCTTGCAATTTATGCAAAGGATACTACTTCTCCTAGATCATGGCTCACTACATCAGCAGGGTGCTTGGTTCAGGACTGTCGTGTTATCGCTATATAGTGTTTCTGGATTTTTCTAAGCGCTCATGTCTTCTATATAATGTTTGTGGGAATAAAGTAATTTAAGCGTTATTAATGATTTTATTATGGGATTCGTTAGTACCTATTTTCTTATTTCTTAGTATTTATTAGGTTTCTTTATTCTTATTTCTTAGGTTTTCGACAAATTCTGAATTGACAGATTAGTAATACACATACTATCATAATTTTTAATCTTGGTTATCTGTCCAATTGCGAATTTGTCCACTTCCTATAGAGCGCTTAAAAACCCATTTACTTCGAATCCTAGTGTATTTGCGCAAACACGTGATTGGGTTTGCTGGGGAGCATGATATCATAAATTATGGTAGGATTTTTGACTCTGGTCCCACCAAATAAAGATTACAGTAGGCCACATAGAAAAGCATTCCATCCCTTAGATGTGTTAGCAAAGAGTATATAATCACTACCTACGTTACGTAAAGTGGGATATTTTTCTCTGTAGCCCACACAACGGTCCCTAGTCAATGAAATGCATCCCTTTCGGCTGACAATGTCTAACTAATTTCCTACTTCCCAAAATGTGAAAACATTTCTAGTTTTTGAGATATGCGTAAATATACCCAGTTATGGTACCTACCTAATATCTAGCGTTTGGACCGCCCCCTGGCGTGATAAAAAGGCAATATCGAACGACTGGAATTCTATTGAGCTATTGAACTGTCTCATTTCTGAATCGATGAGATTTACTGTTCCCAATATTGCTGGCAAGTGAAATTTTACGAAGTATTTTTACGTTAGTCACTGCTGACGTTAAGAAGCTCAAAAGTCTAGCGGAGCCTTCGAGTAATATGGCCTTCGTACCGGAAGTTATGGAGCGCAGCATGCATGTTCATAATGATAGCGCATGTCAAGCGACGGCGACCGTGGTCTAGCTTGAATTGGTCGCCGCCATCATTATCTTCTATCTTTAACTAGCTTTCAGCTTCGCCCGTGTAAAAATCCCTCGGGAGCAGTGCTTTTTCTCGGGATGAAAGGTACTCTATATCCTTCTCTTGGTTCTAAGCAACACTTTGACATACTTGGACGGTTAGTAGATAGTTAAGATAGCAGAAAGACGTACAGCAGTTGACTTTTTGTAGATGATGATATTCTTACAATATTTGACAAAGGAAGCTGTCGATATACGACAAAGATTGGGCCCTCTAAAACTCTTGTACATATATATTTTTTTACTTTTTTGTTGCTGACAAATTAAAACAAATTATTAAAATGTCTGAAGTCTAAGAAATATTGTTTCAATAAAATTCCCAAAAAAATACTCCAATATTTCACTCTCAAAAGTTTTCAAAGCGTAGTCGGCTGAACTCATGCAGGGTATAGCCGATCACTCCTTGCCCGGAAAACGCGGGCGGAGTCGCGGGCAACAACATCTGACAACAGTATCTAAAAGTAATCGACTGTGACATAAGACAGACATGAGTGATTTTATTAGGTTTCCATTTCATTATTTTTATGTCATCATCATCATCAGCTGTTTACAACCCACTGCTGGGCATAAGCCTCCCTCTGTCTACGCCATGTATCCCTACTCTGAGCCACCGCAATCCAGTTGTTCCCAGTAACCTTCCTAATATCATCGACCCATCTACCTTAACATATTTATGTAAGGAATCTTAAAATAAAAGGATGAAAATCTTAGCCCGCGAACGCCTGCGCATCCGCTTTTGGTATGACCTGCGCTGGATCAAGAAATCGTCTGATAATAACGTGGGCATACAGGTTTTATAGTAAACCTATCGTCCTTAGACTCATTCGATCGGTCTTGAGAAGCCCTAAATGTGTCAATATTATTTGAAATTGATCAGATCGTATCTACTACAATTACAAAATTTAAATAATTTATTGCGTAATACTACCACTACTATCAGCTTTTACTTGTAAAATAAAGTATAGTTGCGTAGTTTGCGGCTTATAGACCACACTATATCTTTCCGAAATATAGCAAAATTCTAAGAATTTGGAATAGCAATCGCGAGGCAAATTTCTTTAATCTGTGGCAAAATTTGATGATAATCGCAGATCTCAATATAATTTTTTTCTTAGATAAGTAAAAGTAGCCCTGACCATACCAGCAGCAGTTAACGGCAGGCAAACGATTGGTCATAAAACCAGCTTAATCTTACACTCCGCCTTAGATCTTTATAGAGACATGGAAACTGTCATAAATTGCGGTTACTCGCATCGCATCTATAGATATAGAACTATTAAAAATCCAACTAATATTATATCCAACTAATCCAAGTAATATTATAAATGCGAAATTGAGTTTGTTTTTTGATTACTTATTTGTTTGTTTGTTACGCGTTAACGCCCTATCTTCTAAACCATTTTTTCTGAAATTTTTTATTCACTTAGCTAAAGGTTTGAAGGACATACTATACCTTTCATCAGTTTTCCCGAGAAAAATCACGCTAGTATTTATATAAAAATCCTAATAGAAAAAATTCGTTTAACCGTTAGTTATTATACATTTAACTATTCAAAAAGTCCAAAACTGTGTTGCAATCTCGTTTCCTGAGTTTCAAGCATTCTACAAACAAATGTTGGCCACAACTGACAAACTTTGACCATCTGTACTGCCACAGAATAGGTAGCACAAGTAGCGTTCTCTGACCGCATTTCTAAAACTAAAACTAACTCAATCTTGCTTCTGTGAAATAACAATTTATACTCAATACCTATATCTCTCTCTCTCTCTCTTATCTTAGCGCCTTCCCGGTTGCTTCCTCAGCTGACTGCTTCGGAGCCCAGAAGCCGCTTTCATGCTTTTTCTCGTCCACTTCGCCCGATCTTCGGCATCCTTAGTTGTGAGACCATTAGCCAGCATATCGTTTACTGCGACGTCGAGCCAGCACTTTTTAGGCTTGCCCCTTCTACCCAGCCCTGGCGGAAGCCAAGTTTCACTATGGTATAGAAGAACAGGCCTTATCATGGATTTGTAGACCTGAAAATACAAACTCTACTTGGATACCAAATGTTCAAATAATTCCAAACATTCATCCATAAAAAGTAAAAAAAAAATATTAAAAAAAGATTTAAGTAAAATTATTAAGTATATATTTTTTGGCTCTGCATAGGTTCCTACTCGGGTATAACAACAGTAACATTATCTGTAATGTGGTTTACGTTATGTCAGGTTCAGGGGAATCTAAAGTAGTGCAACAGTCACATATAATACGAATAATGATTTAAGATAACATAGATTTTGAGTGTCACAAATGAAATGAAATGGTTTATTCTCAATGTAGGATATTCTTAATACTTATTGATATCAATAATTACCTCTACATATAATTAAGTTTACCGCCACTTATGCACAAGTAGAGAGGAGGCGATGCCACAAACTCAACTGCAGCATTTTCTCCAAAAACGTCAATTTACAAAGTTGGAATCAAAACAGACGAATTTACATTTGAGTGAAGTAATTGAATTTTTTTTTTTTTTGATATTTAAAAATTTCAATAATAAAATATATATAATAAAAAATAAAAATTATATTAAATAGATATAAATATCGAAAATAACAGTGCTGAAAAAAAAATAGTTTTTGTATAAAATTTGTAGTTATTACATGATCAATTATTATTTGTTTAAGAAGAAATTTTTTCCAAGAGTTAAAACAAAAACAATCTAATCTATTACACATACTTATAAAAAAAATGGAACACGTGATAACAGTACATGCATGAACCACACAGGTCATCAGGGCGATTATTTCATTCAATTTTAAGAACTCTTTCATTCCACATAATAAACGTACCAAACACAAATACTCTTTATTGCACCAAAACTAAATATTACAAAATATCATAGATTAAAAAAAAAAATTGCGTCGCGCAAGATTCCTAGTTCTATGCAAAAATAGTAGGGCATAGAGACTGAAATATGTATTTGTTTTTAAATCTTTATTAGTATACATACAATATAATACAAATTTAACTAATAACGAATATTTATTTAACCTTATATAAAACTTAATATAAAAAAGGTCCCTGTCGTATTGTACCGAAGATGCTGGCAGCATTTCCTCGTTGGATAGCCAAACTAATGCGTTGGCCGAGGAAAGTGCCAGTTCTTCGATCTCCCGTTACATCAATGAGCCTCTTCGAAATATCTTTGAAGAGGGCCATTTTGCTCCAGAACCCCACGGACCAAGTGTCTCGACGCCGAACGGAACAAAACTATATTTGGCGCCGAGACCACTATATTGCTGCATATATTATATAACAGAGACTGATGTACTCATACATAATCATGACCTAAAACAAAATGTATGAATAAATTCTTCATCTGATTAAAACTGATGTTTACGTATTAAGCCTAAGGTCTTATGGCTCTAGGCTCTGTCTACCCCGTATGGGGTAAAGACGTGGTTATATGTATGTATGTTTACGAATTCGGCTGTGTAAATTCAATGTGTGCTTAAGAATATACTTCTCCCCGGGGAACAGCTATTAGTAAGTAATGGTAAAATAGACATTGTTATTTAGCTGACTCCACCGAACTCCCCAAGTTATTAGATGGCTCTAGATGCAAGGAAAAACGCTACAATTGGCATTTAGCAGGGACTTTAGCGGTAACTGTTTTGAACATGTTTAAAACATTGTTCTGATGTCAAAAAAAGGTGAAAACCCTGTACAATCAAACAAACAGAAAACGTGTCTGTTTTAATTTCAAAAGTGTTTGAAGCCAAACAGTAGGTCGACCGCCTATCTCGATTCTCTCCTCTCGTAATGGCTATTTGAATCGCTTTCGCCACATTGCGCTCCGTTTTACGCACAAAACACTTAAAAAAAATTTTTTTTGCCAAGGTTCACAAAAAAAAAATTTTTTTAAGCGTTTTGTGCGTTAGCCATTACGAGAGGAGAGAATCGAAATAGGCGGTCGACCTACAGGTTTAAAACACCCAAATAAGTGTTACAGGAATATTTCTCTAACCGATTTGTAACTCTTTATGAAAGTGTTGCAGTGAGGGCCCTATTTACCCGACTACGGCCAAGCCAAAAGGAAGGGTAATAATTTTGGCAGTCTATATAAGGTGGACACAAATTAACTGCAAATATTTTAAGGGCAGATACAGACCACTATACTGAACAACTTTTCCAAATAAACTTATATCGAAATACGAAATTTTATTTTTCACTCTCCATACTAAACTAGATCAGCTGATTCTCAATTTGTATGGGAGGTCAAACATTTTTTTTCGTATTTCGACATAAGTTTATTTGGGAAAGTTGTTCAGTTTAGTGGTCTGAATCTGCCCTTAAAATATTTGCAGTTGATGAGTAGGTGAGCGTTTCGTCCCATTAATTTTTCGTCCCATTGGGACGAAAAGCTACTTTCAAAAAGTTCAAAATATGTGTTGTGTGATTCGTCCCAATATTTAAATTATTATATATTTTTAATTTATTTTGTACAGATAGCAACACAAGCTTAATCAAAATTAAAATCAAATCAAATCCAATTTGCTTGTGTGAAGTTGATGGTTCTGTCTGTGCCGTTGTATCCATCTATAAAATATTAATTATCATTTTATAAACATATTTGAAATAATATTAATATAGTTAAAACATATCGCCACGAGCTATTTGTTTGTTTAATATCTTTGCTTGTACACAATAAAATTACATAAAAGCGTTAATCAGCCTTACAAATTGTATAATGGCGCACTTCATCCTATTAGAGATCTATTCCAGCCAACCAAGTATTGAAATGTTACAAAAGATAGGCATAACAGGTAGAGAGTTCGATAAATATAAACAACATTTAATTAATAAACTTAACTTTACCATTTGGAACTATTAAAATGTTCAGTACACAAGTACTGTGCGAAACAGTGCGCACTCAAATCATATTTATGTTATCTGCACTGCATCACAGGAACACAGCACTGTGAAATGCGCATGCACATAGTGCAAAACAAAGGGTTACTGTGACCTGCAACGAAATAGCAGCACGCACTATGAATAGTGCGAAAGAGACAACAGCACGCACAATGAACGGTGCGAAAGAGATAGCAGTAAAGGTTATCATTATTAGGTTCTCTGAAAACTACCTGCTCTCAACGAGTCGACACTCAAAAATTATACATTAAAAGACATTAAACTAAGGTGGCGCTGAGACAACACCTAGTAAGCCTAATATTATCCTATATCCTATACTATTAAACGAGCAATATTTGTATGTATGTATATATATTTGTCTCGCGTTTTCGAAAACGGCTCTAACGATTTCTTTGAAATTTTAAACATAGGTTCTTATAAAGTCAAAAAATTAATCTAGCCAGGTTCCATGTCTGGGAAAAATCGTTGTTTTTGTTTTTTTTATGTTTTTTTTTTTTGTTTTGGAGTATCAAAGTATTAAATCAGTATAAATCGCGCATAATATGTTCGTGCAACAGACAGACAGACAGACTTTCGCATTTATAATATTACATAACTACCGAGCGGAGCTCGGTCGCCCAGGTACTATTAACAATATATCATTAATTTGATTTTTTTTGCTGACATTACTTTCAAAAAAATCAATGGGACGAATCGCACACAGAATTCTAAATATTTTTTTGTGTGCGTTTCGTCCCATTGCGATTGGGACGAAAATTTAATGGGACGAAACGCTCACCTACTCATTTAAATTCACCTCATATAAGTATTCATGGTGTTTTTACATCCCTTTCAGTATTGTCTAACGTTGAAGGAATATGTGTAGGAAAGGCGTGTTGCTCAAAGACATGTACATATTCGAGAGTGCGGCGCGGCATGGCTCTTTCAACAACGCTCTAGTTGGTTCATGGTTCAGTACCCTGCCGGCAGCCATTCGGTCTGCATGTCTGTGATGTCGATGTGTGAGTGACTAGTTGATGTGTGTGCTATCGTGTTTCATTCGGTGTCCGTCGAAGTTGGGAACTGGTGAATGAATGATTAAATAGTAAGTTCTGTTTTACCTATTCTATATGTGTTATATTTATTTTGAATTTAGAAAAAAATATAGTAAATTTTGTTTTAGATATTAATAATTTTATTTTTTATTTTTTGGTCAATATTATAGTACATTTTTCACGTTAGTGAACAATTTGCACATAAATACATACTATGCATGATGGAAATATAATGATAAATAAGTAAGTATGTACTTATTAAATATTGAAATAAAACATCTTTGAAATAAAACTTGATGTATTCAGTCAATTTTTTTGGTAAAATTATGTGGTAAGTAAGTAATTGTTATAAATGCTTATTGATAAAAAAAATATTTTTAATATATAAAAAATATATATTAAAATTACATACTTACTAAAAAATTATTTTGTTTATTAGTTTTTTTATACTTATAAGTGGTTATGATGTAATGGATTTAAAAGTAATTAAATATTAAAAAAAAAAGAAATTCACATAGAACAGTAGAGACATCTCTACTGTTCTTTATGGAACTTCGTTTTAAACCAGAAAAAAAAAAACAAATTGGTCAACCCACAATTTGCGTTATTGTGCTGAAAATTAAAAGATTTGCCCAGGGACTCGTCTATTGCCGTAAAAAATGAAGATTTAATATAAAACTCTATGCATATATTTTTAATTTTTTTATTTATTCAAAAATTTTTAGTATTTAATGGCCATTTTGTCACTTTGGTTAATATATTGTCGGTTTCAAGTGCTTCTTCTCTTAGTCATTTCTTATCCTAATACGACATGATTCTTTAACTACGGAACCCTAAATATAAAGCAGATCTGGAATTTCCAGTGCCGCAGTGGAAGAAATAAACAATCGGACGCTAGTTAGGAATCTTCACTGCGGTTTTCATAAAAAGCTTAACAGTACTGCTGAATCTCACGGTTTTTTGCCAATTATAACTGAGAAAAGGCCTTGTTTTTATATTGTATTTTGTATGGTTGACTTGGTGATTAAGTAAGTAATTAAGTAAGGCAGTAGCTTAACTTACTTACTTATTTAATTATACTTAGATATACTTACCTTTAATGATGTATTCAAATGAGATGCGATCTTTAATCTGATTTACAACCGAGTTCCAAAAAAGAGGATTTTGATTCAGATGATCCGTAATTTCTCAACCGATTTTGGAATATCTATTCTTTGAGTTTGGCTATTTCCTCATTTAACTAAGTCCCTTAGCTTAGACTAGCTGACCGCCTCAGTTTTGCATGTTTTTTTATTTTACATGTTAAGATTTTGAATTTACTTAAATTTCGGTGTAAAATTTTACTAAACTGGTATTTTCCATAATTATATGTATAAACAGTATACAGTGCTGACTTGACCTCGGAGTAAACGATATGAGTGCATATGGTCTCACAACAAAGAATACTGAAGCCGAGCGAAGTGGAGGAGAAAAGGCAGGAAAGCGGAAGCTAGCTGCTAGAAGCTGGAAAAGCGCTAAGATGACAGAGATGTGAGATGACTAACGCTGTCTCCAAAAATAACACTCAATTACTTAGTATGTCTATAACATTTGGCCATGTATGGATAATCTTATTCAATTGTGTCTGGTCACATCTGATATCAATTATTCAAGTGTCTTCAGAGACTCGGTTGTTGTCTAAATAGTGTCTATTGTTTATCTGGCCGAATAATATTATACGAAAACAACAGATAGATAATGTTAGCACTAACGTACAGTCGGCTGCAGATAAATCTGACCCTCATGCCACAAGTATCACTATTGAAATGGGGTCATATTTCTCTGCAGCTCACTGTACATGCCTACGATGCCAAAACCATGAAAACCATAATTAATTATCCCAGGGTTGCGGATTTCAGTGTTTGTTTTCTTTGAAGTTCGAAATGTCTTAGACACACACCACATCACATCCAAACTGCCACACACACATCCACACACATCACACTTACCATCAGCAGGGATCATGGTCAATGACTAGTCATGGACTCATCATCATCATCAGCTGTTTATAACCCACTGCTTAGCATAAGCCTCCGTCTGTCTACTTTATGCATCCCTACTCTGAGCCACCGCAATTCAGTTGTTGCAAGCAACTTTCCTAATATCATTGACCTATCTAGCCACTGGACGTCCAGTACTTCGCTTTCAGTGCCTAGGGTACCGCTCTGTTACAGCCTAACTCCACCTACCATCGTTCCTTCTAGCCGCTAGGTCTAGGAAGGTTGCTCCATTGTAATTACTAATACCACCAAATATATATTTGGCGGATGATTCAGATTCATGATTAAAGTGCAACCTTGGCATAAGTTGATGATGCGTTGAGATTATTTATATATTATACCATTTGGTCCCATTGTCTAAAAAAGATTTTCCTTTCTTACTAAATATTGGCGCTACAAGATACATATTAAACACGATTTTGAAAGTATCGTTTACTTACGACAAACTAATTTAGTGCTTAATTTAATAAGTAATCGAATTTAGCATCACACTGGCTCAAGTGATCGATTGATGGCGTTTATATGTCTCAGTATGGGGAGGACTCTATCAGTACACTAAAATTAGCGCGCTTCTTTGTATGACGGTGGAATACCTATGTTAGTATAGTATTTAGTAATATGTGGTGCTCTACACACGTCCTTGTATAAACTAAGTTATAATATAACATACAAACGTATCTAAGACATTTCAGTTCTAGCATAAATCTCTATAATTTCACTTTTATACTGTGTTGGAAAAAATATAACCTAGCAGCCCACCCCGGTTTCGCCCGTGGTACATACATAGCCTATGTCATTTGGGGATAGTGTGGCTTTCCAACGGTGAAAGAATTTTTTAAATCAGGCCATTCGTTTCAAAACCACTCGATGCAAAAAAAATTGGTTGCCTGTAAAGTCGGTATACGGGCGAAAGTTTTACGTGACAACGACTTTGAGTCTGTCTCTCTCGCTCTTAGGGGACGCGTGCCTCTCACTCGCTCTCATTGTGAGCGCATCGTAACGTTACCGAGCGTTACACTTTTTCATAAGTGACTCCCAGCCGCAACCTAATTTAAGACGTTGTCACGTCAAAAAAATAACAAATAAATAAATAAATATTTCCTTTATAATATCTAGTATTAACCTAATATTTTCTCTATAAATAAGACATGAGTTAACTTTATACGGCTTTACTTACATTTCACATCTAATCTCTTATTACTGCTTGATCCACGTTTCATACTAACGTCACGTAAAACCCCTTTATTATATTCAGAATCTCGTGGAGCTAAGTATTAAAGATGACAGGCTAAGTAACTTATCTCCCTTACTATGTTCACATTAAAGTTAGGAGTTGGAAGTCTTAGTTTACTAAGCGATTTAAGGTAATCGGACAGGTGACTATATACTAAGTTTGAAAAACTAAAACCTTATGCCTTTTATTATACCTTATTTATTTATTTATTCGTTTAAAATTCACGTACACAGAAAAATACTTACAAGATAAGAAAACATATAGAATATTAGTACAAGGGTGCGGCTTATTTCTAAAGAAATCTTTTCCTGCAGACCCAAGAGAGAAAACGAGAAAAAAAGGGTAACATGTTTATTTTTAAACCAGCTGCATCAAATATATAGGACTATGATTAAAGCGTACCCTGGGCTTTAAATCAACCATTTGAGGATGCAACCAGGAAAGCGCTAGAATGAAAAATAAGACTGTTCTTATGCTGCTATTATTATCTCTGCTGGCTGAAATATTTGTGGAGAATGCTAATAAACTCTCCACCAAGAATGCTGAATACTGCGTGAAGTCGTGAAAAAAACCAGAAAAAACTCCGACAAAATTTAATTAAAATGTAATTTTTTGTGTGCCTTAGACAGATCACATTGCGAATGTGCTAATTTACTAATGTGGTCTTTTAAGAATATGATATTTAGCGACGGAGTGATGTTGTATATGCAAATGTAACAATTTGAAACAAAATTAGTTACTACATTTTACTCTCGACTAGTCGGATTTTAAAAATCATTTTGGACACCATAGCCTGATTCTTGGGAAAGGTTAAAGGCTCATACAGGATGAGTGAAATCGCAGGGAAAATCTAGTCTTCCAATAAAGATTACTCTCAAGCCAACCCCTTCATATCAGTCTATGATTGATCTAAGATAGATATATCGCACAGACGGCGGTATATCCCTTGCAATTTGCATCCCTCACTAATATACATATATGTATGACATATGTATACAAATACATATTACATACACAATACATCTCGTGATTGGATTCCCGTCAGTCTATGCTATGTAATTGACAAGCGAATCTAATGAACCTTCGAACATGTACAATATTGATATAGACAAAGACATATAGTCGCGTCTTTATCCCATACTAGCGACCCCCTCTGGCTTCGCATGAGCATAAAAACCTTCCTCTTGAATCACTCTATCTATTAAAAAAAAACGCATCAAAATCCGTTGCGTAGTTTTAAAGATATAAGCATACAAAGGGATATAGGGACAGAGAAAGCGACTTTGTTTTATACTATGTAGTGATGGAGTAGACAGAGCCTAGGTCAAAAAGATCTTAGGCCACGTACAACACTATTAGTATTATGTTATATGATACTATTATTTATTTATCATTGCATATTTTGCACTATTTGGTCATCATCATTCGTGTAGGTAATACGGTCAATCGACCATACCACTCTGGTGTCAGTTCTTTGGAACCCCCTGCAATCTTTGGCACACTGCGTAGTATTCAACTTAAAAATAGAGACCATTCCCTCTCTTGTGTGTCTTAAAAGGTGACTTTATGATATACAAGCAGTCCTCCCCAGCTTCATCCGTGATACATACATAGCTTTTGTCACATAGGGTGAATGAAGTTTTCCAATGGTAAAATATTTTTTAAAAACGCTACAATCGTTTTTAAGTTTATTCATAACAAACATACACACTAAAATACAAATCTTTCCTCTTTATAATATTATTATAGATCTTGGACTCCAAAACACTAAAAATGTGCTACCAGAAAATTGTGAAGAAATAACGTTTGATTCAAACTTGATCAAATATGTTCTAGGTAAATTTCAAAAACCGATCGATTGACTGCATATACTATACTAGCTGTTTTGCCCCGCGGTTTCACTCGCCTTAAATGTGTATATAAAATACCTTTCCCAATATTTATGCTATCTGTTGCAGAAATAATTTTTCAAATCGGACTAGTAGTTATCAAGTTATAAGAGTTTGAACAAACTCTTCAGCTTTATTTTCGTTATTATCGTTTCGCTATATAATGCGAAAGTGAGTTTATATATTTGTTTGTTTGTTACCTCTTCACGCCTGAACCAATCTTCCTGAAATTTCGCATACGCATAGCTAGGAGTATTGAGAAGGACATAGGATACTAGGGACTTAGTTTCATCCTGGGAAAGCACTGTTCCCAAGGGAATTTCATGCGGGCGAAGCGGCGGGTGAAAGCTAGTATTAGTATATATTCACACTGTGGATTTTACATTTCTTTTGTGCCATCTGATTAAAAATTAAATCATGAAAACTTATCTTTTTATTACAAGTGAAATATACCTGGGCGCTGCTCTGGCCATAAATCATTCCACACTATTCATAATGAAAAAGTAAGCGTTGCAAGAAAATTTCGAAATGGCCAGTATTTTTCCTGAAAACGGCGGTTATTTTTTTTCCTTATTTTAACCATAACTTCAAATTTTTAGTGTTGCTGATTCAAAAAGATTTTTACCGAAATGTTAACCTACTTCGACGTTTTATAAATTTTAAAACGCGTGCTAAAAGCTTTCGAAATATAATACAAAACGCGCCAGTGAAAATAATTCCATTTAAAATAATATGTGGGGGGGGGGGGAGAAATCAGTCAACCATCACCACTAAAAAGAAAATGTGTCATGGGTTTTTTTTTTATTTTAATTTAAAATTATTGAAGTTAAAGCTTCTAGTGGCTCGGTGAGCATTTTTAAGCAGAAAAAAAGCTATTAAACTCGCAAATCGCGTGGCCATATCCGAAACCTCAAAAATGCCCACATAGTTCAAGTTTTCACATCTTTCGGCACTTCCAGAGTGCCAATGTTTTGTATTTTTATTAGAAACTAACTTTCGCCCGCAGCATCTCCCGCGTGAATTTCCCTCGGAAACAATGCTTTTTCCCGGGATGAAAGGTACCACATGTCCTTCTCGATACTTCTATGTGTTTGCAAATTTCAGAAAGATTGGTTAAGTAGATAGGGCGTGAAAGCGTAACGAACGTAAACTAGCAAAAAAAAAAAATAAACAAACTCACTTTCGCATTTGTCGGCGTCCTCGCACAGTAAGCCGGAGCGAGGATGATTCAGCAAAGAGAAACAACACGTGCACCGGACACCTGACGCCTGACAGCAATTTAGCCCCCGGCCGTTTCTACCCCTCTACTCTAGCCTCACAGATATAAAAGGTGGGCATTCAATCGGATCGGGAGTCTTGGCTCTGGCGTGGCACGGTGCACATGTTGTACTTAGCTACTGACTTATCCTCGACTCTATAATAATTATTCTCGTGAATAATTATTATTCCCAATAATTAATTATATGTTGTTTAATACTGTCTCGACAGTTTATACTGATTCTAATCTAACATTATATGTTATATCATAGTCATTAATAAATAATTGTCTAATAAAAATCAGTATTAATAGTTATACTGTTCTATTATTAATATGTCAGACCCCCTCCCGATATCAGAAGTGGGATCGGATCCACTTTCCCCGCCCATGGTCAGTGACGCAGACCATCAAATGTTCCTCTTTTCTTCTGGTATGGAAGCCATCTTAAAAAAAATAGCCAACAGCATGGATGCACGCCATGGCGCTTTATTTCCGCCAGCCATTTTGGTATCTTTTGATCCTGATGAGCCTGAACCTGACATTACCCACTGGTGTGCACTAAGTGAAATGATTATTAATGAAAAAAAAAAAAAATAATGGTGCTGACCTGATAATCGCATTAACCCACTCCCTCAAAGGACGCGCCGCTACATGTCTTACCAAAATACAACCTGATAAAATTTCTTGGCCTACTATAAAAGACATGCTTTTATCTAAATTTTCGAAACCTATGACAATGCAATATCACTTTGATAAGGTTATTAAATTCCAAATTGAAAGTAAAGAGAATCTCGCCGAGGCAGGCATTCGTTTATGGCAATTAATAGAAAAAATACCTAATTCCAATTTACCCGAAGATGTTATAACGGGCTTTGTAATTTCAGTATTATCACAATGTGATGATAAAATTCGCCGTGAATTGAACTCTTCTGTCATTTAGCACAAGTATCAACTTTTTCGAACCTTAAGAGGCTTTTCTCTTAAAAGGCGTCATGAAGAATCTTGTTCCTCAGGGATCGACTCCAAGAAATATCGTACACCAACAGCTGCGTACAAAGGCTTCTGCCACTTTTGTGGTAAAATTGGTCATCGTGGTAGCGAGTGCCGTAACGCTCATAACAAATACCGTTTTACTAATAAAATCTTTACCGCTCCTGTTAAAGCAGATTCAACGAAGACGACCTGCTACATCTGCTCCGACGCCGGCCACATAGCCAGCGCCTGTCCGAAGAACTATAAGAAGAAAGAAGACGTCGCCTCGCGCATCAAGCAGGTCAACCTCTGCACTTCAATAGCTCGTGGCATTTTGGAGACTAGTGGTATGAAGTTATCATTTATTTTTGATTCTGGGTCAGAATGTAGCCTGATCAGGCAAAATAAAGTAGAATTACTTGTAGGTGAACGATTTCATGAACAAATCATTTTAAAGGGAATTAGTTGCGACAGTATAACTTCTTATTTACAAATTAAGTGTCCAAAGTAAGTGTAGTTATACAAAATATACAAATAGACGTGACTTTCCATGTTTTACCTGACAACCATTTGAGTGAGGAGATCCTGTTAGGACGTGATATTTTACAAAATGGGATTTCAGTCGAGATTAATTCTAATTCAATTTCTTTAAAAAAAAAAAAAAAAAAACTAAAGTTAATAATTCTTGCGTCAAAGTGAATAATACTAAACAGTCATTTGACATTGATACAATTGATATCGACTTAAATAGTAATGACAAAACTATACTTATTAATATATTTAAAAAAAAATATTCCTATAATTTTATTGATACCTTACCCATTACACGTGTTTCAACTGGTAAATTAAAAATAGAACTAATTGATGCAAATAAAACTGTACACAGACGTCCATACAGATTGTCCCCCTCAGAGTTAGAAATAGTTAATATCATTAGAGAAAGTGCGTCCCCTTTTGCAAGTCCTATCTTATTAGTAAAAAAAAAAAAAAAATGGTAGTGATCGTATGTGTGTCGACTATAGAGAATTGAATAGCAATACGCGCCTAGATAATTATCCTCTTCCCCTGATTAGTGATTAAATTGATAAATTACATGGAACAAATTTCTTTTCAACTATTGATATGCCTTCTGGTTTTCACCAAATTTTAGTTTAAAGATTCTATTGAAAAAACTGCATTCGTTACTCCTACCGGTCATTTTGAATACTTGACTATGACTTTCGGACTACGAAATGCTCCACAAGTCTTCCAAAGAGCCATTCACTGTGCATTAAAAGAACTAAATGATAGTAAAATTCTTGTTTATATGGATGACGTACTATCAAGTATTGGTGAAGGCTTAGCTAGACTCGATAATTTGTTAGAAACCCTCGCCAAAGCAGTTTTTTTCATTCTGGGGAAATAAGACCAAATCCTAGTAAAATTAAAGCTTTGCAAAAATTGCCAACTCCAAGTACTAACACATGTAAGACAACTAATTGGTTTAGCTTCCTATTTTCGTAAATTTATTCCAAATTTTTCAAAATTACTGAAACCTTTATACCCCTTAACGGCTGGGGGTAAAGGAAAAATAACTTGGACTTCTGAACATAACCAAATACTTAAAACTATTATTGAGCATCTTACAACCGAGCCTGTCCTTAAAATATTTTGACTTGCCAATAGAACTGCATACTGATGCTAGTAGTAATGGTTATGGAGTAGTTTTAATACAAAAAGCCGATAATTTACCATACGTAATAGCCTATTTTAGTCACCGCACAACTGATGCAGAAAGTCGTTATCACTCGTACGAACTCGAAACCTTAGCAGTAGTTAAGGCTGTAGAACATTTCCGACATTATCTTTTTGGGCGTAAATTTACTGTTTTTACTGATTGCAACTCCTTAAAAGCTTCTCATTCAAAAAAAAGATTTGACACCAAGAGTTCACAGATGGGCTATTCTGCAATCCAATGACTTTGATGTCATTTACAAGGAAGGGAAAAATATGGCTCATGCCGAATTTCTCTCTAGCAATTTTTCTCAAAATGAACCGTCCCAACAAACACCTCCACAAAAACTTGAATTGGAACCTAAAATTGTAAACTTCTCAGAATTAGAAAAAGATTGGCTATTAGTAGAGCAAAGGCGTGATCCTGAAATCTCAGAAATTATTTCCAACCTAGAAGCTAACAGTTATCCTAATGAAATATCACACACATACGATATAAGACAGGGCTTACTTTACCGTAAAATAATACGTAGCAAACTTTCAAAATGGCTCCCATTCATCCCAAGATCTCTAGCATGGACCCTAATTAGTCACATTCACAACGAAATAAAACATCTTGGATATGAAAAAAAACTCTTTACAAGTTGTATGATCTATACTGGTTCCCGAACATGGCAAAATATGTAAAAAAGTATGTTGATTCCTGTGTAATTTGTAAAGCATCCAAAGGTCCATCAGGTGCTCAACAAGTACAGTTACATACAATTCCAAAATCAGCTATTCCGTGGCATACTATTCATTAGGATTTAACTGATAAACTTAGTGGCAAAAGCGACAGAAAGGAATATTGTTCCGTTGCAATAGATGCCTTCACAAAATTTGTGCTTTTAGAACATATTACTTCTTTAGATTCAAGTCATGCTATTCAAGCTGTGAAAAATCTTGTTAATTTATTTGGTGCCCCAAAAAAAAAAAAAAAAAAATTGCCGACCATGGACGCTCATATGACAATACCGATTTTAAGATTTTTTGTGAAGATCAACATAATTTTACATCTTATAGCTACGGGAACAAGTAGGGCTAATGGTCAAGTTGAGAGAGTAATGCGAACACTAAAAAATCCTCTTACTATAGTTGGAAGTGATTCTGATAACTCCTGGCAGGACCAATTGGGAGAAATACAGCTAGCCCTTAATAGTACGCGCTGTGAAGGGACCGGTTTTATCCCTATTGAACTTATGTTTGGGATACAAGGTCATTCTTCAGGACTATTAAAATTAGCTAATTCTTCTGATAAAGAATCAGGCAGACTCGACTTAAATTAAATTAGAAATAGTGCGCAAGAGAATATAATCAAGTTGTCTCGTGCCGATGCTCATAGGTTTAATAGAGGTAAAGCTAAAGTTAGACCGTTTTCCATAGGAGACTTTGTGTTTGTTAAATCCCAAGAAAGACACCAAACTAAGTTAGACAGGAAATATAAAGGTCCATTTAAAATAACTGCAATTTTTCCCGGAGATCGTTACGAATTTAAACATATTAATGGGTCAAACAGGGTTTATAAGTATTCACACGAAAATTTAAGAGAAGTACTGCATGGTCCTTCTGGACTTTTGGAAATAGCCGAACATTCTATCAATGATACCGTGTCGGCGGATTATGATGTTGTTCTTGAAACCGATAAAGAATTTGATAATATTTCTTAAACTGGCAGTGAAACTGAAACTGCTCGCAGAATCCGATAATAATTATCATGCCAATAGCTCTGTTTCAGTTGATTCTAAAGATGATTTTCCTATGTGTTCTGAACAACTAAATATAATAGTTCAAGCCGATGTTCATAAAGAAGAGGATCATAAAAAAAAAAAAAATGCTATAGGGAGAAATCCGGACTAGCAAGTTCTGAAGGGCTAAGTGCCGGACCAGAACCAATAAATATACTGTAGGATCTTAAGGATCAGACCAGTATTTCTGAAGGGCTTAGCGCCGGACCAGAAACCATAAATATACTGTAGGATCTTAAGGATCGGACCAGTAGTTCTGAAGGGCTTAGCGCCGGACCAGAAACCATAATTATACTGAAGGATCTTAAAGATCGGACCAGTAATTCTGAAGGGCTTAGTGCCGGACCAGAAACAATAATTACACTAATGTTAACTAGTTTTTGTCAGGATAAACGAGCAATAGTTTGGTTTCAGATTAAATTTACATTGTATGGCTGGCGCGTACGAGGACGTACGCATGTCAGCATGGCCGTGTCGGCGTCCTCGCACAGTAAGCCGGAGCGAGGATGATTCAGCAAAGAGAAACAACACGTGCACCGGACACCTGACGCCTGACAGCAATTTAGCCCCCGGCCGTTTCTACCCCTCTACTCTAGCCTCACAGATATAAAAGGTGGGCATTCAATCGGATCGGGAGTCTTGGCTCTGGCGTGGCACGGTGCACATGTTGTACTTAGCTACTGACTTATCCTCGACTCTATAATAATTATTCTCGTGAATAATTATTATTCCCAATAATTAATTATATGTTGTTTAATACTGTCTCGACAGTTTATACTGATTCTAATCTAACATTATATGTTATATCATAGTCATTAATAAATAATTGTCTAATAAAAATCAGTATTAATAGTTATACTGTTCTATTATTAATATGTCAGACCCCCTCCCGATACATTTATAATATTAGTTGGAAACAAAAAAAAGTAGAAACAAACTGACGTATTCTAAAATTAAAAAAATAGGAAAATTTTATGTTGATTTATTTTAAAACATAATATTGCATTTCTGTGTTCTCACCACATACTGTGACTAATACATAAAGCCAGCTTTTCATGGCCGACCGTCAATTGCAGCTGACGTCATCTTGCATTTATCTCTAATAATAAAAAGAATTGCATGTCCAAGGCTGTTTTATTAAAAAGTTGCATAAATAAACAAAAGTGCTTTAAAATATATCATAATGCTTCAATTTTGAGTTTATAACAATTAAATTGACAAATATCTGCATAACCAGTCGGATAAAATACTATCTTAATCCCCGCGAAAATGCCGTCTTATATTCCTTCATGAGATATTTTTTTCACAAGTTTTCTTTTTGCCTTATGATTGTCTGGTAGATAATGTTTTTTAGTAATTGTATTACTATTCTTTACTAGTGCAATATATTTTTTTAATCCATACTTATATTACAAACCTCAAAAGTCTGTTGCGTGCTTTTACAGCTAAACCGATTGACCGATTTTGATGTAATCACTATGGATATAGTTAGACTTTACGGGGTTAAACATAGGCTAGTTTTTGGCGCGATATAACCGAGTACCACGCGGGCGGAGCCGCGGTGAACAAGTTAGTAAATAAATAAATTATGAGGCCAGCCCGCCCGACGTTGAACCTAAAGGAATCTTTTAACGCCTTTCCTGACTTTGTTTCGTTTATAATTCATTGACTCATAGCTTCACAGATGTCGTCCCACGCAAGAAAAAAAAAAAATCTTATTTTACTAGTTCACGGCGATGCTATAAAAGATTGTTTACATTTTGATCCAAATACGCCCAGAATCCGTTTCGGACTCACCATTAATCTTTATTTTGGGCTAATGACCTTCTTCTGGCTTTATGTTTCCTCAATTATAATAAGCGAAACAAGCTACCTAACAATGGGTATTCTTAATCTAATCTGCTAAATCAATAGATTTATTGGAAGAAATTGCATTCGCGATAAGTCCCCCTTTGTACTAATTTTCATCTTCGATCCTGTACAATCCAAGATGCTTTTATGTAATTGGTGTAATAAAGTGTTTATTCATTCATTTATTTATTGTAAGACAATAAAGCTCTGTATAGATTTTAGCCTTATATATCACATACTAGCTGTTCCCCGCGGCTCCGCCCGCTTGGGACTCGGTTATATCGCGCCCAAAAGTAGCCTATGTTTGACCTCAGGTCGTTAACTACATCCCTACCAAATTTCATCACAATCGGTCCATCCGTTTAGCCGTGAAGAGGTGACAGACAGACAGACAGACAGACAGACTTTCGCATTTATAATATTAGTATGGATTACTGCCTCCCCGGCTCAGCGACCCGAAGTGGATCTTGGCCTCCGAATCGAGAGAGCGCCACAGTTTTCTATCCTGCGCGATGGCTCGCCAGTTTACAGCGCCCACCTCACGCAGGTCAGCCTGCACAGCATCGCTCCAGCGATATCTGAATATATAACACATACCTATTACCCCATTCTAAAAATATTTTGTGCAGTAAGGTTAAATAGTAAATCGTTAAAATCTTTAGTCGTGAGCTCGTGTCCTACATTATTTGTTGAAACTAGTGGTTTCATACTCATATGCACGCGATCCCTCAAAATATTTGCAATAGATAAAAGTACCAGTAGTGGCGACCAATCTAAATCATGTCACTGTATAGCCTTCACTTGACCCGCACGATCTTTATATCAGACCGCACGATGCTATATTAAACGATTAAGCTCTTCGCCTAACTAAGTCTAAGACGCTTATATTATTTATTATTTTATGTATTTAATTGCCGAATGGGGAAATCATGTCATAGGCGATGCGGCTAGCAACCCATCACTATTGATTTCCTGTTTCAACTACCATTATGCTAAGCGTGGCCTAAGGTCTTATGGCCCTAGGCTCTGTCTACCCCGCATGGGATAAAGACGTGATTATATGTATGTATGTATGTATGTATTTAATCATAGAAAATTGTACAATGTTATTTGTTAACTTATCTCTCTTTCTTGTCATTCGCGTCCAATTACGAGATTCCATAACCACAGACGCTAGCTACTGCGTTAGTGTTTTGTATGAAATTTCCTAATTACTTTACTATTAGCTAAAACATATTACAATCTCGTGGTGGAGGTACTGATTTATTCTCTCATAACGCTGAAATGTCAGTATGTAGTTAGCAGTTTTGTTGGGAATTCATTAGGTTCAGTAAACACTGTAAACAGTGTCCCGAGTGTGACAGTGTTGCCTGCCATAATAATAATACAGGTTAACTGCATATTACTTTTCAGTTCTTGATAATTTGTTTTAAACTAGGAACATGATATATTACAAGTCCTTATATATTTATTTATTTTACAACAGCTTTTATCACATCAAAACAGTCATAAGTAGGAGTATTGACAAAAAAATGTGTGAAAATTTAGTATCTGTAGAAGCATCAAAATTGTTGCTTATTTTCTCTAATAATAATTTAATATTTACGTTTATAAAACAAATCATTTTATTATAACGCATTGGGAAACTAAGTCAATTGCTATCAATGTTTTTATTTAATAAACAAATAAATATTAATACATGCATCGTACATAAACCATTATTTGCTTAACCCACAGATTGCTAGAGAATGCTTTGTGCAATATTAATTGTTTATTTATTTTCGATAAACGTTAAATAAATAAAAACATAGATCTAATTCTTTACGAAATTATAGCATATAGACAATAGTCACTAAAATGGATGCTCTCAATGAGGAAGATATCAATTTTCGGATGATCTGGATTATTTCCGCGTTCCGTATTTAATTTCTATAGAGAAACTTACCAGATAAAAAAAGAACGCTTTTATAGATATATTAATAACTATCAAAAGAAAGAAATAACTTCTTAGCAGGTAGCCAATAGTGAAAGAAAAGTTGGGGGATCACTCAGAGGAATTGCAAATTAGTGGGGTTGCTCACTGGACGAAACGCTAAGAAACTTCCGAGTTAACGACTGCAGCTCAGCGATTTTACGAGCTCTGTTTGAAAGTTCCTTTGGAGTCGAGAAGTCTGTTAAAACCTTGGGGACTTGTCTTAATTTTGTAGTTTTCGAATGAGCCTTATGCTCTTCGTAATTAGACTGAATTCTTGCCTTTCACTGTCAGATATATATGGTGTTATTAAATTATTAAATGAACACTTTGTTCTTCTTGCTTATGTTCTTGTTTTGTTGTTTTATACGTTGTTCCTTGTTTGTCAAATGCTGCAATTATTTGTTTCAACAAAGCATTTGTTTTTTTTTACAAAATTAATGTTTTTATTTGGTAATGACAAGAGAACGTGGGTACTTAATAAATTTAACGCAAAATCGACTCTCTATTAACCAGTTGGTCCACTTACTATGTAAAATGTTTATATAGGTTTACCTACTTTTAGATTATTTTAAAGTTTGATATTTTGATATCAGCCACACAATGTGCTCTCGGGACAGATGATACTAAAACTAAATGTTAAATGCAAGCTTATCTTAAATGTTTAGGTACAATTTTGTAGCTGAATATTTGGAATTTTGATATAGCCATTATTCATCCCTTGATAACACTTACATTGAAATTTATGTTATCGTAAAACTAAAGACACTGGAATATTAGTAACATTGTGTATTTAACCGGAACTCTATTTGACCTCGCGTTTTCGAAAACGGCTTTAACGATTTCTTTGAAATTTTCAACATAAGTTCTTACATAGTCAAAAAGATAATCTAGCTAGGTTTCATGTCTGGGAAAATTCATATTACCCATATTTTCACGCAAAAAGATTTTCTGCATAAAACGAGCAAAGCTCGGTCGCCCAGGTACTATAAATTTATTTGTACTCGGGTTTTCGAAAACGGTTCAAACCATTTCTTTGAAAATTTTGAACATTAAGATTTTACATAGTCAAAAAGATAATCTGGCTAGGTACCATGTCTGGGAAAATTCATTTTACCCATATTTTCACGGTAAAAGATTTTCTGCATAAAATGATTATTATACAAACATGTAAGTATGTATAGAGAAATAATAGTATTAATATGCTATCTCTCTTTCTAAGTCTACTGACAATCGTATTCCCACTATAGTTAATTAGAATTGTTAGTCCTAATATTATTGAACATACAACATACGTACCTGATACTACCCGTTATCAAATTTACCTTGCGAAATACGATATCTTTGATATGAAAGGGAGTGTGGCATCACGCAATTTCTCATTGTTCAACTCTGTCGACCCGAAATAATGCCGGGTGTGATGTTTCATTGATCTTTGTGAAATGTCATATTCTAAGTAAATACATTATCTACAGACATACATATAATCACGTCTTTATCCCATACGGGACAGACAGAGTCTAGGGTCACCTGAGGCCACGTTTAGCATAATGGTAGTTGAAACAGGAAATCAAAACCTTTTGATCACTATAAGTTGCCAGCCTATGTCATGATTCCTCCATTCCACGATTCCCTCGGTTGATTTTTACAATCTGCGCGGGAAGAAAAGCATCTGATACATTCTATGTTTTTCCTTTTTCTTTCAGACCAGCATGGAAGATAATCTTGTAGTAAAAACCATAAAAAAAGTATAGGTAGTACAGTGGACCGCATATTAAAGTATACTTACTACCTTAGATGGGTTACTACTTAGCTCAAATTCAATTGTTTTCGCCCTTTAAATTTGGGCAAGTTGCCCCCTCTGCTTATGTTACCCCTTACCCCCTTAAATGTCGGTTAAAGTGGTATACTTTTGTCTATGATTCACTGTACATATATGAGCCCATCAGTAAATTGATAAGGAAATAAATAAATATATAGGGACAAATCACACAGATTGAGTTATCCCCAAAGTAAGTTCGAGGCTTGTGTTATGGGATACTAACTCAACGATACTATATTTTACAACAAATACATATATAGATAAAACACCAAGACCCAGGTCAATCAGAAAATTATCATATTTCATCTTGAACTGACCGGGGATCGAACCCGGGACCTCCTAAGTAGCGGTCAGCACAGAGGTCGTCGAAAAGTGGTAGGAGAAAAATTATAGAGAAATGCAGTGTGCATTTCCTCAAATTTGGTTAGGCTTTCATTTTCCTCCACATTTTACAATTTATAACCAAAGAAGCCCCTCGCCGTTTCATGTCAATGTTATGGACTTATGGTTGGTTGACTGGTAAAAGAAGCCTCAGGCTTTCTGCCGTTTACGATTGTGTAAATTAGTTTAAGACGATACCTTGGTGAACACTAGCGCCACTATCAGTTAAAAATCATTATGATTTGCGTAGAAGCAGAATTAGGTGAGAATGAGGTACTTTAAATCTGTGAAGGTACCCAAGCAGTCGACCTTCGTACGAAGGAAAGAAATACAGAAAAATAAAATAGATTTTTGATAAGTAGATACTTATGGCATCTCATTCGCGTAAATTTCATTCTATTCAAAGTAAATTCTCCCTTTCCCCCCTAGTTAATCAATCAAAATACGGAATATTGAGTGACCTCGTTTACAGCGATAAAATTAATGAACCATCGGCGTTCCTACAATGCTTTTTAATATTATTTTCTACGTTTCTTATGTAAGAACTTTCTCCGAATACGCAAGGGTCATTTGCGAAATTTTGCCAAGTATGCCGACAGTGATTTGAAAAGGGTTGGGTGTAGAAGTGGACTTGAGTTTAGGTAAACTACTACAGGCGTTCGTCAGCTTATAGACATCCTTATGTTAATGGTTGTACGGATTAAAATCGTACGGCACAGGATCAAGCTTATAATGGTCAATGTGAAGTAAACAATATATACTTAAAGGACTTATTGTGAGTGACGTTTCAACTTTATTTTTATTACTTACTAGCTGTTGCCCTCAGCTCCGCTCGTAGGTAGTCCATTCGAAGTAAAAAAACCTGTGTACTATTACAGATGGTAATCTATTTCACATTTAGTCCAGATTCTATCAACCGTTCTGGCGTTATTGAGTTACAAACATCTAGTTAAATTTTAAATTTGTACTATTTAGTAGTGACTTTCTATTCGCATTACAAGTATTTATAGTATTACTAATTCCATGGCTTAATAATTTTCAGAAGAAAATACTATCCCACTTATCCCGTGAAAAGACCAGTGAGAGACAGAAAGTTAACGATCAAATGTATTACCTACTAAAGGGTGGGAAATTCCATCAACAACAATATTCCTCAGAAAGATAAATAAAATCAAAATTCCAATTCATTAAAAATTTTTAGGCATTACGTTGCAGCGGAGCCGAGGATTCGGATGCTTAAGAAACATAAAAGAGAAAAATAATATTCATCACCCTCATCACTATTTCAGCCGCAGACTCGAATCGGCCATCGGTTCTTCGCGCTATAGGTATATCCTTAGATCATAAGGGTATTCCTACTAATATTATACACCTACGGAAAAGTTTGTATACCATACAAACTTTCCTAACCTTATCTGTCTACCCGTACGGGAGACAGGCATGATGATATGTATGTATGTATGTTCTTTTCTAATAAACCTTACTTTCAACAGTTTATCAAGATCATAATTATAAAAAAATTTGGAGAAAACTTCTTTTGGTGCCACTACATTACTGAAGGTTAGCTGTCAGCTCTTTAAATCTAGCCTTATCCGTAGCGAGTCTGCACAAGTTCCACTGTTCTAATACCAGTCTATTGGCGGATGTTCCTCAGACATGAAATTTTGCGTCCTCCCACTCTGTGCTTTCCGGCTATTTTTCCCATCATGATAAAATCTGGAATGGAGATTGCTTAAACCATGGAACAAAATAGGCCATATTTTATCCCGGAATTCGCAACAGCTAGTAGAGAAAATTCATGAAAATACTATGTACCTAGCTATTCCTCTATCATTTCAATATGAAATTTAGAAGTAAAATATACATGTAGGATTTCTCGATTTCTTTCTCTTCTCATATCAGAAGAGGCTTATTTCCAGTGCATGCTATACTAAAAATATACTTATACACAACCAAACTTAAGTCAATTTTTTTTTAAATCTATGATGTGACCAAACCATTTGTTTTTTGTTTGTTAATCAATTTTGTGAAATCAAGTTAACTACATATAGTATCTTGTCAAACTTTGGTATATCTCAAATAGCCAAAGTAGTTAGGTAAGATATTTTTTTTTCAGTGTATAAACTAATGATGCAAAATGATTCGTCAATTCCCTTTACTATTCCCGAACTGAATTAGGGATCACCGTCATTCGATTAGTCACATGTTTACTATGTTAATTTAGATAGACATTAAAAACGGTTCAGTGTCGTGGCCAGATGTCGCCCATTAATATACTTTTGTTGTTTAGGCACGACATCCACTGCTAGTGGAAGTGTAGTGCTATGATTTCTAACTTTCATTGTTTTGGTTGGTTTAAATTTAAAAATAATATTGGTTTTTCTTTTTGTGTTTTAATTTTCTGGTTGTACCTCTACTTTGAAACAAAAAAGTAAGTTAATAAAATCTATTTGAATTTTCTTACAATGTGAAATTTTATTTGTTATTAGATGTTTATTAATTAGGTTTAAAATAATTAATTTTGATTCTTTGTCGTCTTTATATAAAATGTACTGACATATGTACGCCTTTTGAATTTCTCGACTGTGATGTCTTTCGAATTGTTTCAAAGCAGACTTCCTTATTATTGTGGTGGTGTATTAAAAGACACGTTTAACATACATTGGAGCATTTTATGCGTATGTAATAACTCTATGTGCGTAAGCGTATATTTATTTTATTCATATCTCTCCGGCCTCTCTTCAAACATTTTATAGCGCACGTCTATAGCTTATATAGCAAATATTTTACTAGTTGACGACCTTATAATTATATAAATAGCGGTATTTCTTTTACAAATGTAAGCGTTTGCTATTCCTCACAAAAGGTATGTAATCTCAGTAATACAATACCTTAACATCAGGTTTATAAGGCGTAGGTGGAATTCAATATGATACACATTATAAAGACACATTTTGTGATTTTTATCTGACAGTAACATAATAATCTTATTAAGAGGGGATTGTAGTACTGTTGTTATACTTTAAGTGCGGAACCTTAAAAATACACTGTCATTTAATAATTTTTAGGGTTCGGAACGGACCCTATATATAAGTAAGACTAAACTGGCTATCTGTCTGTCACGTTTTATCTTATGAACGTGAATTAAACGTGATACTAAGCGTACTAAGCAGTAAAAATTTTCACAGATTAAGTAAAAATGCATATCTATTGCCTGTTGTTTGTTGTGAATTTTTGAAATGTTGTATTATATCCATATTACCCGCACCGGCAAGAGCAGCATCGAAAACCCACCAACCAGATGGTCAGATGACCTGAGGAAGGCCGCAGGCAGGCGCTGGATGCAGACCCCTTCCAACCGGTCATTTTGGATATCCTTGGAGGCCTATGTCCAGCAGTGGACCGCCTGCGGGTGAAATGATGATGATGATAATCCGTATTACAATTCGTGTGCGAGTTCGACTCGCACTTGGCCGGTTTTATTAATACTGATAATACTCGTATGTATTGCATCATTCTTCTCGGAAACAGTTTGACAAGAATATTAAATGTATTATAATACATTATTTGTCTGCATGATAAACCATATGCATTTATTGGTTATATCCTGTCTATTGTTTCTTTTTTAGGTCTTCATGAACAAAACCTACAATACAATTGTAATTCTCACAGATTTTTTTGATATTATTATTGAGTTGGCTCTTTGCTCAATATAGTTTTAAATAAATAAATAAATGTATAATTTGCGTGGAGACACTTTCGTGACATCTATACCATCTATACTAATATTATAAAGAGTAAAAATTTGATTGTTTGTTATCGAATAGGCTTCAAAACTACTGGACCGATTTGAAAAATTCTTTCACTGTTGGGAAGCCACACTATCCCCGAGTGACAAAGGCTATGTATGTACCACGGGCAAAGTCGGGGTAAACTGCTAGTTTGTAATAATTTAACAAAATAATCATCTATACTTATTGCAAAGAAAAATCTTCCTACAATAATACCTAAAGTGGTACCTAAAGAAAACAGTATATTTGAAAAAGCTGCTCGTTCATCCGATAAGGAAGATATACACAGAGATTAATAGACGCAGACCTCGAGACTCAGGATCTTTGGTAGAGCTTAGCTCATCAAGGATTACTCAGTACATAACTATATTTGACTTTATTTATTTAAGTCGAAATAAGACTAACGAATACACAATTTATTTGTTCATTCAAATCTTTTTTTATATCTATACTAATAAAATAAAGCTAATTGGTTTGTTTGTTTGTTTGTTTAAACTCTTTCAATTTTATTTATTTATTTACACAGTAACATGCTAAAAAAAATTGTACGTACATAATTTTCGATGCCTTACAATTTCATTCGAAATTTAACCTGCATTGGAGTTGCCATATTGTTTTAAACATAAATAAAATAAAATTATACATTTTATATATTAAGCCTGGGCGTCGATTCTGCTAACGTTAAGACAAAATCGTATCAAAATAGTGTTTCAATAGTAGTGCTTTTTACACACTATTTACAAGAGTTATGACAGTATGATGTGATGTGAATTTAGTGTGTGATGTGATCATCAGCAGTGATATAAAAAAAATATAAATTTCTTGTAACTAGTGTGTAAAAAAGCACTACCATTGAAACACTATTTTGACACGATTGTGATTTAACGTTAGCAGAATCGACTCCCTGGAGGGTAGTAATTAAAAGTCTTTGTGTTGTGTTATCGTATAGACGCGGAGTGCGAAAAAAGTAGTATAAATGAAAATGAATGAAATAATAAAAAAGCTTAAATACAAAAACTATATACTTATTTAATTATAATCGCGAAGTGTGATTTATATGACATATTTTAGACTGTTTTACTATTTTGGAATATTTGCGATGAAGTAATACTTTAGTTTATTTTTAAGATTTTTGGGGGTTAACTGGGTGATACCTCGGTGAACACCGTCGTCACTAGCGCCACCGTCATTTAAAAATCATTACTCACTGAAAACACAAGTTATCAAAAATCCCTCTGCTGTAATTATGGTTCTGGATCTGAAGTTAATTTTAAACATATTAAATTATAATTCCCTATAGTTACAAATTGCATTATTGCTTAAAACGGCCACTTTTAGCAGTTTTTCAATTTGTAACTATATGGAACTATAATTTAATAGTTAAATATTATTAAAATTAACTTCAGATCCAGAACCATAATTACAGCAGAAGGATTTTTGATAAATTGTGTTTTCAGTGAGTAATGATTTTTAAATGACGGTGGCGCTAGAGTGTTCACCGAAAAATATTCTGCATATAATAGCAGACTATTATATGCAGGGAAGGTTATAGGCTTTACTAGTTACATACACACCAGGGCGAGTGAAACCACGAAGAACAGCTAGTGGGTTGTATAAGTATTATTGCGGAATGTAAAACAAAATTTAATATCGAAAAAAATTTATAACAACTTATAATGTATTTATGTGAATGTATAACAACATGTAAACATTTCTATCCGTCAACAATTTTCTATCCAATTTAGTGCTATGAAAGACCAGGATTTACTCTCAATCCTCATAGACAGACAAACTAATCCTATAATTGAGTAGCTGTAATGCGCCGGTCTTAATCCTTCTATTTTTAAAAGTCATTCCAGGGAATTTAAACTTTACTTCTTTCGCTTCAACGATTTTCAACAAGGTGCAAGATACGATTTTAATAAAACACTGGCCATTAACACGATTTGATTTGAATATATCAAAAATAGAAAGAGTTTTCCAAGAGTTAATTAATTTCACATTTATTTTTCTTGTTTTTTTTTTTTAAATATCTTACTGAATTTTAATTAGTAAGTACCTACTTAATTCAATTATCAAAATTGGTCTTTTTTAACAACTTTCGACACGTATTAAAATTTAGATATCGGTATGAGTACTCACATCAACACAGAATATTGGTCCTGGTGTAATTTTATTTTTATTTACCCGCAATGATTATAAATACTTTGTTTGTTTTTATAACTGAACAAAATAGGTCTTAAAATTCGTGTCATATACCTTATAGATAGTTGAACAACCAACACACCCGCGTCATGTTCCTATTGGATTGATTTCCCTGTAAAAATGGTCACGAAGGTCTGACGGCAGTCGCTCCGTTGTGTACCGCCAAATCTTCTTTGCTAGGACCTTTCCCCTTTTGGGAGTAAGCTTAAGATGCGACTCGGAACCGCAGTTGAATTTGTTTTTTATCTACTTACCTAGTATTATGTTTAGATTAGACTACTAACCTAATAATATATTAAAATTTCAGTGCAAATTTATCTTCCATGCTGGTCTCAGAGAAAAAGAAAAACATAGAATGTACCAGCTGCTTCTTTTCCCGCGCAAGCCGTAAAAGTCGTCTAAGGGAATCGCCGAATGGAGAAATCATGACATAGGCGATGTGGCTAGCAACCCATCACTATTGATTTCCTGTTTCAACTATCATTATGCTAAACGTGGCCTAAGGTCTTATGGCCCTAGGCTCTGTCTACCCCGCATGGGATAAAGACGTGATTATATGTATGTATGTATGTAAAATTTCAGTGGTCTAGACTACATCCAGGTTTAATGTGCTTGATACCCTCTTTAGGTCGTGATTGGCAATTTCAGCGTATTAGTGGGGTAACTACTTTGGTAGCTGTAAAATATTATGTCAGCGTCAGCTTGTCGGAAGATAGATTAGATAACATCTCTACGTTAGTTAATAATCAAATTAACCTTATCATAGGAGAAAATTACTACGTAATTAAGTGGTATATATTACATACTTACGCTAAGTTTAACTCAAAAAATTTCGAAGAATTTTCGAGAATGATTTAAGGGATTACAACTATGTTTCAAATTCCACATATAAATTATTTTTATTTGCTATATGTATTTCAAAATTAAGCTGTCATTCGGAGTTTTACCTGTTTTAATCAGTCAGAGGTCGTGGTCCACCTGCTTAGTTCACCTGGGTGGACCATGGGCACTTCTTCTTGCCGATGGTGGTTTACTTAAATGATGATTTATTTATAAATGTAAAAATAACAAATTGTTTACTACTATTTACAAATTTTATGTACAAAAGAATAAACGTAAAAATAAAATAAAAATAAAATAAAACTAAAATATTTTAAAATTCTAATGCTTCGTCCTCTTGCCCGTGAAGCATGGTAGCAAGAACACTGGCTGCGTCCCCCCTCTGGATAGCTATGTTGATCCTTTGGGCGAAGAAACAGCCAGCTCTCTTGTCACCAGCGGCGGCGATCAGTCGCGGAGAGATCTTTTTGAAAAGATCTCTTGCGCTAGGGCCCCAAGGTCCAAACGTCTCAACACCAAACGGCACAAATATGTAATCTTGGTTAAGATAAGCATATTTGCGCCGCTAAGCGACTTCAGCGCTTTCAGCTGCTGACCCAGCTCTCACGGAAGATCCCTTGAGATGGAAATATGTAAACAAATTGTTTACATATCTGTATACTTGTTCATATTCTTGTAATCTTTTACTTACGAAAAGAGCAGAATTATTTTTTTTATAATAACCAAGCGAAGTAGGTACGAGAAGAGTGGACCGCAAACATTAATGAAATGAAATGTGTAATTACTCATTATAGCAAATGGATGAAAAATGTCTTAAAGAGGAGAAAATGCACGAGTGTAATACTTTGTTCGAATGTAAGTAGGGTAACCAAAGCTGCCTTTAATTGTATGAAAAAGTCATTACAAGAACAAGGCGCTAATGAACCGCTTTAAAATAGTGCAATTTGTACACTAAGTGCAACGTTAACTCACAAGTCAGTAGGGAATGGGCCTCGTTAGTGTTAATTTACACTTGCACCTTTCAGATCCACTGTTTCGGTAGAAATAAAATTTTGAATTCAACTTTGCCTTAAAGACAGCTCTATCTCAATCGAATAAGGATCTTTTTTGAAATATTCAAAACTTTTGCCTCTAAGATAGCTCTATCTCAATCGTATAAGGTTATATTTTGAAACGTACCTGAGAATTTTGCTTTGTTTATTTATTTATTAAAACTTTATTGTTCCATAAGTACAAAATACTTATACGATTGGCGAACTTAATGCTAAAAGCATTCTCTACCATTCAACCATTGGGAAAAACAGAAAAACAGTGCGGCGCAAAAAAGTTACAAAAAAGTTATTTGTTGTGCTTTTAAATCTTTTTAAATAGAAACTAATACTAGTAATATATTAGTGATGATTATAAAAATCTTCAAATCATTTTGAAATCGACCACAATTCTGTAGTATGAATTTTTTTTTCTTCATCGGTCCTTCAATGCTGAGGATCGTGACCACATATGTGTTTCCAAAGTGCGCGATCGGCAGCACTACGGACCGCATTATATATGCTGCCTCCAGCAGCTCTCCTCACGCTGTCTACCCATCTCGCTGGAGGCTTTCCTCTGGTGCGTTTCTCTGTTCTGCCCAGTATTAAGAGTTTTTCTAAACAATAACTAGGTAATCGCATGATGTGTCCGAAAAAACTTAGGGTTTCCTGGCAGTACAAAGAAATACGTATCGTGATGCCGAGTTCCGCAAGAATAGTAGTTTGCCCTCATGGCATAACACACGACTCTATTCTTGGTCTATGAATACTTAAGTCATCATACTACCATAAAGTCAATTGATCAAATGTCTCACATTATCAACTAAAGAAAGAAAAAAAAGGATACAATCAATGAGACAAACCTTATATAGAAGAGATAAATGTATATAGATTAAGATGTCTTATCTTAATATGTAAATATATCTTTGACCACACAACCGCCCACTCCTTATGCAAATAGTAAAATGTCATTATTTGTTCTATGAATAAATAAAAAAATAAATCGTTCAAACATCCTCACTGTAGAATGAAGTCACAAAAGTTGAACCTCCACTGTATCGAGATCGAGCCTTAGGTATATCGAAAGTTCAATATATATATATAAATATATATATTATATTCACCAATTCAGTGCACGTTAGCAATCCATATGACTTTTCATCCTTTCTATTCGAAATGTTCAACATTGTTGCCCCAAAAGTGCGACCAAAGTAAGTCTTTTCCGATAGGGTTTTTTAGCGGGCAATAATGAGTTTCAAATTTGGAACAAAACAATACGGTCATGCCGAGTGCACGTATTATGAAAAATAAAACACTGGCTGGTAAGAATAAACGCAATCATCGGATGAATTAAAAAAATATTATTAATTTTCAGTTAGGTATGTATTTCATTTAAGACGATACCTCGGTGAACACTAGCGCCACCGTCATTTTAAAATCATTACTCACTGAAAACACAAGTTATCAAAAATCCCTCTGCTGTAATTATGGTTCTGGATCTGAAGTTAATTTTAAACATATTAAATTATTAAATTATAATTTCCTATGGTTACAAATTGCATTATTGCTTAAAACGGCCACTTTTAGCAGTTTTGCAATTTGTAACTACATGGAACTTAAATTTAATAATTGAATATGATTAGAATTAACTTCAGATCCAGAACCATAATTACAGCAGAGGGATTTTTGATAACTTGTGTTTTCAGTGAGTAATGATTTTTAAATGACGGTGGCGCTAGTGCTAGTGTTCACCGAGGTATCACCTTAAGTTTAGTTCTGTACGTGTTTTGTTTTTTCTCATAGAGCGAGATGAAAAGTAGAGTGTATCATTCGGGCGCAAACATATTTTTGGCTCGGGCGATATACTTTGAATCTCTCTCTCCGTTCAAGATTCAAACATCGCCCTCGCCGTAAAAATATCATTTTGCTCCCTTGTGATATAATCTACTATTATATCATAGAATTGTACGAAGTACGACTTCAAATTTCTAAGCTTCCGGGTGCGCAACTAAATATGCCAGAAATAAATTGATTTTAATCTTGACCTGACTTTGATATTGATATCGGGATCAGCTAAATCAGAGACAGCCTGTCGAATCTGTAAATTTCAATCAACAACTCGCTTTTCACGTCGCTATCACTCACACTTCGCATAAGGTTCAAAATGTCAAGTGAGAAGTGAGCTTCGAAGTGACGGGGAGGGAAATTACCTTACAGAATGCCACATATTACGTCATCTCTACAAAATCTCACGTCCAATCTAGTTCATAACCCTGATACGCTTGGAAGGGTAGCGCTAGTATTGATTCGAATTATCAACTGAGATTTTAGAATGCCAATCAAAAAATCTCACAGCGAATTCAGATTCAAAGTTTAATATGAAAGCTTACAGAATCAAGGCAACCTTTAACTCAGATTACATAAATTTTCACCGTTGTACTACCATCTTCAATAAATCTAAACAATACATAATAAAAGATCTAACAAATTACTTATTTTTAGGAATTACCTTTTGAAATTCTGTCTACATGAACTTAATTGTGTATTCTTTTCTTTTTCAGGTCTCTACCACGCAACAGAGAGCAATATGTGGAAGGTCCTAACAATTGTATGCGCTTCATGGTTATTAGCAGAATCTAAAATATATCACCACCAAAAGCGAGAAACCACCACATCTTTGTGTGATCCACTACCCAATAACGCTAACAAGGTCCAATGTTATTGTACCAAAAATAGTATACACCCTGAACAGATTAAAATAGCTGAATGCTTTCTTACAACTCAGAATGTTGAAATAGAAGATCATATTTGGGATGAGTTCAGTCTAATAGAAAATACGACCAAGCTTACATTTACCAACACAAAAGGCATTTCGCTAAAATATATACCCATAAACGCTATTAAACATACCAAAGAATTAACCAAACTAATAATAACATACGGAAATATTGAAGAGATTTCAGCATTTGCTTTTGCAAACTTGACCCAACTAGATGAAATCAAAGTGAGAGATAGTAATATTAAAACCCTTAGAAAGAATGCATTTGCTCATCATAAAGCAACAAAAAGTATCAGTTTAGATAATAATGATATAGATGAAATAAACAGAGATGTATTTATAGATTTACCATCATTAGAAAAGCTATACCTTACATCTAATAAAATAACTACTATTCATGATCGAGCATTTATGCATTTAGATAATTTGAGGGAGCTGGAAATTGATAAGAATCACTTATTTAGTCTGAACAGTGAAACTTTTTATGGATTAAGAAAATTAGGTAGATTGACACTAAGTGCTAATAGTTTAGAAGTCATAGGAGCCAATACATTTGTTCATCTTGTGGAGCTACGATCACTAAGTTTGGATGGAAATCAGATTCAAATGTTGGACGAAAAAGCATTTAGTGGTCTTGCCAAACTAACATCACTCTCTCTTGCTCGCAATAAGTTGACAAACATCGAGAACGAAAGGACCTTCGAAGGACTGAATAACTTAAGATCACTAAGTTTAAGGGATAATCAGCTAAGAAAAATAAAAGCAGAAGTCATGGAACCAATTCTTAAAAATTTGTATACTGCGAGCAGTTTCTTTGATTATGAAGGTATTTATTAGTTTGAATTTATTTATTTCGCAATAAATTATAGTGCACCTATAACTTTTATACATACTATAACCGACATTATGTATCTCTGAGCCAAAATTTACAAATAAATCGGCCAAGACCCTGTGGTCCTTATACCACCATACAATACTAAAAGTATGCCCTATTCAATAATCATAGGCTCACGAAATAATGTGGTATAGAGAAACACCTTGTACAAATTCCGTAATAGTATATTAAAAATTTCGAAATTATCCCATATAACGTAAACTACTTGATCGATTTTATTCAAACCAATTACCGTTTGAAGTTTTTATTAAATTTTATATACCCAATTATTTTTACAATTTTTCACTACATAAATTAAAAGTCAAAGGGAGTGGGACAGACTTTTTACGAATTTAAAAGCAAATATTTTACAAAATGTTGGAATACTAAAAAAAAAACTGTTTTAGAAACACAAAGACCTATCTAACAATACCACACAAGGTTATGCTTGAAAAACATCATTTCTAAGTACGTACTTTACCTATTCTCGTCTTAGATCTACTAGTAAAATGCTAATAGATTGTTTTTCTTTTCTTTACAGGCAACAAATTTCCATGCGACTGTCACCTGGATTGGTTTTTGAACCTGATGAACAAGACCAAGAGCACCGTGCTAAAGAACAGTATAGAAAATCTCAAATGTTACCCCAGCGATGCACTTCGGGATTCTTGGAAGAAAGTAGGTGAAGCTGAACAGACTGAACAACTTCAAGAAGAGGAACCGCAAACCCAAAATGATTATGAATATTACGATGAAAGTCAGTTGAATGGGACATTATTTTACACTGATGTTAGGTTTCTATTGAATTGTACTGGAAATATTCCAATTGACACCGTAACCAAATCAAATACTAATGTTTTATCAGCAAAGCCTGTTTCAACTACTATCGCCTCTGTTACAACAACAAGTAGAGTTCAACTTCTCAATCATGGCTTATTAGATTTATCTGAATCAGAAAGAGTAACGACATCAGTACCACAAGCTGTGACTGATTCAAAAAAGGACGTCAATAAAGTAACGGAAAGAAATGATGACAAATTGAGTCCTACTACAAGTAGATTAGCAACAGTGTCTGCTAAACCAATAGATAAAAGTTACGATGAACATGATATGGCTTCTGATGAAGCTAAACCTGAGAAACTGAATGCTCGTAGAAGTTACCAAGAAGACATTATACAAGCAGAGAAAACAAACAATTCACAAAGAAACGTTGGCTGTGTAACGCTTACATCAATGATAATAATGTTGAGTTTAAGATCTTTTTTGTAAGTTAAATTTTTAGAAATAATTTAGGATAAGTTATAATTATTGATATTTAATTAAGTTAGATCCTCTCACAGTCATTAAAATTAATAAAGCGCTTTTAGACTATAAACGTGCTTCTTTATTGTACTTATCTGATATTTGTTACTGCATATAGTTAAATATTTTTTCTTTGAATAATTATAAATCACCAAATTTTAATAAAATGAAAAACTAAAATTATGGTGTCCAGTCTATGATACTGAACAACATACTAAAAACAAGGAAGTGTGAAAAATTGCCTACTGTACAAATTGAGAAATCAGCTGTACCCTTAGTATGAGATATAAACGCAGACGCTAGCGACTACGTCTCGTAATCTGTGGTCACATCCAGGCTTTCAGTGCCCCTAGTATGAGCTTTTCTTAACGCAGACGCTAGGGACTGCGTTAGCGATTTAGTATACAAACCTGTACAGCGCCTCTGGCGGATAGTAAGGCAACTAAGGAATTCCATACAAAATCCTAACGCGAAAAACTCATACTACTGGGCACTGGCTGCCATCTGATGGTCGGCGAAGATACTGCATTGGAGTTGAGGCCAAAAGGCGGTTTCGACAAATTCTAAAACTAACTATTGTAACGTGTATTTACAGGGCCTTTTATTCTATACGATAAAAATGAAGTATTTGGGCAAAGAATATATAAACTAATTTGGGTCTAAATTGTACATAAAAATTCTGCAAATATTTTACAACGCCATCTAGCGGTACGCAAATCAATTAAAACAGCGTTTATAGAAGTACAACATTTAGTTAAATAATTTCTTAACGGTGTTTCATTACAACCAGCGTACTCGTATTGCGTATTCTTCCATAAGGCTACTAGATGGCAGCATATTAAATTTTCAAGTGTGATCATATTGGTGTTATAAATTTTGATAAATCGAGTTTATTATGATTAATGAATACAAGTAATTTTATTCTGTCTAAGAATAATTTTGATTAACATTATTAATGTTAAATAAGCTTATTTTTGTACGGGCGAATCAAGTAAAGTAAATTTTATTTCCTCTTGGTAAGTAGGTATTCAACTTATTATTCAGGCCTGAATAAGTCGTAATTAAACGAAATTACAACGAGGACACCATTACGAGTTAATTACTACTGGACTTTTTGTAAGTAATCAAATTATCTCGGTAAAGAGCAGAGTCCATTCAATTAACATTGGAGGACTTATAAAACACTTAGAAAAAAAAAATAGAATTATTTTTTGAATAATTACCTACCTGCCTACTAAAATTATTTTAACTAAGGATGGCCCTACATTCTACGCTTTTGTATTTACTTTTGTTTTAGTACAATATAAAGTCATTACAAACAAACAAACATATCATTTTGGTTAGTTACTTACTGACTCATTTTTTTTTAACCTTTACTTGGTGTTATTTTCAAAAACTGATAATAAAAACTAATAATTAATATTAAACAATCAATTTGTTCCGCGGTTAACAAAATGACCATATCGCAAGTTATCAAAAATCCGTGTTATGAAGTTAACTTCTGTTTTTAGTGAATACCTAATGATTTTTAAATGACGGTGGCGCTAGTGTTCACCAAGGTCTCGTCTTATGTGAACGCCATTCCCCCACCTTACCCTAACAAAGAAATTTCATACAAAATCCTAACGCAGTCGCTTGCGTCTGCGTTTCCTAAATCTCATGGTAGAGGGGTACATACAGTAACCGTTGTAAGGCTACGTTGAACATCTGTAGGCCAAAGCTTCTTACGGGATTATACCATAGTACTGGGCCTGTAGGATAAAAGGTATTAGTAAATACGAATAGAATATAAAGGAAAATTTTGTTTACTGTTAAGAAGATTATTATGCAAAATGGGGCTTCCGGTTTATTATGCTAGATATATCTTTGATATATCCGCCATTGTATCTTTTACTTGTATTTGTAAATGTTTTATAAGTTTTAATGGTTAATTTAACGTTTATTGCTCAAAAAACAATGTATCTCACGCGATAGGCGGACTTAACCTTTCTCAGTCTCAATCGCATTTAATTTGTATCAAAATTAGCCTATGATAAAACCGTACCACGCGGGCGGAGCTGTGGGCAACACCTACTAACTAATAAACAGAAAAAGAAATCCTATACAATTGCCTAATGACCAATTACTACAAAAAAATATCACTAATTGGACGCTCACTTCCCCAATAAATCGTAACAACATGTTTATTTACACGAATTTATCGCAATCTCGAAATTCGAGCGGGCGTACCCTACATCATAAGGGAAATTGAAAACCATCGAATAACATTAGGGATTTGAGCGACTGTCATAAAATATCTTAGAGCATTTAACCTGCTGGAGAGGCCACGCGCTCTATTTTCTATGCGAAAAAGTCTGCCGTAATCTGCGGGCGGAGGATTAAATACACACAAGGCATTATTCAAACACATCACTACGCACACACTTGCCAAATTATCAAGCACAAGCAAAATATATAAAAAAAGTCTGCCATATACACACGATAAGTATTAACACGAATGTGTTATTAAAACACGTCGCTACGCACACACTTGTCAAATTATCAAGTACAAGCAAAAAACATACGCACACAAATATAAAAGCGTTATGACTTATGACCGGCGGCGGTCTTACACTTTTGGCAGAAAGGGGTTTCAGTGGCCACTCTGGTTGGTTTAATGCTAAGTAAAATATATCCAGTAAGCGCGAAATAGCCGCACTAAATAAAATGTTTTGGCATGAAACGGATATGAGACGGAATTTATTTATTTTTATTTATATTAGGCTTCTTTTGGGCCGCGTGGGGTGGTGAAAATGTTTTGAGATTAAATAAATTGATTCGTTTATTTGATATCGCGGACAGAGACGTTAATATAACTCAAAGCTATTTCGTTAAACTTATTTCACTAAGTATATATATATTATGAGATGAGATACTATTGAACTGTAAGATTACTACAATATCCGTAAAGTTTAGAAATCGCGCCATCACGCCGCGATTATGGGCGGATTCGAAAAAATCAAATAAATTCGCATCTGCTACAGGGTGTTGCCGTTAAATGAATAAGGTAATTTGGGAAGGGACTTTACGCGGATTTAGATGAGAAGGAAAGGACATCACGACATTGATGATGATGATTAACATATCAATATGATTCCGTGCGAGCAATCATAGATAAAAACAAAAAAAATGACACACCCACAGAAGTTGTATCGCAATTGAATGCGATTTCTTAGGATCGAAGAAAATAAGCAGTTATTAGTTTTATAATACACTAGCGATCCGCCCAGGCTTCGCATGGGCATAAAAATCTTCCTCTTGAATCACTCTATCTATCAAAAAAACCGCATCAATATCCGTTGGCTAGTTTTAAAAATTTAAGCATACATTGGGATTTAGTGACAGAGAAAGCGACTTTGTTTTTTTCTATGTAGTGATAGTGAAGTACTCACCCCTTCAGCAGTTTTCAGCTTTTTCATTACCAATTCTAAAGTATATGGTTTGGAGTTCATTTGTTTTTTTACCCGAATTCGTTAAAGTGCAATCAGGTAAAAAAAACAACTGAATTCGAAACCATTGAATTTTGAGGAGGGTTATGTTATTTAGAGAATATATAATAATTGTTTGGCACACTCTATAGTTTGAACGGCTCTATGGATTTTGTTTTTTTTTTTTTTATTTAAATTCAGATCTAGTATATGTAATCTTTGTTATTTTACAAGGGAGTGGGTTTATTGAACCGACATCTGGTGTCGTTAGTATAGGTAATATTCTTTGTCGATCGCAGCTAGCTAAAAATGAGCCGTTTTGTATGGAAATTGCAAATTTGGAAATAAACGTAGCATCTTCTCAAGCGTATCAAGGAAGTAATCTTTGTGAGAGTTTCAAAGGATTTCTGTTTTCACTATAGCTTTTGTGACGTATTGTTTGGTAGGGAATAGTACATATATATGCGTTGCATCACTATGGTATAGTTTTTAGTGTAGGTAGAGTCAGGTCTACTCTCGTTAATACTTTTAATATTCTGTGCTCAAGTCAGTCAACATGCATTAATAAAACAATATACGTATAAACTAGCGACAAACCCCCGCTTCGCATGGGCATAAAAACCTTCCTCTTGAATCACTCTATCTATTAAAAAACCGCATCAAAATCCGGTGCGTTGTTTCAAAGATTTAAGCATACATAGGGATATAGGGACTGAGAAAGCGACCTTGTTTTATACTATGTAAGGAGGGTGGTTGGCGAAGAAGGGGAAGACCACGGAGGCGCTGGAGTGGGGACCTGAGAAGGTTCGAGAGCAGGTGGCTGGATGTTCCGGAACAGAAGGAGGTTTTGAAGATGGGGGAGACCTTTGTCAAGCAGTGGGATAATGTAGGTTAATTAAAAAAAAGTAAATTTACATCAATGTCCTGCATTGACCCATTGACCACGATCAAACCCGATGTTAAATGCAGATATGATCTAAGATGGAGCTCGTTGGCATATTTAAAAGGTTTTTCACAAAAAAATTTAAATACATCGTAAAATATTATATCATTCTCTTCGCTCGTGCTCCAATGTCTTCTGTTTCTCTCTACCAGGTTGGCTGGAAGAAATTGCATAGCAATAAGTCCGCCTTTGTACTAATTTTATTTTCGACCCTGTATACAATCCAATGATGTATGTATGTAATTAGTGCAATAAAGCGTTTATTCATTCACTCGTCCGAGTGTGTTTCCTGGTTGCATCTTCAGCTTAGACACGCTCCAGAGCCCAGACTATGCTTTTTATTTATTTTCCTGATTTAGTGGCACTGGTTACGGTACTGGTTATGGTTAAACATTGACACAAAATGTCTGTCTACCCCGCATGGGATAAAGACGTGATTATATGTATGTATGTACACAATGTCTCCCTTTTTCAAAAGGTCTGCGATTTGGTCGCAGTATGTTTTACGAGGCAGACCCTGACTGCCGCTCTTAGCAACTCTGCTTTGTATATACCTTTTGTTCGTCAGTCTTCTTTTATCCATCCTCTCTACATGTCCAAACCATCTATACATCCCGTTTTCTATCTGTCATTACATCCTCATTTACACCGCATCTTTTTCTAATCTAATCTATCAAAAATATAAAAAGGAGATGCATACGATCACTATATCTCAAATATTTAACGTGTCAAATTAGTACGGGCGGCATATAAGCCTGTAATTCCACCTTTGTAGGCCGTCGTCGGTCCCTCGACAAAATTATCCGTTGCGTGTAGGCGCCCTAATTTCCCTCTTATGTGGCATTATACGTGTACTGAGGACAAATTGCCTTAGGACTGTTAAATGATACAGTTTGAAGGTAATGTGTCCCTTAGATTAGTATGTATGTGTATTCTGGCTGTATAATTGGGCGTAATTGAGTTATACTCACTTTTAACAGTAGGTACTATTAAATATTCTGTGACAGCACTAACTGTCCTCCCTGGTTTCAGCCGCCCGTGTATGTACTTTAAATTTAAAACTTTCTCATGAAACAGGTTTTTATTACTTCCTCCGTGGTCTAGTGGTTAAGGCGTTTGCTTGTAGACCCGAGGGTCGTGGGTTCAATTCCCACGGAAAACATACTTTGTTTAATTCTTTCCAGTTTGGTTAGGGCATTGCAGACTTGAATCATGATTGTCTGATAATAAGAGATTTCGTGCTTCGGAAGGCACGTTAAGCCGTTGGTCCCGGCTGCCATTTGGTAGTCGTTAAAAGAACCACGTCAGAGGCCGAGAGGCGTTCCGAAGAACTCTGACACCAGGGTGTGCATGGCCGATTGACCGTGTCACCTACTCGAAATGATGATGATGAGAAAGAATTTCAGAAATACAATTCGCGATCAAAGGGCATAAATGTTCTCAAATAGCACACACCTACCGACCTGATTGTCAAATAGCCTAAAGAGGGTCACAGGCAAAGGCTAGATACAGGCGGCTTCCTACCGGTAGTTTCTGGAAATTCTTGGTCCAGCAGTGGAAAGCCTGTGGCTGAAATGATGAATGATGATTTGCCTCGGCTCAGCAGATTTAAGACAAACCGATGTGAATGGCATTACTTAGTAGTCCTTATTACGTTACGTTAAGTTTTTTTTTATTAACTGAAGCCAATTCCGTGTCGGTAAGAATGAGGTATCCCATTGATCATGACAATGACAATATTGTCGGCAAATCGTGTGACGTGTTCGCCATTAATGTTGATCTACATACATATTCCATAATAAACCTTGCTGCTTGATTGTTATGGTTCAAAATTGACAAATTTAATACAATAAGTGACAACGGCCATACATTTCTCGTAAGAAAAAATCCGGCTATAATCTTAAGTAATTTCTTGTGTCGTTACGGCCTCAGTCTCGCAATTTTCACCATTGTGACGAGGTTTTTCCTTAATATTTTTCTTAAGTACACAAGTGGAAATCTTCGCAAAGGCTTAGCTGGTTAACGGTGGAGTTTTAAGTGCGACAATATAAAGTCGGTACAGTTGAATGTAAAGGTACAAAAGTTAGGCAAAGCTATTCGGCTTTTTTTCAGAACATCGAAATCATTACTAGTTAAAGTATATTATTATGTATTATTTTATCTTTACATACGATAAAAGTGAAGATTTTGTTAATTTGTTTTTCAAACGCTTATTAATTTAGAACCACTGAACGGATTCGAAAAATTCTTTTTTGCATATTTTTATGTGCTTTTGGTTATCATACTTCATACTATCATCATCATACATACTAATATTATAAATGCGAAAGTCTGTCTGTCTGTCTGTCACATCTTCACGGCTAAACTGCTGGACCGATTGTGATGAAATTTGGTAGGGATGTAGTTAACGACCAGAGGTCAAACATAGGCTACTTTTGGACGCGATATAACCGAGTCCCACGCGGGCGGAGCCGCGGGCAACAGCTAGTACTTTATAAATGCGAAAGTGAGTTTGTTTGTTTGTTTGTTACGCCTTCTTGGTCTATCTCCTGAACAAATCTTTCTGAAATTTCGCATACACATAGCTAGAAGTATTGAGAAGAACATAGGGTAAATTTGATCCCGGAAAAAAGCACTCTTCCCTAAGGAAACGCGGGCGAAGCCGCGGGCGAAAGCTAGTAGAGTATAATTAGTACGTACACACCACGGGGAACAGCTAGTATAAGAAACGCAAATGTGCACGTAAATTCGTATATTCGTTACTTCTAAATGTTTTATCTATTGAACCAATCTTCTTAAAATTCCGCATAGGTACATATAGTTAGAACTAGAAGTACTAAATACGATATCTTTCATCCCGAAAAATTTGCTGAGCCGGAAAGATTTATGCGAGCAAAGCGGAGGGTAAACGCTAGTTAATATATTAAATAAAAGTATGTTAAATATAAAAAAACGAGACTCTATTACCAAGCCTATGCAGCTGTCTATCTCGCTTATGTCGGTAATCTTAAAATTTTCACAGAATATTGTATTTTTGTTGTCACTCTAGCAATAAATAATAAAATATAAAAAACTATGTTATCGTCAACATAAAATAACTAATACTTTTACAAGCAGTCAGAAAGCTTAGCTTAGCCTAGCGACTGCAATGTAGAGACTTAGATAGAATTTATGCCAATTATAAATCAATGTAGTTGCTCATTGAATACACACATTGGCGTGCTTGAGTTATATTGTTGACCCGGCGATGCTTGCCATGCTATTACCATGTAAATTGTGTCCGGATCTGGAAACTGTTTAAGAGGTACAGTCAGCTGCAGAGAAATTTGACCCCCTTTCAATAGTGATACTTGTGGCATGGGGGTCAGATTTCTCTGCAGGCGACTGTACACAGATAGAAGAGATAACAGTAAATGAATAAGCTACTATGACATACAGCCTTTATTTATTTGATGTTTTTACAGTTTTATAGGCGAACAGCTACAATTACCTAATGGTAAGTTATCACCATCGTCTACGGACGCCTACAACAGCAAGAGTGTCAAGTGAGCATTGCCAACCCTTGAGAAATCTTTTCACGCCTTTTTTGAAAGACTCCAATGTTGTAGTTCTGGGAAAAACCATGGTAGAATAAAATACAAATATAAAAAATAGCCTGTGGTTAAAATGATAAAGATGATGAAAAAATTACTGAGTATTGTGGCTAAACATCCTCCTCCGAAATTGCTTGGCCGATTTCTGTGAAATTTTGTGTGTAAATTCAAAATATAATTTAAACTATTGTATATAGATACCCCTGTGATTTGGAATTAAAACTATTGTATATAGATACCTCTAAAGTGATTTAAGTTTGAATTTAAAAATATATATATAGCATGTTTTTTTTTCTTATAATTATTTATTGCATGTAATAATTTTAAACAAATGAGAAATTAATGAAAGGCTTTTTTATTTTTATTTTATTTATTTAAGTGATTGACGAGGTGAAGCGGGACCTCCGCGAGCTACACGCCGAAAAGTAGCAAGAGATAAATAAATAAATAAATAAATATATAGGGACAAATCACACAGATTGAGTTAGCCCCAAAGTAAGTTCGAGACTTGTGTTATGGGATACTAACTCAACGATACTATATTTTATAACAAATACATATATAGATAAACATCCAAGACCCAGGTCAATCAGAAAAAGATCATTTTTCATCTTGACCTGACCGGGGATCGAACCCGGGACCTCCTGAGTAGCAGTCAGGCATGTTAACCATTACGCCACGGAGGTCGTCAATGACGATAAGATGGCGCTGGATAGATTGAAATGGAGATCCTTATTATAGATAACCTAGGCTCATTTAATGGGTCGCTGCGCCATCTTAGTTAGTAAAGTAATTAGGGTGGTCCAACCAAAAAAAATTTTTTTTGACAAATTTATATGGCAAAACAACGTTTGCCGCGTTAGCTAATTGACAAATAAAAATACATCTTAAATTAAACAAAATCGCAAGCAGAAGCTAGTAATGGACAAAATTTTTTATATGGCATAACAACGTTTGCGGCATTAGCAATTAAATATATAAAAAAACCTCTTAAACAAAGTCGAAGGCAGAAGCTAGTAATTACCGAAACCAACAAAGCCTATAGACTCTCGTTACATTTAGTATACAGCTTTGTATACAGGGTGCCGGATTTGCAAGTCGGAGTAGCGGCGTAGCTTTGAATATTTCGCTATCGGCGATTTGACTTTAAAATACGACGCTTATCAAGCGAGACTGAGGTTTGGCTGTTTATTTCATTGTATATATCAGGAGGTATTCAATCAGGGATCAGAATTCAGGAAGATATTATCTTGTCTCATATTTACCGGACTTTTGATTCGTGATCGAATAAATCCTGTATTATACAATGAAGTAAACGGAAAATCGTCAGAAAAAAATATTTTCTTTGCGTATTGATTATGGCAAATTAGTTTATGAGGATTACTACACCACCAATAAAGCAGTACATGATATGCAGAGTATATTTGGTGTGACAAGACATGTTAGGTTTGGGGAGAGATAGCGGATTGACAAGAAAAAACAAATTCAGATAGAGATTCCTTAAATTCTTGCTTCTGGCACCTTGAATTTGAGGAACAGTCCACACACACAGGTACACCGGATTTTGAATGATCGTCACACGTGGAATGCTAGTATTTAGGGTATCCGCCATTGTCGCTTTACTTATTTCTATATTGGGGGCTCAGCTAAAGTCACAATCTCAAAATGTTAAATAGTTACGAAGAGAACAAAATGTATGGGACTGACATAAAATTAACCACGTGATTTACCGCAGCTTATGTCAATCACATACATTTTGTTGTTGTCAACATTCGTTAGCGTTTTGAAATAATGCTTGTACTTAATTAGCAAAAAACATTACCCTATATTATAAATACAAAAATTTTCTTTTAGAAATAGTTGAAAATGTGTTAGCAAGATAGTCGGAGGGTCGAAAAATGAAAAATGCTACTTTTTACGCGAGCAAATCCATGCATCAATATAAATACATTGAACATACAAAAAGAACAACAAGGACTCAAAAACACCATAAAAGGTGTAACACTTTCATAAGGGTTACCCCATTCAATCTGTCACAGAAATATTCCTGTAACACCAAAGAAGTTCGAATCACACGCGGAATTTTTTTTTTAATCTATGTGTCTATTTGGGTGTTGTAAACCTGTTTGGCTTCAAACACTTTTGAAACTTAACAGATATACGTTTTCTGTTTGAACCTGTTTGGAAGGGTTTTAATTTTTTTAGATCAAAACAGTGCTTAAATTTGCTTGCAGTGTTTTAAACAGTTACCGCTAAAATTCCTGCCTACTAAAACTGTTTAGGCACAAACAGATTAGCTTAAAAAAAATTGAAAGTGTAACAGGTTTAAAAAAAAAAACAGAAATGAAAAACAGTGTTCTACGCACTTGAAAATGCATAGGGATTCATATAAAAACGCACTTATTGTAAACTTCTTGTAACTATAGTTTGTGATAAGAAACATCGACACTACGAAGCAAATACAATTGTATTTGCTTCGTGATCGACACCTAGGTACTTAAGAAATTAAAATTCAGGACAAAATATGTATTTACGTAATCTTGTACCTGAGTCCTTAAATTTCAATTTTGCTTTGTCTAACAACCCAAGTTGTCATTGCAAGTGGATTAAGAATTTGACTTTAAAATTAAGGAGATAAGCCCAGTACTGCTTACTCTGCCGGCATTGATTTTCAATAAGAAAATGGGCTGTTATTTTTGACAATGGACAAAGGTCTCCACGGAATTTCAAAGAGATTACTGGATTTTGGGAGTACTGTATTTGTTGACGGATCGTGGTTTGGTTAAGTGATTTATCTATTTTATCTATGTTAGAAAAGAGGGTTGTAAGAGTAGTGTAGTTAAATAGTTATATTTAAAAAATATTTAATAACTGAAAATATATAAATAGGAGATATCCGTTTTGCGTTTTAGTTATTATCTCTAATTACATTAAAAAAGGAGATTGAAACACAGCTTGAAGCGAAATCTGATCCGTATAATCTTCATATGCATACGATATATGCAGATTCAATGTAATTTCAATCGTCTTCTACAGTTAAGCTAACACAAAACATCACCATCAATTGCAATATTTATCTCTTTCTTTCTATTTACAAAGTACATACCAAATTACTTCGTGCTTCCGCCACCAATTAGTTCGTGAAAACTGCTGCCGGCCGGCGCCCTCCCACTACTGTTAGTCCCAGCATTCCCGCCACCATTAGTTTGCAAACACACATTCCTTGCGACACGTGTTTAAATTTCTTTCTATTTGCAATTCATGATCAGATTGACCGATCGTCTGACTGAAGTCCAAACTAAAGAATACGTTTGCTGGTAAAAACTACCAAAGGAGTCCTACTAAAGCACCTCTTTTAATGAAATACATGGAAATAATAAACAATTATTTTCCTTTTTTTTTAAATAAACCGCAAAATATGTCGACAACTACATATAAAAAATCCAAATTGAAAAAGCATTTCTTTGCAAATAGCACAAAAGTAAAATGGGAGACAAAATCCCCAAAACAGTTTGTGTCAGTCGCGTAAATCGCTAAAGCAGTTCCCAGTTTAACCCTTCCAAAGAGCCCGTTACAAGGCAACAAAAGAATCACGAAACAACCCCCATTACGTTCCTTAAAAAACATAAATAAATGACCCCTATATATCGAGACCCAATCTATTAAAACACGTTAAACGAGTTAGAAATTCGAAAAGTAGTAGTTAGTGTCCGAGAGGCACATTCAATGGATCCCGGTAAGTGGGCCGTTACTTCTCCAGTAATATCCGGACTTAACCGGAAAAAACCAGATTAAAAAAGGTTACGTTAATGGCGTACCAGTGGAAAGTGATGCAATTATTCGAAATTGATTCTTCCTTTGTTCTTAATGCCCTTTGACGGATTGATTGGCGGTTTTTTTTTGTTTTTCTCGAGTTTTCCAAGACCTTTGACAATTTTTACGAAAGGTGCTTTTGGTTGAACCTTTGTGTTTATATGATGTCATTTATCGAACCAGTAACATTTTGTTTAATACAATTTTATTACAATATTATATTATCTTTACTCCTAAAGGTTTTTCTACTGGTGTTTTACCTGCTTTTATATCTAGCTAAGATATACTTAATTAAGGTAGATGACATCTATCTATGACTAGACTATCTGTTTTTCTGTCAATGAATGAATGTTCTTCAATGTACTTTTAGTGAGGATTTTTTTTACTATACTACTTTCGCACGTTTGAAAAATATAACGAGCGAAAACTCTTTGCAAAATTTTCTAGCATAACAACTTGTTTTCTTGTTTCAAAAGCTAATAAACCATTACTCTTTAGTTCTAAAAATTTTATCAAAATTTCGACATCAAAGAAGTTGTTATCTCTGTCTGCATTCTGTACACGTACGAAAATATGCATAATGAATGTTCGAATGAATTTTACCCATTTGTCTAAAAGATAATGTTTAGGGGTAGAGTTATGTAGGCTGAATGGCCTTTGAGATCGGACTCTTGTCTGATTAGATTTGCATTAAAAATGGTCAGTTTGGGAAGGAAATTTAAAATTAAATTTAAAAGAGCCATTTATAAAATTATAGGTTTTTCAGAGAAATCCTAGGTATAGCTGTACTGGTTATGAAAATAATAAATAAATAAATATACTTATAAGGAGAAATTACATAAATGGAGATAGCCCCAAAGTAAGTTTGAGACTTGTTAACTCAACCATACAATATTTTATAACAATTACATATAGAATCAAAGAGCCAGGCCAATCAGAATAATATCATTTTTTATCTTGGCTTGACCAGAGCTTGAACCCGAGCAGCAAGCAGGCATGTTAACCATTACGCCACAGGGGTCGTCAAAAGAGCCACTGTAATCTGACAACCGTAATCCTTTTTACAGGGAAATAGCAAATGGTTGGGATTATGGTCCAGGTATTTTAGTGGCCAACACAGTCCGTCTTTTCAGGCCGCCTAAAGGCAGCTAATTGGTTTAATACTACATATTTACTGTGATATTATCACAAACCATAATCTAATTATTATAATAATAACTAGCGACCCGCCCCGGCTTCGTATGGGCATAAAAACTTTCCTCTTGAATCTATCTATTTAAAAAAACCGCATCAAAATCCGTTGCGTAGTTTTAAAGATTAAAGCATACATAGGATATAGGGACAGAGAAAGCGACTTGTTTTATACTATGTAGTGATAGTGATAATACTTCTCATTTGCGCGATAAAGTCCACAATAGATTGCATAATATAATATATCGATGTGACCCAATTTAAAATCTTACGCGGTTAAAGAATGGTGGGTGACCCAATTCTTATAATTGGACAGCTCAAAGTGTCTATTTTTAAATATATTTTGTTATAAATCGATACCCCACCGAAAAAGGTGTCAGGATCCGCGTGATTTGTGGGGCCCCTTGGCTCAAAATGTCTAGAGTAGGAAATTTGTAGAATTATACTTACTTTTCAGGGTTTTGTAGGTTTTGCAGGGGTTCCAAATGATTTGCTGACGATTCTGAGACAGTGTTCAAAATATAAAAACTTAAATTAAATCTGAGTTTTTATAAGTAAGTGTTGGCTTGGACAGTAGTTCGAAACTAAAAAAGTGTTGATTCGGACCATAATTGGGTCATCATCTGAACCACACTTGGAGTATTAAGCCAACCAAAGTGAAAATGTCTGCCACATTTTGCGCGCCGGGTGGGGAAACACGCACAAGTATTAACACTAATACATTATTTGAATTCGTCGCTACGCACACATTTGACAAAAATATCCAACACAAGTAACAAATACACGCACACAAGTACAAACAGTATGACGGGTGATCATATACATTCGGCAGAGGGGGTCGCCTGTAGGCCACTCCGGTTGGTTTGTTGGTTTAATGCTCTAAGGAATCACATGTGCTTATCTCATCAACCGTATAAAGTACTCGAGTCTTGAAATTTTCACAGATTAGCCGCTTTAGAAAATCAAAGTAGATTTTCATAATTTTTTTAGATAATCAATTATAATACATGTCATTTCTCTAGTTTGTCTTTATTTTATACCCTCTGTCCCACGCCACATGGGGTTTGGGTCCAAATTAATTGGCACTATTCTGCGAGGCTTCAGTAGAAGCGAGATTAACCGCTTTGTGCTAAATATTAGCCACTCGCAGGACCCGAAAAATTAATCATACGGAATAGGAAACATTTTGAGCATCAACCGACAACCGACGAAGAACTCTGACACCAGGGTGTGCATGGTCAATGGACAGTATCACCTACACGAAATGATAATGACCTACAGACAGTAAAGCTAAATAAAATCTTTAAAATGAGCGTTTATTTTTCAAAATATCAGTGCACGGAGTGGCTTATTCAATTTATTAGTAATAAACGTTAGGAGTACAACAGTAAAAACAGTCCGTAATGACTGTCGTCTGGATAGTCCAGAATTTTTTATAGTTAAAGGGAAGTACTTATACAAAAACTGGATTCTAAAAATGCATATGTTTTTTTGCAGATTTAGCTATTACCATTTTTTACTTTACACTACTTATGCTATAGCAGTTTTCGAAGGTCCAAGGTCAATTAATTTGTAAATTCAACACCGAGAGCAAGGGAAAATTATTTTTTGTTATAGATTAAAAAAAAAATGAACTAAAGCGCGCGTTTTCGTAATTCATGTATATTCATTGTAATTGGTTTTTGAGGAGCCAATAGGTCGGATGTAGGTACATATGTAGATATGTATTTATAGGCTTAAATCATTGAAATATTACGGTAACGTATTATTTCAATGATTTAAGCCTTTAAATTGATCAGAATCAATTAATTTTGTAGCTATTGTTGTTTGCATGTAAACATACTTACTTTAAACTGCTATAGTCATTGTAGAGTTACGGAATTGTACTGTTCAGAATTAAGGCGCTGTATCCCCAACCCTTAGGTATTTAAGAGGAGTGAAGTGCGATTATAGTACGTACGCGTAATGAAATAAGGTTGAAAGTGGCGATACTGGGTTGGCCTGTCACTAGTCTCCGTTCAATGCCATTTCGGGTGAAATTTTCCAGTTTTAATTTAATATTTCAATAATTATGACTAAATATTGTAATTTTTTTAGGTATCCATCTGGGTCATTATGTAATTCTTTTTATAGAAGTAAAAAAATTGGTAGTTGTCGCTGAAGATATCAAGTAATTCGCGACGAAACCTTTTCTGGATATAGCTTTTTTGCTATTTTATTTAGCTAGGTTTTAATTATTATTTTTTAAATATTTTGATGTAATCATTTATTTTGATCCTTGAACTATACTTCATATTTTTTTCATGCTTGTATTCAATGAAGAATAAAGCTAACTGCGCGACGAAAAAATAGACGTTTTACGGTATTCCCCTGATGCACAGCGCCTTAAGAATCAAGTATGTTGTTTATTCTGTAACCTGCGACTACCTAATAAATAAAAATAAAAAAATAAATTACATTCAATTCAAGCTTGATTTCACCTTATTGCAAAATATGATTTCCATCCGGCTCTAGACCTTCGGTCTTTTTTTTCTTCATTTCGAGTCGAAGATTATATGCAATTTCTGGACTCTGTCGGTAGGCTTCATTTTTTTCCCCAAAAATCTATTAAAACTATCTAATCTTTACAGCGAGAGAAGAAAATCCAGGAAAATAATAACAACAAGTTATGATTTACCTAATCTGAATAATTAATTATGGGCTCCATTCAACCGTGATAAATACGCCATTTGTATTCAAAACAGAATTCTGCAGCGAAACTTTACTGAACATGTACCGCGGGGGACTCGCAAAACAACTCAACACGGGAATAAACAAAATTGGGATTTTTCAGCAAAAATAAATAAAGTTTGAATTAATTTAGTAACACCTGGGGATGTAGAGAAATAGATTTTGTGCTTATCTCTTTAAATTTACTATTCTTTTTTATCAAAGTTGTGTTTTTTGCTTCATCAGAACAATTAAAAAAAAATGGGGCAGAAACTGAACTGTGTAGCATATACCTGTGATCAGCTATTCAGATTTTTTAATTTCACATCACCAGTTTTGTGCTACTTATTCTACATGAAGACCATAGACTGTAAGTGCCTGGGACTGTATCTAATTCTATGTTTAAGACCAAATTAGTATGAAAAATAAATCGCGCTTGCAAAGTTTCTACGGTTTGGAGCAGCGGTATTCCAGGCATAACATCCAACCCAGGGTGAAGATCTTCTCTTCGATGTGGTAGAACCGCTCTTAATAGTTTGAATCAAAGAAAAAAAATAATGGACTTCACCTTAAATCCATTCTAGCAACGAAAGTTAATTTGCGCGGGAAGCATGTCAAGAACGCTGATAGTAAATTTTACGCGATCCGACTCGCGTCTGCAACTCGACTGCCAAGTTTTTATGTCAACGCAGATTACTTTTTCATGGAAATTACCTATCCACGCTATTAAGGAAAAGCTTTTATTGACTAGTCAGGGGTGTCATCCAGTACCTGTATAATTGTCCAGAGTCTGGACAATTAGACAGGTACTGGACTCCAGACATCATCATTGCTTATGGCATTCATCCTGCGTGGATGAATTCTCTCCATGTCCAAGTTTATTTATTTATTTATTTAAAAGGAAGACCATCAGCAGCATTCTTCAACCAGTTTTGGCGGCAGGTGTAAATTGGTGAATTTCCGCCATACATACATACATACAGTAGACCTCGCGACCTTTATTATCCCTCTTTCTCTTTTTAACATAAGCAACAACTATGTAGCATACTTCCCCCCATTTACCCCCAATCAAAAAAGCTTGACAAAAAAGACTACCTGACTTTCATGGTGGTCCATTGAAATGACATTTTTGTTTGGATGTTGCGTGTATGTATAAACCCAATGTTAGGAGGTATAGACTTTTATTCAGCTTTTAATTTGAACTGAATAATTAGGCTATTATATATTTTAGTATAACTCTGTAATAATCAAATATGAAATACGGATATACAGCCAATAGTGGTAAGCAAAATTATAGGTTAAAAATCCAAACTATATACTTAAGGTGACATAGTCAATTAAAGTAAAGTGGGTCAATAATTAATTGTGTTTGAGTATTTTTCGAACACAGTTTTGTTTGTCTTAAGTAATCAAATTGTAACCTCCATTTCACAGACAAATGGTTGTAATAGATTGCAATTAACTATTTTGAGATAAATCGTATCTCCATATTTCAAGGCTGCACCACAATTAAATGACTCTTCACTGTTATATAACTTCATATACGTATCTTTGATATTTTGGCCTGAAAACGAAAATATATGACACGATGACATGTACAGGTAATTAAGCTTTGAAATTGCAGCTTTGAAATGGAACACCCAAGAGACCATACATCGGTCCCAGGATAGATTTGACTGTAAGATACTAACTGCCAATTTGGATTATGGTGGTCACGACCCTCAGCTATAAGGAACAGGACTTGAAGAAGAATTAATTGAACTGGATGCAGGCAGTTTCCAATCGATAATTCTAGAAATCTAAGGGAGGAGTCAAATGATGATGATAGATTGCGTAAATTTTGAGCGTTAGATAAAAAAGGTGGCGATTGAGATTATAGGATCCACCGCCTAAATCAGACTAGCTTTATGATGACTAGGTGACAGAAGTCAACGATTTATTAGATATTATTTAGTAAAACTAGATGTTGCTCGCGACTCCGTCCTCGTGGCTACGATTATATCGCGCCAAAATAAAGACTATTTTGACCCCATAAGTACTATTTTTGAAATTTGTACATGCCCAAAACCTGTGAGTCGTTCGAGTCACTGGTTATATCGCATGGGAATCATTAGATCTGTTTCGAGTATATCACACAGTTCAAAAATAGCACTCCTGGTCCTTAATAGTCTTACCAAATTTCATTAAATCAGTGCAGTGGCTTAGCCGTAAAAGCGTAACAAACAGACAAATAAACAGACACACATCATCATCAGCTGTCTACAACCCACTGCTGGGCATAAGCCTCCCTTTGTCTACGCCATGCATTACTCTGAGCCACCGCAATCCAGTTGTTGCCAGCAACCTTCCTAATATCCCCATCTAGCCGCTGGACCACGCTAGACACACACACTTTCATATTTATAATATTAGTAAGTAAGTATGGCTACGTACCTTTCATTGTGTAATATTCGTTACTAGGAGGAATATTTCTAAATCCAACATGATAAGTGTTCTCATTGATAAGTTTAAACAAAAGTTTTGCTTCTATTTCGTTTTCAATGTTGGCCAAAATACCACCTTCCATCATGCAAGTATTAAGAGCTTCGTGCCAAGACTGGCTTAATCCATTAACTTTGTAACATTTTTTTGTTTCTTTGACATACGTGTATCCTGCAATTACAATAAAATCTTGACTTTTGAAAGTTACGTTTTTGATCAATTGAGGACCTATTTTGGGACCCATATTAGAGTAATACTACATAATAAAATACCATAAAATATTTAACAAACTAAGTAACAAGAACAACAAAAAACTTCTGAAATTTGTTATAATTTTGTTGAAACGATTAATGTGTTATTTAAATAGATGGCTCATGTCAGTGGAGTCCTAGGAGCTTAGCCAAAGTCACAATCTAAAACGCTAACGTATGTCGACAGTTACAAAATGTATGGGAATGATAACAAGATTGACCACGTGATTAAGCGTAGCTTATGATAATTCCATACATTTTGTTCTTGTCGACATTCGTTAGCGTTTTGAAATTGTGACATTGGCTAAGCCCCCTGTTCTACCTTCCGCTAGTCTTTTTCCGTATATTTTTTAATTCTATGATTTTCTCCTTGGTATACTAATATATTTGTTTTTATCTTACCTTTATCAATAGTAGGACACGAAACATCTTCCACCTTCTTGCAAACGTAAGGTTTTAATTTCAATGGCGAGTTCGTATTTGAACAGAGATCAACGTTCAGCGATCCATTTTCGATATTCATGGTAGTACACAAATCATCACTTTTAAGTTCCTTGTCATTAATCAAAGGTGAAGGAGTGGAAAGACCTAAAAAAATTTAGTTTCATATTAAGACTCATAATTAGTAGGAAGAGATGTTTTTGTTCAGTATCAAAAAGTATGTCATTCTGAGCAAGAAAAAGATTATATTATTATTTTTGCCAAACCACCTGTACCAGCCATGACTGAGTCAAAGATGCGCAAAAAATGGACTAAAGCTAGATACATATTCGTAAATTAATGAAAACGATACTAAAGAATCTTATCATGTCTCACCATCAATAGTAATAAATTCATCAATCCCTTCATTTTTTATTCCCACGTATATGTCAGTAAAGTTTTCATCCAAAAGGTTCTTAGCTTCTATAAGGCTGTTGACTATCTTCCATTCTTCAGCAGCCTTTGGATAGAAAAGCTGAGAGCCTTCATTTTCGCATGCGAAAAATGCTGTGCTCCAAGCGACACCATTCCCGTCCGAATGGAATTTGTAGAAAGCATCAAATTCCTCGAAATAGGTATAATCTTTTCGGTAAAATGGGATGTGGCGACAAATGGAGAGCGAAATTACTGAAAGGATAAATAATGAATTATATAGAGACAAATCACACAGATTGAACTCCAAAGTTAGTTAGAGACTTGTGTCATGGGCTACTAACTCAACAATACCAAGCCAATTAGAAAAATAACATTTTCATGTTGACCTGACCGGAGATCGAACCCGGGAACTCTTGAGTACCGGGCAGGCATGGTTACCGTTTCACCACGGAGGTCTTTGAATGATAATGTAAATTAGTAAGCAATGCTACTATAATATTAGTAATTAATAAGGATATTATAAATTAGGAAGAGGAAATAAAAAGTGTTTATAAGCTCCTTGTATCTTAAAGAAGAAAAACAGTCATAAAGGTTACTAATAACTTACCCAAGGAAACGATAAATATTTTGATCCACATGTTTGCGTAAACAACCAGTGAGTTACCGATTAAAAATGGCTATTTATATAAATGTAACATTGAACCATAACTTTTGTTGTGGGTAATAACCGGACATACATGCTGTTCTCAAAAAGAGGCAAATTTTTAGAATTAGTTTTGAATTTTGGCAAATTTTAAAAGTAAGTTTTGATTTTTTTATAGGTTTTGAGCAATACGGTTTTCTGGAAGGGAGTAACCATACGCTGCGTTCCCTTCTGTCAAAGTATAAGCCCAATTGACATATGCAATGTATTAGTGTGTGTAATCGGTATACTAATTATTTGATGTTTTGTTTCATTTTTAAATGTGTGTCATCATTACAGTCAAGTTTACTAGTGTGTATCCCCCCCCCCCCCCGCAAACAAGGCAAATCTGTAATAATCAAAAGAATTCGAATCGGTGTGACGCAATTGTTTTTTTAAATATGGTAATAATCAAATATCGCTAAGGCTACTCCCTTCGCCGTAAGAGTTGCCGTGTTGCTCGAAGCCTATGTCGTTTCTGTTGTCCCTCAAGTCTTCTGAAATACCCACAGAAAGAAAAGGGGTAGATTTTTATTGAGCGGAAAACTACACTGCTAGAAGACCTCTACCACCTGTTCCTGGTTTTTATTTCATCCTTGTTACTTACCCCCAGATGGCTGCAAAAGATCTCCATGGTATAAATTCGTCTTTACATTTTTTTATATTGTGTATCTACTTTTTTTTTATTTTACGAATAAAATACGTGTGTACTTGTTTTTATTTTGTTCATTTTTATTACATACAGACTTACAAAGCCTACATAGTACATACTTCTTCTTGTAGATATTGTTAAAGGTAGTAAAGATAGATTCAGAGGCCTCAAGCTGGTAAGTTTCCTTGTGAAGTATTTGCGACTAGTCAAGTATTAGAAGCAAAAGTACATATTTTAGACCGATAGCGAATTTCGTTATAATTATATTTTAAAAGGGTTATGTAAAAATTATATTATCATCCCATTCATTGGACAGAGAGTCTGCCTATAAAACTAAGTAAATAAATATTAAGTAGGTGCTTTTTTAATGTCCATCCTGTAGATATAGTTCGAAAGTATCATGTCAAAGGTCTTTATTCATTAAGATAATACGATACAACAAATGAATAACTATTGTTTGTTTATACTCGTATCAATAGTTTATATAATAGCTATAGATAACATTGTATACCGACAGAACTCTTAAGAAAGTCTTCTTCTTCGTTTCAGCGTGTTCCCCGATTGCATTCCAGCTTACGCTTCATAGCCCAGGGTACGCTATTAATCATGGTCCTGATTTGGCGGAACTGGTTATTACAATGGAACGACTACATTCTGACCTCCATAACCCTTTTTAAAGGGAAACCAGACCCACAGGAACATGATCCGGGTGTGTTAGTGGCCAACATTGTCAGATTTTTCAGGCTGCCTAAAGGCATCAGACATAGCCTAACGACTGCTATCTGCCGATAACAGCCGGGACCAACGGCTTAACGTGCCTTCCGAAGCACGGAAGCTCAAGATAGAAATGCCACTAATGGCATAAATAATGAATGAATGGCTAAATAAGACAAGACAAGTCAAGACAAAATTTCTTTATTGCACCAGTAAAAATATACAATAAGGAAATTAAAAACATAGATAATACAATAGGCGGCCTTATCGCTAATGCAATCTCTTCCAGACAACCTAAATATAAAGTGATTGTTGACAAAAGAATAGGTGGTGCAGAAAATTTGAAATTTATAGGAACTCTGAAGAAAGTAAGGGACGACTAAGACCAAGACATATGCTTTTTAATTTACCTCTGCCTAGCTCGTGGCGGATTTCGTCGACAGTACCATTCCCAAGAAGAGTAGACATCAAACATGCGGTCAGGTGACAAGCTCCATCGACCATTCACATCCTGGTGTCAAATTTCTACGGGACTGCCTCTAAGCCCCTGACGTGATTCTTTTAACAACTACCAGATGACAGCCAAACTAAAACGGCTTAACTTGCTTGCCGAAGCTCAAAATCATCTTTATTGTGGTGATTAAGATCGCAATGTCATAACCAAACTGGAAACAACTATACAAAGAATGAATCCTTTCGAACCCACGACTCCAGAGTATACAGGCGAATCCCTTTACTATTGGACAAAGGAGGCACTTAGACAGACGATCATAAAAAACTGCCAGATCAATTTATATATTTTAGGATCGCAAAACTTATCTAATTAGCTTCAACTGAAACAAAAATTTTATGTCAAAATCTATTAAAGCTGGATTTGGATTTAACTGAATACAGACAGTAACACCGCAAGGCTTTTATTTATTCAACTTTGGTTTTAAACTTTCTGAACAGTTCTCGACAAAAACGGCGCGAATCCGGAATAGCGAAACTTTTACAAGGCGCATTCTATCGATTTGAGTATTTTCGGATTATGTTCACATTTTCTTTAGTAGCAACTACAATATAAGTAGTAATTATTGCACAAATAACTACATAGTATAAAACAAAGTCGCTTTCTCTGTCCCTATATTTCAAAACTACGCAACGGATTTTTCTGCGGTTTTTTTTAATAGATAGTGATTCAAGAGGAAGGTTTTCATGTCCATGCCAAGCGGGGGCGGGTCGCTAGTTTAATGAATAAATAATCTCTATAATCTACTGAAATAGATGGTTAGAAAACTATAAAAATAACTAGGTGGTTTAACATTGCCTAGCTAATCGGTATCTCTGGCATAGTGTCCGCAGTGTCCACGCCCTGTTAGAAAATAAATAAATATAAATAAATAAATATATAATCTATATTTCACGTTTTTAATGTTGATCGTTTTATTTTTAGACACTACTGTGAGCCAAATACTTCTTTAGGTATCAGTTGTATTTGTTAACTAACACTCACACTTTTGTATTATGATTGTTTGTTTAATAGAGATAGGTATATTACATTATATTTTTCACGGACGTTTAAAAAAAAAATACAAAATAAAGTTTTTATTATTGCTAAAGCAGTCATGTGTCCGCTAATGTGTTAACCTAATGATTCCTAATAGAGCCTTTTTTCCAGGGGAGTAATGTATGAGGCAATGGGTTAATGTCTAACTTACCCCCCTTCACAAAGACCGGCAGGGTGCGGGGAACGGACTTAAAATTACATGTTTTAATTTTGCAACTAGCTTTATCTAACTTCCACCTATTAAATATAAATACGTTGAAAACACCCTTAAAAACTCACGGAAACTTCTCACAAAAATCCCAAAAGCATATCGTTATCGAGTGTCGCTAACACTTGTCTCCAAAACCATTCGGAATATTTTTTCGCCGACATGTCGATAGCTGAAACTTCCGATCGAGTTTCGAGACCGTTTGAAATTTTGACAGAAGTTTGCGATTAGATAAAGAACCCGAGTCAAATCCGATTGAAAAGTTTCCTTTTGGTGTTCCCGTGAAAAGATTAGGCCCAATCTTTTGGAGTTTAAAATAAGTGCCGACTGTAACCCTCGTCAATATTTTAGGTAGGCTTAAAGTATTGTGGCGGTGTACGCAATGATCAAAATTCAGGGAAAATATTAGATACTGAAGTTTGAGGAAACCAAGATGAGGTGATGATTGGATCCATGGGGTCCTAGCTTTAAAAAGTTTTTGAAAACGATAGTTCCGAACTTTTAGACGCCGCAGATGACATGGGCTGGCTCATTCCTTGCACAGAGAATTGCAATACAGTGCGGGGTGCAGCCAGTGTTCTTGGTACCATGCCACACGGACACCACTTGATTTTACATTTAGATTAGTTTTAGATTTTTAATTATTTATCTTTTAAGTATTTTTTTTAAATAAATTTATAAGATTATTTTTAAGTGGGTACATTGTTAGCTCGTTCGATGTAAGATACATTCAGGTTGAATATATTATGACAAAAAACTGTCTAAGAAAAGATGGGCCGATGACAATCACAGGGAACTTAAGACTCACGACAGCTGTAGAATGGTTAAAAAAGATCCTAGATACTGTGGCGTAATAATTATTCCAATAGTTGAAAACGTGCGCGCAACAACCCAAAAGAACATATTTTGACGAATACATTTTCACACTTAAGGTATGGGCCCTTAAACCTACATTGCCATATTAGTAGGTACTAGTAGGCACGTGAATACGTACTAAAATTTGCAAAGTAAACATTCGTCAATTCACTGGCGTCGTTCGCTTTGTTGAGGGTTTCCGAATGGAAACCTTGATTATTTGCAACTTACAGGAGGTAGCGAGTAAAACCTGGTTCTGTACCGTCGATTCTGCTAACCATAAGTCACAATCGTGTCAAAATAGTGTTTCAATGGAAGTGCTTTTTTACACACTAGTTACAAGAAATGTATATTTTTTTATATTACTGCTGATGGTCACACCCCACACTACATTTACGTCACATCATACTGTCATAATTCTTGTCAATAGCGTGTAAAAAGCACTACAATTGAAACACTATTTTGACACGATTTTGACTTAACGTTAGCAGAATCGACGCCCTGTTAACTTGAAATTCCCTATTCGTTAACTGTAAGCTGTTAACAAGCCTTAAGAAATTTGTTCCTCAGTGATGAAAGCTGTAAGATTTTGATAAATTTAAGTCTCAAAAACTTAATTTAACATCTTTGTATTGGGTGTAAAATGAATCCAGTAAAGATGAATGTTACTGATAATACAATGAGCTGTAGGGTTATGGACTCCAAGGCAGTAAGATTTGGGATGAGGATGCAGATCAATCCTATCGTCTGCGATGGTACAGTCACGTCTTGCGGAAACCAGCGGACCTGGTAGGAGGGGCAAATCCTAATTAATACCAATTTTAATGAAAATGTGACTTTGTTTTCTTGTAACGTTATTTCCTTAGGATTTCACCTAACTAACCAAATATATCAAGTGGTTCAATTTAGTATGAAGATAATTAGTATTTAATTATATTGGTTACTTTTTGGTGCAATATAACGAGATTCTATTGGGATGAAGCTGTGTATATAAGCCAGTGATTAAGACGAGACCTTGGTGAACACTAGCGCCACCATCAATTAAAAATCATTATTCACTGAAAACACAAGTTATCGTCTTAATATAATCGCTACCTCTTCTGTGTCGAGCCACGCCCTGCGGCAAACCTTGCGCCCCCCGCGACATTTTCCGACAATACCGCTCCGCTTGAGGAAATATTTTATCTTTCTTCATAAAGGAAGCCAACAATAGAATGATGTATTTTGGAAATAAATGTCAACCCATCCGTCAACGTTCGCTGTAAGTATTTTGGATCTTTCGTTATTAGTGTTAATAAATATTTGCTTGAACTCTTCTTTCCTCTCAATGAATGGTCTGTAATTTGTTTTGTGAAGGCGATGAGTTGATTAATGTTTTAGTGGATTTGTATATTGTTGTTCTTTACCAGTTTATCGAGTACTAGCAGTCCATCCCGGCTTCGACCGTGGTGCATACATAGCCCATGTCACTCGGGGATAGTGCAGTGCTATTCGATACAAACAAACAATCAAATCTTTCCTCTTTATAATATTTGTTTGTTTAATATTAGTATAGATTAGTACTACTGTCTATTCAATTTCATTATTTACCACTTTTAGCGATAAGGCCGCCTTTTGCATTTTAGATTTTTAATTTCTTTTAACTTATTTTATGTTTTATGTGCAAGAAATGGTTTTGTATTGTATTGCATTGTAGTATAGATATTAGACTTCTCCCATTGCCAAAAAAAATATTTTATCCTTTTTCTCTTACCCATAAAGCATCACTAGCGAGCTTTAGACAAATACGGCGACGGCAGGACTATAGACTGCTAAAGTCATAATTTCATTAATTTACTGCACTCCTTTCAACTGCAGAAAATAGATGCGTATTTCCAAACCCTACACAATAAATGCAAAATGAACAGCGCGCTGTTGGAAATCCTCGCCGTCCACAAATCGGCGTCCATGTCAATTTGCGTAGTTAGGATTTACTGATATTGCCCCTGCAGCCATTGCGATCACGACTGATAGGCGATCTGCCTTTTTTAGTTTTTTTCCGGAACGCTAGACCATGATTTTATAAGCCTATTCTTTATGCCTAGTTAGTGGTAATATTTACCAGTCTTCAACTGAAAAATTTAGAACAGGAGGCGTAGCTAAAGTAACAACTTCAAAACGTTGACGAATGTCGACAAGAACAAAACGTATAGGATTGACATAAGCTGCGGTACCTTAAACAAGTGGTCAATCTTATGTGAATCTCATACATTTTGTTCTTGTTATACTATGTTAACGTTTTGACTTTGGCTAGGGAGGGATACTTAATGTCAACAAGTAAAATATCAACAGTAAATATATCAACACCGTATTATCAACAATTGAAAATCTCAAAGAAGCAAAATAGTAAGCCCCCTGAAGAGGAATGTCTGAAAATGTCGAGCTTGCCATGATTTATAAAATTAGCCTTCAACGATATAACTGTACATAGAAATCACTGTTCACCGTTCATGGGCATAGAGAAATTTTTTTAGGGCGCTGCCTTTTCTCACCGACAGCTCCGTTCGCCGAAAGATGGTTAGAAATAAAAAATGCTTCACCGATACTACTATCTGCAGATAAGGCGATTCGCTGAAAGCTCCACTGGGCGACCTCATATTATTTCGATAGAAAGCATCGCACAAAGCACTATAAATACCCTACCATTAACAGAAAGTTACAAAAGTTACGGTACCTAACATTTAAAAAATAAATATAGTATATATATATATATATATACGATTATAGTTGTAATTACTCTCATTATAATAGGGGAGCCCAAGCGGGGATTTCGGGATTTACTCGAGCGCGGCAGAATAATATACAGGGGGATACCTTGTACCCGGTTAAGTACTTCTACCAAATATTAGCTCCATATATATGGCCGCCCGTTAAGGATAAAGGATCAGATTAGTAAAAAAATTAATCATATGAAATTCTCGAGCGCATCAGATTAAGGTAGGGTTAGTTAATTACATGCTAAAACGTGTGTATTCTACTAATCTGACAATTTTAGAGTGACATAAAAAAGGGGGAGGGCTAAAAATTTGTAAAAAAAAACGTCATCTCGTCATTCTTCAGCGTGGCTACATTTTTTTTCATTATGAAGGAAAAATATATAATCTGACGTTTTCCACGAGCCAAAGTAATGAAAATTCATCGATAAAGTTTAATGCTAGCAGCTGCGTAATGCCTATAGCGCCCTCTCCGCGTTTCTATTCCTCGCTCACTATTTCTACATCTATTACTCTCTCACTTTGTCCCCGATGAAGATGAAGATAATTAAAAAAAAAGTACTCAAAAGTTTAATAATCATTTCCTTATAAATACAGTATGCTACCTAAAAAGCCATACACTTTTTTATTTGCATGCTATTTTATGAGCTTTTTAATTAATTAAGTTCAATGATTAAAAAATAATAATAATAATAATAATAATTACAGATTAAACAAATCCCTCCAGGTAATCATCAGATTATGAGACAGCACGTCTAGGGCATAGAGATGAACCATATATATCTTAATCTGACGCGCTAGAGTATTTCGAAATGGCTAATTTTTTTTACACATTCTAAAAATGGCCGCAAGTTTGCGTCACATCCAAATCGTCAGATTATTGAATGAGAGCTTTTATTAGGTTCACTTAACATCCTCTTAAAAAATCTGACGCGCTCGATTAATTTTTTTTTTTTTCATTTTCATCCCTTCCCTACGACTACTCCCATCATGCAAACAATCAGATTAACATACATTCATTATTGAAAATACGAAGGACATGGATGTTACCAATATCTGATGCGCTCGAGTATGTCCATGCAACAGTTTTTTTTTTACATTTTTGAAAATCTGTAGCCGCTCCCCCCACCGAGAAAAAGGTATACATTATATAACATTTTTTTTCTTTTTATCATCTAAATTTCGCAATCCAATAGGTCTCTATGACGCTCGAGTAAATCCTGAATTAGCATCGTGGGCTCCCCTAATATAATGAGAGTAATTACAACTATAATCGTATATATATACTATATTTATTTTTTAAATGTTAGGTACCGTAACTTTTGTAACTTTCTGTTAATGGTAGGGTATTTATAGTGCTTTGTGCGATGCTTTCTATCGAAATAATATGAGGTCGCCCAGTGGAGCTTTCAGCGAATCGCCTTATCTGCAGATAGTAGTATCGGTGAAGCATTTTTTATTTCTAACCAACTTTCGGCGAACGGAGCTGTCGGTGAGAAAAGGCAGCGGCCTAAAAAAAATTCTCTATACCCATGAACGGTGAACAGTGATTTCTATGTACAGTTATATCGTTGAAGGCTAATTCTATAAATCATGGCAAGCTCGAAAATGTCATCGTTGAATGTCGAAAAAGTAGCTTGACGCGCGCTACTCGTATTTACGCACACTGCTAGGCTACCGAGTTGCTCGGTAAGCACCTAATATATTTCTTCTTTAAACGAGAAAGTAAAATATCAAGTAATACAACAGTTAAGAGTCATTTCCGCGTTTCAAAGGGCCACAAAAGCCACGCCGATTTTAGCATTCCCTATCTAAATTGGGCAATTAGAACCCTTTGTCATTTAATTGTCTGTCTGTCATGAACAACAGTTCTGTTGACTGCGTAATAATAAATAACTCTGGGAAGTAAATAAATACAAGATCAGGTTGTGTGGGTAAATATAAGAACAAAGGGTACCTCTTCATTCACAGGCTTTTAAAATCTGAAGTTACTTACCATTTCAAAAGTTTCCATTTTCATTCCTGCACCATCCCCCCAGCATGGCACAGCAATGGTTGACATGGAGGCTGTCCAGTCTTCTCGCGATCATATTCAGGATGCTGTTGCCGCTCCCCCGCACCCTGCGTACCAGAGATGCGCATCTCTTCCGCATGGTTGCGTGGAAGCAATCCACTCGGGCTTCTGCGAACATCCATATACGTGGAAATATTTTGAAATTTTTTTCGCCTGCTGCGTTCGAGAATTATCGACCATCGCGCAGTAATACATGAACGAAGTCACGGGCAAAAGTAAATGGGAAAATGAAAGTATCTTTACTCATTGTAATCAGGTAGAATTCCGCTGATGTTGAATATGAATGCTGATTCCAGTTGTTTGCGTTTTGTTATTGCTTACCTACTGTAAGTGTAATTTTAATGGAATTGTGTTTTTGAGGTAGGCAAGTTTGTATTCTAGGTAGGGTTGCCAGTAGTGATAAAGCACAAAGGTATTCAAACGTGGTTTTTCTCGTTTATAAAGAAAACGGTTGAAAAACTAGTTTTTTTACCTTTTAGCCCATCAATAGTTGCCAGTATCTTCCATGCTGGTCTGAAAGAAAAAGAAAAACATAGAATGTACCAGCTGCTCCTCTTCCCGCGTAAGCCGCAAAAGCCGTCTGAGGGTATCGCCGAATGGGGAAATCATGACATAGGCGATGAGGCTAGCAACCCATCACTATTGATTTCCTGTTTCAACTACCATTATGCTAAACGTGGCCTAAGGTCTTATGGCCCTAGGCTCTGTCTACCCCGTATGGGATAAAGACGTGATTATATGTATGTATGTACTAGTTGCCAGTTGTTGAAGAATTCGAGGCTCATTTGGATTATATTGACATTTCATATACAGGTCAAGAGTATACCAGAATGCAGCTCAGTCCAGGATTATTAGCGCTTGAAAGTAACGGAACACGATTAAAGCGTAGTTTTTGGCTATTAAGTATAAGTTATGAATAAGGAAGCTGTCCAGTCCAAACCAAAACTACCTTTTCTATTGTTTTTGTTTAAAGTTTAGGGTTCCGAAGGGTTTCTTTTTAATTTGTATTGTTTTAACTCCAACGAAGCTTATTAGCTTGCCTATCGGTTTGACAAAACATAAAAGACGCAGTTCTTTTGATTTTGATAATATTTAATCTTGAATATGGAAATTTTATAAAAAAATAGATATGATTGCATCATAGAATCACGAATTTACGAATCTCCAGTCATTCTTAAAAAGCTACATAACTAATTCTTTTCTCATCTGGCAACCCTAATAGACTTAACAAATATTAGTGTTTCTTTTGAAAGGCCTTGGTTTGTTATATTAATATTAATATTTCGAGTTCTATGAATTGTTTTGCTTCTTCAGTAAAACGTTCTCATCACCTATTTTGTTTGAAATCCTATCTCTTCTAAGGGATATGTTCTGAAGAACTCATTAATTATTTATTAAAATAAACTCATAGCACTTAGTAACCTTAATGAGTGCAAACTTACTTTAAAGCTCGAAGTTTGTAAAAAATTACGTCCTTTAAATACTACCCTGTTAATATATATGAAATCCGAAGTATAATTAGCTGCAAGCACAATTAAAAGTTTAAATAAAGCAAGAGTTGTCGAGTCATTAATGTACTTAGCGTATCATAAAATCAAAAAAATTGGCAATAATTGACTATTGGGCATTCATGTACGAAAAATTAGTTTACATATTCGAAAGCCAGTAAGTGCGTACTGGCGTACTCGACTTTAGCGGTACCCGAATAAAGTGTTTTGAATACTGTTTTCCATTTCTGTATTTTTAAACCTGTTATACTTTTAATCTATTTTCAAGCAAACCCTGTTTGTGTCTTAACAATTTTAGTAAGCAGGGATTTTAGCGGTAACTGTTTTGAACCCGTTTAAAACTATTTTGATCTTTAAAAAAAATGAAAACCCTTTACAAACCAGGTTCAAACAGAAAACGTGTATCTGTTACAGTTTCAAAAGTGTTTGAAGCCAAACAGGTTTAAAATACCCAAATAAGTGTTACAGGAATATTTCTGTAACAGATTTAATGGGTATCCCCTATGAAAGTGTTAAACTTATTATGGTGTTTTTGAGTTCCTGTGTGAGAGACCACAAAATCTTAAAAACTACTGGCCTTATGAAAGCTGTTTAGTACGTAGGTTTTAATAGGTAGGTATGTCAGCTAAAATTGTTTTTCCAAAAATTCCCGATTTTGGGAATGAGAGTGGGCTCGGGCTGCTAGCACTATCTATACTAATATTATAAAGAATAAAGATTTGATTGTTTGTTTATTTGCATCGATTAGGCTTCAAAACTACTGGACTGGAAAGCTACATGGAAATGAAAGACGAGCTAAAGTGTACACCGTTTATTCTCTCGACGACTGAATGAATAATATTTATAAAAAAATAACTTTTTATACTAAATTGAGACTTAGTTCTTAACACGTATTAGTGAAAGGTGACGCAATACTACACTACCCACGAGTGACATGGACTATGTGTGTACTACAAGCGAAGCAAGGGTGAAATGCTAGTACTGTATACATTTCCTGGTAAAGACATTATGTGTATGTAGGTGTATTTAGAAATGGAGCTGATGAAGTTACATCAATCCTAATTCAAGACGCGTATTTAACATAATTAATCACTTTTCATTGACATAAATATATATGCTCTATGAGATTAGTTGACAAGTATAATTGAACTTGATTGAGTAGTGATAAATGAGGGTTTAAAGACTACCTACAGATAGATGTATAAGATTAAAATATCCAAAAGCCGACTGATGGTGGCGATGAGATGGGGGCAGTGGAGAATTCTGGTCTCGAAGGCCAAGATCCTCATTGGGTTGCTGAGCCATCGCAGCAAAAATAAAAAAATAAAATACCCATAATCTTTTAAGTCACAGTGTAAAAAATACTGGTTTCGGATAAGCAGAAAATGTGTCATTGTCTCTATGTCCTATTTTTAAATGAAACTTTTCCTAAATGTCCCACTTAGATGTCAAATTACCAATTTTAGCTCTAAATACCCCTTTCTTATAATCTTACATTGCTGAGAATTATTTTTTTGAAAAAAAAAAATACTATTAGGAACATAACATGAATGAAATTGATTTAAGGTATTAAATTATTAAATTATAACGCCCTATAGTTACAAATTGCATTATTGCTTAAAACGGCCACTTTTAGCAGTTTTGCAATTTGTAACTATATGGAACTATAATTTAATAATTGAATACGATTAAAATTAACTTTAGATCCAGAACCATAATTACAGCAGAGGGATTTTTGATAACTTGTCTTTTCAGTGAGTAATGATTTTTAAATGACGGTGGCGCTAGTGTTCACCGAGGTATCACCTTAAAGTAGGTACCAACAGACTGAATTTTCAGCACTTGCTTAGGTAAGTAATGTTTGGCTTTTAAGCACGAGTTCTGATGAAAAGTCATGTCGCAGTCTTTTTTCTTCATAAGACAAACTTTAATGTCTAGACGCCAGCCTTATGTCATTTTTTTTATTAATTTTTTTATTCAAAACTATTCTTCCATAAGTACAGAATACTTATACAATTGGCGAATTTAATGCTTAAACCATTCTCTATCTCTCTAGCTACTACAACTATTGAAGCAAGAAACGAGAGAAGAAACAGAAAATTGGCGCGGCGAAAAAAAAGAATTTAGCAAAAAAAAAATTTTTCTTTTAGTTTTTTTGTTGGTGGAATCTACCACTATTCGGACCAGTTAGCCGTCTCTTACCATTCAAAAAAGAAAGAAGGTACTTCGTTTTTCATAAGCCAAATACAACACGGAATTAAAAATCATAAAGTTTCATTTTAAATCAATAAAATAAATAAATATATAGGGACAAATCACACAAATTGAGTTAACCCCAAAGTAAGTTCGAGACTTGTGCTATGGGATACTAACTCAACGATACTATATTTTATAACAAATACATAGTATATAGATAAACATCCAAGACCCAGGTCCATCAGAAAAAGATAATTTTTCATCTTGACCTGATCGTGGATCGAACCCGGGGACCTCCTGAGTAGCGGTCAGGCATGTTAACCATTACGCCACGGAGGTCGTCAAATTTTAAAGTAAGTACAAAAAATATACATAGCTGTACCCTAAACTTTTAATGAGAATACAATTTAACGCATTAGCGTAGTTGTTATCTTTTCTGTGATAGAGGTGTGACCGATCAAATTAATATTGAATTATCATAAAAATGTGACCAGAGGGAAAAATTCAGCAGAATAATAATTTTAAAGAAAACAAAATGGCTGCTCTAGATGTGAAAACTTAAATGTCAATTTAAATTACTTATTTTCAGCGTCGAAATTGGGTCGCAGAATTCGATATCAATTATATTGAATAAATAATGAATGCAGTCGGCTTGACTGCACTGCAATAGATAGATATATAAATAGATATTCAAATATTTTTTATGTTAGATGCTCTCATTAGCCTTACAGGCACAAGAGTCTATTTTTTACTCGACTACATCGAAGCCAAAAGAAATGTTGTGATTTTAACCGGTATGCGTTTATTCCTTCGAATAATATATAAACCCCTTTACTATTTACGTACCTATTACTTTGAAAAGTGATCAGTGGCGGAATATACATCTAGCACGAGTAGTAAAAAGCATTACTTTAGGTACCTACCTACATAATTATCACTATATACATAGAATTAGGAACATTACGCCAGGACCATGATTAATAGCGTACCTGGGCTCTGAAACGTAAGCTGAAGATGGTAACCGGGAAACACGCTCGGACGAAGAAGTAATTTTTTTAACCTATGACTTTATGTCTCCAAAAGCGCGATTTAGCTTTCGATACAAATTTGGCTGTCATGTAGGTCATTCAAAGTGTCTCTCTTTAAGCACCATCTGTTACCTCGTATAGAAGACTAGCTGTTGCCCGCAACTCCGTCCGCGTAGGACTCGGTTATATTTGCTCAAAATGTGAATAGAAAGTATTTTTGAAATCGGCACAGCAGTTTTTGAGCTTATTCATTACACAAAAACCGTTCTTGACAGAGTGGTCGTGATTACAGATTGGGTTGCTCCATGGCCGCTGCTCTTTTGATCCTTCTCCAAACATCTTGGCATTTAGGCAAGTATAGGTATAACCTAATGTAATAATGCTTTAATTAAATAGGTATGCATTAGTGATTAGTTATAAACAGATAATCTATCATTAGACTAATGCATTCACTTGGTTAGGATATTACGAGTAGGTACATCAACGTTATAGTGTTTAATGCAGCTGTTAATGGTAATTAGTGTAATGACTTTATAGTATACTATATAAAACTATACAACAAACATTGGCTTTTTAATACAAAATAATACAAATAAGTTATCGAAAAAAGTTATAGGTTACTCATAGTGTCAGACGAATCTAAATTCGTTCAGCAATTAAGGTTAAGTCTTTAAATAATAATTTCAAATCGGTCCAGCCTACTTCGAGTAATAAGGTAACATATTACATTAAAAAAAAACATTCCGACGAATTAAGAACCTCCTTTTTTTGAAGTCGGTTAATATACTGACAGGGTCCTACTAATTCTAGTAGATAAGCGAGATGGCGCACTACATGATGTAAAGCAATTTCGATTTCAAACTCTTTTTTGGATCGCTTTAAGCCGTCATAGTATCTAAGATTCTAAGCCCTATAAGCTTGAAAAACATAACTAATTTTTAGTTGTTTAGGTAATGCGATCAAGGTTTTGTATTGTGTTAATCGTAGGTATTTTAATGTATGATACACGACAATAAATAATACTTACATTATTCAGAATAGAAATAAATGACACTTTGTAACAAACTTATCTTAAATGCATTTGTAAGAATAAAAGGAATTTTATTTATGTTTACGAAATACCTACTAACTAGGATCGCCTGACGTTTCTATGCAAGCAAAAACTATTCATTTACAAGCACGGAAGTTAAAAATTCAATGGAGCCAATTGAAAAACTTTCTCAAAAACACTCGACAAAAACAAAACAGTTTAGTTCTAAAACAAAACACTTTATAGCTCCAGGATAAATTGAAACGAAAAGTTTTTGAAATAATAAACTCTTGCCCCCGGCTTGCTAGGCGACATGACAACCTTAAAATTATGATAATGAGAAAAGTAAGGGTCATACATTGAGATATTATAATAGAGATGACTTTCTGTACTGCTATATAATGGAGCAGAAAGGCAATGGCAAGTAATAGTTTGAGATTTTTTCCAATCGCTGGTGTTTCAGTAGTTGAAAAACAAATATCTTAAACGTACTTTGGAAATAATTCGCCTGTAGAGTTAAACGAATATGTGCATACAAAATTAAATTATTTCAAACCCCTAACCCAGGAAGAATAATGTTATACGTAAGTGTATATTTTATAAATGAAGGACTAAAAATGCGATTATATTAAGTGGTATGAGTAAAAGTGCCACACCAGCGATCTAAAATATAAGCACGAAGATTATTTCCACAGCAATTTGTAATGTTACAACACAGATTAAAATATATGAGTGGCTGACGGCTGATTGATCAGGTAACCAATTTGAGCGACTTTCTATAACAGATGGATGTCTATATCGAGATTTGTTATAGTAGTAGCTACAAGTTAACTCCAGGCATTTAATTTAATGTCTGAAGAATGATAAAGTTTTGCAATAAATTAATAAATTTCACAAAGGAACCGCATCAGTTTTACAAATTACTGTAAATGTATATCGTTCATGTTTGAATAATCAATAAAAAATGGTCAAAGTTTTTCCGATACCTACATTACAAGTTTGTTTTATTTCTTTGTGTGTTCGGGAGAATGTTTTTTTGCCTATTGTTATATACAATTTGTATCTTTGCATAACTTTCTTCCTTATGCTAGCATTTTCCCGGTTTTATTCTCGGCTCGTAATTGTTTTTACAGAGGTCTCGTAAATCGTAAAGCTGAAAACAGTTTAAATTTATACAGTACGGTAATGACTGATCTCTTTTTAGGTTTCTATTCACAAAGTGTCAAGCCTAAATCTACTATCATCTAGCTTCCACTGTCCGTCCGTTAGCCTGTCAAGCTGTATTTTAAAAACAAAAGAAATAATATTGGTAAAAAAAATTATAACTATTATTTCTTTTGTTGCTATCACAAGAAATGATATCAAAAAAGTAAGGGGACATTTAAAGAAATTTGACAGTGTTAAGCACTATACACATCCGGATTAATGCCTTGATCTCACGTACCGAGTAAATGGGCGAGACAGTGCCCTCGGCCGAATACTCGGTGCGTCTGAACCACGAAGCAAATGCTTCGTGGTCTGAACAGTGCGCCGAGTGCTCAGCATAGCGAGTGACCGAGGAAATCACTATTTCGGCCGAGTAACATTTTACTGTCTCGCCCGTCTACTCGGTACGTGCGATCAAGGCATATGTTCCAGTTGGTAGTCTTTTGTGTATTCTGTGCTAATGGTCTAGTTTCCCTGTAAAATGGGTTTGTAAATTCTTATTACCAGTACCATCAAATCTAGGACTATGATTAAAAGCGTACCTCGGGCTCTGAAGTATAAGTTTAAGATTCAACTAAGAAACATTTTCATAATGATGATGACAAGAAATACCATTGGACTACAAAAAAGTAGGTTTTCATTTCCAGGAGTCGCTGGTACAGAACCCTTCGTATGCGTTTCAAACACTCGCTTACGCATATTTTTCATCATGTGCAAATATGTAGTTAAATATTACAAAGAATTTCTTCAAAAATTCTGAAACGTAAAGCCACGCACAAAAGTTACTTACTTAATCTAAAAAAAAACAGTCATTACGAACGAATTACAAAAGAGGCGCTTCACGTGTAATGCGCCATATTTTTTTATAGATTTAATTCCATTCCCCTTAATTAATACAAAGAAGTTAGGTTAATTAGTCGCTGTATTTTATGGCAAATAAGCCTGAACCCTGGCGAAATTGGCAGGCTGTGAACTGACTGAGCAAAGCTTGGGAAACCAGAGGGAGAGAATTAAATAACTGGAAACGATATTCCCTGAATTGATTCTACATCGTGTCAAAGCCTTTCATTTTTGAAGCCCAGTATGCTGTCATTTGGATTGCTTCTGTTCTGATTAAGACAATACTATAGGCTATTCATTCATTTTGTGTGGGTTCGTAAGAATGTTTAATAATAATAGAAGTATTGAAAATATCTTCTGTGAATGTATTAACAAAGAAAATTAAAAAAAGATTTAGATAAGTACACGGTGACACGGTCTAATGACCATGCACACCCTGAGTCTTCCTTCACGTCAGAGTTATTTAGAACCGCCTCTTAGCCTCTGACGTGATTCTTTTAACGACAGATGGGAGCTGAGACCAACGACTTAATGTGTCTTCCGAAGCAAGAAATTATATTTATTTTCAGACAGATAATCAGGTTATTTAAGCCTGCAATGTCCTAAACAACCTGGAAACAACTAAACAAAGCATACTTCCCGTGGAAATCAAACTCACGATTAAGTATACTTTATTAAAAAAAAAAAACTACTTTTCTAATAACTGAAAACTGCAATTACTTGTGTCAACTCGGATATCTTTTTTTATTATAACTCCGTCGTTGTCTGTTTTTATTTCTTTTATTTTTGAGAATTTTACAAAGATACCTTTTACAACTAATCTAACTTTTACAAAATCGTAAACTTAGTTCAAAAGTGGCCTTATCTAGTAAGTATTAACTTAAATTGTGTAACAATATTTTAGAGCCGGCAGCGTTTTTTTAATTGTACCCAATTAACCTTAATTCTGCCCTAGCGTAGGGCGGCCAATTACATTAGCGTTCGGAAAAATTGTTACGCAAAAAAAATAAAAACATTTTTTTTTATTTCATAAAATTTACGCGGTTGCTGAATCTTCATAAACAGAATGAGGTACTTAATGAAATTATGTATACTCTGATTTTATTTTCGGTCACTTATTTATTAAGGTTTTTATTCTCTCTTTTTCTCATCTTAGCGCTTTTCTAATTCAAGCTTTATTTATTGCTTTGAGGTTTGGGGTTTCAATGGAATGAGACAAAAATGCACATTTTGCACATTCGACTATTGGATTTTTTAATCTAAAATCAATCGAATTATGCCAAACATTTTTAATTTATACCGTATAAACAATAAAAAATAAACATATATTTTTTTTTAATTATATTAGATTATAAGGTTATATTCCAACCAAATGAAATTAAGACATAACTTTTTCTTAAGAATCAGTATCCCAGATAATATTTCTCTCGAACTAGGTTCATTTTACGTATTTTAGAACATAAATCTAAAACCAAATTCTAGTCACGTACAAACCAAGGCATTTGCGATATACTAATATGAACGGCGACAGTTTCAGTTCTAAAACATATATTTCAACGTCCATATGATAAACGTTCGCACACTGAAGATTCAGGAGATCTGGCCTCAGGCCAAACAAATATCTAAGGTTTAGGGTTGTTTCACATGTACAGTAAGCCACATAGAAAGTGATGCGTTCAAGGAAATATTCATTCAAATCTTAATTGCAAAATTGCGTCACGTTTAGTTACAAAGTTAGTCATAATTTAGTATAAACTAGCTATTTCAAATATCCAAATTTATTTATATTACTCAAATTCAAATTGTTTATTTTCAATATAGGGTATTCTTATCACTTATCGACGTCAATTGTTACTTATTCTAAGTTTACCACCACTTCCAAAGCGCAAGTGCAGAAGAAGTGGCGCTAGCGCTAGTAGTGGCGGGACTATTTTTATTACTATTTCAAAGCCCAAATCGGTTCAGACGTTTTCCTGTGAAAGAGTAACAAATATCCATACAAACTTTCGCGTTTATAATATAATATTCGTAGGATAGTTATTGTATACTAGCTGTTACCCGCGGCTCCGCCCGCGTGTAGGTCGCTTTTCGCGTAACCTGTGTTACATTGAAATGAAATGACGCAATCGAAGTAGCCAGGACATTATTCAAATATAAACAAATATCATGTTTCAGAGTTAAGTTCAAAGAATCTCTTTGTAGACAACATTAGCAGTTCTTCCCTCAGAGGCTAATAAAAATAGCGAGCAAGCCACATACAGTTGTCCATGCGAGAAACATCTTGTTCTTAGGTCGATGCCAGCTGCTTCTAGGGTTTGTCCCTGCGACTTATTTATCGTCATGGTAAAGCATACAGCAACTGGAAACTGGGTGCGTTTAAATTGAAAGGGGTAATTGTTGGGGATGAGTGGTATGCGAGGTATGTACACCGTTTTGCCTGAACCACACCCTGTGAGAATTTCGGCCTGTATTAAGTTGCGCTGCAAAACCGTTACTTTGAGACGGGTCCCATTGCATAGTTTAGGCGGAGAAAGATTTTTTAGGAGCATACTGGGAACGCCGACTTTAAGGGTAATGTTATGAGCAGGAAGATCACTTGCAGCCAATGAACTCAAAAACTCCATAGGGTAGGTGGTAGCATCATCCTGATGCACAACACTGTTATATGACGTGTAAATCACTTCATCCCCGACAATTTCCGCCAAAACCTTGAGTTTCGGTAAACGTTTCCGAAGCCCGAGATGACGCATGACGCTCGCGGTCAGCGGACAACCGAGACTCTCTGTCAGAAGAAGTTTCTAAAGACCGAGACAATGCATGGCGTTGCCTAACTTCATCGAGTCGCATCTGTCTAACCGCATTCGATTCTTGAGATCTAGCTAACCTTCTGCTTTTATCTATTCTGGAATGATGCGACAGATTAGATCGTTTCCTCCTAGGCATTATTTAAAATAATTAAAATTCTTTATATAAGGTGAATTTAAATCAAATACAAATATTTTAAGGGCAGATTCAGACCACTCAACTGAACAACTTTCATAAATAAACTTATGTCGAAATACGAAAAAAAATGTTTGACCTCCCATACAAATTGAGAATCAGCTGATCTAGTTTAGTATGGAGAGTGGAGAGTGAAAAATAAAATTTCTTATTTCGATATAAGTTTATTTGGAAAAGTTGCTCAGTATGGTGGTCTGTATCTGCCCTTAAAATATTTGCAGTTGATTTGTGTACACCTTATATACGACACGATCGTATGTTCCGTCAAACAACAAATTCAATTTTCAATTCAAGCAAGACAACCTTACAATAGCGAACCGAACCGTCCATTAACCAAACCAATCAATAGACAACAACAAAAGAACCAAACCGAAAGAACCACAAAGACAAAGACCATCAAATTTTTTAATTTGTTAGGATTAATTTCAATCTTCTATACCATAATGCGAAAACGTAACCATAGCGAGTTGTAAAGTAAGTCAGCACCATCTATTGAGATTTTATGTTACTAAATTTACGATCAAATTCAATGTGTTATTTTATTAAAATTAATGGGTGCAGTGCGTGTTTTCGTCTTTATTGATATGGATAATATAAAGTAGAAATCCTAGCCTTATCTAAATTAAATTAAACGTAAGTAAACGCATTAAAAGTTTTGAAGCAGTGTTTGAAGTAAATTTTCAATCGACCATAACTTCTTTTTCAATTAACCGATTTTGACGAAACAAAGTTTTGACAACGCTCCTAATTATATGTAATCCAACTGTGAAAACCGCGTTTAAATCCGTTGAGTATTTTCGAAGTTATAACGTACCAGACAGACATACATACATACATACAGACAGACAAAAATTCCAAAAACTGTCTTTTTGGTTTCTGTTACTCTTTTTTAATCGCACTAAATCAGATTTTTTGAAAAATATTAAATGTACAGACACTCGCATTTTAGTGTCTTATTATATGTATTGATTGTAAATAGGTTTAAGTAAGTAGAGAGAATAAAAGGTATATACACTATTCAACCCACAGAACAGAGAAATTATCCGAATATATTCTCAGTTCTGTGTTTTTACCACTTTTCTTTCATTTTCTGCTGACTTAATGTACTCGTACACCTTGGCTTCTGAAGTGGTTATTTAACTACCACCAAACGATAGCTCTGCCTTCGAAAGCACGGAATCATATTTCATTATATCTACTTTATGTAGAAAATAGGCGTAACACGCCTATTTTTGTCACAGATGTTCCCAATGATAGACCCAATTAAACAAATTGTACAGTTTACTAAATGAAATTCCGTACAAGAACTAGGTACCTACCACAAAATAATTTGCGTGCCTCTGCAATGCGTAATACCGGATCTAACCGGACAGTGCAAATTAGTACATAAAGTAAATGTAATTTTGTCTACTAGGTAGGTTTTAATATTGCCGAACTTGGATGTAAAGCAAAAACTATTGAATATTTTTACATTTAGCTAGCCTTAAAATTTGATCAAATCGATATATTTAGCACGGAGAAATAGTCAGTAAAAAGAACGCACTAATTGTATCAAAAAATGGAGGATGGACCTTGGCCTCCAAAATAACTGTCTAAAGATGCGACTAGGAAAGCGCCAAGATGAAAAATTGGTCTCAGAAAAGCGTTTAAGCCTCTGCCTATTTTATTAACTTACGAGTACAACTAACATTTATGCCTACATATCCTACGCCTATCTCTCGCAGGTTAGGCAGAGACTAGAGATTCTTATTGGCAATCTCGCTTCCTCCACACTCTTCACTCTCGTTATACACGCTCACCGATTTCGAATACTCCTTATGTCTCTCTTTTTCGAAAGGTCTGCGATTTGGTCGCAGTATGTTTTTCAAGCCCAACCCTGACCGACTTTTCAAGCTAACTTTGCTTATATATATTTATATTTATATAAGTAATACATCCTCTCACATGTTCAAACAACTAACTATAGCAGATACTAATGGATTATTAGAATATTTATTTATTTCTCACAAGAAAACTTCATCGCATAACATAATTATGTAAACGGTCATTAACCAATCCAAATTACGGTTATGCCCTGGCTTACTTAACTTGCGTTAACGATCAAAGGACACTTTTACCTCCGAGCTATTGAGCTTGAAATGTAAAACGATTAACATAATTTTATTACAGCTTAAGGAAAGGACAGACTATAATTCTTTGTTTTTCATCCACATCATAACATTCCACAAAGGAAAACACGGTTTAAGAGGCTTTTCAATCCATCCTACCTATTATACGAGCTTAAAATTTACATTTAAAATCAGATGCAGGCGTAAGCCGCTTGTTTCATTACAAATTAATCCTTGCAGGTCGGAAAAATACACGGTTTTATCCTCACAGAACGGGGTACTACCAATGGAAAGTGATAGTGTATGTATATTGGAACTAATGTTTCGCTATTGAGTAAATAAACATAGACATACAACAATATCATCTGTGTGGGTGTCGTAAGTGGCGACTAAGGGAATAACACAGGTTACTTATACCAAAATCATCTCAGACATGACGGACTGACAGATTAACATGACTTTATAACGTTTATATAATTATCATATGATAACTAACAAACCTAAAATAATTGATTTCATATAACTTTTATTAGGTTTTTTTAAAATTCTACTTTAAGAAATCTCAAAATCAAATTGTTCTTCTATTAAGACAATTTCTTCTTACAACATTCGTCTCATTTTATTTGGTTTGAGCTGCCTATTGCCATTTCTTGCTTTTTCCTCTAGACTAGATAAAAGTATCTAGTTTCATTTAGATTTAGGGATTATCTCAGCTTTTACCATACTAGCTATCTAGCAAAAACAGTCGAATGGCCGAATAATGGTACGTGTCTTCCGAAGCACCGGAGGAATTCAAGTATGAGAAATGAAGATCAAGATAAGAAAACACCACTAATGGCGGCCTTGCCAATCAAGACCACGCTCATCGTCACTTGACATACACGATTATGATACATGATACATTTTGCAAGTTGATCAACTTTTACATAAATCTTTTTCTAATATCTCAATCTTGAATTCTACTGTATAAGTCGTACTTCAATATATATTTCAAAATAATCAAAGATTTCAACTTATATACTCTCTCTCTCATCTTTGCGCTTCGCCGGTTGCTTTCTCAGCTGATTGCTTTGAAGCCCAGTGTCCACTTCCCTACTTCTTCTTCATCACTTCACCTGATTTTCAGCATCCTTCATTAGCACAACACTTTTGAAGCCCAAAAATTACATTAAATTTTTGCTTTCGACTAAATAATTATATTAACAGACCTTGTTGAGCAAACTTTAACTAAAACAAACATTTTATTTAAGCTATTTACTGTTAACTTAATTTCCATTTCATAGAAATACTTTCTCTGAAATAATAACATCTCTTTTAAGATTGGCAATCGCGTACAATAAAAAAATGTCTGGGTTCTGACCTCGTGTCCTGTTTGCCCTAATCCCAAGCAATAATAAAATTTTGAATATTTTCAATAAAAATATATTATGTTTCGATAAAATATAAAGCATATTATGTTCATCGCGGTTTAACTCTCCCGTAATGTGAATATATTAAAATAGCCTATACCTCCTTAAGAATCAGGCTATATCCTTAGGCTATATCATAATTATGCAGAAATATTTTTTTATCTGACTTACAATTATAAAGTTATGAGCATTCCAACAAACTGTTTAACTTTATTATATTTGTACAGATTATGGAGAAGATTTTCAACTTTATTACCTTATGTACCCGTACAATTAAAAAAAAAGTTGATTATTTTTCAACGGATTTAGTTGGACGGATGGGAAACTGAATTTATTCTATGCATAACCATGCATGGTCAACCGACCATGCCACCTATACGAAATAATAATAATAATGAGTTAAGTGAACATAGTGTTTTGTAAGTTTGTTTTGTTTTTTTTTGTAAGTTTATTTATGTAAAAAAAAATGAACTTAATACAAGGTGGTCTTCCACCTTCTCTTAAAACCAAGCAAGAACGATTGAGTAGGAGAGATGTCGCCTTACATCATGTATTGTGTTGTCTCGCTTACTCACTGGATTTTGCATGGTTTTAAGAGATGGTAGTAAGCCACCTGGTTATGATCGTTGTTTTTGAGTTAATACCGGTTAACTGGAATTAATTATGAAAGTGGATGTACAAATGTATGGGCTGAAAAATGTGCTGGTTAAATAATTTCAAATAGGTTTCCGATCTCTGAGCCGCCCACGCCCAATACAAATAAATTCCGAGTAACTGTTACAAGTTTGACTTGTAATGGGCGAGCAAATATCTCAAAATAAATATGTACTATTTTCAGTCCACATTTCATAGCAGAGTAGTGTGTATTTAGGACTAGCAACAAATACATTTATAACTTAGAATGTGTTTTTAAAATCGATCATCCAAAACGAGAAACGCGAACTTATGACCACTATTTGGAAGAGGAAAGTTGCTTTCTTTGGCCACGTACAACGAAGACCCCAGTTTGAATTTCAGGGACTAATTCCGGAAGGCAAAATTCCTCAGTTGTAAAATGAGTAGGAAAGAAAAGGACAAAACTAAGAATAATTAGGAATAGAAGAATTTTTTTTTATTTAAGTTTTTTTATGTTTTACAAACCATACTATAAGGTGGACACAAATCAACTGCAAATATTTTAAGGGCAGATACAGACCACTATACAGAACAACTTTCTAAATAAACTTATATCAGCTGATTCTCAATTTGTATGGGAAGTAAATTTTTTTTTCTATTTAAATTCACGTTATATACTATTAAAAGTCCTATACACAATTTACATTCCCCCTAACAAATCCTTATTTTTATCAATGTTGAATGTTTGTTAGCAAACGACTGTATTATCTATTTTATTGTCATTAGGAACTAATTACTTAGGTTAAGCCATGTTAGGCGTGTTTGCCCAGTGCGATTTGCATACCATTATTGTACGTTTATGTTCAGATTTCCTTTGTAGTTTGGGGCTACTAAACTTTTTTATTAGATACTTAGTGTGACATGTATAATTTGTTTCTTTTGTCTCTTTCTGCGATTATAGTTTACTGCATTTAACCACGGATATTTAAAAGATGGCTGGTTTTGACTTTCTGGGTTTCTTTTAATGGGTACAGGAAGCGAGGAAAGCCTACAACTAGATAGTTAGACGAACTACAGACTTTCGATAAAAACTGGCGAGAAAAGCCATGGGTAGGATTATATGGAAGGTTAGTGGGGAGACTTTTGCCCAGCAGTGGGCATAAATAACTTAAAAATATTGTATTGTTAAACACGAAACTCGAAATGGTAGAAGAATTGTGGTGCCAACTAATTGCGAAGCGAGCGAGAGTCTCCATTTCGAGACTGGTAAATTTTGCTTTTGTTCGGATGTCTGTCTGTCTGTCTGTTTGTTCCGGGCTAGAGGTCGCATTTCTGAATGGATCCTAATGAAACTTGGCACACGTGTTCCTTGATTTATTTGCAATTTTATGTCGAGAGCTTTTTTTGATTAGAGGGAAAAAAGGGGGAAAGTTTTCTTTGAGGTTGTTTAAAAACGGATTGTAATGAAACTTGGCACACGTGTTCCTTGGTTTATTTGCAATCTTATGTCGAGAGCTTTTTTTGATTGGAGGGAAAATGGGGGAAAAAAGGGGGAAAGTTTTCTGTGACGTTGTTTACGAACGGATTCTAATGAAACTTGGCACACGTGTTCCTTAATTTATTTGCAATTCTTTGTCGAGAGCTTTTTTGATTGGAAAGAAAATGGGGAAAAAAAGGGGAAGTTTGCTATATTGCTTATGTCAACGGCCGCAATATGGCTCTTTTACAAAATAAGATCCGCTATGTTTAGTTTTCGGTCATAGATTTTTTTTTTATAACGCTTGAATTTTTTTCTGTCGGTACTAATAAGGTTCCTTGATACCAGAAATAAATCTCAGATTTTTAGAATCAGCCAATTATTTTAAATAAAATATTGTATTTTAATGACGAAAAAAAAAACAAATATCATTGTCATGTTGCAAATGCAAATGGGAATTCCCTATTAACAGAATGGGAAATATCTAAAAAAGGAAAGGGGGTATACGTAGGAGGTTCGCGAGGTCTACTGTTCACAGAACCACTAGTTAATAAGTATCTGGACGACCGAGCTTCGCTCGTTTTATGCAGAATATTTGTTTGCGTGAAAATGTGGGTTTTTCCAAGACATGAAACCTAGATTATCTTTTTACTATGTAAGGACTATGTTTCAAATTTCAAAGAAATCGTTGGAGTCGTTTTCAAAAACGCGAGTACAAATAAATTTATATATATAAATTTATTTGATTATTTTGTTTTCGAAACACAATTTGATATCCCGCCTAACGATTTTATATCCTGAAATTGATCTTTCACCACAACTCTCAGGAACATGCATTTATGGTCATAAATAATACGTTTGAATTCTACTACCTATATCTATATTTAATTATATAAAAACGAATTATAATACTTTTGAATTTTGTATCGTATAGCCTTTGATTATTTAATTAATAAATAATCAAAGTGCCTCGCATGTCTCCGTGTGTTGCTTGCCATATTGAGGTCGGGACATTCTGTTGTGAGAACTAGCCATAGTGGATTCTCGTTGCCTTCTACGCCAGAATGTTTGAAGGCCTTTCAACTCCTTCAGGCCGCTGTAGCCTGCCCTTCCAGAGGTGTCCCTGCAAAGAGTTCGGGTTATCATATTCGCCGCTCAATACTCGGCGTTGTCAGCTCATTTAGCACCACCCAGAGAACACGTTCAGGGTTGTAGAAGGTATTTCTGCCCTGACTCCATCCTCCAAAGTATAGTATTACAAACGTTATACTTGTAATTAGTCCAAATCTACACATTATTCTATCCCTACAATAAATATGGTAGAGTTCCCCTGATGCGTAAATCCTCGTCGCGCTTAACCAGGATTATTTACTTATCATCTTTCTTTTTTAATGTTCAGGCATAATATGTTTATAGAAGTTTTGGGTCAATGCCTGAAGGTGATCGTCCACAAACCATCTTGTGTGTTTAAAAGAGACATTGCTTCCTTGTTGTTGAAACTGACTGTGGTTTAGTTCAAAAGATATTGCGCTTCTTTATATATTACAAGCTATTTCTCGCAGTTTCACTCGCCCTTGATATGTATAAACTATGGCCTATCCTTCCTCAAGAATAAAGCTATAATATGCCGAAAGAATTTTTCAAATTCGTCCAGTGAATGTAAAGTTATAAGCGTTCAAACAAACAAACAAAGTCTTCAGTTTTATAATATTAGTATAGACGAGTGTGCTGATCTGTCTTAGCTTAACGACGACGAATAATTTGTACCTTCTCTAAATTCCATTCACAAACTGGCCAAGTGAGAGTCGCCAGTCCGACTCACACACGTAGGGTTAAGTGCCGACATAAATAACGAGAAAAATAACGTTTGATGTTTGGGTGCCCAACTGAATTATTTATTGTATTCTATTTTAATGGCGGCAACAGAAAATACATTATCTGTGAAAATTTTAACTATCTATCACGTTATATGAGATACAGTCTGTTGAGAGACAAGCGAATAAACAGCAAAGTCCTAGTAATAGGGTAGATAGAGCAGTTAACAGACAGACGAATGAATAGCGAAGTCTTAGTAATATGGTCCCGTTTTTACTCTGGGTACGGAGCCCTAAAAAGGACTACCGAGTTAGAAAAACCCCAGTATCACAAAATCAAAGGTCGTGATTAAAGTACCCTGTAGTTACCCTGTAGGTACCCTGGGTTCTGAAGCGTAAGATGATGATGATGGTGTACTTGTCACTAATATAAGTTGTACAATATAAATCTAGAAAAATCTATGTAATATCAGTTTATAATTTAAGCCATCAGTGAAAGAGGCATGGCTGCAGGGCTGAACAAAGGGAGGCTCGACTCTCAAGGGCTGATACTTCGCCCTCTTTGTCTCATGTAACATTGTTTAAGTTTGGCCGAGGGACGTCCCGTCACTGTTGTCTAGTACCGTGAACCACATATAAGTGTATATCAGCTCAGGTGAAAATGTACAAGAATAAAAATAAAATAAAAAATAGTTAATACATTAGTAGGTTGGATAGTAAAATATAATAGTCGGAGAGCCCTTTTAAAATATATGCCTGTACCAGGGTTCTCCCTTCTTTAATTGTTGTGGTACTTAGACCTGTGTATACTTTGTGGTACGCTTTGATTATATAAATGATCGAAAGTGGTACGTAACCGATGTCAATCTTAAAAAATAATTTTGGTAACTATGTTTAAATCACTACATAGTACAAAACAAAGTCGCTTTCTCTGTCCCTATGTCCCTTTGTATGCTTAAATCTTTAAAACTACGCAACGGATTTTGATGCGTTTTTTTTAAATAGATAGAGTGATTCAAGAGGAAGGTTTTTATGCCCATGCGAAGCCGGGGCGGGTCGCTAGTAAAAAATAAAACCCGGATGATAATGATAACTGACCATTTATCAATGCATTGAGGATAGATATAAAGAATCTAAAGAAATTACAAACATTTCGTTAAATACTCAAATACCAAAGAATATGGAAATCGCGCGCGGTCTAGGCATTTTTTTTTAATCTATGTCAAATACAGACACAAAAACCAATTTTTTTTTCAGGCAATGCACCTGTATCTCCCGTCTCTTAGAGAAAGTGACATATTTTTCTTCGTGGCTGACTGTACATGGATTTGGAGTAAAGGATTTTTTAATAGGTTCTTTATATTCGAGTAACAAAGGATGTCACTTCATCAAACTTACTGAAGCTCTACTCAAACGCCTATAGCAATAGGTTATCGTGTAAGTTTTTGAGTAAGTAATATTCTAGATTGTCTGGTATAAAAATGTTTTAAAATTAAAACTTAATTATATATTATTAGACACAAAATACAAAGATGTTTCTAATTAACTTATGCACTTCATAATATGCTTATTTGGTCCGTATTATATTTATATAGAATGGATACAAACTGATACTGTAAAAAAAAACATCCAAAGCTCTCATTTGCAAATATGCTGTGGAAAAAATTCTTAAAATTGAAATGGTAATACCATACACAAGTTAGACATGCGAAGTAAAGAAAGGGAAAGGGAGGCCTTGGAAAGCAAATATAGACAAAAAAAGGCTGAATTACGGAGATTAATAGAGATAGGGCTAGTTACGTTTGGAACAAGTGTCTAGGTATGCCGCCTCCGCCAGACCCGGGCAGAAGGGGCAATTCAAAAAAAGATGCCCAAGACCAAGACAAGTGAAGGAGAAAAAGCAGGAAAGCGGACCCTGAGCTCCGAAGCAATCGGATGAGAAAGCAACCAAGAAAGCGCTTAGTTGAGAGAGATTTAAAAGGGACAAGTTTTATAAGGGAAAGTTTTCTTGTTAGAATAATATTGTTTATAACTATATTATAATATAATATATTATAATAATATTGTTTATAATGCTGTGTGCACTCACTTTTGGTTTTACAACCAGCCATTGTATACTGTAGTGTTGTTTTACTTTAAGAATGTTTAAGTTATAATAGTATTGTGTGCACCAATATATAAATAAATAAGACAGCTAAAGACAGAGAGACATGGGAACCAACAAGAACTATTGTTCTTGTTGGTTCAAAAGAATATTTTCTTAAATTTATAGATAGATAGAGACAAAGTCAAGGAGAAATTCTAGATAACAAAATCTATGTTTTATCTTCTATCCTATTTCTATCTAAAGCACTTGATATCATCGAGGCAAACATTTATCTCCACTCCACACAAGTTGTTACACACAAATGCATTTCGATAGAGGAACGTTCCGGCTTGGAATAAAACACAATCCTGCTACATTCAGATCTCCTTCAGGATCTAAAGCCCTATTGACCGATACAGTTTGTTTCCGTTCAGATACATGAGTAAATACTTTGTGAAAATGGCGTGCTTTATAATTTTGGTTTTATGAAGATATTTTTTCAATCTTTAGTTCTTCCGTTAGGAATGGTTACAATTAATTCTATATTTGATTTGTCATTATCATTATATCGTGTGGGTTACAGAATCAATCGATCATGCATACCCTGGTGTCAGAGTTATTCAGAACCGCCTTAGAGGCTCTGACGTGGTTCCTGAGTTTAAGTTTAGTAGAAATAAGTCACAAGAAACACACAATAATTCCTAACAAAACTAGTTGATCAAATAGGAATAACTTTATTTTAACAGCCTAAATTTTGTACAGTTTTAGTATTTCAATTAATATAAGTGTCAGATTTAACTTTGTTACCACCCGAAATCGAATATTTCTGATAATTAGAAGAATTGGGCAAACAAAATCGTATAGGAAAAAGGCAGCGAAAACAGACGGAGAAAAATAGTAGTGTCAGATTTCAATATTGTTGTGTATACAAACAAAACAACAGTTTTAGTAACAAAACTAGCTGATCCCCGCGGTTTCACCCACCTGTAGTGGGTATGTACTAGCCTACAACCAAAAACCATGCTTCAAACAAACCAACGCATTAGCTTTATATTAAGTAGTATAGTTACAGAATTTTGCGAAATATGGACAAGTATATATTTATTATATATAGACAAGTATATACTCATTGCCTCTACCAGATTTGTACATGATTGATGTTTTCATCATGATTTGGTTTATCGGTTCTTTTCGTTGATATGGAAACAAGTCCACAAAACGGATGACTGTTGTTTTAGAATTAGTTATATATAATTACATGTCACAAAGGTTTAAAAACATGTGTAGAAGTTCACAAAACAAATGAGGTTATGTTACGAGCTAGAAGTCATATTTTGCACAATAATACTTGTAGTCTTAGAAATAAAAAAATTGAAATATGAATAATTTCTACCCCATTTTCTTGATTGTTTGTATGTTAATACACGAATAATCAAACGCTATTCAATTTTGAGAGCTGTTCTAAATAAATTTATATTTTTCTTCCAGCATAACTTCTAAATTAAACAATCTAGCGCTCTATCTATTACGTAGTAAGAAGAACAAATTTTGTATACTGATGTCTCATGTAACCTACTAACAAAAACCAACGTAAACATGAATATTGCGATGTAACATAAATAATTTAGTATTATTAATATTTCGGAAGGCAAGGGAAGAAGTCCCAATGATCAATATACCTACTAGAATCGTCAATTGAATCATCAAACAAATAAAAATAATCATATCATTTTAAATTATTAATTAGTCTCGCATTATCAATTTACTTTTAAAATTTATCTTTGAATTCTTTTTGAGTTATAGATAACAACAGTTCATTGTGTAATTCAAAACTAGTACCCATACGAGATCTATGAAAAATCGTCGCAGAACTTATTTTTCCAAGTGTTTACAGAATACCACATTCACATTTCCGATGCCAAGCGAAATACAACCTTCTTACCTTTATATAATGACTTTAGTTAGTGAAAATATAAGTGGTCGGGAATGTGGAATGCTTGTGACATCCTTTGTGAGAATACCAGCGCTTTTGTTTATTATAGCACCTTTGTCTGTCTGTCTGTTCGTTAGAGCGACGCTTATTAACCGTCGGCATGCGAGTAGAGTATAATTAAAAAGGAAATCATTTTTTTGTTTTTTGTTGTTACATTTTCATTTGGGTCACTGTAGTTTTTCAGAGTTTGTATGTATGTATGTAAAAACTTTATTGTACAGAAAGAACATTGATGATACAACATAGAACACAACAAAAGGCGGACTTATCCCTAACAGGGATCTCTTCCAGTCAACCTGTATAATAAAGGAAAAAGAGTACATGGGCATTAAAGAGGGTACATCGCAATGATACACATATGAAATTATAAACTAATTACAACATAAAAGTTACTTAACCTATACTATAAATCAACTCAAGTCCGAACGCTCGAAGTATTCCCTAACCCTAAATTTGAAGGAATGTAGTGAGGACGACGTCTTGACCTCCAATGGGAGTTTGTTCCATAAAGTTGCACCGAGTACTGCAAATGATCTGGCGTAACACTGGGAGGAGTGTGTAGGAATGTTTAATTTTAAACTATGGGACGCTTGAAGACGGGGATCGATATTATACATATACATTATGTATATATATTATATATACATTTTTCTGTTTCTCCCAATGGTTGACTGGTAGAGAATGCTTTTAGCATTAAGTCCGCCAATTGTATAAGTATTTTGTACTTATGGAACAATAAAGTTTTAATAAATAAATAAATAAAATATTTCGGAAAGAAAATTTTGATTTAAGGTAGTCAAGAGAAGAAGGATTAAAAAGAACATTATAAAGGAAAAAGAGAATGTGAAGGTTACGGCGCATTTTTATTGTAAGCCAGTTTAGGCGTGAACGGAATTCTGAAATGTGGTCATATTTTTTAAGGCCGAAAACATATCGAATGCATATATTCTGAAGTCTCTCCAGTTTAGTTGTCAGCTCATCAGTAAGATCTAGGAATGCGACATCAGCATAGTCAAGAATAGGCACGAGGAGAGAGCGAGCCAACAGTGCCTTAGTGTCGGTAGGAAGGAAGTTTTGTAAGCGTCGTAAGGAGTGCAAAGACACAAAGATCTTGCGGCCAAGCTCATTGATATGAGGAGACCACGACAAAGTTTCGTCCATGACAATACCCAGATTCTTGACCTTGGAGGCAAAAGGAATGATAGTATTATTTAGGACAACACCGGGAAAAGCCATGGACTTAAATCTTGATATAAAATGAGGGCTGCCTATTACAATCGCTTGTGACTTAGCCGCATTGAGCTTTAAACCAAAACTATAAGACCAGCCAGCTATGGACGCAAGATTATTGTTAATGATGCCGATCGCATGGTGAAAATTATCAAGGGCGGCAGAGTAGATCTGGAGATCGTCATAAAGATGATAGCATGATGTCAGTGTGGCAGTTATTCCGTCAAGTTGTTCATTATTTGTGTAAAAATATTATCTGTCCAGTAATGAAACGAAACAGACAAAACTATGAAAAAATTAGACCGATGTAGAGTTCCTAGGGATGCTCTCTGTCCCAGATGACTTAACGTTGGTTTTTCCTTCTCTGTCCTATCTTTATACAACGTATCGCATTAGCATAAGTTAAGGGGTTATAAGGCCTACTTAAAAAAATTTAGTTAATATAAATTGTAATCCTTATCCAATGAGAATTGAGCTCCTCCCGGTTGTTATCACTATGCAGACTTTAGGCTGTGTCAGTTGCTGTTAGGCAGCCTTAAAAATATGATAGTGCTGGCCATTTACATCTTGATCATATTCTTATTGGTCTGGTTTTTTTATGAAAATGGTACCTACTGCCTTCTCCGCTCGTCACCTCAGTATCGTCAAATTCGGGACCATGACTATAAGTGTATACTAGAGTTTGAAGCGATAGCTGAAGATGTAACTAGGAAATATGCTCGGATGTAGAAGAACCTATTATCATCATTTCATGTAAGTGAAATGGTCAATTGAACGTGCACACCCTAGTGTCATACTTTTTTGGAACCGCCTCTCAGCACCTGACGTAATCGTAATCATCTATTTTGTCATACACAGGTTACAATAGGTTTCAGTAGAAATGTATACAGTCCTCTGTGTGCGCCAGCAGGTATACCTACAGACGCCTTATCTATAATGGCGAAATAGAATACCTATATGTCAACTCAGAACCCAGTGACTTAATTAATTAACACCTCCTCCTCCTTACTCGTTCACAGTAATTGCAAGCCAGATCAATCAATTTAAGAGGGCGCCTAACGCCGACAAAAATTCCGATTTCACCCGCACGTCTTGCATACCCTCCGCTCTAGTTCTAAAAACCAACACGGCGCGCTGCGATCACTAGCGGCTGGCCGCGCCGTGGCTAGTCGTGAACTCGTGAGTTAGAGTATAGTATATGCGATAAAGTCAGAAAAATCAAATACTTATTTATTATGAATGAAATATTAATGTAGTTTTTTTTAGAGGAGTGTGTGTATGGTAGATAGATACAGTCAACCAAATATTAATTGGAAGTTGGTAAAGTGGCAGCATATTCACAAGTAATAGGAAAGTAGTAGTAAAGTGAATTGATAGAAAATTAGGAAGTAGAAATAGTGATTTTCAGCAGTTACAATTATGATTTTTTATTTAAATATTGAACATGCCCGCGACATCGACACGCTTACGCGTACGATGTCGCGGGCTTCGCTTGAAATCCCCGTTTTCTTTCGTTTGTCATGACATGACAATAACCAACACAAAAAAAGTATTATTAAATTTGGAGAATTCGTTCAAAAGCGATATATATTTGCAGACAAACACATTGAATTCAGTCAAATGACGATCACTTTTTGTCCTCTATTCCATTTCGAGACTGGAAAATTTTGCTTTTGTCCGGATGTGTGTCTGTCTGTCTGTTTGTTTGTTCCGGGCTGGAGGTCGCATTTATGAACGGATCCTAATGAAACTTGGCACACGTGTTCCTTGATTTTTTTGCAATTGCATGTCAAGAGATTATTTTGATTGGAGGGGAAATGGGGAAGAAAAGGGGGAAAGTTTTCTGTGACGTTGTTTACGAACGTATCCTAATGAAACTTGACACACGTGTTCCTTGATTTTTTTTTACAATTTTATGTCGAGAGATTTTTTTGATTGGAGGGAAAATGGGGGAAAAAAGAGGGAAAGTTTTCTGTGACGTTCTTTGAACGGATCCTAATGAAACTTGGCACACGTGTTTATTTTTATACCTAGACATATAGTTATGAAAAAATGGGAAGGGAGGGAAGTCAAGGCAGGAGGGTCGCGAGGTCTACTGTTCACAGAACCAATAGTTTTGTACTGAAACGATTTTGATGAAACACACTTTGAATGTTTTGCTGAGTTAAAACAAAGCAATTGGTGCAGGTTTTTAGTAAATCAGTTCAGTACTTTCGGAGATAAGCGTGATACATACATACAGACAGACAGACATACAAACAAAAATAAAAAGTTTGAAAACAAACATTTTGTTTTTAAGTTTTATTATTCCTTTTAAGTGTCCCTATACAAGTATACATTTATGACAAAAATAATAAATGTACAGACAAAATATTTTTACTGTTTTATTATCTATATCCATATATAAAAAAGAAAGTCGTGTTAATTACACTATTTATAACTCAAAAAGGGCTGAACTGATGTGGCTGAAATTTAGTGAAGAGGTAGCTTAGAAAAAGGAGAAGGACATATGGTACCTTTCATCCCGGGAAAAAGCACTATTCCCGAGGGAAGTTCACCGAAGCTGGTTATTCATACTAATATTCATACTAATATTATAAATGCGAAAGTCTGTCTGTCTGTCTGTCTGTCTGTCACCTCTTCACGGCTAAACTGCTGGACCGATTGTGATGAAAATTGGTAGGGATGTAGTTAACGACCTGAGGTCAAACATAGGCTGCTTTTGGGCGCGATATAACCGAGTCCCACGCGGGGCGAAGCCGCGGGGAACAGCTAGTGTAGTTATATATTAACACGAAACTTTAATCATGATGTAAGTACGCTAGCACTCTGTGAGAAAAAAAAACTATATAGCCAATGTAAAACAAAGCGTTTAATTACAGAAATAAATTTATATAAAGTAATATTTGCGAAAAATATTTTTTATAGCAATAAAAATTCTTCTTCATCGGTCCCTCACTGCTGAGGATCGTGACCACATATGTGCTTTCAAGTTATGCGATCACTAGTGCTATGGACCGCTCTGTAGATGCTGCGCCCAGCTGCGGAGCTTAGCTGCTGGAGCAGTGTCCTCAGCGCTAAAGATCTAAAACAGAGTAAAATATAGGTAAAGATCAAAAATTATATTGAGCCATTTTTAACATTACAACTTATACTCATGATAATACATATCTCTTATAACGAACACGAGTTTTAAAAAAAAGAACTCGAGTCTTATGTCTTGAGCGTATCAAGGTTTAATTATGTTTAAATACATTGTTACCAGGGTAATCCCTACCAACGACTCGAGCGCTAAACAAGACTCGAGCGTCATGCTGCGCTCAAGAGCACATAGTCTTATTGAAATGAGTCGAGTCGTCAATTTGCGAGCCGAGCGCAATATTTACGAGTAGGACTCGACTAGAGTTCTTTACATCTTTAGTTTTAAATTGTACAACATCCTGTATTATCATTATCAAAAATAGAATAAAAAATACGTTTTTTGTAATGAAAATCACTAATTAATCAATCTGTAAAAAAAACACAGTTACTTTTAAAGGCCTTTTATATATAGGTACTCGTATATTTTGTTGTCGTCTAACAATGGTTGTTTTACATATACTGTAAGCTGACATTTGTGACGTTTGCCCGTGCGCGCTTACTCTGTATAGGTACCTACGGAGCTCAGTTTGATCAAATGTAGGCTGTATTTATAAGAGATAAGGGTTAGTTATGACTTTTAAATATATAAGTACCTACTATCTATTTATTTTGCTACTAGCTGTTCCCCGCGGCTCCGCCCCTCGTGGGACTCTGTTATATCACGTCCAAAAGTAGCCTATGTTTGACCTCAGGTCGTTAACTACATCCCTACCAAATTTCATCACAATCGGTCCAGCAGCTTAGCAGTGAAGAGGTGACAGACAGACAGACAGACTTTCGCATTTATAATATTAATATATAGTATTAGTATAGTATAGTATTTGTACAAGTAGGTTTTAGTTTCTAAATAAAGCGTGTACTTACTGTTGTACTAAATCCATTATTTTGTAGAAATAAAAACAACTTACCCAAACATTCCGTCATGTTTTTTAGTTCTTCTTTTTCTCAAAAACGTTATTTCTCTTTTTTTATCTTTTCGTCCCATTGTCAAAACTATTTATACACTATTATTTACACGTCCACACACCACACTGTTTACAATTATGATAATACTAAAAACCACTATATACAATTATGTACCCTATAATAAACGTCATACGGTCTAATTTACAATATTTATTCACACTAGAAACAAAATCCGCTCCAAATAAATTACGCGTTCGATTGTCAGTACCGAGAAGGTACAGAGCGTCCGGGAACAACCTTCCGCGTCGAGCGCTGCCCGACAAGTAACCATTTGCCCGTACACAATTGTTCCATCTACTACGCTTTGTTTAGAGTCGAAAATCGCATGATTCAGTTAACGACGAGTTGGCTTTGAGCTCCAGGTTATAATTTTAGTTGAGATTTTATTTAATTATTAAAAATATAGACATAAAATAAAAAATGTAATCGATTACTCTACTAAAATATTAGTCTGGCTATGTTATTTGTAAAAAATAATTTGGGGTTGTCGCTGATAATTCAGAGCATTTGAGTTAATACTATTTTTTTTTTCGTTCTGAAGTTTGTATTTTTTAAAAAAAAACCTGTTTATTTTTCAAAATTCTATTCGATTACTCGGCTTCTACAGGTTTTTTGCCTACCTACAGTATTTTTTAAATCTGAATTATAAGGTTTTTTCGCCTTAAACTATGGATTGAAAAATAGGTCTGTTTTTCAAATTTTGGCGTTGGGCGCACTCTTAATAACCAAGGCGTATATCATAGACGAGGGTAAAATCCGACAGGTTCCTCAATCCGCCGGGAAATCAAGTGATATAGCCACGAACCTATCGGATGTAATTCAAGCCATTCTTAGGCATAACTCGACTGTTCTACTTAATAGTATAATTTAACTTGGAATGTACAGTTAGCGTGAAAAGATGACATTGAGTTTATAAGTTTTGTTTTAGTTGCAGCTATTTCTTAGTTGGTTTGTTCTAAAAGCTTATGACAAATAATACGCTTATGATTTTATTGCCTACTAGCTTTTGCTTGCAGCTTTGTCCGTGTGCATTTCCCTCGAGAACAGTGCTTTTTCCCGGGATGAAAGGTACCCTATCTTTTTCAAAACTTCTTAATATGTATGTGCGAAGATTGGTTCAGTATATAGGACGTAAAAGCGTAATAAACGAACAAACCAATAAACAAACAAACTCACTTTCGCATTTTTATTAGTTGGATTGGACTACTGGTTTGATTCACATATCGATCAGATTAATTAAGAAGTATTTTGTTTCCTACACAACTTTTTTTTAAAGAATATTTACCAATGTCTATTATGGTCGACTAAGTAAGTTAATCTACCCGGCCCGACTTCGCACGGGTATACTCAAACTGTTATGTTAAATGCACAAAGTTTGTAGTTGTAGAGTTTTCTGAAATTTTACAATGTCAGGCCAATTTGTCTTATTTATTATTTCTTAAGTAGTTATGCGAAGTAAGACTTAGTTCTTACTTTGATGATTCAGCTGCCCAAAAAAAATATTAGCTTCTGACAGCTCTCCACCGTTTCCTACTCAGTACCACCAACTTACCAATCAGCCTTTAAAAATGATGAATGAAATAAGCAGTTATGGTATGAGAAAGTTAAATTATAATTTATTTAAAAAAGTAAGTAAAACATTTTGTGAATGAGTAGATTATTAAAATTTTTTTAGGTTTTATTTCTTACTCAAAGACTATTTAAGATATCCTTCAACAATACTTTAATATTATAAATGCAAAAGTCTGCCTGTTACGCTTTGGCAGCTAAACCGCTGCTGGGCCGATTTTGATGAAAATTTGTATGGATTAAGTTAAGGACCAGGGATCAAACATACTTTTGGGCGCGATACCGAGTCTCACGCGGATGAAGCCGCGGTCAACCGCTAGTAATTACATAAGTTGTATGGACGTAGAAAATTCAATCAGTAATACGCTTCAAACAAAGACGAGATATTATATTAAACTAAAACGTATAAACGTCGTGTAAATAATACCCCTAACGATAGTATAATTTGACCATATTCCCTCGACAGTACACCGTACAACATAAGCCTAACCCAAATTGTTCAATGTATAATGATAGTGTCCGATCTGATAAGGGTCAACCCCGGCCAATCTTAAAGGAATTTCAGTTAATATGTCCGTTATTTCGAATAGCGACCCGTCTTAGATAGAATAATCCACTAATCACATGTGTCGGTGTTATCGTTACGCATAACATACATTTCTCCTTTGAACCTATCTTTAACAACTTTATTAAAACAAAGAAAGCAATGTATGCGGTATAAGCAATTTTATTGCATCATTAAAGGTTTTATAGTGCGCAATAAATGATTTGACCGTATAGGCGAGGTTTAAGTTAACACACGCTTCAATAGTTATAGTAATTTGTGTTTGCGATAGAAACTTGATGTTAATTGCAAAACTTTTAGTGATTATTGATTTGGTTGAAAAAGACCCAAGTTCGGCGACTTCGATTTGTATAAAGTTTATCCTTAGGTTATATAGTTTATCATTGTTTGTTGAGGATTAATTTCAAGTCGGATTAATTTTAGGCCAATAGAACAATTCCGTTTATAGCTACGGACCACTAAATATTTGCATTTAGAAGTAATTTCAAAGTAAAGTAAGCCAAACTATACTAAATCTAGATACATATTTATAAATAAATATAACGGTGCATGCACACATATTATGTACATAGAATTTGTTTATTGTGTGCCTTTTATTATCAGAATTAACTTTATAATCATAGATTAAAAAAAAATTGCCCCGCGCGTGATTCCAAATTCTTTGTTTAAAACATTGCTAGGTATTTAGAAAGAAAAAATAGTTATTGTTTTTTATTCCTTTGGACGAATAACATCTGTTGTCAGTTTATTACACATATTGACGACCTCCGTGGCGTAATGGTTAACATGCCTGACCGCTACTCCGGAGGTCCCGGGTTCGATCCCCGGAAAAGTGTTATTAAAAAATGATTTTTTTCTTATTGACCTGAGTCTTGGATGTTTATCAATATATGTATTTGTTATAAAATATATTATCGTCGAACTTTGGGGCTAACTGAATCTGTGTGATTTGTCCCTATGCATTTATTTATTTTATTATTATTTAAATTTTAAAAATATATACCTACTTGGGACCATCCAAGTTGGATTCAACAAAAGAATTCAATTAAAGAAGTTTGTAATTATGACAAAGATATAAAATTAAAATTAATTAGAACTCTCTTAGTTAATGGGTTGAAAATTATACATCTATTACAAATACTACCAAATTAATTACCCAACTATAATTTTCCAATATCCCTTTCGTCGAAGAAAAACTTTGACGTTCAATTTTAACTAATTTGGCATTGGCATATCTCGTTTGGTTTGTTATTATATGCGACCTTTCTGGTACATTTGAAGGGTACAAAGGGGTTTTTAACCCTTACAAATATGTCCGCACATTTGCATATGTAGACTTAGGATTTTATAATTCCTCTTTTATATTTTTAATTTATAATGGTAAATTTTACGCCGGATGGCATATTTATTAATGGGTGGGTAAAATGCATGGAAGTTTTTTTTTAGCTGTTTATGTCCCACTGCTGGGCAAAAGCCTCCCCACTAATCTTCCATGTATCCCTAGCCATGGCATTTTGGCATTTTCTCGCCAGTTTTTATCAAAAGCCTGTAGTTCGTCTGACCATCTAGTTTTAGGTCTTCCTTGCTTTCTGTATGAACCCAGGCAGTCAAAACATCACATGGAAGTTTATCTAAGTAAAATACCCCAGAAAAAAAACCTATACCGTTCTATTACTTCTCTTGAGTGGACAGTTCGATTGTATGTTATTATATAAAAAGTTGTGAATTTTCAAGTTTCATATTTCGTCATCATTCGAGCGTGCTTTCTAGTCGCATCTTCAGATCTCATGGTCAAATAGGTACTGGATATTACAATGGAGCAATACTTCTGACTGGAGATCAGATCTCCGTAACCCTTGTTTTTATACTATTAAGTAGACAATCAGGCCTACGGCCCACCTGATGGAAAGTGGTTACCGTAGCCTATGGACGCCTGCAACACCAGGAGTGTCACGAGCGTATTGCCAACACTGACGGTTTTTTTTTCTTTTTACAGGAAAACTAGACTAATTGAAATAGGATCCAGGTGTTTTACTGGCCAACACTATCAGATTTTACAACAACCTAATGACTGCAAGCTAACAGCTAGGACTAATGGCTAAACGTGCCTTCCGAAACACGTAGGAAATTAAGATTGAAATGCCACTAGTGACGACCAATCCAAGACAGACCTCGCTTGACAAGCACGAACGCAACGAACACTCATGCACCATTAGACTATCGAACTCTATTATCCTGTTATTGTCTGCAACAAAGTGTTAAATAAATGATTTTCTTTTCATTTCAACCTAAGTATGAAAGTAGCTACGTACCGACCTAAAAATATGTGGGACATAGCAAAAGGCAAGCAGGCCCATAAACCCAACTTCTGGTTTAGCATTATTACACGCATCAGTTGGTTCTACATCGTGTACGTTTGTGCGGCAAGACATCTTTGACAAAAATGTATGTATGAATGTATAACATTAAATTTAAATTTTAAGAAAACCCACGACACATTTTCTTTTTAGTGGTGACGGTCGACTGATTTAACCCCCACATATTATTTGCAGACATTAGGTATTTTCCCCACTTACACCCCCAGCATAGAGCTTTGTTGCTCAACAGATTTTCATTAAACATATTATTTTGTAATGTGCACATGATGCGCTTTCATTTGAGACCCCACTCAAGTATATTGCAGACATTCGGTTGTTCTTCTCCACTTTCACCCCCACGACTTCTAAACGGCTCACTCGATTTTCATCAAATATATATCTATATATGAACACTCGCCCGTAAGGCACCTTTAATACAAAAAAACTAAATTGAAATCGCTTCATCCGTTCGGGAGCTATGACGCCAGAGACAGACAGATAGACAGACAGACAGACACGTCAAACTTATAACACCCCTCTTTTTGCGTCGGGGGTTAATAAATAAATAAATAATAGGGACGCGCATCACGCAAATTGAGTTTGCCCCAAATTAAGTTCGAGAATTGTTATGTTTTACTAACACAACGATACTATATTTTATATTAAATATATACATAGATAAATATCTAAGATCCAGGCCAATCAAAATAATGTCATTTTACAGTTTAATCTGACCGGGGTTCGAACTCGGGCCCTCCTGAGCGGCCGGGCTGTTAACCATTACGCCACGGAGGTCGTCCTATGTATGTAAATAGATTATAGAATTCTATCATGATACATATTGTTTTTTTATGCTTTTGCGTAAGGGAACAAGCATGAGGCCCAAGATGGAAAGTGGTTTCTAATTAATAAAAGTTAATAAAAGAACTAATGGTTAGTACCAACCAAACAAAAGTGTCCAGAAATTTCCATTAACGACCGTGACGAGTGAAACTAAAAAACCTAATGTATAAATAAATAAGACAAATTACACAGATTGAGTTAACCCCACTGAACTTTTAATATAAAGCAAGTTAACCATAAAGTTCGAGACTTGCGTTATGGGATACTAATTCAACGATATCAATTTTATAACAAATACATATTATTAGCGGCCAGCAAAGAATTTTTTTTATTACATCGTTGTCTTAGGCCAGCTATAGTCTTTTGATGTATTGTTTTTTTTTTAATTAATCATGCTATTTTCGAGCAAAAGGAAGAAAAATATGTTTTAAAGCTTTCTTCACGTAAAAATCGATATAAGTAGATCGACATTATTCTTATGAAGTACTTTTTATTATTTTGAATGATTATCATTTGAATTTTAAATTTATATTTTTTGATGTTACGACATAAATAAGATGTATGAAGTTGAAAATGAAAGTAGAAAATGACTACATTATTCTTCTGCAAGACCGTACACCAGAGGCGGATTATCCTTAAGGCAAACTAGGCATGTGCCTAGGGGCGCGAAGGTAGAAAGAGGCGCTCGGGCAGAATTGTAAAATAAAGAAAAAGGTCAACATGCCAGTCGTACCTTAAAGCTTTAAAATATTGTAAACAGAATTCGTAAGATCTGTCTGACAATATCGATTTCATGTAAACTCATGCTCTTTCTTCTTTGGCCCCCATCTCACCACGTTTTCCTAAGGTACATCGGTTTCGGTCAAACGACAGTACGAGTTATTTTTAATATAGGGGCGCCGATGAAATGCTTGCCTACGGCGCTCTCAACGATTGATCCGCCTCTGCCGTACACGGACACACAATAAAACATATGCTGTCAGTAGAAAAATGCAAAGTCAAGACTATACTAGAAAGAATTCATTAATATGTACAAGTATAGAAAAAGACGGAATGTTTTTAAATGAATTTTCAAAGTACCTATGTATAAAAAATAGATATAGTACCTAATAAGTATCTTGTCTTATTAAACATAGAATACTATAGTAGTGATGTAACTATCCTATTAACAAATTGACTTAAATTATAAAACCACGTTTCATTTTCCCACAAAACCTAAAATTATTAAAACGGTAAAAAAATGGAATTAGTGAGTTAGTAACAGATGATTTGACTCCCTGATGTCCAAAAAGCTAGTTAAATATTAATTTGGACGTTGAATAAAACTGTGGAGGATTTCAATTGTAGGAACTTTTATTTATCACTACATAGTATAAAACATAGTCGCTTTCTCTATCCCTATATCCATTTGTATGCTTAAATATTTAAAACTACGCAACGGATTTTGATGCGGTTTTTTGCGGGTCGCTAGTTAATAATACTTAATTTGATTCTACCTACATCATTTTATTATAAATAAGCGACCCTCCTCGGCTTCGCATGGGCATAAAAACCTTCCTCTTGAATCACTCTATCTATTAAAGAAAACCACATCAAAATCCGTTGCGTAGTTTTAAAGATTAAAGCATACATAGGGACATAGGAACAGAAAAAGCGACTTTGTTTTATACTATGTAGTAATAGTGATAAGATAACATAAATAGATTTATGTAGGCAACAAAAATGCAACTCACCTGAGAGGTTTTCCGGTTGCATACCAAATCACTCGGGATTCGCAAAAACGCGTTTTTTTCTTTTTACAATAAGGCCGCCTACCAAACATTAATCCTTTTTGGGAAATACAAATGCAATCCTCCACCAGTAGGGAATGGATAAAAATAACAGATTTCTCTAATCACTTCATCGCTAAATGTATAAATACAACTTCCACAAAAAGAAAAAAGCGCGGTTATGTAAAGATGAGTGAGGACCTCATTTTACCTCGTGAGGGGCTCGTAACATAGCTTTCTTTTGAAGTGAGGCGAATGAAAAAATAAACGCAGACATCAGTGAGTAGTGAGGAAGTCGTGCGATGCGTATCTTTGGCGTTGCGCACGGAATGACTCCCTCCTTAATTAATTGTGACGGGTATGTCCTTAAGCCGGTAGAAACACGTCCTTATAAAAATCATCGTAACTTCTATTCTGTTTTAAGGTACATAGCCCAAATCTTTCTTGAACGAGTTCTGCTTTTTGTTTTTTCCTAAAACAGTGAGGCCACGAACAAATTTCCACGTAATTATTTTTACTGTAGCATTATACTACGAAATTACGAATAAAAAAACTTCCTAGCAAGAGATACGTGCCGACTAAAATGTTTTTTATTCTGTGCATTTTTCTGACCGTGTCATGTAACTCTCCGTTGTATGTGCTTATGATACGCAAGAAGTGGCTAATTTCTAATAGCCAACAAAAGATGATGAGTTTATATAGTTACTAGCTGTTGCGCGGGGCTCCGCTCCCGTGGATATTCCAGGATAAAATATTCATTTCAAACAAAAAATACTAACGTGATTATGAATTGATCTGGTTTCCTAAAGGGTTTCTGGATAAAGGGTTACGTAGGTTGCCTTAGCTCTTGCACGAAGAAAACCAAAATTATGTCATTTAGAAAGGATGTCATTTTAGGAAAAAATATTAAAATTGTAATGTTTTTTATGGTTATGCTTATTTATATTATATATTTTATGATTTACTACGCAATGATGGTGATAATAGGCTTAAATAATAACAACCGTGGCGCCATCTTACGAGAGTGTCATTGGATGATCAACTCCCTGCTTTGACACCACAAGCATAGCGGTGGGGAGGCAGTGGAGATGGAACTAACAGGAAGGGATCGAGGGACATTCTTGGTTAGAGTCTCAGACTGAGCGGACGGTTAGTTGACTACCGACAGCACCAGTACAGAATTCATCACAAAATGATGATGAAATGATCTGGTTTTCTTATAAATAGGGTAACGTAGTTCGCCTTAACACTGGACCACGGAGGCTCCATCGTAATAATCAGTACTGCCAAATTAGGACCATGATTAAAACCGTACCCTCGGCTCTGAAAAGCTAAAGATGCAACTAGGAAACACTATTGCCCTAAGATGACCCAAACTACCTTTTTTATTTTATAGATACAGACGTTACTTTACGGCAATCAAAGGTACAAGTAACCAACTGGTGGTAGAAGCACGCAAAATAATTTTGTTAGTGTTTGCGCTTGGGTCATATAAAATTAAAACGAATTGATAGGATTAATTACTGTGTAATACCGTGTTAATAAAAATTACAAAAAATCGGCAGCGAGCCTTCTTGCGAATAAGGACACGCGTGCACGGAATCGGAAACGGAATATAATGCAAAGACAACTGCGGTTGTCGTTCAAAAAATAAACATCGTCTATTGTATTTAAGGGCCCTAGACGGTCGCTCCAACATGCCCCCGGCCTTGGAAGCTCCTGCTTTCAATGGATCCTGCGCTGGAACTGGAACTATTCGAGCAAAGGACATATCTTGCTGTAGGACCGTTTCACGATACCAGTCGAAGTCCGTATGTTTGCCACTCTTACGATGCCATCCTTTCCTGGGAAGGTATCCACGATTCGTCCAAGGCGCCACTTCAAAGGGGGTAAATTATCATCCTTGATGAGAACGAGAATTCCGGGCTTTAATGGCGTATCATCCTTTACTCCCTTGGTTCTCGCCTGCAGCTCAGAAACATATTCTTTAGCCCATCTGGACCAAAAATGCTGGCGAATTTGCTCCAATCGTTGATAGCGAGAAAGACGACTCGTCGGGATCTCGGAAACATCTTCGCAGACAGGTGCGGCAAGTGGACGGCCAACCAAAAAATGAGCTGGGCTCAGAGGAGTGAAGTCTTGAGGATCTGAAGACATAGGACTAATAGGACGGGAATTTAGAACGGCTTCAATTTGCGCCAAGACCGTGCTCAATTCCTCATAAGTTAAATGTGCATTGCCTACTACACGCCTCAAATGATACTTACAGGATTTCACCCCAGCCTCAGCCAAGCCAGAAAATATTGGTGAATATGGAGGGAGGAGTCTAAATTTTATATTTTGACTAATTGCGTAATCTAATATATCAGGCGAGCAATTGTTTAAGAATTTTTTAAAGTCGTTCATTAGCCCAACAAAATTTCGGCCATTATCCGAAAATATTTCCAGCGGTTTACCACGTCTGGATATAAATCTCTTTAAAGCCAGTAAATAAGCATCCGTGGATAAGTCACTGACCAGTTCCAAGTGTATGGCACGAGTCACGAAACAAACAAATACACAAATGTAGCATTTAGTTGTCCGAGCACCCCTTCCTTTACGATTGAGCATAAGCATTGGTCCGGCATAATCAACTCCGCAACGCAAAAAAGGGAAACCTGAGTCCAATCGTTCCACTGGCAAATCTCCCATCAAAGGAGTGGGAGTTCTACCTCTCAAACGCTTGCACAAAATACAGTCGTGTACCACCTTCCTAGCTAGGCTCCTACCACTAAGAGGCCACCAGGTCTCTCGTAAGTTATATAAAAGCGCTTGTGGCCCTGCATGAAGTAAGCGATTGTGCTCGTATCGGAACAGCAGTTTTGCAAAGGGATGGTTACTAGATACCAAGATCGGATGCTTTTTATCCATAGAAAAATTTGGTGAATTAGAGATGCGGCCACCTACACGAATTAATTTATTACTGTCAATAAATAAACTTAGCTTCGCTAAATTGTGTTTGTTGCCTAAACCACCACTATTTGTAAGTGACATGTAGTCAATTGAAAAAGATTCCAATTGAGCCAGTCTAGCTAAAGTAATTTCAGATTCTCTCAATTCATCGACAGTAAGAACGCCTGATCGCCGGTTGTGAGAATTGCGTAAATTAAAAATAAAACGAAGCACATATGCTACAGCGCGTTTCATGCGATTGAATTGAGAAAATCTTTCAAAAGGAAACAGAGATCCAGATGTCATTTCAGTCACAGCAGCAAGTGTTACCTTAGATTTTAATTCTGGTAATTCATCAGGGTTATTATTTTTAAGCGTAGGAACATGATCACAATTAAAATCAGGTTGACAGAGAAAAGTTGGTCCCTGCCACCATAGCGTAGAAATTGAGAGCTCCTCCAGCGATACACCGCGCGATACTAAATCAGCTGGATTATTTTTTCCACTCACATGACGCCAAGGATGTTCTCCTGTCAACTCGTGTATCTCTGCTGTCCTATTTTGTACAAAAGTTTTTTGTAAATTTGGTGACATGTGTAACCAGCCTAATACTATTGTTGAGTCAGTCCAAAACATAATATTATCAAATGGCAGTTGAAGCGCCTTGCTTACTTTATTGTACAATCTAGCACCTAACAAAGCGCCACATAATTCTAGCCTTGGAATACTCACGGGCTTTAGAGGAGCAACCTTGCCTTTCGAGCACAATAATCGTACTAATATGCTACCTTGCTCACTGATGGAGCGTACGTAAATACATGCGCCGTACGCTACTTGCGACGCATCAGTGAAAATGTGTAGCTCTAAACGTTTAGTGCCAGTACCCACAACATGACGCGGTACACGAAGAGTATCAAGCACTGATAAGGCAGTTACAAACTTAGTCCAAGTGCGTAAAACATCGCTAGGCACTTCATCGTCCCAATCTATATGTAATAACCAAAGTCGTTGCAATAAAATTTTGACTACGATGACGCTAGCGCTGATCAAACCGAGAGGATCGAAAATTTGAGATACGTGTGATAAAATACTGCGTTTTGTTATTTTGCTGGTGTCACCTTTGAATTGTGTGTTAAAATAAAATTCATCACTTGTGTTGTACCACCCTAGGCCCAAAGTCTTGCACTGAACATTGTCACCCAACGTTAACTCCTTGCCTATGCTAAATGGAGCTGATGACTGATCACATTGGAAGTTAAATGTCCATTTTCTCAATGGAAAACAACCAGACTCTAAACATTGTGATGTTTTGTTACAAAATGTTAATAAATCTTGTTTATTATTCCAACTTGTGATCAAATCATCAACGTAAAAGTCCTCGGAGATTATCCGTTGCACGTCAGGGTCCGTACACTCCAGTGCAAGCTGCTTGAGGCATCTAACAGAAAGAAAAGGTGATGCTGCCATACCATAAGTTACAGTGTTGAGCTGGTAAAAACCTAGCGGCTCTGAGGGGTTATCCCGCCACACAATAAGCTGTAAGTCGCGCTGTGATTCATGTAATAGACACTGCCTATACATTTTTTGTATGTCTGCACACGCAGTGTATCTGTATCGCCTAAACCGCAACAGTATATCAAACAAATCACTTTGAAGACGCGGCCCTACAAGTTGAATATCGTTTAACGATATTCCGTTAGAGGTGGCAGAACTTCCGTTAAAAACTGTTCTCAATTTCGTTGAAGAACTATGCTCACGATATACTCCATGATGTGGAAGAAAATAATGTGGGGTTCCATATGTTTCTACCTTTGTCATATGGCCAAGATCGAGATATTCGTGTATAAAATCAGTGTACAATTGCTTATAACTAGGGTTGCGTTCGAGCCGCTTTTCCAATGCATGAAAACAATTTTTAGCACGAGAAAACGACTCGCCAAGAACAGCTGGTGACTCCTTAAGCGGCAGGCGTACGCAGAACCTTCCGTCACTATTGCGCGTAGTCGTGTTGACAAAATGTTCCTCGCAAGCACGCTCGTCGTCAGTGCGCGTGTCAGAAGCCCTTGGTAGTTCCTCAAGTTCCCAAAACTGTCGTAACTGAGTTTCAATAGCGTGTGTAAAATTACATTGGAAAGACCTATTGTTATTGTGCGTATAATTATTAATAGGCCCCGAAATAATCCAACCCAATTTAGTGTTTTGCAGAAAGGGGCCATTAGGTAGCCTTATTCTGCCATCGCATAGTAAATCCCAAAATATATCAGCACCAATTAAAATGTCAATATTTTGTGACTTACAAAATGACGGATTGGCCAGCTGTATATGATCAGGGATTGACTGTGCGCTAAGATCATATGTAGCCGCCGGTAGTGTACCTGTTATGGAAGGTAACACAAAACATTTAATGCACGTTGAGTAGTTACCTATGCGCGATCTCAACGTTACGTCGCATGTCTGTGTTGTGTGTGTAACAGAGTTTCCTATACCTCTTATTTCGCAAGTGGACTGTATCAATGTTGCATTTATTTTTTTACAAAAATCAAAACTCAAAAAACTAAGCTGACTCCCACAATCGAGAATTGCGTGGGCGGTGTGAAAGTTATCAAATTCGTCAGCTATTTCAACTATAGCGGTCGATAATAAAACAGATCTCATAACTATGTTTGATTGATTATTAAAAGTATATCGAGTGCTATCTATGTGTGACTTGTTTACCTGAGACTGAGGCGTTTGCACGGGGATGGTGCCCGCGGGTGGCGGAGCGGAGGCCGCGGGCGGTGCATCTCGCAGCCGTCCGTCATCGTCATCATTGCACTTTGTATGCAGTCCCATAGCCCGTGTGTTACTAGGCGCGTCAGTATGAATTAGCGTGTTATGTTTTTTATTACATTTTCGACACGGACCAAACTTACATGTATCTAACGTATGCCCTGGACGTAAACAATTTTCACACAACTTGTTAGTGGCTATAAGGTGTAGTTTAGTGTCTATAGGTGCCTCCAAAAACTTTCGACAGGAATAAAGTGGATGTTCATCATTGCACATTAAACACGGCTTCTTAACGTAAGCTGTGCGACCGTGACCTTGCTGTGGCTTGGTAGAAACGTTGCAGTGAGTCTTATGTGTAGTATGTTTCTTGTTATCCGAGTTACATTTACTGTGAGATACTTGCAACGTTTCTAACATCTCAGCTCGGTCTCTAAGAAATGTGAGTAGGTCATCCACCTTTAGAGATGATTTAACGTCATTATGTTTACGTATAGTGCACTTAAACTGCTCCCACTCGCGTTCAGTAGTGTCATCCAATCTGGAAGTGACTATAAATATGACGAGCGTATCCCAGTACTCAGTAGGTTCACCTAGTATTTTTAGGGCACGTAGGTTTTTAAGTATTGTGTCTATAAGCCGCCTTAGCAAATAGGGCGATTCTTTTGATAACTTTTGAATATTAAATAGGGCTTTGACATGATTGTGTACTAATAGACTGCTATTATTATATCTATTGAGAAGTAACTCCCATGCTACGACGTAGTTGCTAGCCGAGAACTCCACCGAATCTATAACTAGCTCCGCACTACCCTTTAATGAGGATTTAAGGTAGTGAAACTTTTGGATATCACTGATCTCCCTTGAGTTATGAACTAATGACGTAAATGCGTCTCGAAACTCGAGCCAATGCTCATACGAACCGTCAAAGGTAGGCATGGATATTGTAGGCAATTTTATTGATTTTAAGTTGCTATGATTGTGACATGACTTGGAACAATCAGTGACGTCGTTATTGTTAAGTAGATATTCAGCCCGGGATACGGTACTGTAGTAGTTGTCTTCAAATAATTCTCTCTGATTTAGCTGGTCGTCTAAATCAGAGTCTACTACGATTTTCTCAATATTTGTTTGAACATTACAAAATTCAGAATACAGGCTAGATGCACCTTGCATGCGTAACTTTAAATCAATTATTTTTTGCGAATTTAACTGGCTTGTAGTAATGTTATTAAGAAAGCTCGTTAGCCTGGTAAGCCGGCCTTTTATAATGCCCCTAGCTTTTATTAAATCACACAATTTTGCATTGTCGTCGTCACTTTGAGCAATCAGCCTACCATAAGGAGACCTATCGCGTGATTTAGACGTAGCTGTATCACCACTAAGACTCATTTTATTGGCTTGACTTACGGTTTAAGGGTATTCCTGCTTGTGTAGGGAGGGTCAGCCGATGCTAGCGACGGCACAAAGCTGACTTTTAGGCGAAGCACAAGAACTGAAACGTGAATTAAGCACGGGATTAGCACAGATTGAAACCATAGGCAGGAGGTTAGGAAGGATGGCTGACCGTACCGTATTGCAGCTGCTCCTCCGACGTCTTAACCTCGCTGGTCCTGGTTCACTATATATGCGGCGACGAAGGTCCACAAATATGTTTGTGCTTGGGTCATATAAAATTAAAACGAATTGATAGGATTAATTACTGTGTAATACCGTGTTAATAAAAATTACAAAAAATCGGCAGCGAGCCTTCTTGCGAATAAGGACACGCGTGCACGGAATCGGAAACGGAATATAATGCAAAGACAACTGCGGTTGTCGTTCAAAAAATAAACATCGTCTATTGTATTTAAGGGCCCTAGACGGTCGCTCCAACAGTTAGAAAGAAATTATGAACAAAACTGATCAATTTTAAAAGTTGATTCATTCGACTCCTAAAACAATTAAAAACTTCAGAATCTTTTGTGCTTGTCATCAATTTGCTTGCATCTTCCTTTCCGTACCAAAGTCAACACTTTTGTTGTTTTGGGCGTAAGCAAACAACAAACAAACATGCTGTACATACTAAAGTATTATGAGAAAGTGGTTTGTCTTAGAATTCTAAAGAACTAGATGGAATATAGAAATATTTTCATGTATTGTGTTTATTTTTCCGAGCAATTGGAATAAAACCCATGGGTATCAATTTTACAAAAAAAATAATCCATATCAATTACACTACACAATCAAAAAAATAACTGAAATTTATATAAATTCTAACACGAAATTCATCAAACGAAATAAATTCGCCAACGGGAAATATAAATATTATTTATCAGTATTCTGAATTTTCGACAGTGATTTATTCACGACCAGCTTTGCCCGCAGCTTCGCCCGCGTGAACTTTTTCCATGATGAAAGGTACTCGTACCTTATGTCCTTCTCCTGGTTCTAAGCTATCTATCCACCAATTTTCAGTCAAATCAATTCAGCCGTTCATCAGTTATAAATAGTGTAACTAGCACGACTTTCTTTTATATATATACTAGCGACCCGTCCCGGCTTCGCACGGGCATAAAAACCTTCCTCTTGAATCACTCTATCTATTTAAAAAAACGCATCAAAATCCGTTGCGTAGTTTTAAAATTTAAGCATACAAAGGGACATAGGGACAGAGAAAGCAACTTTGTTTTATACTATGTAGTGATAGTGATATAGATATAGATTTATTTATTGGAGAAAAACTATTTTAGAATATTGGCCAGGATTAAATTTTCGCAGACTACCCGTTTATTTCATTGGACATTCTTAAAATACGTGGACGGGCCTGCATAAATTAGAATCGGGACCATTTGGTCACTGATTTATGTGGTTAGGAATGGACGACTTTCCAGTAACGTATATAAAGTTTCTTGAATTCCCGATATAGTTCCTGATTTATATATCAAGGTGAATTAAGAGGTGTGAATCTGTTATTATGAATATTGCATTTTGTGATCATTTATCTGTTTATGTATCTTCGTTCGAGCGTGTTTCCTGGTTGCGCATCTTCAGCTTACGCTTCAGGGCCCAGGGTACAATTTCAATCATGGTCCTGATTTGACGGTACTGGTCATTACATTGTTGTTTATGGTACATGGTTATTTAATTCAACTGTTTATATTTCTATCATAAGTTTTTCGAACTGCGGACGCTAGAGTGTAATTATTATATATCCATTCATACGAATATTATAAATACGAAAGTCGGTCTTCTATTTTTCTGTCTGTTACACTTTCACGGATAAACTGCTCTACTGATTATGATGAAATTTGGTATGGATATAGTTAAAGACTAGGGGTTATGGATAGGCAATTTTTTGGACGAGATATAATCAAGGCCCACTCGGCCAGAGCCGCGGGCATAAGCTAGTTGTGTATAAATCAGTAAAACGCTAGTGCAAAATTCCTGGAATCTGTATAGATATCGAATTATGATAATGATTTATAAATAAAGTAATTTACGGTGCGGTTAGGGTTAAGCGGAATTGAATCATTATCAGGCAAAACGATTGCATTTTGGAAAGAAATTCGATCCAAACGCGTGATTACAGATATGGTCGTTAAACCGTCAATTTCCCGTGTAAACTCTAGTTGTTTCGTGCATCATTGATTTGAACGACCGAACTTTTTTATTTGGAATTTATATAAAAGCAATAAACTGTTCCTCTTCCAGTACTTTATATCATTGAGCAACGAATCCTACGAATACGGAGTGTCGGAAATTAAATTAGAATAAACATAATTAAACTGTTGCCCCCATCCGCTTACACTTTCAAAATTACCGTATTTAGGGATCAAGCGAAGGCCGATGTTAATAATTCGGGATTTAGGAATAAAAAATAATGTTTTTTGTTCAATGTGTGCTGCTGTTTTTATAATTACTTCATTAGCATAAAAACATTTAGGTCGGCATGTTGTTTTAATTTTTTATCGTGGTTTGTATCTCATGAACAAAAAGAGCTACCTACTTAGGTCCATTAATAGTTTCAAGAATTCATAAAAACGACAAATAATACCGAAAAACAAAACATATTTTAAAGCTTTTTATTTTAAGTAAAAATCTTTTGTTAGAATCACTTTATTAGATTAAAGTTAAATTTATATAAAATTAATATCTATTACTATTTCGTTTGTCATAGCTTGAGAACGACTTCATCAATTTCATTCATATTTTGAGTTTTTTAAACGATGAAAAAATTGATCTAAAAAATAAAATATAAGAAAAGCAAAAAAATTTTTATCTTCTTAAATTCGGCTACATCATTGACAGGTTGAATATATCACAAAGCCGGCTGGGCAACTAATTAAGTTAATTTTTACCATTATACTTATATAAAAAAAGACCTACTGCAAGAAAGGTAATGTTTTATTTTACCTATCTCACTCAGGGTGAATGTAGCTTAGGAATAGTGAAAGAATTTTTGAAATCGGCACAGTAGTTTCTGAGTTTATTAATTACAAACATACACACAAAAATACAAATTTTTCCTCTATAATATAAGTAATATAAGTTTAAATTTAATCTAGAAAAACTAAATACAATGCTTCATTATAAAACATTTTTATAAATTTGTTGTAAATATCAAGTTGAAAAATAATATTGAAACAAACAAAGAAAAAAAAAACATAAATTTTACTAAACAAAAGACTTTATATCCAATAACTCTACCTAAGCATATCCCTTTGACAATACGAGTTAAGTATACATTACTGAGAGTAAACGGACATGCTTCTAATTTGGAATACGTAAGCAGTAATGAATAAGGTAGTTCAGGATATTATCGCCCGAAGTTGCGCATGTATGAAACGTAGTGAGTGAGTGCAACAGATAATTTTCAGGCTTTTACTCACTCAGTGAAAAGCGAACTGCGGTGAAGTGAAGACGCGTGTGCGGGTAATCCGGGCGTTCCGAAGTTCAACCGATTCGGTTTTCGAATTTTCAAATAAAGAACTCTTTGTGACTCGAAAGGACTTTTTTCATGGCCGTTTGGTTTATGGCCTGAATTTCAGGTCATTTATCAGGTAAGTGGACGTTTTTTATTATGAAAATTTATCGTTCTTACTTCAGTTCAGGTTTTTGGCAAGGCACTTAAGAACATTTAAATTTATATTAAGTGCTCCTTTTGGTTATATATTTTTTTCTTTTGAACTTTTATGTGGATGGAAAGGTGGAAATTTAATTTTTTTTTTATTGGTGTTTTTATTTTTTACGGTTCAGCAATATTTTTGTTAAGTACATTTACTAGTTATACTAACTTTTCAATTTATGTTACATCCTATATTTCGGCCTTTATAAGAAATCATCCTATCCTACTCAATTTATAATACCCACTCTATTTTGAGTTTCTAAAATTATTTTTTATAGATGAATTCGAAAAATAAAATATTATAGCCTTAATTGTCCCACTGCTGGGCAAAGGCCTCCCCTCTTGTCTTCCACGCGTCTCGGTCATACTCCGCTTGTTGCCATCCAGTCTCGAATGTGTCCAGGTCATCCCGCCATCTCTTGCGTGGTCTACCCCTTAGTCTACGGCCTTCTGGAACCCAGGATGTTGCTAGTAGGGCCCATCTATCTGGCAGCATGCGGTAAACATGTCCAGCCCATTCCCACTTTAGCTTGGCAGTTTGGCAGTCTTACGCCCACATCGACTACCTGGGTTTTACAGCGCAGTGTTTCTTACCTGATCCTTGTGGCTTATGGCTAGTATGCTGCGCTCCATAGCCCGTTGGCAAACCTTAAGTCTGGACTTTTGATCTTAAGTTAGTGACCAGGTCTGTGGACTATAGGTAAGAATGGGCAGAATACTCATGTCCATTATTAAAATATATTCATTGAATTAAATACCCGGGTTTATACATCGAGTATTTTCCCGGATTTACTTAGTTTGGGCATTATCCCGGGTATTTACCTTTCGGGTTTTTACCTACCGCCCATCTCTAGTTAGGGCACGTCAGCTAATCATCCCTCACCTGCTCCACTGATACCGCTATCAATGTCGAAAAGATAACTATTGGTGACTGTAATATCGAGTTTGGTTGTAGACCCGGGGCATGGATTCGATTCCAATGGGAAGCATAATTTGTTTAAAAATTTCCAGTTTGGTTAGGACATTGCAGGCGTGAATCACCTGACTGGCTGATAATAATGATGATTCCGTGCTGGATATGAAGATAATTTTAATCATATTCAATTATTAAATTGTAATTCCCTATAGTTACAAATTGCATTATTGCTTAAAACGGCCACTTTTAGCAGTTTTGCAATTTGTAACTATATGGAAATATAATTTAATAGTTGAATATGATTAAAATTAACTTCAGATCCAGAACCATAATTACAGCAGAGGGATTTTTGATAACTTGTGTTTTCAGTGAGTAATGATTTTTAAATGACGGTGGCGCTAGTGTTCACCGAGGTATCACCTTAAGAAACACCGCCAATCGATAGGTACAAGGAAATATTTTTAAAGGAGGAATGTTCCATTAACTTGATCACTTGAAGTCACTCTTCATTAATATCACCTTAACATTTGCCATCTCTTTTTCTTATATTCTCATTGTCCAGTGATTGACCACGATCCCACCTGATGTTAAATGCAGATGCGGTCTAAGATAGATAATTTAATTTTAAACATATACCTTAATTAAACAAATTGAACTAAAAACTTTAAAAACCCACAACACAATTTGTTTTCAATAGTGAGGGTCGACTGATTTCTTGAAATCAGAAATTTAAATCCATCATTAACACCGAGTGTGTTTTTACCTTATATTTTAGAGTCCAGGATATGCATCTCATATTATGAGATCCTGGACTTTAGAATGTATTATACTAGCAATCCGCCCCAGTTTCTCATGGGCATAAAAACGTTCCCCTTAAATCACTTTATCTATTTAAAAAAACCGCATCAAAATCCGTTGCGTAGTTTTAAAGATTTAAGCATACAAAGTGACATAGGGACAGAGAAAGCGACTTTGTTTTATATATGTGTAGTGATAAAGATCATAGATAGTACAGTGGTCTGCAAATAAAAGTATACTAATTAAAGTATGAGTATGACCATAAAGTTGTATACTTAAATTGTGTTCCACTGTACATTCTATATCATCTTTTTAATGTTGAAATTAAAAATACCATAGTATTTGATATTTTCTCGCTCAATTGCCCCAAAGCGCGACCAATAAACGGTAATGCGAATTTTTTCTGGCTTCACCGAAATTCCGAACATTATTATTTCAATCTGTATAAAAATCCTTGATTAAACCCTGAATTGGATTATGTTTCGTGTTTATTTACGCAGCGAAACCTGAATACGACCAAAAATATGTTTTTTTTTTGCGTAAATGAAGATAACAAATCATTTTTGTCTCGCAATGAAATGGTGTGTTTTTAATGATAAGCTCGAGAATAATGTAATGGATAAATACGGCCGATATTTGCTTTGTAGTGATTAACAAATGCTTATTGAATTAACTTTACTATAATCGTTTATTTTTGAACTAACGGATTAATGTCGAACAACTGAGAGAAACATGTGAACATGATATTGAAATTTTGTGATGTGATATCATTTAGGTAGGTAACTCCTGATTTCAAACAATTTTCGGGCAACTTTCATTACCTACTCAGGCTACTCAGTATCTCACAACGATAGAGCGCGGCAGATCCGCGGGCAACAGGTAGTACTTAATAATCATTAAAAACAAATTGTCAACGTGCACCTATTGATGTTTCCCAATGAGACCGAATCAGACATGAAGAGATTTGTTGGAGCACAAAGGTTGCTGACATAGTCCAGCGAATAAGCTTTTGAAGTGGCAGTAGGCGGTGCACAGTGCGATGAACCGATGGCCGATGGGGCAGAAAGGTTCTCGAATGGCGACCACGCACCGACCAACGGAGCATCGGACCAACCAGATGGTCAGATAACCTGAAGAAGGTCATCTGACCATCTGGTCAGTGCTGGAGGCAGGCCGGAGAAATGCAGACAGGCGCTGGATGCAGGCCGCTTCCAACCGGTCATTTTGGCAATCGTTGAGGGAGGCTTATGTCCAGCAGTAAATATGCGGCTGAAATAATGATGATGATGATGACTTAATCATCTTCGTCACTAAGTTCGAGGAAGGAACCTTTATAGATATTGTTGTCGATGTACAATCATAGGATCAAACGTGACGCCCCGATACCTGTACTAAGCAATAATTGGTAGGGTTATTCTGTGTAAACGGTACTGGAATTAATTGGTATTTCGGGGAACAGTACCTACTATCATCATAGTATTGGTTATAATACAGTCCTGACTGTGTCTTGTGTAACTGCACTGCTAATCAATCTAGTTCCAATCCATGGAGCTTGTGAAATTTTCATGAAACTATGTCTATGGAACTACGAGTAAAAAATTCTTACTTGTTTTATGGAAAATATTTTTTGGTAGAACTAGAGAAAGATGCTAATCTTTTACTATGTTTGTATTTTTACTGAGACTGGAAAAAGGAGGATATATAAGTAATCAAAGGGATATATTATGTACATTTACCCGATTAAAATGGCGTGTTTTAAGACTCCATTATTTAGTGGATCGTATAGTTGATCTTCTGAATAAGATCTTAAAGCAAAGAATATTAAAACGTTATTAAATAAAACAGTAATATATAATAAAACTTCATTGTATCTTCCACATCTGGATAAAAACCTCCAAGAATATAAAAAATATATAGATATATAGATAGATAATATAAATATGTAGATAGATAAAAGCTCAAAGTAGCCTATATAGGGTTTTTATTGCGATCTTTAAAAGATCGCAGAACTATTTGTTATGTGGATGTATACGATATAATACTTGCTAAACGAACTAAACAAAAAAGCATACAAAAATTCTGATAAAAAAAGCTATTTTTTAATTTTATCTAAGTACCTAGCTTCATTTTTTTTTTCATGAACATTTTTAAACAATAATTTCAGTGGTAATTAAAACTTGACAAAAGTTTGGTTAAATAATTTTCTTGCATTTTGGAATGAATGAATGAATAACACAGTAATCAAATTTAGAAAGTGGTGCTGTCGTCCTAGGGTCGTTCCAATTTTTGTTACGTTTTTAATCCCGTCAATATCATCCTGCCTGACCCAAACATGCCGCGTAAAATTAAACGTTCTATTTTTAAAATTTAATTTTACAACCCGTACGTGTCGAACCATGAAAAGCTGAACAGTTTTATCGAAAATTTCGCTCATTTTTACCGGGTTTTTAGGCACATACGAACCTAATCTTTATACACATGGTAAAGTATCTATTTTCCTTTAAAAATATATTTGGGTGTCTACGGATGTATAGTAGAGGATTATATATTTTATATTTGAAGTTTATTATAACAGTAGCTGCGTGAACTAGCTCTGTGTGTGTGAGCTTGGTTGCAAAAATGTAAAATCTATAAATCATTCTCAAGAATGTGTCAAAAAATTTATAAATCCAAAAAAAAAAATTCAGCTATTCCCGAGTTAAAGGCGATAAATAAAACCACTTTGTTAGTTTTATGTTAGTAGAGATTAATTAATTATTACAAACAGAGGATAACATAGCATTCGTAAATGTTAGAAAAATAATTATGAGCTGAGGAAATGCATGCATCGTAGGTCACTCAATAGGAATTTTATCAATAACCTCTTTATTGAGAAAATTAAAAGAGAATAAAACTTTAGCTTAAAAAATCCGTTTGTATCAAAATATTTTATTACACGGAATCGTGAACTTATTAAAAGAAAACGCAATCAAATAAATTTCAATTAAAAACAAAGTGCCTAATGGACTCCTAATCCGATTATCTGCCGTCCAATTTATGTTAATATCTAAAACGTAATGGGTTTTCAAATCTTAAACTTATAAAATGATTTTATTGATCTTTTGCACAAAAAGAGGATTATATTTAAAAATGTTTAGTTGTTAGTCATACAGGCTTGTTTCTTTAAGCTTAAGCGCCTTGATAGATTTTATTTATTTACTCTACGGCTTATTTTTTTTCAATTTTCAATATAATGATATATGGCATCCTGGCCGCATGGCCACGATTTCGTATTTCTATCATTTAAACTGTATTGCATAACTCCTTGAATAAAACTGAATTTATATACCTGAAGATCTCGTCTACACAAACATGCCTGATACTTTAAAAACTACGGAAATAAATGAATGTAAAGCCGAATCCAAAAGGTTAAAAATAAGGTAACCGTTGGTGGACTTATGAAATATGGCATACCAGACAACCATAGAACCAAATAGAAAGTATGATTTTAGCATATGTGTTATTGAAATCGTTGTCACTCTCAACTTTGACGAATTTTAGTTACACCCGACTGCCTTAAAGCCCAAACAGGTTCTTTTTTTATATTGTAGTTAGTGCTTGTAAATTTTACAGTTTTGGCCACTAACACAACTCTTCTTTCGGTCTTCTTTTCGTGTTTTGAGGACCCTGAGCTCCAAAGCAAGTCAGTCATGAGAAAGAGAGTTTTCGCGGTAGTCAGACAGTAGTAGCTGTATTTAGAGGAACTTCCATCAACTAATATTAGCCTAACTAGATTTTACTTTTTTGTTGTACTTAATACATTGTTTTGTTTTAATAAAAATACATTTACTTGAGTAAATATTTAAGAAGGTTCTTATTTTTAGGAGAAATATCATTTCTTCCAGCTATGGCAATAAATATGTATGGATACCTTTGTTCTCATATTTGGACTATCGCTAGGGACCTGAATTTTGTATGAAATCGGATCGAGAACTAGATTGGGAGAAATGAGGAAAGGATTGTCTATGTTTGGTTTGGGATTTCAAATATTTACTTAGTAACATAACAAACTGTTGTCTCCTGCTTCACCCGGTTTGTTTTCCATTCTCATACTATTGTTTAAGGTTTCTATTTAAACACGACCAATTTTTACTGTATGGTCAGAAGGTGTATCAATGCGTGCACTTTAGAAACATTTTTTGAAAACTTTTTAGAAAAATTAGGATAGTTCAGGTTACAGGTAATAAGTTCATAAAAATTATGCCGAATTTTATAATAAGTAAATATAGAGTAAAAAAAAATTATATTTTTCTTAACTAGTCGGTAATAAAAATTTTACGCACATGTTTGATAAACAAGTTTTACTACCCTTGTTAGCTCTGACCCAATAAACGTAATTCACGTTATATTCTCATTCACCATAAACCATTCTGTTGTAACAAGGATAGCAGGTTCAATTTCCGCGGCGGAAACGACTGTTTGTATGCACCGACCATTGTTCCAGCCTGGTGCTGATAACGTTGTGTCTGGTCATAGTGTGGAAACTACATTGAGGTACAATCACAGGGTATAAGTACTTTGACTTTAACCTTTGAGGATTGAAGTAAGTAAGTACATAGGTATAAATTCAAATTCAAATTGTTTATTTTCAATATAGGATATTCTTATCACTTATTGACGTCATTGTTTCTTATTTTAAGTTTACCACTACTTCCAAAGCGCTATTGGAGAAGCAGCGCCACAAACTCAACTGCAGCATTTTCTCCAAAGACGTCAATTGACAAAGTTTGCGCAAAACAGACAAATTTACTTTTCTTGAATATGCCCAGTTATAATTTTTATTCTCTTTATTGTACCATTAATATACAAATTAACACAAATACAAACAATGTGTACAAAGGCGGACTTAATGATAATGCAATTTCTTCTAGCAAACCATAGGGTGGATTAAGTAAATGTGTAAGTAAAAACACTTTATTGCGCCATAGAATTGCATACATGGAATTAGTCTGTGACAAGATGTACAATATTATATAAAGTACATGATAACGAAGTATTAGATATTAATATTGAAGTATTATTTTCTTTCTTTTCGATTCAAAATAGCGTATTATTGTTCGACGAGAACATCATGCCCACCAAATCCTCAGCCGTACAGCAGGCTGGGAAATTTAAGTGTACAATAAAAGAAAACTCTTTTGATGATTAGGCCCAATAGTGCCACGGAAATCAAATTTCCTGTGATACAACTGGCATCAGAGTAGGGTCATGGAAGATATGAAAGATATCGAGGGTCTGCTAGATAAAAATCTATAGGTACAAATATGTAGCACCCTTGTACTAATTTCTTAATTTTAGTTTCCTATGTTTGTATTTAAGTGTACATAAATTAAATAACTAATATAGATTGACCCATGACACTACCGGTAGAAAGACGCAGTATTGTCATTAATTTCATCATCATCATCACTTCCGACACTAAGTCCACTGCTGGACATAGTTCTCCCCAAGGACATTGAGACCATTCAGTGCGCAACCAACGCACGCCGATGGAGCAGAAAGGTTCTCAAATGGCAACCACGCTCAGACAAGCCAGCGTGTCACTCATCGAGTGATGGTCAGATGACCTGAAGAAGGTCGCAGGCAAGCAATGGATAAATGAATGTAGTATTAAGAAAGTAAGGTGGGCTGGCCATATAGAGCGTATGCCGGATGACAGAGCCCCAAAGATCATGTCGAAATGGACACCGCAACAGAAAAGACCCAGGGATAGACCAAGAAGGACATGGACAAAAAAAAGGAAAGATGGGCAAATTTAGAAACTGGAAGAAGGAGGCGAGGGAACGTGATAGATGGAAAAGACTAGTAGAAGAGGCCAAGACCCACAAAGTGTTGTAGTGCCACAGGCAACAACAGCAGCAGGCAGCATAAAGAAAATAATCAGTTGATTATTTCGAAAGTCCGTTAAAATTTCACGTCCTTCAAGATAAATTCGCTGAAAGGCTCACAAGGGATTAATTGTCAAAGTATATTTCCGTAATAATTTTGCAACTTCCACTTGGATTTATGTTAATCTCATTTTCAACCAACACCAAAAAGAAGTTGTTCTAAATTCGATTTTTTTATTAGTTTAATAAATCCTTAATTATTCAACCTATTTTGAAAATTGACGTCGAAATTTATCCTTCCGCCATATTGACAACTTTATTTTTTTTCCCCTCGTCTATTCTATAGAGAAAAATATTTTAAATAAATATGAGTCAAAAGAGTACAAGGTATAGATCATTATTAACCCATGAATTTGTAAAAATCACTTTTTATTGCACTAAAAAAAAATATGACAGAAACAACTTTACTCAAAACAGTGAAGCACAAAGGTTCTTAATTTATTTTAATTAGCTGTCCACTGCTGAACATAGGCCTCGCCCAAGCCATTTATAAAATGACCGGTTGGGTTTGTGATCAATTAGAATTTGATTAAAGTACACTAGATTAAGAGGTAAGAATAGCTTCACTTACTTAGTAACTCCTACCGCTTAATCCAGTACATATCTATTTGGCCCATCAAAACAAAAATCGTAATCGTAGACATGAAAATGCTATTGAATTGTAGTTCGTGCGTGTTTGAAATTTGAATTTGAATAATTAATCGCTAACTCTATGTATCAATCTCTTATCGATCGGTAATTTTTATTATTGATGTCAAATTAGTGACCAATTACAATAGTTTTATGAAAATTACATGACATTATTTGTAGCTCCTTTGCTTTTCAGTTTATGATATCTATAAAGTTTTTAAACAAAAAGCTCCGACTTATTTTTATCAACTTCTTCTACTTAGCGTGTCGGCGCCCCCCTAATTAACACTTTCGCTGACAGTAATGCCTCTCGACGTAGATAACAATTAACTGTTATTGTTATCTCGTTTACTGTCCGCGAATGTGTTAACAATTTACACCGTATTTGAAATTAATCCCACAAAAAAAACCTACTCATGTAAAATGTTGCAAAGACGAAACCATATTGTTGTACCTTTGTTTTTTTGTTTTTTTATACTTTTGTATTAACTTTTGTTAAGTACAATAAAGTTACTCTACATTTTATAGATAGTCATAGTTATGTATTATCTATGTATGTAAATACATAGATATATTATTATGACTGCTTGCACTGTTATTAAGTTATCAGATCTAATGTAGAGGCCAAGCATCTAACTCTATACGTCCTAACTCTACAAGGCTTAACTTCACAAACTCTTTACCTTTGTTAAAGCACGGGGCTTGGTACAAGAAAAAAAAACTTTTTTTCTACAAGAATAATATATAATAGAAAAGTAATAAGCGGTGAATAAAATTTTCACGACTTGAGCTCGTCGTCACCCAACCCACAGTTGAGTGCAGGCATTTAGCACATCTTCTTCTTAGCGTGTCAACGTTCACCTTAATACACTTGGATGCCCAAAACTGGACCACCTTTATGGTGATACCTCGGTGAACACTAGCGCCACCATCAAATAAAAATCATTATTCACTGAAAACACAAGTTATCAAAAATCCCTGTTATGTAATTAAGGTTCTGGATCTGAAGTTAATTTTAATCATATTAAATTATCAAATTATAGTTCCATAAAGTTACAAATTGCAAAACTGCTAAAAGTCGCCGAATAATGCAATTTGTCACTAATGGGAACTATCATTTATTAATTTAATATGTTTAAAATTAACTTCAGATCCAGAACCTTAATTACATAACATGGATTTTTGATAACTTGTTTTCAGTGAATAATGATTTTTAAATTATGGTGGCGCTAGTGTTCACCGAGGTATCGTCTTTAACAGTGTTCTCTGGAGCCTTGTACAAATCCTCCAGCGTGCAGGTATCGGGACACCCCGCGCCGGGTACGTCAAAAGTTTTGTGGTATTTTAACACACAAATGAAATGAAACGAAAGGCGGAGAATGGCAATAGCGTGCCATTCTCCGCGTTCTTATGCTTTTCTTACCCAACTCCATCCGGCAATATTGTCCAGGCTATCCCTATCGGTCCATCTGGTATTAGATTCACTGACATTTCTACATCGTTACATATTTAAATGAGAAATCAAAGTACAATCTAATCGGTATGTACCTATTTGATTGTAATATAATGTCACTGTTGTCTTTTGTGCATAGAACTCGTACATTGAAAAATCTCAACCTAATTTTATCAAAAATTCAACATGAAAAGTAAATTTTAGAGTTCAATTTTCCATGATCTAAAATGTTATGGAGCTGTTTATTTAGAGAGCGTGAACTAGCAGCAATTCCCTTGAGGCAAACATCGATCTTCAGGCGCCATTCCAACGCGACAATAGTTTAAAGCTATCTGATGAAGTATAGAATTTCACAACTTCTCTTTGTATGAGTATTATTTCTTTTTTCTTTTCCAACGTTATCAACTCCATTACATAGAATACCAGCATTAAGTCTACCTATTGTTTTTTTCAAAGTACGATAAAGTATAAATGAATAAATACAAGGCATAGGTCTTTTTAATTCATGCCAGTTATGTATTACGACGATGATTTCTGTTGAATATTAGGCAGCTATTTTAGTGATGTCATCTTTGCGGTACATTCCTTTTCATTGATTCTTGATTGCCAGTTATTTATAAGTACTATTTATAGCACTTGAACGATTCATTAGTACTCCTTTAATCTATTATCAGAGAAGTTGTGAAAATACTAGAAATCATAACATTAATATTCTAGGTCACAATGAGAGATCATAATGCTCTCTGTATTATGATATGCTTTGATTGTATCGAGCGGGTTATATAAGCTTTCGAAATACAAAGAAAACAAGTTACCTTGTAAACAAAAAAAGGTATTTAAATCCTAGAAATATTATAAAGGTAAGCATTACAAGACCGAGTATCTGTGCCGAGTATTTTCACAAAGACTTGTCAATGATAATGAATTAATAAATTACCAAATGAGAAGTAAAAATATGTGGCTTTGTCCAGATTTTCATGTGAAAAAATCTTGTATTTTTACTAAGTCAATAATTTTAATTTAATGTATTGTCAATTATATCTAACAGAATCAAATAAAATGTGAAAAAAATAAGTTGCTTTGTCCATTTTTTATATGAAAATCTTTGAATACAAAGACCGCTAATTAACAAGCAAAAAAGTCCTCTTCCTACGGGTTGTTTTTATAGAAAGAAAATCTCAACTAAAACAACCCTCGAGACTGGAACATAAATTAAAAATTCTGCGGACTAAACGATATTTTTCTGAAACTAAATTGTATATATAGGATGTAAAAAGGCTAGGGGAAGATAGAAACACCTGGAAGAGCCTCCACTGATGAGAGCACAGCTCTTAAAGTTTAGATAAATAGAGTATTTTCATCTTCCTAGCAAATGATCTATACAAATATTCTTAACTAGCGACCCGCCCCAGCTTCGTACGGGTGCAATATTCTAGGTTATATTATACCTAAAAACCTTCCTCTTGAAAGACTATCTATAAAAAAACCGCTTCAAAATCCGTTGCGTAGTTTTAAAGATTTAAGCATACAAAGGGACATAGGGACAGAGAAAGTGATTTTGTTTTATACTATGTAGTGATATATATTGGTGACCCATGACCATATGTATAATGTTAGTTAAAACTTTTTATAGATCTTCCAGCATACAGGTCTTAAAAGGCAAGAATATTAGCAGGTGTGTCTAAGAACCTTATTTTCTTTTTTTACATGTACGTTTATTCCTCAAGAATCAGGCTATCAAATACCAAAATGAAAGCAGGGCTTCTTAATAATTATCCCTAGCCTTAGCTACGAAACCATAAAAGTAACAAATGTAATATCAAAACAACGTACTTACTTCCTTGTTATAAATTTATTTAACAATGAACCCGTGTGCGAACAATTGTTATGAATGGAGAGACTTTACATCAACGGATAGGTCAAGCGTAAAAGGGTTACTACGTAGGTAAATTATAACGGTGTGTGTGTGGTATTTCAAAACTTAGCTCGTTAATCTCTGTGTTCGTGTAGAGTTCAGATCCTTCTGGTCCATTCACATAAAGTCGGTCTTTGTGTCAATCTGTATTGGCTTCTACTTCTTCTTTTCATGTCAATGGTACAGCCAGCCCAACTTTGAAATGCTCTGTCAGAGGACACGTACAGGTTGCTCATGGTAGAACTGTTTGCGCATTCAGAGTACGATAACTTATGGAATTATAAATAGACCATTCCTCTATTCTTCTTCTTTTCGAGTCATTATGGATATATGGACACTATATTGACTTTGCCCAGTACTTGGCCACCTGCACCGGTCGTTCATCTTGTTCAGTTACCCTATTGTGCAAGAGATAGAACAGTCAGGAACGTGAGGAATAACTTGTTAGGAGAGACTTAGATATAATACCATTTTGTTTGTTTGATGGGTCATTCCATTATCAGTAGCTTTCCCAGGGAGTGACGTCAGTAGTACAATGGCAAAATTTTTAATGATGTTTAAACAGAACCTCATTGATGGAGTGGAAGTGGCAGCATCGGACTCTCGGACTCACGGACAAGATGGTCAGATGACCTGAAGAAGGTCGCAGGTAAGCGCTGGTTGCAGGCCGCTTTTAAACAGTCATTCTGGAAATCTTTTTGGGAAAGCCTTTGTCAAGCTGTGGACAGCTTGCGGCTGAAATAATGATGATGATAGAAATTAAGGCATGGCTACGTTAATACTATTATCTTTTCTGCATGACATTTTAACTGGGGGTAATAATATGAAGATGATGACGTCACATCTGCGACTCTCTTTAATTTGAGGAAGGGTTACACCTAAACATATTGTCTCACTTTTATCGAATACGGCAGCCATTAGGACAAGGCCAACTTGAGACTTGAATGCTGATCGGGTTAAATGGCCTAACTTATCTCATTAATTTTCTGGTAATCTTGTTTGACTAGACGCACAATGCTAATATAAGGTTTATGTCTAATAAGCTTGTGTTCTCGGCTTTGCTCGCATGGAAATATTAAGGATGAGATTACAAGTGAAAAATCCGAGATGATGAGTAGATTGGTCTCTATAGCAATTTTGACAAAAACGGAATCCTTATACGGATCACTTTGTTGTCCGTCTGTCTGTCAAATTTTTTTTTCTTAGCAACGCATGAACCTATCCAGTTGAAATTCATAACATACTTACTGCGATGGCTCAGTGACCCAAAAAGGATCTTGGCCTCTGACACCAGAGCTCTCCGCCATTCCCTGCTCAGCGCCTCCCCTTGCCAGTCGGATTTTTTGAGGTCTTTCAGCTCCTTTCTCACTAGAACGACCGACTGGTTTTTCCCCACTTGGTCGTCCTGTGTACGCTTTCTTGACATAAACATTCAGCCTAAACACATTAAGGGAATGCAAAATCTTAAAACCTGTTGTCTTTTAATATTATGTGGTGGTACAGAACAATCTGGGCGCGAGTCCAACTCGCACTTGACCGTTTTTTTTTTTGGAGACGTATCCTTAGTTCGTCAGAACGAATCCTCCATTGCTTGTTCCAAGAATTTCGGCTCGTCTGACACGGTTTGTCCATTTGTACGTCCCAGAACCAATTTTGAGTTCGATAGTAGGATCACAACAGAACATCCTAAAAGATGTTACTAAAAAGCACAATGGTGCTTTTGAGTTGCAACTTTAATAATAAATACAGTTTCTTGCTTCTGTTTTTAGATTCTTTATTTTTAAACAATAAATAAATGGGGCATTGATTAATTAGACCTACTTTAGTCGTTTCTAAAATGGGTATGAAGTGAGCGTCACTAGGCCACAAACTTCATTGCAGCATTTTCTTACAAACTTCGATTTTCAGTTTATGATCAGAAGATTGCATAAGTTGTTAACCTTTTTAAACTACAGGGTGAATTTTTAAATACCAGCCAAATCATCACAACATAGAATAAAACAAAGTCGCTTTCTCTCTCCCTATGTCCCTTTGTATGCTTAAATCTTTAAAACTATGAAACGGATTTTGATGCGATTTTTTTTAATAGACAGAGTTATTCAAGAGGAAGGTTTTTATGCCCAAGTGATGCCGGGGCGGGTCGCTATTTATTATTAAATTAATCGTTTGGCAAAATTTAAGTCGTTCTTTTACATACATCTACTTGGTTTTATAAGGCCGGTCTTTGGGGTCAATATAAAAACCCAAATTCCGGCATGCCTCGTTCGTCGCTTTGAGGAAAATGGAAAATTTTTGGTGAAATTCCAAGTTTCGGGTGTGCCGGTTTTGGAGACTGACTTCGATTATATATTCAATTGAAGGGGACTTATATTGCATTGGTGGCTGATATGGTGATTTTTATATAATTACTTTTGGGATTTAAGGAGACGAAAGTTATAGGCGAGTGTTATAATTTTATGGTCACCGCATTATATTGCCGACTCATGTTTTTTTTCTAACGTGTACGGTCTCTTTCGGTGTAAAATAATCAAAATTGTATTTTATTGTTGATCGGAAGATATGACCATAAAAGTGATAATTTTCTTAAATTTTGCGATTTCAGATGGGAATAACCTATGGGAAAACGGGAAGTATATATAATATACTTCCCGTTGAACTAGAATCATGAAATTTGGTAAGTAGTAATATCTTAGGCACTTATTTAGGTATAAATCTAAAAACTGTATTCTGGTTGTGAAAATTTAAGAAAATAAATAAAGAATTTTTTTTTTTACAAACTAAACGAAAGCAAAAATCTTAAAATAACTTGTTAAGTCTTTGTGGTGGTACCGTACCCTCAAGGCGCGAGTACGTCCAGCACTTGGGCTATTTATTGGTTCTCCATCTTAATCATATACCGTGTATTATTGAAAAAGTGTAATCTTCGTATTAAATATTTTACCCTAAATTATGTAAACGATTTCATCGAAAAATATGCAGCTGTTTTACACCTATAACCCAAGCAATACCAAAAATGAAACACCAGTAAGGCAATGTTTCCTCAATAAAACGGAATCCTTAAAGAGCCCAATAAACTCGCAAGTTAAGGGCCCGAACATTGACCAAAGTACCAAACTGCAGTCAACAGTAACCCGATGAGAATTCTTTAGATCTCTTCAGGCCGCAGCGTGTTGTTTTAATATTTAATATCATTTTGGGCGAATTTACATAGAAGGTGCGCATGAAGTGGGCCGTAGAGTATTAAACTAACCGGAGTCGGTACGCGAATTTATTTCTACGTGAAAAATTCTGCCACATTCTGCATTTCTGAATGAGAAAATGTGTTTGTTTGTTTGTTTGAACGATTATAACTTGAAAACTACTGGTCGGATTTGCAAAATTCTTTTTGTATATGAAAGCCTGAATCTTGGGGAAGGTTTTAAGCTATAGTACATACACACTAATGGCGAGTGAAACCGCGGGGAACAGCTAGTAAGTAATAACACTAATACATACACTTGCCAAAATTATCGAACACAAGCAAAAAATTCACGCACACAAGTACAAGCAGTATGACCAGCTGTCATATACATTTGGCAGAAGGGGTTGCCTGTCAGCGGCCACTCCGGTTGGTTTAATGCTCTAAGGTTTGGGCCCTTAAGCTGTCGTAAGAATCTTACGTGCTCTTTCCTATGATAACAATAGAAAGCTCGCTCGATTCTGCACGAATTTATCAATGAATATAGATTATAGCATAGTCCCATTGCCTAAGAAAAAGCTTTAGTTGTTTTTTTTTGCCAATTAATTCATTCATTCATACAAGTATTGAAACAAATCAATTTAGTTAGTTGTTGAAAATAGTTGACATCTCAACACGTCTCATCGAGGCCACTGGTGACCCTAAAGCGGGTATTTTCTTTGCTCACCGTATAAGCCTAGCAGTGCAGCGGGGAAATGCTGCTAGTATTCTGGGCACACTGCCTGGATGTGGCGCGTTTGAGGAAGTATTTTATTTATAAGACTATTTAAATATTGATTTATTATAATTATGAAATAAAATGATATTATATTCAGTTAATACACGATATATTAAAGTATCGTCATCTTACCACGAAATGATTTAGTGCTGTATTATATAAGTTATTGGATTTAGTATCACAGTACAGTTGTAAGTCTTGCACACCGCACTAACCGTTTTATTTCCTCTTTCACTGTTTTGATCCCAAGGTTTCGATCACAGGTCTGGATGTTTCGATGGAGTCTCTCATTTGAGACATACCATGGTGCGTATAAATGTACTGTTTAAATATTTTTATATCAAACTAGCTGTCCCCCGCGGTTTCACTCGCCATTAGTGTGTATGTACTATAGCATATAACCTTTCTCAATAATCAGGCTTTCATACACAAAAAGAATTTTAAAAATCCGAACAGTAGTTTTCAAGTTATAAGCGTTCAAACAAACAAACAAACTTCAGTTTTTATATATTAGTATAGATATTAGATATATAATATAACTATCGACCCGCCCCGGCTTTGCATGGGCATAAAAATCTTCCTCTTGAATCACTCTATCTATTAAAAAAACCGCATTAAAATCCGCTGCGAAGTTTTAAAGATTTAAGCATACAAAGGGACATAGGGACAGAGAAGGCGACTTTGTTTTATACTAAGTAGTGATTAAACCGTAAATTAAAGAGATAATTTGCGAAGAAACACGCCAATATATATTTAGGAAATAAGTAAAATAATAAAGAACTCTCAAAATATTATGTGTTGGTAAACAGTACAAGGAATACAAAACAAAACTAGGCAAAATATTTATGTATTTTTTTTTTTATTTATTCGGAAAACATACAGTCAATATATCTAAATATAAAGCTATTTATAATACTAAAGACCATTTACATATTTACATATGTACCAGAATAATTACGTAAAGCAAACAAAGTACAATTTTGCTTTTTAATTTTCTATTAAGTACCTACTTTTTCCTTGGTAAACACATCTCGTCCCGAGTTCCCAAATAGCCCGTGGCTGCCAGGCTGAAACGAAAATTTATATTTTGTCAAGCGTCTAATTTGTGGTATATAAAAAATAGTCGAGGACTGTTTTCAGTGCAATTACTCTTTAAAATAACTAATCCTTTAATGTTTTGACCATAGACAAAAAAAAAATTGCGTCATTTAAAAGAGAGAGAGAGACCGAGAGAGAGACCTCGCGCGATTCGAACTTCTTTGGTTTTGACAGTAAATTCTCACTTGTTTAACATTTTGATATTTTAATTTTAGTGTACAGTAGGCCACATCTCTACTTTGACCCAATTCTCTAAGTAACTGCCTCCGTGGTTCAATAGTTAAGTCATTTGACTGTAGACCCGGGGGTCATGGCTTTGATTTACCTCTTTTTCTAGATCCCGTATTACCTCTCTACCTCAAAATGCATATTTAATATCCTTTTTGATATAAGATCATCCTTTTCAAATTTACAACTATAACACCTAAACTGAAGTTAATTATTACCTACTAGCTGACCCGGCGAACTTCGTACCGCCTTTCTTAATATTTTTTTCCGTAAGAACCTTGTACAGAGTATTAGAAAACTACAAAAAAAAAATCTGCCATATCGGTCAAGCCGTTTTCATGCTATGTCGTGACAACGGAAAACGGGTTTCATTTTTATATATATAGATAACTGAACTATAAATTATATAATATTACCTAACTGAAGTTAATATACCATATTATTTATTCTGTGATATTACTTACAACGTTACTATGACAATGTATACTTTGGTTATAAAAATAAAGAAGTATTTTTTTACCCAGACACCACATAAATGACTGTTATTAATGAATATTCAGACACCATATTTTCTTCGTTTTAATACGGCACAGAAAAATAAAATAGCAGAAATGTATACATTAAATATGCTATTGATGACCTTCGTTTGTTTCTAACTATATCGATTCCCTTTATCGGCCTTGATCAGTTATTTGACACGACTAGACTAGATTATTAGCGTAATTTAAAACTATTTAGTGTTGTTGTTTTGAATGTTTGTTGATAGCTTTTTACACAATAATGAAAAATAATGCCGTGCTTTGGTTGTTCCGAATGACTAGGTATTACATTATTTTTTTTGCGTTGACGAGTAGGCTCTACAATGCAAAGAAATAAATAACTAGATACAGTTAACACTTGAGTAGATAATCAATAGCCTAATTAATTTAAAATCTAAATAAAAATACTTAAGAACTAAAAATAGTCTAAATTTGGACCTCTGGGCAGAGTTCCCATCACACAAGCATATAGTATTCCTGCGTTGGATGGCAATGGCTATCCTTTGTTCGTGAAAGCTGCCCGCGCGAGGGTCAACCTGTCTTTACTAATTAAAAAGAAAACTGTACATCCTATATTAACGTCAAGTTTTTAATAGTTTATAATGAGGTACTATTATATTATTGTGATCAATCCAGACATACAAGATCACGACCAATACGATTAGCTCTCAATATATCAAAACGTACTCCTAGATTTGATAAATCACTCATACATGATTAACAACAAAATATATAAGTTTGACAAGGCAACTTATTCCACGCACGGATCACATAAGAGAATTGTATGTTTACTGTTCTCATTATTCTATTGCATTACTCGGAAACTTAATTAAAATTAAGGAAGAACCGACACCTTCAGACAACCGTGTTATTTAATTATTAAGATCTCTCCCTGAATTGTTTATGCGATTTTTGGATAGTAGGGCTTGGTTCAGAACATTCGTATCGATATCGAAAACAGCGAAAAATTTCTAGTTATTTTATCTAAATTCATGATCAGCATATCGAATGGGCTACATGGTCATTTAAATATGCACAACCTGTTCATAATTTTAAGAAACCGCCTTTTGGTTTTCGACGTGATGTCGTTGTCGAATAACATATATTTTTACTTTTATAGTCGACCTCCGTGGTGTAATTGTTACAATGCCTGCCCGCTACTCAAGAGGTTCTGGGTTCGATCCCCAGTCCGGTCAAGATGAAAAATGTTATTTTTGTGATTGGCCTAGGACTCGGATTTTTATCTACATATGTATTTGTTATAAAATTTAGGATCCTTGAGTTAGTATAACCCAAGTCTCGAACTTACTTTGGGGCTAACAATATGTGTGATTTGTCCCTATATATTTATATATCACTCCATAGTATAAAACAAAGTTTTGGAGAATGTGACGGGAGCGACAGGGATATGCTCGACCGCCACAAAGGGAAGATCTTCCCGCCAGGCTAGGGTGTTATGCCTGGGGAACCGCGGCTCCAACGATGTCTTGTCGGAGGTTGTATTTATGCTCCAATCCGTAGAAACTTTGCAAGCGCGATTTAGACTTTCATAGTAATTTGCCATCTTGTATGCAATTCTGAGATTGTTGCTTTTAACGCCATCTGTGGTGCGTCTTTGTAGATATTGTTGTGGCGCTAGTGTCGCCACAGGACTCCCTTCCAAGACCGAAGGTCTGATAAATCTTTATGTGCAGTCTGTGCTTATGATGTTAGCTTGCAAGTGCCAGTTGCTTGACTTGACGTCCCAGTGAGTCGGGTACGTTGTTGCTGCTTGCTCGTAGTCTGCGGTGAGTCGAGACTGTAGTGAGCGATGACTTGTTGGCGCCGGTAGATGTCCTGCAGAACTGCCACGCTGGTGCGGTGGCCGGCCGATGAATACCAGGCGTGGGCTGCGGTGGATGTGCCGGTCGCTGAAGTCTTTGAAGTGAGGGTGGTTGCAGGACCAGGAAGCTCGTGCGTCGGCTGCGTTGGACCTGTAGATACCCCATCGTAGTTGGCTTGCTGTGAGACTGCTGGCTGCTGAAGCTTGAGAGGTAGCGAGATGATGGATCGGAGAATATTGATGGAGAAGGCTGCTTCCAATCACGTCGGGGTCACCAGTTTGGAGAATGTGACGGGAGCGACAGGGATATGCTCGACCGCCACAAAGGGAAGATCTTCCCGCCAGGCTAGGGTGTTATGCCTGGGGAACCGCGGCTCCAACGATGTCTTGTCGGAGGTTGTATTTATGCTCCAATCCGTAGAAACTTTGCAAGCGCGATTTAGACTTTCATAGTAATTTGCCATCTTGTATGCAATTCTGAGATTGTTGCTTTTAACGCCATCTGTGGTGCGTCTTTGTAGATATTGTTGTGGCGCTAGTGTCGCCACAAAGTCGTTTTCTCTGTCCCTATATCCCTATGTATGCTTAAATCTTTAAAACTACGCAATGGATTTTGATGCGGTTTTTTTAAATAGATAGAGTGATTCAAGAGGAAGGTTTTTACGCCTATGCGATGCCCGGGGCGGGACGCTTGTTTATTTATATTATAATATTTTGGTCGTATTTGCTATAAGTAAAAAAAACTGTACTTTTGAAAGTAATAAAAAGTACAATTTATTTTTAAGAACAAAATAGACGATATAAAGATCACACCAAACAATCATTTTTGCTAATTCCGTATAAACGATTTAGTCTAACCAAAGCATCCTAAACAATGTTTGTTAGTTTCCAGAATTTAATATAACTCCGTATTTTATGTGTGTCTTCTAACAGTAGAACTGTTCGGGGTATTATTTTAGTTGAACTAACTAAAATGTTCATTTTGTTACTGTTAGTAACATATAGTTGAAAAGATTGCTTAATTATAAAACTAATTTGATTCGTAGAGGTATATTTTTAAATCCATATGTTTTTTAAGTTTTTTATTGTAATTAATATATTCCGTATGTGGGCAATAAAGATATTTTGTATTGTATTGCATTGTTTATTAACTACTATTAATGTTTTAATTATTATTTTTTTGTCACTATGTCTTAAATTGGTGCACACTTATATGGAAAGTGAAGGTGCAAATTGACCTTTGTTTTGTGTCTAAAATGATGACTCGTTTTGGGCCCACTGTAATTCTTAAACTAAAGAGCCTTTTGTTTGGTTTTTATCTTTTTAATATAACATTTCAATCATTTCAACCCTTTTTCTGCCTACTCCTAAACGGTAATATCACTTAGTATACGTCGCGACGATAAGTAATATCACTGCATTTTTTAGCTATTTCAAGGAAAACATAAAATCATTTGGCGAGTCTAAATTGAGAATTCGTCTTTGTTTGTGATTTCCTCGGCATTTTTTGAATCATTTTACAAACATGGTATCAAAAATGAATCAGGTTACCTGTTATTTCTTCGAAACGAAGGGCTAATGTTATTTGTCGTTGATAAAAAAGGAACAAGATGAACATTTTCTCCATTAATAGGAATTTAGTTTTCCCCTGAGGAATTTCCGAAAACAATTTTTTCAAACAGAACTCTGGCCGCCAAAGTGTAATTAGGAATGAGATGATAATAATTCTATTACATTTCGATATGTTTCTGTTCGTAGATGTAGATTAGTTTGGAGTGAAGTTAGTATTTCATTCGTGCTAAAGCGTGAATATGATGGACTATCATTTAAAGAAAACCGAAGAATATGTGTTAGGATGTGGTTATGACGAGTAAATAGTTAAGGGCATGTTACCGTTATGCTGGGCGTAGGTAGGTATGTATTTTTTTTTCATCGTGCGATCGTGTTTCCTGCATGCATCTTTAGCTAACGCATCAGAATCCAGGGTACGCTTTTTAATCATGTTCCTGATTTGGTGGTACTGGGTTTTACAATGGAGCGACTGCCGTCTGACCTCCGTAACCCGTAACCGTTTTTCCAGAAAAACCATACCAATAGGAACATGAAACGTACTATAAAACATTATAATATATTATATTTACACCTTCATGTTTAGTTTCGTGAGCGTACGAAGCTGCAGGATTGTTCAGCCAGTTTTTCTTTAACTACAGACGATGTAACACGGGAGTCAACAACGTCGGGAGTAAGAAAAGTACTATACGCGCATTTATCCTGTAAAATATTATAATATGCGGTGCGCAAGTTTTAAAGTTCACTTATATATACTTTACTAAGCATCTATTTGAACTAAATAAGTATACTGCACTATTACGCTCTCTCGCCTTTATTCATAAAAATTAACCAGCGTTTGTTAAGGCCATTTTAACTAAAATATATTTAGTTAATCATTTTATCGATATTTAAAGTGAAAGAACGATCTATAATTAAATCATGGACATATAGCTGAAGCTAAACTCCAACAGTAATACTGACCACATACAGCCGTCAGCCTGCCCACTGTCTGCTATTTCCAGAGCTCAATAATATAAGTACGGATTTAGTTCAGCGGTGTCGAAGCACGAGCGTAGTTCTTGTTCTTGGGTATCGTGGAGCTCTGTTCTACGCTTATAAACTATACTCTTTTTATTATACTTTGATAATATCAGCCAACCAACCATTCACACCTTGTTGAGTTGAGTTGAACTTTGAGTTTATAGAAACAACATCTCGACCGCTGACGTTTCTTAAAAATATATGTCATGAAGACACAGATTCCCTTATAAATTAACATACACATATATAAGTGCTTGCACTATGTAGGCTACTTGTTAAATACCTTTATAAGTATATTCTTCCCCAAAGTAAATGTATCGAATTTTACCTCAATCGGTCTTATAATTAAGCCAGAAACGACCTTACCAGTATGTCTTTGCCCAAAGTTTATGTACCTTTCATTTGAACAGGTAGTTCAAACGCGAATCAATCAAACTTATACAATGAAAACAGAAGTATAAATGTTTCGTCACCGATCAACCAGGCATGGTGATAGGCTTCATCCATACATATGGATATAAATTCGATTACATAAATTTCTACTACATAGTAGAAATTTATGTAATCGAACTTTCATAATGAAAACAGAAGTATAACAGCAAGATTAATATAAAATATGTGGTTGGCAATGCAGGTGATGCAAATACATTCGTTTTTATATAAATCATTTGGTTTTAAGAACATTATTGTATTGTGTCACTGTCCGCTAATCCTAATAATAATAAAAAAATATCATCTATACTTACTACTTGTTAGGAATTACAAAAGCCATGGGCTTGTCCACTGCGTGCTATTTCCAGAAAGCAGCGTCTGCGAAGTCGACGTGCCAGCGTCGTTGCACTGACGTATGTAATATATTTAACCAACTTAAAAGTCATAGGCAATCTGGATACCGGTCTAGATACCTGTAATTTAATCGCGATCGTGGTTAATAGCTCATCATTACTTACTTACTAACAAAAGCCACGGGCCTGTCTAGTCCACTGCGTGCTATTTCCAGAAAGCAATACACGTCTGCGAAGTCGACGTGCCAGCGTAGTTGCACTGACGTCAGACGTGTAACGTATTTAACCCGACCACGGCCTGCGGAGATCGGTGCGGTAACGAAGCAGCTCTAAATTAGAATCGTTGGGTTCCTGATTGGTTTCATTTTAACGTTCATTGGTTGCCTGTGAAACGGCATTGTGCATTCTCCGAGTAATTAGTTTTACTGTTGAGATATTTTTTGCATCGTTGATTGTCTTATGTATTTATGATGTTAATTGGTTTTCTTGTTAAGGTTTTAGTAAGTAAAAATACTTTATTGCACCATAGAAAGTTTAATATACGGAATTTTTCCTGTGTCAATTTACAATATTCGGATTTATTAATTAGGCCAGTTCAATATCTTATAGTTCTTTTTTTGGTTTAAATGAAATAGGTGTTTGTCTATGGTGTACACAAACTCTCTAGTATTATTCATAAATAGAAATCAAGTTAAATCGGAACCACGTCATAGGCCGAGAGGCGGTTCCAAAGAATTCAGACACCAGGGTCTGCATGGTCGATTGATCGTGTCACCAACACGAATTGGGATGAGACAATATTCTTCCATTTGTCCTGCCTATTGCCCTGTATAAAGAAGACATTTCCAATAGCATATAAAAAAACCTTAATGTTCTCATATTCTTTAAAAAAAAGATCGTAACAAAATAACTTCAGTAATGCAACTAAAAGAGGAACAGTATAAACGAGTTCTATATGTCTAGATGTTAGCACTAGTTGGCACTGTGAATAACTGAGTAAATGTTCTATCTCGGACATCAGAGATACAGCGCCAGTAAATCCACTAACGTTGAGTGATCCTACTGATATTTTTACTCTGTGAAACACGGCTCGCGTAAAGTGAGTAATGAATATTCTGCAGCTTTGTGCTGTGATACGATTCTAGAACAGTCCTTAGATTCTGAATTGGTCGTATGTGTTAGGACGTTTTTGTGCTAAGTAGTTTTAATTTTTGTTATGTAACTAACTAGTAGTTCTGTGAACAGTAGACCTAGCGAACCTCCTCCGTTAACCCCCTTCCCCCTTTTTCCCCCATTTTCCCTCCAATCAAAAAAACCTCTCGGCTTCGCATGGGCATAAAAACCTTCCTCTTGAATCACACTATCTATTAAATAAAACCGCATCAAATCCGTTACGTAGTTTTAAAGATAAAAAAAGCATACATAGGGACTGAAAAAGTGACTTTGTTTTATACTATGTAGTGATAAAACTTGTTACTTACACTTTTACGTACACTTTATGAGACAACAATAGCAGATTCATTGTAATCTACGCGAAGTGTCAACGAATGGGTTAAGTTATGAACCAAAGATAACATATTAACAATGGCCTGGCGTTTTGAATGATGGCAAATTATGTACATTAACCAAAATTCCGGGTCATTTGGAAACATACTATAAGCATAACATCAGTGAATTTAATCATAATAAAACTAAAAGCTTCAACACATTACGTTATAATCAAAATAAGTAAATGATAATGTGATAATGCAACACGATGTATTGATGTTGATAAAGTGAACAAACCGATATTTTTAGATTGTATTATATGTTTTATTAAGGATTAATATTTATAATGTATAAGTTTTCCAGTTTTTGTACTTTTTTGCATTTATTTTTGTTTTCATGTTAGTCGCTGCTCCGTTTATTGCTCTAACGTTTAACAATCTTAAATTTTAAGTTTTCTCTTGGATTACAATTTAGATCTAAACCTAAATATTTAAATTATTTTCGCTCATGATTGTAATCTGTTTTGTTTGCTATTAAATAAATAAATATGTCAACTGTTACTATTCTGTTGTGTCCTTTCTATCGTTGACGAAATAGTGAATAATGGATAAGCTGATGGATAATGTCTTAAACTAGGTCTGTTATTATCTTAACTATACCGCTGGTATTAAATCGACGAATTCGTTTTGGTATATTGATTAAGTAATTGTAAATGAAAAACACTAAACTACTCAACCTACCGAAAATACCGCTGTAGTTGACATTAGGTTTAAATAAATAAAAACATGTCACAATTTGATCCTGCCCCAAAGTTAGTTTAAACTTGTTATAGTTGTTATATTTATACTTATTATATATTATAATAATTGCTTTTATAGAAAATTTGAAATACATCTTTACAGATGCTTTGATTTGATATCGGCATTTAATATTTTATCAAATTTTCACCAAGCAATTTCCAACTTGACGAATTTTATTATTTTATATCTCCCAGTCCCAAGTCGTCTAACTAACTGGCAGGTGAATGGCTATTCTGACCTTTTTACAATTTTCTAATTAATTGTAAAAAGGTCATTCATTAAGTCATCGACTCTAAAAATAAAAAAATATATCAAGATGGATTTATGTTTCAAAATTGTATCTCCAAAACAACGATTTAAATTAACTAATCAAGGTAAGTAACGAGCCATATTACTCTCCGATTAATTCTATAAAATATCGTTTATTATTTTGTGCAGTAATTTTCACAAAGACTGGTTAACCAGCCCATTAAAAAGTTTCCTTTATTGTGCAAAACAGAATAGAAATTCTCAGATCGTATCAAGTGATCACACTGATCTTTCTATACTGTGGCTGTGAACTAACACCATTGACGATGTTACGTGCTTAGTCGCCCGTTGACGCATTGAATAATGGATAAATGTCCCGAACCAAGCACCTATGGAGTCTAAGCTTTACGAGCGCTGCCTACAATCCAATCGCGTTCGTTCTAAATTTATGCCTTGATCGCACGTACCGAGTAAACGGGCGAGACTGTAAAATGTTACTCGGCCGAGACAGTGATTTCCTCGGTAACTCGCTAGGCTGAGCACTCGGCGCACTGTTTATACGCACCGAGTATTCGGCCGAGGGCACTGTCTCGCCCGTCTACTCGGTATGTGCGATTAAGGCATTATCTCTATGTGCAACACCCGTAGCCAAAGTGACAATTTCAAAACGCTAATGAATGTCGACAAGATCAAAATGTATGGGATTGACATAAGCTGAAGTAAATCACGTAGTCAACCTTATGCCAATCCTATACATTTTGTTCGATGTTGTTTTTGTTTGGCCGATGGGGCAGAAAGGTTCTCGAATGGCGACCACGCACCGGCAAGCGCAGCGTCGGACTTCCACCGACCAGATGGTCAGATGACCTAAAGAAGGTCGCAGGCAGACGCTGGATGCAGGCCGCTTTCAACCGGTCGTTCTGGAAATCCTTGGGGGAGGCCTACGTCCAGCAGTGGACGACCTGCGGCTGAAATGATGATGATGATGACATTTTGTTCTTGTCGTACCTCGTTAACGTTTTGAGATTGTGACCTTGGCTAAGCCCCCAGTTGTTATATCTATTCTTCGTCCGAGCGTGTTTTTCCGATTGCGTCTTCAGCTTACACTTTAGAGCCCAGGGTACGCTATTAATCATGGTCCTGATTAGGCGATACTGGTATATTGTTATACTGTGACGCAGAAACTAAATCATCACTCGTTTGAAATAAGCGCTAGTAACAAAAAAAGTTTTCTAGTTGTGCTAAGCTCGTTGATGGCCTTTGTAGCGCAGTGGTAACGAACATGGTTTAGTCCTCTGTAAGCCTATATGGATTAAGATATTTTGCAGATTGTAGGTCTTTGAGATTTTCATGTTTTATTTGTTTTCTAATCCACTTTCAATATTTTAAATAAGTAATAGAGCATGTAGGTATTTGGGCTTGGTTTATACAGATTGAAATTTCTGGTAATACACTGGGTTTACATTCTCATGGACGTTTTTGCTCCTCGTTTAAAGAAGGTATTTTTCCCTTGGCACGAATCCAATAAGAACGGATGCTCAGGACAAATGGTTACAAATGTCTTAGCAATTTGTCCATAATTGAACTTATGGCCTGTTCAGTAATAGGAAATTCATTTACAGATATAATGAATTCTCCGGAATAATATGAATTCTTTTGTTCTATTGGAATGATCAATTTTCGTCTTCATTTATAAATAAAATAAAACTATTTATTTAAAAATAATAGCAAATATATTTGAGATCCTCGTGACGAGCTCTTTCATTTGATATGTGACACAAGAAAGTTTGCATAAGTTTTTTTTGGTTCCTAGTTTGCCCGCCGAAAATGACGCTTATTAAAAAATATATTTATTTACTTTGCCCATCTGTCTTTAGGTCATAGGATAACACCATCGTACCAAATTTTACTTAAATTGGTCCAGGAGGTTCAGAGAAAATTGGCTGTGATAGACGGACAGACAGGCAGACAGAAGGACGCGCGTGTGATCCTATAAGGGTACCTTTTTTTAATTTTTTGCACGTAACCCTTAAAATTTGTCTAACCAAACCCGCAACAAATCTATTGACATATTCTCATTTTAAAAACGACGCAATTCTGAGCCCGTGGTAGGAAATATAACATTGTTCACTGTAGAGAGAAAGTCACCAATTACCAACGAGGGTAAGATTTATTATTTTAATATTTATGATTTTAATTTATCTGCTGGGCGTATATTTCTTGAAGAAGATTGGTCCCAATCACCTATTGTAGGTTACGAAACTGAAAGAATCCTAACAAATGCTGACTAAAAGAAAAATCTCCAATGTTCTCCGCAAGAGTATAAATTCTTTGCCAATGTTTAGCTGCAACTCGCCCATGCCACAAAATACGGAAAGTGCAAAAATTTGTTTTAATTTTTATAGTAAAGCAATTTAACTACACTACCAAATTGCTAGGACTAAAGTTTTGAATAAAAAAAAAACATACAGAAATATTTATTAAAGAGAAATTTTATGTAAATAGCGTATTGCTAATAGTAGGTAGAGAACATAGAATGCACTCTAAGGTAAGTTTTAGGAAAAATGTTAGTACTTATCATTATTAAATTTAAGGCTAGCTTTAATTGTTTTTATTTTTACTGGTAGACAGAAACAAATAAAAACCCAACATCAAATACTAGATCGTTATCACTCCCTTTTAATGCAATAGGTTTTTAAACTGCATCATTATTTATTAATTTTATATATTTATTTATTTAGTTTTAGGAAGGCTTATAACTATTACACGAGAAAATGGACAATAATACCGATCTGTGTATCGCCTTTATATAACACAATTTTCTAAACCTCAAATTCAGAAATCAACATCTCAAAAATAGCAAGATAAACACAACTCAAACTGATATTTTGAATGTACATTGTTCAAATGAGTTGCGGTATGACATGAGGCATTATTTCTGTAACCTAAATGTTTTGTACATATGCCACCATTCCCGCGTCTTATTTGCTTTTGTAACCGAGCGAGGATCGTATCTTCTGTATGCTTAAACCCCTTTTAATGGCATAAGCGATAGATGTTTACCATCAAAGGCTTTCAAAAATATTTACATAGAAATGAAGGCCAAGAGATTTTAATATATATTTTTTTAATATATAGATAGGTATGCCTAGCAGTTCTAATGTATATGAAGATTAAGCTGACATTATGTGCAGGGTGCACCAATAGGGTATAAACCTATAATTATACCTAGTTTCTGTAAAACAAGGGAATTCCTTTCCTGGTAATAATTTCTTGCCGTGTGATATCTACACGGGATATCCAGCTTAATTAATACTAAACCAGACTATTTAGATCCCTTTTTTTAAGTCACATTCACCACATTTATGGAAATATATACTTATATCTCCGTTTGACTTACGACGGATCACACATAAAATGTGCATTTCTAAGGAGGATTAATTTCAGTCGACCTGCAACAAAATTTATAATAAATCATGGTAGAAAACAATTAGAAATCATCTCTATAAAGACATTGCTAGTTCTTAGGCATATGATTTTTCATTAGGTTTTGATACCTAATGAATAATCATGATCTTTGTCAATCGTGGCAAACATAGATTAAAAAAAATTGCCTCCGCGACTTCATATTCTTTGGTGGCAAACGTTTGAATGGAGACCAGAAGTAGTTTTTTTAAATGTATGGCATAAATTTAGGATATAATGAGTATGTAATTTCTATGTGATGACATACGACATAAGCAAAACCGGTGTGTCTAATAAATCATTCGTCGTTTTCAAAAAATCTCATGCTCTCATAACTTGTGACACGAACGATAATAATTGGACTTACTGATTTTGCGTATGTCATACTTAGATACTTACTGCGATGGCTCAGCGATCCAAAAAGGATCTTGGCCTCTGACACCAAAGCTCTCCACCGTTCCCTACTCAGCGCCTCCCCTTGCCAGTCGGCTTTTTGGAGGGTTTTCTGCTCCTTATTATTGCGTATTATGTCATACTTTTAAAAAATAGTACCTCAGGTGATACACAATCCTCTTCAGTCCACAACTTAGACCACACAGGGAACGTCTGCTGAGTAGAAATCCCTGAGGAACTAGCGTTAAACGACACGATAGACGGCGAACCGTGGGACTTACGTAACCTACATACATTTATATATCTTGAAAGATTTACTTCCTTGCTTTACTATTTGGTCTGCTCTGTTTTTTTTTTAATATAATGTTGCACATAACTGTAGATAATTCAATCCGTAACTGCCTCCGTGGTCCTTAAAGCATGTGAGTTCGATTCCCATGGGATGCATACTTTGATTAGTTGTTTCCAGTTTGGTTAAGACATTGCAAGCTTGAATCACCTGACTGTCTGATATTATAGATGATTCCGTGCTTCGGAAGACACGTTAAGCCATAGTCGTTATAGGAAACACGTCAGAGGCCAAGAGGTGATTCCAAAGAACTCTGACAACAGGGTGTGCATGGTCGATTGACCGAGCAAACCCTATTGTCTACAACACGAAATAATGAATGGTGAATGAATAAATCAAAAACAAAAAAAACATGTTTACAAAGAAAAAATAGATTGAATAAGTCATCATCACATCATTTAGTTCTAAGATTTATTGACCATTCAAACCCTGGTGATAAAGTAGTTAGACAGGAATTTATGAAAATTGGTGAAAAAGTTTACTAGTTACGAGGTAACATGGACAGATAGTTACGGACAAGCATACTACTAAACACACAAAAAAATCTTAAAGCAAAAAAAGAGTATCATGAGTTTACATAACCCTCCCGTTTTGGCTCTTCTACAGTTGGGTTATTAAAAAAATACCTTCTCTTATTATACTAGACTAGCTTTTGCCGCGGTTTTTCCCCGGTGAACTTCCCTCGGGAACAGTGCTTTTCCCGGGATGAAAGGTACCCTAATTCTTCTGGTTTTAAGCTAACCTCACCAATTTTTAGCCAAACCAGTTCAGCCGTTTTTGAGTTATAAACACGATTTTCTTTTATATACGTATAGAAGATATTATTCCCCAAAGTACAAAATTACTAAATTCTGAATCTTTTTTCTCAACAAAAAATAAATTTGGTAATTTTGTACCTTAAAACCATTCATTAGTGTCACAAAATTAGCTGCACTAATAAGCTATAGAACTCCTCGTCAGTATCAAGTGTACCTGTATTATTTGAGATAGAAGTAAGTAAATGTTGGCGGTAAATGGAGTGGCTTGAGCATATTCTGGGCTCTTGAATAGACCCCTTTCATCCCTACATGCGTGACTGAGTGGATAATCTCATAGACCATCACTATTATACTACTATTATTTAGTAATTAATATCAACATATACTATGTTATGCACTTAACACGTTAACGGACACACGTCTGACAGGCCAGGGGGATTAGCCAAAGTCACAATTTCAAAACAAAATATAATGTATGGGATTGACATAAGATAGACCACTGATTTAGCACAACTTATGTCAATCCCATACATTTTGTTTTGTCGACATTCGTTAGCGTTTTGAAAAACTGACGTTGGCTATGGCCCCTGCCTGTACCTACAGAAAACAGTAAATAAATAAATTTGCTTATTGTTATCCAAGTCCGAATGCGTTTTCCTTGGGAATAATTTAAACCTGTTTTATTATTGAATCATTTAATTCGCTTGATTGAAATCGAGAATTCAGTGTACGCGGTTTGAGTATTGGCAGTTTCTTTTATATTTTTTAATGTCAAGAAATTATGCAATCATTGGTTGCAGTAAGATTGCCCTTCTAGCCTATAAAGACTAACATTTTCTTCTTAACTCCCTTTTGTCTCTACGTGTCTTTACCTAAAACAGTCTCTCTCGATTATTTAAGAAATTACCTACTAAGAATATTTTTAAATCGATATGATATGAATTTTTCGCCTTTATTAACAAAAAACCAATAGAACATAGCCTTATATTTTCGAAACAGAAGTTTAATAGATACTCAGCTATCTGCAAACATAAACTTCGATTTTACCCGTCCGTTCAGCTGTTATACCGGAAGACAACGGTATCGATTTGTAAAAAGCGTTCAACTTATACCGAACAGATGGTATAGCTCGAAAAATATTTTATATTTATAAATTATCTATATTTTTATACTTCACACTATACACTTGTATGTACCTAGTATCAAAAACAAAACACAAAAACCGTTCTTTGTTTAAACATATAAAATTTTTATTATTCAAATCATTATATTTGAAATTTTAAACGTTAATTTGTGAAACAAAAACTTAATTTAAATGAAACTTCGATTAAAAAGTTCTCAAACCCAACATATGTTTGACACTTCATTTTATATTTTTATGGCCAGTGTTAATCCCAAAGAAAAGTTGTTTAAATTTCGAACCCATTCGCGCGATTGGTATTCAATTCGCATAAACCCGGTCGCATATTAGCCATAAATCACATTTCGTTCCTCTGCGAATTCGAAGGCGTACTCTTAACATTTGTTAAGGTGAGATACTCGCGTGTATTTGCTGAGAGAGCAACTTTGTCCATTATTCATGGATCGTAAAGTTTAACTTGTGACATAATATGCGAGTAAAAATGTATTTCTAAGTACTTAGCTTGGTATTTTTTTCATGGATAATACTTTTTTTAGGGTTGCGTTTGCATAATACGAAATCTGACTGATCAGACATCTTCTTCATCGTGTCGATGTCTGATTATTTTATATGGTGTCGAACCAAAGCTCGGCCACTCTAATTGTATTATCCGTGCCCTGCACAAGGTTTTCGAAGGTAAACCCGTGAGGCCATCGTCTGCAAAGGATGACCGCATACTGAGCAGACTGTATCTAAGGAACGATAATAGTTTGAGGCTAAGGTATTTCTGTTGCTGCTAAAACATCCAAAAATAAAATAAAATAAAGATTTTATTATAAAATGTGCCTTTTTTACATACACAAATTATTCTGATCTCTTTTATGAAGTATGGATGGAACTCGGTGTGCATGTCAGACTAGCACTTGACTAGAAATTCTTGTCTTGGTTTTCTACCTTACTCTTTAATAAAGAAAATAAGTTTTATTGTTATAACTGCTATAGCAGTCGTGTGTCCGCTAACGTGTTAAGACTGGTACCTGTAGGTCGACCGCCTATCTCGATTCTCTCCTCTCGTAATGGCTACTTGTATCGCTTTCGCCACATTTCGCTCCGTTTTATGCTAAAACGCTTAAAAAATTTTTTTTTTGTTAACGTTGGCAAAAAAAATAAAAAAATTTAAGGCCTTTTATGCCTAAAACGGTGCGAAATGATACAAGTAGCCATTACGAGAGGAGAGAATCGAGATAGGCGGTCGACCTACTGGGCGACCTAGCTTCGCTCGTTTTATGCAGACAATCTTTTTTCGTGAAAATACGGGTAAAATGAATTTTCCCAGACATGCAACCTAGCTAGATTATCATTTTGACTATGTAAGAACTTATGTTTAAAATTTCAAAGAAATTGTTAGAGCCGTTTTCGAAAACGCGAGTACAAATAATATTGCTCGTTTAATAGTATAGGATAGGATTTTTATAAGATAATCGTGTAGTGACGACCTATTTCAGCTTTAAAACTGAGTTTTAACCTATTTGCATGCGATTAAAAGTTTCAATACGTTGCTTTTATTCAGTTTATAAAGTACATATTCAAAACTCACCAACTAGTCAGCTGGGAAGTGGCAGCTGGTCATAATGACCTCTTTACATTATTATAAAAGGTTATTTACATTCAAGTGACCGTATTCCGATCACTAATAAATTATCAACATTTATCGAAAGCCTTTATAATAAAGCAAATTGACCTAAACTCAATGTTATTATTTACTTATGACGAGCTCCGTAGCGTAATGGTTAACATGTCTGCCCGCTACTCAGGAGTTTCCTGGTTCGATCCCCAGGTTCAGGCGTTGTGCACTTTTTTAGAATGGGTAAAAGCTGTTAAACTTGCGTAAGGACACGTGGCCAAATCGAAAATTCGTAAGTCGGAAAGAGAGTAGAGTAGACCGCTGGCGCGGCGTAGGAGAGGAAGTAATATCTCCCTCTCTTTCTGCCGCGCAACAAAAGCGCATGGTCCTGTTTTCACTTCTGCCGACACTTTTTGTTTTTTTTTTACTTGAATACCGGTTGAGCGGAACCTTGATAATATAGGGCTCTGAAAAAAGTATAGCAGAAAAAAATGCGGTATTTTTTTTACATACGCAAAACATAATACATTCTACATAAAAGGTACATATTTATTTAAATATGTGTTGGCTACCCTTTGTATCCATCTTTTTCCATTTTATGCAAATAAATTATTTGGTTTTTTTTAAGGCGTTCGATTTTATTTCCATGTAGAAATTTAGCTAGCATTATGGTAACCTTTGGACCAGGAATGATGCGGGGTAGCCTTTAGACTGAAATATGCTTAACTTATGTAACTAATATTCAAGAAGCTAGTTGTGGATAGGTACATTTTTGTTATTTCGATGAGTCATGTTTCTGAAGATCTTCTTTATAACTCTTAGGCGAAGCGTGATGCGGATGAGGTTTTGTTAATATTTTTAAAAACTTCAAGATTTACGTGGTAGTATTTTTAATTCCCATGGTTTCACCAACATTCTTTTGGTATGAATATTAGGTAGGTATACGAATTTATTTATGAAAGATTTCTTATTGTATTTTATTAAGATAAATATTAGGTACTAGCTCTTCCCCGCGGCTTCGCCCCGCGTGGGACACGGTAATATCGCGCCCAAAAGTAGCCTATGTTTGACCTCAGGTCATTAACTACATGCCTACCAAATTTCATCACAATCGGTCCAGCAGTTTAGCCGTGAAGAGGTGACAGACAGACAGACAGACAGACAGACTTTCGCATTTATAATATTATAGTATAGTATACTATATATAGTATATATAGTATATAGTATGGATATGAATATGTAGACACTAAATTTAAAACTAAATACAAACTTCCCTATAATGTTTCTTTTTTGTTTTATTTTTATTTATTTATTTGTGTAATACCTATATAGTATTTGTGGGTACATTTTCTCTTTATTATTTACCGCTTTAATAGTTTATTAAAATAGTAATTAAAAAAAAAAGTTATCTCTATTTGTTAAATCTAATTGGCTGTGAGTAAAAGTAAGAAAAGTATAATTTTCGTTTTCTTAGTAACATTTCAATCTATCAGCGTTTTCGTGGAATGATTTAAAGAGACTCTTATTAATTTTCTTTATAAAAGGCTTTTGCTAAGAAAATACTGGTTTGAATGTTTTGATATTGTTAAATGAATACGAAGATAATTAAAAGTACTCGGTAATAAAAATATACATCTTTCTGTTTTTCATGAAACAAAATACATTTATCCTCGTTTTTTTGCAGTTATCTTGTGTAATGTCTTTTTTGTTAATTTTCTGCAATAAAGTTATTATAAACAAACAAATAAAATATATACAATTATTATAGAATTACACCTATGGATAAGGCATTTTTATAGTTTTTTGATTGGTGGCGAGCCAATGGCAGGCGCATGTTATATTTTCAGTTTATTGCCAGCTCAATAAACCAAGATGACTTCCAGGGTCCTAATATAGAGCTATAAACAATTTATGTTAATAACATAAACTGAAAATTACGATTTGAAAGGAAAATCCAATCATTTAGGTACGTGCATACAATCAAATGGAGGTTTGAGTTAAAAAACGTTAACAAAACCCACAAACCATACCACATAAATCTGATAATCTCCTTTTGAAAAGACAGTTAAAAATTACCTACTATTATTGGTCTGTATAAATGACTAAGTTCGAATTTGTCTTAGCAGGTTAAATTAACTATAATTTATCAACTCGCGACCCGCTTGCCTTTGTTTGGACCTCAATGATATAAAAATCGAGGGAGAAATACTTTAAAATACAGTTAAAACTGCATCAAAATCCGTCGGATGGTTTAGAAGCTAGCAGAGAAACAGAAAAGACGACATGGAGTTAAATAGATATATAATAGGTGAACTGGTCCTACCACATGGCCGAAGAAATGTCTAGTAATTAATTATTTATATTTCAATATTTAATGTTAAAGGTTAAAATGAAAGATAATTAAATAATGTAGAAGTAATTTTGTTTAAAATCAGCCTATTCATTTACTCATTTATTTACTTCCAATTATGTCGCTGCATCAAAATTGACATATGCAACTGAATTTATTTTATTTTATTTAAATTATTTATGCCAACAAAAACAAAACTTTAAAAAATCTCGCTTAGTTGTTCTACTGTCAAAAGTTGTGAGACCTCCTATCTTCGGTTATTACGTAATAAGCCAACCTAACAACATCTTATAGTGAACATATGACTTGACAATCACACTAAAGAATCTAATTTAATATAATTAATTAATATATATCATTTGTAAGATAATAATGTGTTTTCATGCGATTGCCAAGTCGTACTGTTTGTTTAAAACATAACAGATTTTTAATATATTACAACTTCACCATTAGCTATCCTACAACATTAGATTAATAAAATTAGCAATACCCCAATAGTTATGAAGAATATTATATTCAGTAAATAAAAAAATAAATAAAAACAAAAAGGTATCTTGAAAAAGAATAAACAATTCGATAGAAAAAATGAAGTGATCCGCAATAATCATCAGCTTTCTACAACACACTGCTGGACGTAATAAATAACATAAGCCTCCACTTACCATCGTTCCTTCTAGCCAAACTACTCTAATATTTTTAGAGAAAATTCCGTTACACTCAAAATTGAGAACGTTTCTTTTGAAATTCGCATCGTAATTGCCTCAAGGCATATTCATTCATGTTACGTCACCGCCATTTTACCGGTTCATTATGCAAACGATTTAATAGCCGATGTTAATGAAGCGGCATTTTTCAGCCTTTCAGCTTGATATACAAATTACGTGAAACGAAATTCCGAGTTGATTTCATTACCAGGACCACTTATCTTCAATGGTACTTTCGACGGGAATAATTACCAATTCGACTGTAGTGTAAATAAAAACTTAATTTTTAAGTGTTAGATAACTAATTTATTTATTTAATTACAAGTCACAATAATACTATTTACATATTTTTTGTCCAAGAGATCCTATATTATAAATTGTAAGAATGTATGGAGGTTGTTTAGACCCTGAAACAACACAAAGGCTATATTTTAGCCCGGAATTTCCACGGGAGCGGAGCCCCAGGTCACAGCAAGTATACAAATAAATTATTACAAAGAAATAAAAATAAAATATTCAAAGCGATCTCTCCATTTCTGATCTCCGCTGCAATTCCTAGTTCTTTAAATTTTTTTGAAGAGGAATTGCAGTTTAATTGGCCATTTTACAAAAAATAGAGGAATTGCTACAGAATTGCTAAGGAATTCGTAATATGAATCGATTTGATGAATTGCTCAAAGTGGCGTTTTTAGACCCCCAGATATAGCCGTATTGTTTTGATAAAATCCGGAGTCTAATGAAAACATAGAAAAAAGAAATTTTTCCAAACTTTATTTCAAAATAATCTTAAAACAAAAATGGTTTTAAATCATAGGCACTCGAACCAAAAATGATAAAAGCAAAAATACTTCAAAACTTCATTATACTGCAATAACGTTAGATCTAATTCAATAAAAATGTTGTCTTTAGAACGTACCTAGTCATAATACTTCAATGTTCCGAGCAAATTTAATACCACACAATATGTAGCCGAAACTAAGTTTGGTCGGCCTTTGACGTCACATACGCTTATACCAAACTAGATTTGCTCTTTAGGCAAAGACAAGCGTGCTTGGGGCCCTCAAGCGGAATAACTTATCGAAAACTTGAACGTCGCAAAAGCTCAACTATCAATATTTGTATAGAAGTACAAATCGATTGCGGAGTTGGTAACTTTAAAACTACTTTATGAGCCTACATAATAAATTAATCATTTTAACTTTATCCAGTATTGTCACTTCCTTAGTTGCTATAAATACCAAGGTTATATTACGCAAGTTAAAAATAACAAAAGCGTCTCGAGGAATATCTTAGAAGCGAATAAAATTTGGTTTATTTTTTAATTGATTCGCTATAGAAACGTCCAATAATATTTTTTTAGCTAAGTATTGCCTTAGTAAATTATTATATTATAATAATAACGCGATATTGACTCATATTAGCGCCGTTGTACAGGTTCTTGAAAATAGAGATGGCTGGGCAGTCTGATTTCTCTGCGTTCGTAACTTTTATCTGTCGCCAACATAGAACATTTGGAAATCGCGTTTGACACCAGGCATTTTTTTATCTATGGTCGCCAAGATAACGAAGTCCTTAGACATTTTTCTTTAGTTCACCCATAGAATAAAAACGAAAAATACCACGCGCGATTCCAAATTTTGAGTTTACCACATGAACCACACATTGCACGCACACAATAAGAAAAAAAATTTATATAATGCATTGTCAGCCAGTTTGAATTTCGAGGAGCTAGAAAGTCTAGCGGGACATGCGTCTTTTTTTTAATACTTTTTACGGCCATGGAAACTAGTCCTGTAAGGCCTTTCTTCAATTTATTAATCTTCTTCAGTCCTACTTTAATCAAGTCAAGTCAGTAGTCTAATCTAGTCAAGTGAGTAATTCTAGTCAGAGTCAGATGGCTAAGTGAAGCGGTGGAAAAATTTCATTTAGCTATAACTTGGAGATTTTAGTGACAAAGATAAAAGTCACGCTTGTTTACGAACACTTTGCGAATAATAATTCACCAATATTAAGCACAAATACTCGAAAAATTCAAGTTTCGGAAATTAAATACAGCGCGGACATAGCGACAGTTTACTTTCCCTCCAAAAACTCGACATGCGTCTTCATCAATTAACACCATAGATTTAAGAAAATTGCCAGACTGCGCGCCATTTTCTAATTCTATGGTTTACATTTTGCCTCCTTGACTATGACTGAATAGGCTACCTATTCTAGTGCCAGTTTAGAGAGCACAAATCTTTAATAGTCGACGAGCATTGGCTTTCGTTCATATTATTAATGCTATTATTGAATTTGAATTATACCGTCAAAATTTACTTTCCACGCCCACTCGTCCCCTTAAGTTGTTTGCCTATTTGTTAATGAAAACCCTCCTATTTAATCTAAATCATCTCAAAACATCGTCAGTGTACGTAAATTTGATTTTAATCAAATAACGTTTCCAATAACTGCTTAATGGCACTTCATCTTAAATATTTTAAGCGTCACAAGTATTTCTAATTTAAATTCCAAGTGTACCTTATTAAATATTCCGTATATACTTGAGACTATGGTTAACGATGTTTTTAGATAACATATAATCGATATCTAGAAAAGTAAAATGAGTAGATACGAACTTATAATATTTGTTAAAATGGTAAATTCGTCTTTACCATAACCACCATCGAACTATGGGTAACAGTCTTACTTTGGAGGTCGAATTTCACACATTAATCTGTAAGCCTACCGCTTAATGTAAAGCCATAACAGCTCTATGGAGGCAATGCAATGCTAGAGCACTGTATTGCTTCTTGCTATTTACTATTCACAATTGCAACAGAGTGCTCACATTGTTGTGTTTCGGTTTAAAGGATGAGAGATTACTGAGGAGAGAACATTGGAATTACTGAATACGAGTGCAGAACATTCTCGATTACGAGCTGGCTGCGCTCTAGTGAAACCTTCAAGGTATTACCACAGATTAATTAATAGATCTTACGAGCGTATAAACGGTCGGTTCTTCCTCGCTTGTCTGGGAAAAATAGGAAAAACATTGAATGTATCAGCTGCTTCTTTTTCCGCGCTGGTTGTAAAAGTCAATCGAGGGAATAGTGGAATGGGGGAATCATGACATAGGCAATGGGGGAATCATGACATAGGCAATGGGGGAATCGCGACATAGGCAAACCCATAACTATTTCCGACACGATTTCCTGTTTCAACTACCATCATGCTAAACGTGGTCTAAGGTCTTTTGACCCTGGGCTCTGTCCACCCCGTATGGGATAAAGACGTGATTATAAATATGTATGTAAATAGGATAAGGTGCCCGCGGACTCACCTTTCGCGAATTGACTGCCAATGTAATCGAGAAGATTAGTGACGACCAAGATGGCTGGACAGAAAGCCAGCGAGGCGTTACTGTATTTGTGAGCCCCCTTACAATGGAGAAGAGCCATGAATTAGCATTCATTATCTAGCGATAGCATATAGATAATGAGATCTTGTAGCCGATCAAGAAGGTGCGACAGGAAAGAGCCAAGCAAGTACAGCGCACTCTTCCGAGATGCGGCTCGTATTAATCGAAAGATTGGTAGAGCCATAGCAGTGGATGCCAATGTAGTTAATCGAATTAAAAATATAAATTGTTAACATTATGACTGCTTACAATATACTACTAGAACATTCATCGATAAACATGTACCTACACAAACACATGTTTTGTCATTACGCGAGACCGAATCTGGATCGAATGGCTCTGCCTGCGGTCTGTATTAATTACGAAACGATGGTCATCGATGTTTCCAAATCACAAAGGATATTCGGAGTGAAATGTTAGTACGTGTGTAAAATAGGGAAGTAACAAGTAAGTTATTTACAATACAAAAATATCGATTGCATTTGATTATATTCAGGTGACTCCCATAAAATTCTACGATAGTCACCAAGACTTTAAACAATTTATAGGTACAATTGGAGCACTATTCGCATGAGACGTACTATCGTAAGTGAAAACCTTGGGAAAACCTAATGTCTAGATTTCTTGAGTAAAGATGGCAAGCAAGCGGATCCTGGGTAAAGAAGCAATGGAGAAACGCTAAGATGAATGAAAGGAGTAACATTTACAAATCTTTAACGCAGAGATGTTGTTGAAAATACTGTTACAAATGAAGTTACTGTTTAACTTTTGAATTTTAAGGTTTCTTACCCGAACTCTTCTGATAATAATTAATCCGGGAAAACATAGCACCCCTTCTGCCTGTCCATCTTGTCTGTCATCAGGACGTATCTTGTGATAGCTATTGCAATAGGTAGAGACTGGAAATTATCACAGAATTTTATTTATAGCCATAATAATTATAACAAGAGTCTGTGGAAACGAAACTTTTTTCTGATAATCCAACTCGCGCTTGACCAGTTTTATTGGCAATAGAAAGCTGACGTTGATGGTAGCTTGTGCTAGATAATACACTCCTATCCTAAATGTTTACTCTCAAACGGGTAAACTCTTCAGAGGTCAGCTTTCAGGACGTGACCGCACCTCATCATACGTGACTTGGAGCTTTTTGCTGAATATTATATTTCTAAAACCCAAAGTATTTCTTAAATGTGGCTAAGGAAAAGGAAAGCGGAGAGCATTTGTTTATGAACATTCGTATATGTCATAGAAATAGGAACGCGAGTGACGCAATTTTTTTTTTAAATCTATGGTTTATGTACATTGTTTTTAAAATCCGCAGTTATATATCATTTGAAATAGATATTGGGTACTTAAGAGGCAGTAAAATTGTTAAATCATTAGATATCATCATCTTTTATTTATAGATTTTTTAGATTAGATAATATATCTTGAAATTTTAAATGAGCCGGGAATTGGAGAACAAATATATATAGGGACAAATAAGTAATACATATAATATAAAGTACTTACCCTTTGTACTAAATTTCCTAATTTTAAGTGTATATTTGTATTTGAAATGTACATGAATTAAATAAATAAATAAACAAAATTATAACAGAAAGACAACTAAGCACGGAAATTTAATAAGTGTACATTTAATTGCTTAATCAAGAAACCGCAATCAGAGATGAAACATTGGAATCAGACAACAAAGAACTGATGCAGTGATTCAATTGAAACTCGCTTCTGCATTCATAATTACATCCAGAAGTTGACTACCATCGGTTAACGTTTTAAAAGGCAAGCCGCTGCTCAAATTAAACTTCGAAACTACGGCTTTTCACCAAATTAGTATACATCGCCGCTCTAAAATGAAAGACTTTCATTGCGTCTAATGAAACTGGAGCAATGAATGTGGTGCTGGTGGAAGTTTTCGACGCGTTAAAACTTGGAGGTGTTTGACAATTTAACTTCCTCGTACTTAGTGTTTGCTTGTGTTTGGATTTAATTCATTTTGCTTAGCGTAAGTGACAATTATACAAATAACACGTTGAAATAATGTCAATTGCTTTCAATATATAACGTGTTTAGAATCTTCTTTACATTGAGATGGGATATAAGGCTGTAAGTCTGACAATATTAAAATGCTTTTTTGCCTTGGACATCTATTATCTTCCTCATCTCTACCACAATATTGAGACTTTTGTAGTATTAAGGAGATCTATGCACAAAAGTAGAATTAAATAGATTTATAAATAACTAGCTGACCCGGCGAACTTCGTACCGCCTTAGCGTAAATTTGATTTTCTTAATATTTTTTCCGTATGAACCTTGTACAGAGTATTAGAAAACTACAAAAAAAAATCAGCCAAATCGGTCAAGCCGTTTTCATGCTATGTTGTGACAACGGAAAACGGGTTTCATTTTTATATATATAGATAATTCTATCTTAAAAAGTTTCCATCAAACGCGCAATAAGAATTTCGATTCCAAATATATAGGAACACTCATATTTGGGAGCAAAATCGCTTTAGATTTGATTGCCTGCGCATTCGATTGTAACTTATCCGCATTAGATCGTGTTAACAATTTGTTAGATATCGCAAAGGGCACGACCCTTACTAATCCGTCACCTTATGGCCATGATCATCTCTACGTAATTACTTATCAAAGCGACTACCCTCCAATGAAAGATTTAGGGCCAATCGGCGACCATTGATTTAATCGCTTTTCGATAGATCGTAAAACAACTGAACCCGAACAGGAATCGAGGTTAAGGATTCAGGAAGTTACTTACACTTGAAAGAGCTGATATTGGATGTTTAGGAATTTGGGAAGTGAAGCGACTTGCTTACACATAAGGTTGAAAATAGCGATGCAGTGTTAGACAAAAGGATAATAGTGTGAATTACTGGGAAAGAGAATTCGGTGATTTATGATCTAGTTATAATGACCAGTGAGGTAAGCTAAAGATTTTAATCATATTTTTAACTTGGGGAAACAAAAAAAGTTAGTGGGGAGGCTTATTTCATTAAGCCTGTTTCCCGCAGTGGTAGGCTAGGCAGAGACTAGATATTTCCATTAGCTACTATACTTACAGACTCCCTGGCTCCCTGCACACAAATCACTCTCGTCATACACATTCACCGATTTCGAATACTCCTAAAATTTGCTTTTTACAAGAGATTAGCGATTATTTCACGATCGTAATCATACTGATCTATTTAATTATATTCACAATATTTCATAACTTATGGCAACATTCTTTATACTAAACTGGTTTGACAATAACTAAGAATAAGGCGAGATGTTAGTTTAACTCTAAAGTATCGGCTTAGACCTGATCACGGTAAAGATAGGAGCACCAACCCCGCTTCTATCACTGGGATCCAGCCTTAAGCGTACCAATCTTTTGTTCTCTGATCTGTTAATCTGTTAATCTGAAGTTACACAATGAATACATATTATTATTATAAGCAGTAATATCAAATTAAATACTAATATAGGCCATGTTAAATCACTAGAGCACAAACACACGTCTGCACCGCTCGGCGGATCCAAGGAGAAGAGAGCATAACACTGATACTGACCACGACACTACCACTGCTAAGAGGGGTATACCTGTAGTGGGGATATCACGTGATATTACCGGGCGCTGGCAAAAGACACAACTATAACACCTCAAAAACCACCACTAACGCGTCATACTTTGATCAACAAAGACCACTAATAAAGACGACATTAGATGTATCTATATTTCAATGGTTTTAAGGTTTATCCACCATTCAAACTTTTAATTGCAGAAACTAACAAATAGAAAATTCCATTGTTTATAAATTTTCACAGCAATTATACTATGTTTGCTATAAATAGTGCATAGTATGACTTGTCGAAAGTTTATAATTGCTATTCGAAGAATCGACAAATGAAAATAATGGAATAAAACGATTTTAATAACTGTTATTGACAATGAATTAGACATGCAAATTACTTAATTCATTGTGAATATTGAATTAATTCAAGCTGGCAATTAATACTACTCTGATTTATTCAATTATTGTTTATAGTTTAAATTTGAAAGCAGTTTAATTATTGTTGGTAGGAACTTTATTAATTTATTACTATAGAGTCAGTCATGTTATAACTGATACCGTTTATTTGATATAGCGTACTTAAATATATTTTTATCTTCAAAACTGATCTAAATGCTAAGTAACGGGGATCTAAGTTTTGTTTTGTTGTTTGTAGCGTGTTACGCAGAGCTAATCTCTTGCATATTATCGCTTGCACTATCCCCAACGACGCTGCATGTGGACCGTCGAGAAGCGCTACGTCGACACTTCACGGCGGGCAGTTACGAGAATTTGGAACACCTGTGTCCCTTGAACCTCCCGTGTGATTTTCATTTAATTTAACATTACTGATCCAACTTCGATCTTAATCACTTGTGTAGTATTAATTATATTATTTTATTTAATTAAAATAAGTTTTCTCCAAAAATATCTTTTCCTGCGACCTCTTCTGTAGAAAAACGTAATTGGCGCAGTCTACGTAGGATACTTGTAACAATAGACAAGTATTCGAACCTATTAATAAAAGTGATTTCTACAGTGAGTGATCTAAAAATCGATTGTGCGGGAAAAAGATACCGGAGAATATGCTGTAAGTACTTTGAATCTTTCTTAGTCCTTGCTATCCTACTTTAGTCCTTCCTAGTTTTATCTATTATATACTATTATTTTTTTTTGTGTGCGCGATTTTTTTTTCTTCGTGTCTTTTTGTGTTACGTTTTAATATACGGCCGCCAAGATTTTCCATCCGGGAGAATCAAGGAATAGTAGGTTAGGAAATAGGAATAGTAATAGAGATAGTTCGATCGACGAACGTAGGAATTTAGCAGATATTTTAGAAGAAGAAGATAGTGATTTAGAAGGAAATATGGCCAATGATAGTAATAAAGTTGATGTTATCTATAAATCACTTAGATTAGTTCCAGATTTTGACGGAAATCCGCATGTATTAACGCGTTTTATAAATTTGTGTGATCAATTAGTACTTACGCACTTCAATACTCAACCTGGAAATGATTTAACTAACCTAGCATTAATTAATGGGATTTTGAATAAAATATCGGGTTCTGCGGCTAGACTTATTAATTCTAATGGGATTCCAGAAAATTGGCAAGGAATTAGGAGTGCACTTATCAATAACTTTGCCGACCATCGCGACGAGACCGCGTTGTATAGTGATCTATCATTGCAGACACAAGGAACTAGCACACCGCAAGAGTTCTATGAGCGGTGCCAAAATTTATTTAGCACCATTATGACTTACGTTTCATTACATGAATCTCTTGGTACGACTATAGAGGCCAAACGTTCATTATACAAAAAGCTTACTCTTCAGGCCTACTTGCGTGGTTTAAAAGATCCTTTAGGTTCTAGAATTCGTTGCATGCGTCCTGACACTATAGAAAAGGCTCTTGAATTTGTACAGGATGAACTTAACACACTATATTTGCAACAGCGTAGTGATAGTGGCTTTAATAGAAAAGATTGGTCACGCCAACTTTCACATACTACAAATTTGCCTTTAAATAATTTTGTTCCTCGAGTTTTACCTTTTAATTTACCTGGACCTTCAAGACCGCAAGGATTTAATGTGCCAACAGCAGCACATCAATATAATAATCGCCCTCAGCCTACTCAAGGGTGGAAGCCGAACGTACCACCTCAATTTGCATCACCTCAAGGTCCAACTCGTACTCAGCAAATTATGCGTGCTCACCCTCCTAATTACAACCCTCAAAGCAATGTCTTCCGGCTACCTAACAAGTCACAGCCTCATCACAGTGGCTATTCTCCTCGTCCAATGAGTGGCGTAAGCCATTTTGTGCCAAAAGTACTACCACCTTCTGGACATGATTGGCGTAAATTTGGGAACCCACCGCCAAGCAATTATTTCAAAACCCGTGAAGCTAATTTTAATGAATTTGATTCCTATGATTTTGATTATAACTATTCTGACTTAAATGAAAATTGGTACGACTACGATCAGCACAATGAATTTTACTATAACAACGAAGCTGACTATTGCTCCGAGGCCCCTGTAATTCAGGAAATTGATCCGTCCATCAGTGATGAAAATTTTCAGAAGGAGGTGAAGTCCGACAAGCCAAAATAGAATTAAATTTTCATATTCAAAGACAGCTAGGCTACATACAAATTAATGACCCTCCACTTAAGTTTTTAATCGATACTGGAGCGAATCAATCTTTTATAAGCCCCGAAGCAGTTGAAAATTACTACAGTCATCTACCACTAAATTATGAACCCTTTCAAATTACTACTGTACACGCTACTAGTAAAAATGATTATTCTATAACTTTGCCATGCTTTCAAGAGTTTAATGAAACTGAAGACATTACCCTTTTTATCTACAAATTCCATGACTATTTCGATGGTCTATTAGGCATCGATTTGTTAGATGCGTGGGATTCAAATATCGATTTAAAGAATAAAATTCTAAATACACGTAATAGTAAAGTACCTATACGAATGTATGACTCACGTAACGCCAATTTATATGAAGACATCATGCCAGCAAATTCTTCTAAATTAGTTAAAGTTCCGATTAATTCAAAGGATGGTGAAGTTTTAGTTGAAAATCAGGTCATTTGTAATTGCGTTATCTCAGACTGTCTAACTAAAGTAGAAAATCATAGAGGATGGATAAAGTTGAGTAATCCTTCTTCCAACGATGTTATATTTTCAATGGATAGACCTATAGAAGCTGAACCATTAAGCGTTAATTGTTATAGTACCGAAATTTTATCAGAACGTTCTGCGGAAGTGTTATCCCGTCTTCGCACTGATCACTTAAATGAAGAAGAACGAAAAAATCTAGAGACATTGTGTGCGAACTACGCAGATGTGTTTTATCTTGATGGAGAACCTCTTACATTCACCAACAAGATCAAGCATAGAATACGAACCACTGATGAGATTCCAGTACATACTAAAAGCTACAGGTACCCTTATGTTCATCGTCAAGAAGTTAAAGACCAAATCAATAAGATGCTCGAACAGAACATCATTAGGCCCTCTGATTCTGCATGGAGCTCACCTATCTGGATAGTCCCAAAAAAATCTGACGCATCAGGAAAGGTTAAATGGCGTCTTGTCGTTGACTTTAGAAAGGTCAATGAAAAAACTATTGACGACAAGTACCCTATACCCAATATTACAGATGTACTAGACAAACTCGGTAGGTGTCAATACTTCAGTACTCTTGATCTAGCTTCTGGATTTTACCAGGTGGAAATGGATAACGCAGATATTCATAAAACAGCATTTAACGTCGAAAACGGCCATTTTGAATTCCTTCGTATGCCGATGGGACTCAAAAACTCACCATCTACTTTTCAGCGGGTGATGGACAATCTTCTCAAAGACCTGCAATCCATTTGTCTTGTCTATTTGGATGATATAATAGTTTTCAGTACTTCCCTTCAGGAACATATCATAAACCTAGAAAAAGTTTTCCAGAGACTTCGAGAATCTAACTTCAAAATTCAGATGGACAAATCAGAATTTTTGAAATTAGAAACCGAATTTTTAGGTCATGTCATCTGTAAGGACGGTGTAAAACCTAATCCTAATAAAATTCACGCAATAGAAAATTACCCCTTGCCAAAAACCGCAACCGAAATTAAACGTTTTCTTGGACTTTTAGGCTATTATCGAAAATTTATACCCAATTTTGCACGTCTTACCAAACCACTAACCCAATGTTTAAAAAAAGGTTCAAAAATTAGTTTAGATCAAAATTATGTTAATTGTTTCAACCACTGTAAAACTCTTCTCACCAACGATCCCATCTTGCAATACCCAGACTTTAGCAAAGAATTTATTCTGACTACTGATGCCTCAAATGTTGCTATCGGTGCAGTCTTATCTCAAGGTTCAATTGGTTCCGATAAACCTATCGCTTACGCGTCTAGAACTTTAAATACAAGTGAACTTAATTATAGTACCATCGAAAAAGAACTCTTAGCTATAGTATGGGCCTGCAAGTATTTTAGACCGTACTTATTTGGAAGAAAATTCAAAATTATTACCGATCACAAACCATTGCAGTGGGTTATGAGTATCAAAGAACCAAATTCACGTCTCACTAGATGGCGCCTTAGGCTTAGCGAATACGACTTCACAGTGGTTTATAAGCAGGGTAAATTTAATACTAACGCGGATGCTCTTTCTCGTATTGAGCTACATAACGAAGAGCACATGTCCCTTATAGCTAATATTTCTGACAAAACCCCAACTATAGACGATACTAGTTCTAGAACTCTAACTGCTCCAGATAGTGATAGTAATTCGAATACTGCTACCGTCCACACAGATAATGAAAACCCTATTTTAGAAGTACCAATAACAGATGAACCCTTAAATAAATTCACTAAGCAAATTATATTTAATGTAGTAGGTGATATTAAAAGTAGACCCGTTATTTCTAAACCTTTTGATAGCCATACGCGTATATCTATTCAAGTTTCTAAATCTAACCTAGAAAAAAACGTCATAAATGCTATAAAAGAATATGTACAACCTAAAATTAAAACTGGATTATTAATAAATCCTTACCTGGACATGTACGAAATAGTGCCAATTATACAGAGAACATTTAAGAATTCATCTATGAACATTTTCATTGCTAAAAGAGAAGTAGAGAATATCAGGGAATATCTAAAGCAGCAAGATATTATTAACAAATACCACGATGGCAAAACTAACCATAGGGGCATTAACGAATGCTATTTAGCTCTTTCTCATAAGTACTACTGGCCAAAAATGCGTGAACAAATTACTAAATTTATTAACGAATGTACTGTATGTGGACAGGCCAAGTATGATCGTAATCCTGTGAGACCACAACTTAGAGTTGTCCCTTCAGCTTCAAAGCCTTTTGAATTAGTACATTTAGACCTATTAACTATCCAAAATGAAAAATTTTTAACTATAGTAGATGCTTTTTCTAAATACGGCCAAGCCTATTACTTACGTGACGGAACTGCAGTCAGTGTAATACAAGCGTTGTTAAATTTTTGTACCCATCATGGAATACCCATCACAATAGTAACTGATAATGGTACAGAATTCACTAATCAATTATTAGCTGAATTTGTGAGAGTCCACAAAATTCAACATCATAAAGTAGCTCCTCATGCACCTAATGAGAATGGTATTGTCGAGAGATTCCACTCCACTATTCTAGAACATTTGCGGGTACTAAAGTTGACCGAGAATACCGAATCTGTTGTAAGACTAATGCCATATGCTCTGCTTGGTTATAATAGTAGCATCCATAGTTTTACAAAATGCAAACCCATAGACATAGTTACAGGTCACTTTGACCCTCGTGATCCTTTCGATATAGATCTTACGGCTCATTTATTACAACAGTATATGCATAACCACAAAAAGAAAATGACTGTTGCATATAATACTATTCAGGAACAGTGTAATTTAGCTCGTAAAGAACTCACCGGTAACCGTAATAAAAACCGAGAAGCGGAAATTGAATACTCACCCGAACAGCAGATTTTCGTGAAAAATCCGTTTGCGTCGAGACAAAAGTTAGCTCCTCGGTATACTCATGACGTAGTCATGACTGACCTCCCTATTCATATCTATACGAAAAAGAAGAGAGGTCCAGTAGCTAAAAATAGATTAAAAAGAGTCCCTAAAAGCGCCCAATTGTTGCAGGAAACTCCTGGTGATACACCTTCTACTGACCCCAGCACTGACGCAGGAAATAAAACTTGAAAGCCTAGACAATGGGCCGGGCATCCTTCCATTTAAACTTGGTCCAGCTAAGATCGTCTCCCATTATCATTCCTTTCTGCGATATGTCGACTTTAGCGATATTCATGAAGCAGTTACATCTATTAATAGACAACTACAGACAGTTGGTCCTGAACTTAACAATCGTACCAAATTCTTATTCGAACCGCATATGACGTACCTGAAAAGTAAGCTCAATAACGTTGTTAAGCATTTAGAAACTTTCGAGGTAAGTCGTACAAAGAGAGGACTCGTAGATGGTCTCGGCTCTGTTATAAAAAGTATTACTGGCAATCTAGATTACACAGATGCGCTGCATTATAATGAAGCTTTAAAATCATTGCAAGGTAATGAGAATAAGATAATTTCGGAATTTAATACGCATGTAAGCTTGACCAAAGATTGGATAGTTCAACATTCGAAAATTATAGATAGTATAGTAGACAACCAAAATAGAATAGAAGATCTAGTAAGAAAGATAAGTCAGAGTGACGCTACTAGAGACGATGATCTAACCAAGTATGCTCATTTATTTCAAGTTCTTACTATTTTGAGTGACAACATAGATTATATTTCGCAAGAACTTACTAGATTAGAAAATGTTCTAGCTTTTATCAGGACGTCTACTGCTCATCATGCAGTTTTAGATTTAAATAGTATTAAAGACATTATGAATAATTTAACTAAGATTTATAATAAAAAGAATATTGTTGACTTAGATGGTAGGGAACTATACGATATTATTAGACTAGGTTCTTATTATACGGGAAATAAAATAGTAATAGTATATAAAATTCCTATTCTTGTCCCCTCCACTTATGATTTATATAAATTATGTATGATTCCCAATAAATTGAATCAAGTTCTTTCTCCGCCTCATCCATTCCTAGCCCTTAATAAGAAAGAATTCAGGTACATAGTGACAGAATGTCCGAAGACGAGCAAGTGGTATCTATGTGATGAATCAAATAGTATGCACAATCAGGCAGCATCAGATTGTATCCAGCAGCTGATCACCACTCAACGACTAGTGACTTCGTGCAGTCCTGTGACAGTATCACTAACAAGACCGGCTTATGAAGAACTTGATGATAGACACTACAGCATCAGTCTCCCGATGCCTACAAAAGTACATCTATCCTGCGGAAGAGATCTTTACAACACCTTACAAGGCAGCTATCTTGCTGTAATACCTCATAGCTGCTACCTAGACACTGCAGAGTTTAAAATTTTCAACAAAAAAGATCGTCTTAAAGGACAAGCGTTAAAGATCATCGACGTTCCAGCAGATAATCTATCTTCGTGGCAACACCCAGAGTTTTTCTCTTCAAGCTTCAAGTTAAAATCTATCAACTTGGCCCATCTACATGAAACTAGTAAGAAGATGTCCTTGGAGCCACAACTTGAATTGCCTGAGAATAGCGACTACCATGTATACCACACCACCATACCGATGTATGTAATACTATTCATCGCAATCATCATCCTGTGTATTCTGCTATATAGAAGATATATCCTGAAAAGAAAAGCAATGATTGCGCAAGCAGTTACTGAGAACAACCAGATAGAAGTTCAAGGAATCTACACGGCTACCCCTCCTGGTCCCAAAAAGATTGATACCGACCAACCTCCAGCTCAATTTACGACATCTGTCTTCAATAATCGCTGCTCTACGGGTGGAGGTGTTACGCAGAGCTAATCTCTTGCATATTATCGCTTGCACTATCCCCAACGACGCTGCATGTGGACCGTCGAGAAGCGCTACGTCGACACTTCACGGCGGGCAGTTACGAGAATTTGGAACACCTGTGTCCCTTGAACCTCCCGTGTGATTTTCATTTAATTTAACATTACTGATCCAACTTCGATCTTAATCACTTGTGTAGTATTAATTATATTATTTTATTTAATTAAAATAAGTTTTCTCCAAAAATATCTTTTCCTGCGACCTCTTCTGTAGAAAAACGTAATTAGCGTTTTGGTGTTTGTTATTTTTATTGTTTGTGTTTTCGCTACTAGATAGATATTGACTTTGAGCCTAAATTTTAAGAAAACTATGCATTTCATTTATTGGCAAAATAAAGCATACAAAAGACCTTTTGTTTAAATTAACCGACTCATGAGGGTTCACGGCTCTTCTTATTAGCTCGTTAAAATTGACCTTAATCTAGTTATTATAACCTCTACAACAATGTTATTAAAATTAGTTTATTATGAATCTTCTTCTTCTAAGGGTGGCTACGCTTACAACAATTGAAAATTAGTGATTAGTGTATTATACCTGTCTTTAGCTCTTTCGAATCTCGCTCCGCTGCGCTTGCTATTTTAGCTAACTTTAGGATGTTCTTTGCTCTTTCCAACTTTAATAAATAAAATATTTGCATATTATACTAGTAGGAATTGTGAAATTATCAAGCACAGGATGCGATCTTCTCGCTTCAATTCGGTTCGTAAACTTTCATAACAGTTGGAGCAAAATTCAAGCCAGCTGGCAACAAGTTACCACTACTTTCTGAAATGTTAAGCTCTAAATAAAATTAGAGAGAGTTTGTACTGAAGTTGATTATATTTTACTTTAATATTCGTGCTTCGGAAGGCGCGATAAGTGAACGTTTTAAGTTATTGAAGTTAATTCTAACTTAGGTAGTCGCGGGGCTCAGTCTTTTGTAATTAAGTCTTCCTTTCTACGCAAGAAAGGTTCTCGAGTGGCTATCACGTAACGGCAAGCGCAGTGTTGGTTACTATCGACAAGATGAACACATGGCCCGAAGAAAGTCATGGCGAATGATGTATACAGACCGCTTCCAACCGGTCATTCTGGAAATCTTTGGGGGACACCTATGTCCAAGAATAAACTGCCTGTGGCTGAAATGATAATGTATGAATTGTTTCTTCTTTTTTTTTCGTGTGTTGCCTGTTCTTTGATCCTGCCAGGTCGCCGTCGCAGGATTTTGTATGGAATGTCTTAATCATAACTATACTTATTTGAAAGCGCTTCAGGGATGTAGCACACAAATTTGTTAACGGCGCTAGCTGCATTTGATATATATTATGGTAAAGAAAGCACTGGTCACAAATGTTTCAAGCTGCTTATAGGTGTTTGACCCTGTTTAATTACTTCTTCAATTGACAGAGTGCCGTCTTAAATACGGAGAAGTTGATAGCATGCCACTAGGTCTTAATCTAAGTGAGGACATTGCCCATAACAGCATATAAACTTATCCTATAAACTTACCACATGTTACTGTAGTACAAAAAAATCTCAGTTTCTTGATTCAGAACTTGATTCAGAAATAGTAATACATACATTCATAAAGTCACGTCTTTATCCCATACGGGGTAGACAGAGCCTAAGACCATAAGACCTTAGACCACGTTTAGCATGATGACAGTTGAAACAGGAAATCAATAGTGATGGGTTGCTTGCTAGCTACATCGCTTATGTTATGATATCCCCATTCGCCGTTTCCCTCAGTCGACTTTTACGGCTTGCACAGGAAGAGAAGCAGCTGGTACATTCTATGTTTTTCTTTTTCTCCCAAACCAGCATAGAAGGTAAAAGAAATAGTAACAAATATAAAAAACTAATAAAACTAAATATAGGTAACTACATCCCATTCGAAACTTCCTCCTTTTGACAGTCAGAGAAGGAAAAATGTTATGACATTTATTTATTATTTTCATCTGGTTTGGAATTCTAAAGCGCTGTTCAACTAATACAAACTTTGATCAGAATTCGAGCGAAAAGGAGTTTAAATTAGAAATACCGAAATAGGTTTCGGAGCAAGCTTATTTGAAATGCATATTGGCAGTGCAATTTTTGAAATACAAATATATTCGTGTTCTGCTAAGCCATTGAAAAAAAGAAATGCATTTTTTATGAAACAGGAATATGTACACATTTTTATGTAGGAAAAGCTTTTCGGCAAACGATAAAATATTAAAATAATTAAAATGGAATTTACACGGTAAAAACCTTCGTTTCTTTTACCTACCCGTTTTATTACTTTTGCCTGCGACTTTGTGTTGTATGCAATACAATACAAAGAAAAATATCTTCATTGCCCACATCATTTTCATCATATCAGCCGCAGGATGTCCACTGCTAGATATAGGCCTCCTCAAGGATATCCAGAACGACCGGTCGGTAGCGGTCTGTATCCAGCGCCTACCTGCGACCTTCATCAGGTCATCTGGTTGGTGGGTGGGTGTTGCTGCCACACATACAAAAATCATATAATGACTCTATTAAACCTTCGATTACATATTATTGGTAGACACGATTGCCGCTTGAAATATGCACATAACGAAATTGACATGATTTTCTCTCAGTCGGTCAGTATCCGCGTCGACAAAGAATGATACCAACATACCAAATATGTATAATACGTACGTACTTATGTGTATAATACAAAAAACCATGATGCCAAAATATGTTTACAATTATCAGGAATTTTTCCATCATCAAATTGACTGGACATATCTTCCATAAATATCCCAAAATATAGAACGAGTCTAAAACTATTTTGCTCGTAGCTTTTACAATTTTCTTTCAATAACGTTACTCAAAGGACATTTTGTTTAGCGAGATCCTGTCGGATGCGATGTGACACAGCTGTACGTTTTAGGTCGAAATTGAAATGCTGCTTTCAAACATGCTTCATCAAAAACAATTTTTTTTTTAAATGTTTTTCTTCCTGCAAATCACAAAATTGAATATCATCATTGATCAATCAAGAACTTTAAGTCGTATGTTATTAGATTTATATATTTTCTAAGGTTTGTAGTATTAAAAATAATATAAAAATGAAATCCGTTGTCACGACATAGCATGAAAACGGCGTGACCAATTTGGCTGATATTTTTTTTGTAGTTTTCTAATACTCTGTACAAGGTTCTTACGGAAAAAAATATTAAGAAAGGCGGTACGAAGTTTGCCGGGTCAGCTAGTTAAAAATAAAAAATTTAAATGACAAATAATCAATTAAAAATGAATCTTTTTTTTCTGTTTGCTGTCCTAAACTTGGTTTAAATTAAAGTGTTTTTAAATGCTATAACATATATAAACAAAATGTATGTTATCGCATTTAAAAAAACACATTTAAAGAGCCTGTTAAATGACTTGCTGGTAAGTGAAGTATGGTATGATGAAGAAAAGGAGGACTTTAAAAGACTAATCGCTAACCTTCACTAGTTGGAGAGGCACCCTTAGAAGAAGATAATGAAGTATGGTGTGGTGTTTGCTATGCATATATTATGGTGAGCTTATTAACATTTAGTCATTTCCACTCACGTTTTAGAAGCAAACTAGAATTTGAAAACTGTTTCTGATGTAGATTCTAATAGGATCTAGGGAATATTAATAAAAATACAACACATATAACTCGGCAATTCTGCCAGCCTTCTGGGCACACTACCGCGGTGTGACACAATGGCGAGGCTTTTTGTAAATATAGTACTTTATTTGTTTAATCATTATTTTATTTATATATAAATTGTTAGTTTTTTAATTTAATTTATTTCTTTAATTTAATTAATAAAAATATTATGTAGTTTTAAGACGTTTTAAGTCTTTTTTTACTAGCCTCAAACGTCACACTGCTGGGCAAGGGCCTCCTATCTTGTCTTCAAATAAGTTTTTTTTTTAAACTTGTCACAAAAAGTAACATAGTGGAGCTAGGTACTTAGTCGAGTAGACGACAAGGCGCCTCTAGTCATTTTCCCTAGGGATTATGCCCAGAAATGTTGACTCGTTATACCTGGTAATATAACGGTCTTTGATATTTTAAAGCTCAGTTGACTTGCTATAATACCAAGAATATAAAACTTTATAGTTTACACAATGATCCCTACTCTTGTAAAATAAAGTTATATAATATATATAATAGTTATCATATGATAATAGTTATCATAAAGATGTTTCTGTATGTTAGTATCTAATAACAAAATTGTAACAGGCTTATCATCATCATTTCATTGTAGGCGTCACGGTCAATCGACCATACACACCCTGGTGTTAGAGTTCTTCGAAAACCACCTCTCGGCCTCTACGTGGTTTCTTTTACGACTACCAGTTGACAGCCGGGACCATTGGCTTAACGTGCCTTTCGAAACACAGAATCTCATTATTATCAGACAATCAGGTTATTCAAGCCTGTAATGCCCTAAAAAAACTAGAAAAAACTAAACAAGATTGCTTCCCGTGGGAATCGAACCCCCCCCCCCCCCCCCCCCCCTGGTGGTTTTTGAAATCTGATTCTCGCTAATGACTACCGAGTAGCATGAAAGTCTTGCCATTCTCCAGTTTTGTCAAATGAAAATCATTCGAATCACCGACTTTGGATGAATCGCAGAATTCAAAAATAGGTCTGAACTGACCATCACATCACGGCGGATAATTATTAGCCGGCCCGCGTTTTGACAGTTCTGAATTTTAAAGGTTTTTTTCACGAATCGCTGGTCCAATTTTAATAACATTTGTTATGGATATAGTGAACAAACATAGGCAATTGTTGACCGCGATATAACCGAGTCTCACGCGGGTGGAGAATCTAGCTCAAACATCTAGAATCTAGATATTCCGAGATCGATTTCTGTTCCGACCAATTTCAGTAACGAACTTTTCTAAATTGGCTTCAAGTCGAGTAACTATTATTGGGTCCTTTCAGTTCAAAGCGATTTAGGAAGTTTATTTTTCCTTTTTTTTTGGTTTCAACCGAATTTCAAAAAAGAGAAGGTGCTCGTGTTTCCTTCATTTCTTAACCGATTGTCTATTCTATATTAATCTTTTTTATTTTACTAGCTGACCCGGCGAACTTCGTACCGCCTTTCTTAATATTTTTTTCCGTAAGAACCTTGTACAGAGTATTAGAGAACTACAAAAAAAAAACAGCCAAAACGGGTTTCATTTTTATATATATAGATTGTTTGGAATATAATCCTTAGTTGTTAACACCTATTCTTGTATTCAAATACCCTTATCAAGCGGAAAATTGTATAAAAAAACAGTAATTCCGAGTAACCGAAAATGCAATCCATAAACGCTTGGTTAAGTAGGTATATAATGTCATCATAGCAATAACTATCTTTGACGAAAAAAAGTAGTAGTAAGAACCTCTATGAACATAGCGATGGCAGTTTTAAACGGATAAAAAATGATATTTTAACATCCATACTAATATTATAAATGCGAAAGTCTGTCTGTCTGTCTGTCTGTCTGTCTGTCTGTCTGTCTGTCTGTCTGTCTGTCTGTCTGTCTGTCTGTCTGTCTGTCTGTCTGTCTGTCTGTCTGTCTGTCTGTCTGTCTGTCTGTCTGTCTGTCTGTCTGTCACCTCTTCACGGCTAAACTGCTGGACCGATTGTGATGAAATTTGGTAGGGATGTAGTTAACGACCTGAGGTCAAACATAGGCTACTTTTGGGCGCGATATAACCGAGTCCCACGCGGGGCGAAGCCGCGGGGAACAGCTAGTATAAAATAAAACAAAAGAATGTTAGTTTTAAAGCCCTTGGGCGTTGTTTATTATTAACTAGAAAGTACTTTCAACATTACGTCACTAGTGCTTTAAAATAAATATTTCTGCGAACCGTTCCGCAGTGCGCCTCGGAAATGTCACCTCTCGGAAACAGTGCAGTAAACGTCATGCAAAGTTAGTAGAAATAGAAACCCTCATACAGCTCCAAGGAATTTGCTTAATTAAATATTATTTTTAATTTAAAACCTTCCTTTTGATATTTTAAATAATTTTGTTTAAAAAAACTTGTAAAAATCAAAATGTACAAGGTTTTGGAGCCAAATAGTTAATCTTGAATATTTTTTCTTTGTTTCAAAATAAAGATATAAAAATTGATTATTAAATTGGGCTGAAATATGACCTTCCGCATTACATTTTTTTTAAATTTTGGATTTGACAACAAAACACGCACGCTTTTTAGGGCTCACTCCCTTTTATCCCTAAGTACACTATGAGTTTCAATGCTCAACAGTAAACAGAAAAAGAATGTTATGATGAAGTTTTTTTTTTTTTGTAAAATGGAATAAGTCCGTCGTCAAAGTTTTAATAGAAAGTAAGGCTACACCTACACATTTTGTTCTCATGCCGTCATAGGATACCAAGCGCTTATTGCTGCTCGATAGGTCTCGATACTACACAAGTGAATCGTATTCGCGTAGGTTGTCCCTTTAGTAGAAATGAGATAATTTCCAAATCAAAGGCTACTATTTCCTTTCTTCTATTAGGTTAACATAACAATTTTTTTTTGTTATTTTTTTTTGGTTGTTTATTTTAGTTATTGGATGTATGTAACCAGTTCTTGAAATAAATGAATATGAATAAAAACGGGAACATACGCAAAACGAACTTTATTTAAATTTTAATGAAACATGCGCCATTGTAAAATTTGTAAAGAGAGCTACAATAGTTGGCAACTAGTCTCCACACGCATGTATTCTTGCATGAACACTACCTTTATTTTCAAACTAATACAAACTTCAATAGATAAAAGCAACTAGAAATTGAAATTCATAGAAACTTTGCTCCGAAATCTACAGAAATACTGACTACTAATTGCTAAGGACGCGACGCGGCGACGTTGATATACCAGCTACGTAGAATGGCTTTTATATGCTTCTCGTCTCAGAGGCTAACGTCGGCTATTCCATATAATTAATTGAAAAGAATTGAGTCAATTTATTTATTACTCACTGCGATGGCTCGAAGACCAAAAGTTAATTCTGGCCTCTGACATAAGAGTTCTCCGCTCCTCTCTATTCTGCACCACTTCTTGCCAGTTGCCTTTTTCCAGCGATATAATTTATTTATTTATTGTTATTTCAACTAACATTACAGGAAACCTAATGTGATAAAATAAAATTTAAAATTACAATATTATGCACGTATGAATCGTGATCAATTTTATATGCAATAGCATATTACAAATAGTTCCACCCTTGTAGATGTAGAGTCACTCAGAGTACAACAGAATATGTCCAACTTATTATTGATAAGGTTGATAGTGATTGATAATGTAGAATTTATTATGAAAACCATAAAATTTGGTACCGGCGTACTAATACAAAATGTTAATCAGAGAATTTTGCTTAAAGACAGTGTTTCTATAGATAACATATCTCTACATTGAGTGAAATATAGAATATTCTTGTAGCTGGCCAATTTATACACAAAAATGATTCAAAATTTATGTTTTCGTCTGTCTGTGTTCAATGGTTTATAGTTTCTCAAGTGCACATGGAGATCGTTGGTTCAAACTATAAAATTTTCGTGAAGTTAAGGAAGAGAAGACGTCCGTGAAAAAGTAGTCCTACTGGGCTGGAGTTGTTGATATTTTATATCATTAATTTGCTATTGTATTTGTAAAATATTTGGAAGTATATAAAACGACCATTAAAATAGTTAGTTTCAGATAACGCCATTCGTTTTCAGAACAGGGGGCTTAGCCAAAGTCACAATTTCATGGGATTGATATACTATTGACCACGTGATTAAGTGCGACCTTATGTCAATTCCATACAATTTTTCTTGTCAAACTTCATTAACGATTATAAATTGTGGCTAAGCCTCCAGAGCCGTAAAAGATAGTGTTTTGGTTTTTTTTTGCTCTCCATTATTTGTTATACTGCTGAAACGTCCTACTGAGCGAGCGAGCTAGTTCGCCTAATTAATTCTTAACCTTAATTAGGTTAAAAGTAGTTGAAAGATAATTAATTTTGTTCCGTGACTTGGTGTGTGAAAAAAATGTTAAGGGGAAAGACTGTTTGCCGTAGCCAATTGACCCAAATGTGACGTAGTTATTTGTTATTTTAGGCTCATAATTATTTACTGTCACCAAAAATAATTTCGGGAAATAATTTTAAACTGTTTACCTGACCTTATTTGAGCTGTCGTCAACTCAAGTAAGGAATAAATTACGAGTAAAGATGAAAGTTACTATGACGAAATGGGTGAGGAGCTAAGTCTGCTACTGTGGCAGTCTTGAGTTCAATCGTAGGTTTCTGAAATATTTTATTTATTTTCACGGCTTTATCCGTAGTTCTGGGTATAAGGATTATTTATAGAAAATTGTTATAATTTTATACAAAAATACGAAATAAAAATAAATAACCTTCGTTTGTAACAATTATTAAGGTATATTATTAAAAACCTAAATATAATAAAAAAGAATACGTTTATTTCCAATAAAAATACCACAACACTTTACAATAAAAAACGCACAACAATTTTAACATGAACTATCGTTGAGTGTTTTTGACCTTTTATTTACTAACATCAAACCTGTCAAAAAGAATTTTAATTTAAATTTCGGGATTACAAATAAAAAAATAATGAGTCTGTATTTTGGGAAAAATAATATTATTAATTGTGATTTTCTTTTGTTTCAGATATCAACCACTAATGCGAGCAATGGAGCAGATAACTAAATATCTGATCATCATCGCATCATTAATGACTGTAAAATTAACAGCAACAGAAAGCAAAAATGACACTAAAGTAAAACTCGATAGAATCTACTATCATTCGCCGATATTCATCAACGTGTGTGATATTAGTGATCGTCGAGCTAAAGTGCATTGTTATTGTGACAGTAATAAACAAAAGTCGGCTAATACAGCTGATTGTTGGGTCTTCAGTGGCGGCATCACAGAAGATGACCCCATTTGGCCCAGTTTCTCTTCACAACCTGAAATAGAACATCTCATGTTTAACGTCCGCTCAGACGACGCTTTAACTTTTGTTCCAGCCAAAGCTATAGTTAGACTTGACAGGTTAAAACATGTATCAATACAATTTGGAACTATCAAGAGAATTCCGCCATACGCCTTCACGAATTCCTCTTCATTAAGACAGATAATTCTGAAATCAAATAAAATAAGTACATTAGAACGACATTCCTTTGCACAGATGATGATGCTTTCAAACTTGAGTCTAGAAGATAATCAAATATCCGAGCTGAAGAATAACATATTTTTCAATTTACCAAATTTGCACGTTTTACATTTGTCAAATAACAATATTAGCTTGATCCACGAAGGATGTTTCAAATACTTAAATAACCTAATGGAATTACGATTAGATAATAATTACATATCAGTAATAACAAGAGAAATGTTCCAAGGGTTAGAGAACTTATCCCGATTGAATTTGAGGAACAACAAATTAACTATGATTGGCAATTTGGCCTTCAGCGAGACTTGGAGCCTAAAGGAATTGCTGATTGATAATAACGCTATAGAATACATATCAGACAGAGCGTTTGGTGGTCTGAGTCAGTTGAGGAAATTGTCACTGGCCAGTAATAAGCTGACAACGTTTTATGAAGACATACTGGACGATATTCGAGCACTCGTATTTTTGGATCTGAGAGACAATCTTTTGCAAACGATGTCGTACGAAACGATCCGGCCGGTCGTGGAGAATGATAAGTCTGTTTCTGCGGTAGTTTACTTGGATGGTGAGTCTGAAACTTTTCCCAGCTTTATTTATGACTTTAATGCTATTACGTCGAATGTATAAGGGTTTGCTCGTATATCTTTATCGGAACACGTGTAAGATTTACCTTCTTCAATTTATTTCAAAAGTAAAGAATATGATAGCTTTAATTAATATGAAAAAATACTAAATTTTAGCACAGTATTAGAATTTTTACAGGTTTATTTTGTTACTTTAATATTACAGTATATAGGTATTTTTTTATAATAATCACCTAATACTTAACAACAACTACAATACACTGTTCCAGGAAATTAAGTAACACGTACATAAATCAAGCCCAACAATAATATATCAGGAAATATCATTATCATAAAATATGCATGAGGGCACTTACGTGGCATAATAATTTACTACATATGAAAAGTCTCAGATAGCACATGATTTATTGAAACGTAGGTCGAAATCACTATAGCCATAAATTTTGATACCACATTGAATTTGAAGTAAGTTGTAAGGTGCACACGGATTACCAGACTATCAATTTGCGCGAGTGTTTCATTGGTTTCTGATAAATTTATCTGCTTATCATAAGGTCTTATATGTAAAGCAAAGATCTCTGAGAGTTCTATTTAAGCTCAATATAAAATGATCATTATTTCAGATGCAGGCTGTCCAGTAGCGTCCAGTGCTGGACATAGGCTTCCCAAAAGATTTCCAAAATTTATGGTTGAAATAAATAAAATGGAATTAGGTATTAAAGATGAATCAACCGGTTAAAAAATATAACTATATTACTATTGATTCTGTCATTATTTTGTGAATTTAAGTTTTAGTTTTCTGGTTGTCAGTCAGGAAGTGCAATTCACACCAACTTTCTTATCATCCTTTTATAAGTTTTCTGTACTCAAAGGGTAAACAGGACTTCGTTACTACGAGTCCGCTCCTAAAAGCTTCTTAGAAAACTGTTTTTTCATGATTATTTTTTTATATGGGCGACCTCTTTTTTTTTAAATCTTAGTTTATTATTTATTCGTTGTCAGTTTTGCTTTCAATTCTATTAAAAGCAGCAGACACATTTTTTATACATGTTTCACAAATTGTGACAAATCATTTTTTATTATATTATTTTAATAGTTGATGGTTCTTACTTGAACACCTCGGGTTTTTTTCTTCAATATATAGCGTGTTTCAGGAATTAATTTGTATTTCGTCTAAGCCAGCAAGAGTTGCTACGAGCACATTAATGCAGCTCTTGAATTACATATTAACAAGCAACCACAAAGCAGCTACCGTAAGAATGGCATACTGCTGAATAATCAAAAACCAACCATGCCCAAAACACAATAGACCTATAAAGCAGCTAATAAACAAACAAGAATTTTTGCAAATAAAAGCCGCCAATGTTGGGCGAATTTATCGGGTCCCTTTGCGAAAAATAGGTACGTTCTTTAAAAAATATATAAATAACAGAGCTGACATAATGTTAGTTTAAAACATAGCATTGTTTAACATTGCATGAATTGCGATACAATATCTTTTTACATAATTGTTAAGGTGTAAATATTGAATCGAAAGCTATAAAATTTAAATACCTTTTTTATTTGATGTTTGTAACTGAAAAGGTGAAACTTGGAACACTATGAGATAAAATTTGTGTAATCGAAATAGCAACGGCTATTATTATTTAAAAGAAACGGTATACGTACTTATCTAAAAAATATCAGTAAGGCAGATTGCCCAACCTATTTAAAGTTTAGATTTCTTAAATATCAGATGTGTCAAATTGATAAAGCTTAATTTGAAATTGTAAATTTAGTCATAAACATGGGAAGATAGGTACATAGTAGAGTTATAGTAGAGGTAACCTAGTATAAATTATATGTCATATACTCAGCAATCACAAAAAAACTTTGAGAAATTGATGCTATACCTCCGCACTATCTATTTTTGTTTTCGGGCCCCAGCGGCATCTGATTTACGTGCGAGATAGCTATGAAACGTAAGAAATAAAAGGATTATATCCCTTGAACCCAATATCCGGAATTCGAATATGGTGCAGATAATACCGAGTATATTGGCTTCATTTGGAAGGTCCAACAAAAACTGGGCTTGTTCAGTCCGAGCCGGATATTTAAATTGGTTTCGTTAGTTCGTGATGTCAGCCGGTGCTTGCTCAGTTTTTGCTGTCGATATTACTTACACCTAATTTTTGTCCGGGGCTTGAATCCTGTACGATTTGCTTAGAAAAAAGTGGTATCTTAAATAAATATCGCCTCCACAAACTGGTTGTAGATTATGGACATTTAGATTTGATCCCCTTAGGATGAATGTCTTATGCAAACTGTACGAGCAATCGTACGTTTATACGGTGTTATTTACAATCAGTGATAAACCTTCGACTCCCATAATATCACCAGTGTAGGACACTATCAAACCCCCCTACACAAACAATAATGATGTTATACACACACGCGTTCCAAATTTTCGCCAATTCTCTTTTGATTGTATATCTTCCATCACTTTGATTATATATTTTTGTTTTAATATTATAATAAAGAACATAAGCTTTTTCGAGCAACCTAGTTAATGAAAAATCCAAGGATATATATTATAAGGATCGGGGAAGTAAGAGAGCCAGAGGTCTGCAAATATCGCAGCCAATGGATATATCTAGTCTCTGCCTAGCCTACCCCTGCGGGGGACAGTCGTGATGATATGTATATACAAGGATACGTGCATTTTCTTCAGTCATTTTCCTCAGGTTTGGATCTCTCAAACAAATGACGCTATCAGTTTTTTGGTTGCAACTAAAATTAGTCTATATTTCATTTCTTATAAAATGGTACAGTTCCATAAAGTAAAGCCAAAGCCAAGTAAATTACTGAGCTGATTAAATTTTATATTTCCTTGACACAAAAATACAAAAAGAAAAATTTGTTTGTTTATAATATTTTTTTGCACAATAACAAAAATACATCATGATATAAAATGAATGTTTTAAAGAAAGGTTAGGTTTGATAGGTCGTTATACCTATGAAATTAAGCTCAAGACTGTTCAGATATCATGTTTCCCAAATATATTTCCTAACATTAAATCTCTTGGAAACACAATGCCACTAGAAACTCCGGCACCGAATCCGGGATAAGGATCTGGCACGTGCCAACTTGGCCGGGCTTCTGCCGGGTCACAACGAGGCAACTATCTGCTGCGGCTGCAGCGATGGCAACTTTCCTCATTTTGAGCGCTGACAGAACGCAAATAATCAACTTTTGATACCAAAAAGTTTGCTGACTTTTGAAAAAATTGGATAAATTTAACGAACTTTTAAGTAGTTTTTAAATAAATGCATCAGTAACTAAGTACTAATATTGTTCTTGGCTCTACAGCGTATTTTTTTAATACCTAAGCATTTTACATATTGTGTGAATATATTACAGCTTAAAGGTTTTTTAAAAAATTATAATTCTTACTCTCATCGTATACATATATTTTTAATGTTTTTACTTTAGCAACATAACAAAGAAATAAGCATTAAAGCTTAAGTTCAACCTAAACAAAATTACAGTTTTTACAATAACAAAATGAAATCGCTTGATTTTCCTTTGCCTTTTAGCTATACTCAGATAGTATAGATCTTTTTCAACTAGAATCCAACGATAGTTCTAAAATTAAAATTTTTGAAACGAATAGGTTGTGACGCTGCGACCACTTCCGTTGCGACTTAATTGTGCCACCCTGGAAATAAACACCAGTGCTAGATGTCTATTTGATACTGTTTATTTATCTCCTATTCACGTATTGCTCAAACGTTATAATGTGCTCTAAAAAACATAACCCTCATAGCGCTATCGAGTAAAAACTTAAATTAGCAAAAATTACAATAAGATGGTGATGGTACCTGCCGAATTATTTCTTTCATTAGGAATATCTGCATCTGCAGCTTAATACTTCCGTAGTTTTGAGCAGCAGAAAATGCAAACAGAGCACAAACTTTGCGGCAATGATAAAAATTATAATAATTTTGTGCTAGTTAGTTGGTTATTTCTTACTTCTTCATACACTAGGTTAGTCTGTCTAAAAAAAAGAAAACTTTCCAACGAATTGAGAACCTCATTCCTTTTTTGAAGTCGGTTAAAAAGAAGTAGCGAGGCTAATCTCATACCCCCGTATTAAGAAACGTTTGTTTAGCCCATTTTAACTAAAATATGTTTTGGCTCTTTTTCTCCTACCTGACACTTCACGTGAAAGAAAGAGACGCAACACATTTAAGCTAACATGGGCTTAACAACGGGGGATAGTGTTTAACATTAATATGTGTATTTACTTATTTTGTATGTGGTAGATATTTTTTTATATCTATGAAACCATACCGATATTTCTATCAAATCTGTGTACATACCAAAAAAAATGATCATAAAAGAACTCACTCTTGAGATTACATCTGCTGAAACTCAATTAAATTGCGCGAGCAAATCCCAGAATTACTAAGGTTTAGAACATATCTCACACTATCTAAAATCTCTTTAAAAGCGCAATGAAAACTATAATAAGTCTCTGGTACGTGCTAACTCTGGTAACACCCATTTTTCCCAAACTATCTCCTCAGCAGGTCCCCACGATCGCAACTTTAGCGTAATTCTGCAATGCTTGCTGAATGCAGATAGGATGTGGCATTTTTATTACACTTTTTACTTAAAAAATATATAGTTGCCTTCCTTTTTTTGCTTTGAAAATTTTAGTAAATAAATGCATTATCATTTGGAATCAGTTTTACTTTTGGCATGTATTTAATGCTACAACCAGTTGGCTATTCCTGTGTTTGGCAGTATATTAGACAAATAAGCAAAGTAGGCAAATAACGCAAAAGTTTTGGCAAATATACCGTCCACAGATGGTCAAATAGGCAAATATTCGTATACAAATAGCCAAGTAAGGTAGCACAACTCGGCGACAAATCCATTCGAATTGGGGATTTAAAAAAATTAAATCCGGTAACAGAAATAATGGGTTGGCAGCTACAGTGTAGATAGATTAAAAAAACAAGTAGCAGCTTAATAATCAGTTGTAAGTTTTTTTTTTTATTTACACTGGCATCGATTTTTCGTTTTGGGAACTGTCAATAGACAGTTACCAAAAAATAGATGCCAGTATTCTGTCTAAACTTTTATCTGTATTTTCTGTGGTTTAATTTGACATCCCACAGCAACGGGTACCACCCAATTTTCCCAAACTATCTCCCTAGCTGGTCGCTACGGTCGCAACTTTGACGTAATTCTACCCCTTTGGTCTTCAAGTAAACTGGGGTTTCGTAACTGATTTCCTTAAAATTTTACGTAAAAAAGTAAAGTTCCTTTTTAGTTTTGAATACTGTAGTTAATTATTCTTCTTTTCAAGAGGAGCTCGCTATATGACGTAAGGAAGCCCTTGTAATTCCAGCGCACCCTGGGTAACAATCTGTGTGGATAGACTATCTAAAGCACAGGACGAACGAGTACCGTAGATTTCTTCACCAGCAGACATATTTCTGAATACTTACGAGTATTATTTGGGTCTTTTAAAGCTAGAGTGTGTTGCATTAAATTAAATAGTAAGCTCTTTCTTAAACGTCTTGTTAAGTGCAGATGATGTCAATAATTAACATCATGTGGGTTTGTGATCAATTGCGAGACATTCAATACTGACTACTCGTATTGCTTGAGCACTTCATTTATTTTTTTATTAAAATATACTCAAAGCACTTACAATTTTCCAAGGCGTGCTAAAAGTAAGGGCACAATTCATTTGTTGTTGACAAATGAATTACACATGAATTGTCAAAGACATAGGCTCTCAAAGAAAATGTCTACTTTTGGCTAATGAGTAATCAAAGGGCGAAAGCTAGGTAAAAAACAGGTGCATTTCGGCTTAGTGCACTCCAAATTGCGAAGTATTTTAGGATGCATCCAGAGTTATTTAAAATGAAAAAAGACGTTTAGTACTAATATATTACCAATTAATTAATCAATACAATTATTAATCGCGAAATCATTAAACCACGATTCAAAGCCACAAAATCCCAAAATTAATTCATTAAGCAATCTAATTCAGCGAACTACTCTGAAAATTGATTAATTTATGATATTACGAGTACAACAGTTAAAGCTCCCTAGAGTTATAATAACTGGTAATTTCCTTAAACCGCCCATAACAACCGGAAGGTAAAATCGTGACCACGGAACGTTACAGCGATCACGTGTACTTAATTCTGATTATGTAACTTAATTCGGCAAATAAATTTTTAGTGGCAATTTTAGAACTAATCGAAGCGTAAAGGGTTATACGAAATTGTATTATTAGCTCAGTAACGTGGGAAGCATACTTTGTTTAATTGTTTTCAGTTTGGTTATGACATTGCAGGCATGCGTAAGGTCGTGAAGCTCCCTCATACTACCTGAATAACGGCGATGTGTGCATTCGTTTACCACATGGGATAGGGTCTGGCCGGGTACTTCGTCAACTGATCCATGCAGGACGAATGTCATATGCAATGATGATGATGACATTCCAGGCTTGAATCACCTGATGGTTTGATAACAAAGATGATAAATATCTTAATCTTGTTGCATCTTGGTATCTAATTGTAGGAAAAAAAATTGTGAAAAACGACATAGCTTAGGATGTAATCAGGTTAAAATGGGATTTTGTTAAAAAATATGCCTAATTTCCAATATACATAAATTGAGTCATGGAGGTTCAGCTATATCATAGATACATGAATGTATTGAAGCATTTTATTCAAAAACCATGACGTCACATCGTAGACCATAGTAGTTAGAATTGTAATATAGATAATCCTTTCATTTCTATATCTATTTTTTTTCTTTGTTACAGGTAATCCACTCAACTGTAATTGCCAACTATCCTGGGTCTACGTCCTTCGCAACGAAACCAAACATAGTACCCTAAGGAGCGCCCTCGAAAAAATATCATGTATCTCGGACACCTCTAATGACAGGTACTCAAGTCAAGAAGATCTCGAGACAGATAATCAAAACGTACTGTCAGACGATAACTACGACTATTACGACAAAAATGACGAATACAATAATAGTAAAATTAAAATAAATAAAGCTAAGAAATTAATTGACATACCGCTGGAAACTCTGCCGTGTCCGAAAGAAATTATGCAGTCCATTGAAGAAACTTACGGACATCCTGTCCAAAACGAAATTAGGCTAAAAGCATTCTCCTCGGTTGGTAGGATTGCTCCCAGTTTAATCGTAATTTTAATGTTGGCAGTACTTTAAGTTGTTCTAAAAACAAAGTTATTTGTGATATTAGATTTTAAAAAGTAATTCTAGTCTATGACTGTTTCTGTCATCGAAATTGATCGAAAGTTACTTTTTTTTAAGGTGTTTAGTGCAGTATTCAACTGTTGTTGAAATTAAATTAATGATTTGAATATAAAAAAAAATGTTAGACGTTTCTACTAGATTATAAATGGTTGCGTACTGTACTAAGGTATAGAAACTTAAATGTTAATAAAATAATTGTTGTTTAATGCATTTTGCAAATTTATTCAGCATTTACAAATTTAAGTAGATTTAAGTTGTATTTCAAGCGCGTTTAGGGGAATATTAAAGACCTAAAATTCTAAAAAAAACTTTCTGTGTAAGGTGTCTGTGTAATGAAAAAATCTATATAATTTAGCATCATTCTGTTTAGATTTCGTAAGAATAAAAATATTAAGATTACAGTTCATTTATTCCTTCAAAAATTTGTCAATAATCAAAATAATAATAAAAGGTACCCTAAAATCAAAATACTCCAAAATAACTATTTAATTAAATAAAATGAATATTATATATTATTTATTAACCAGACATATATGATGAGTCATCGTTACTCAAATAAAAAAAATCATTCATATACTTACATAATGACATAGTTAATATTGTTTTTTGTTAATTTTATCTTGGTATTCACAATTAAGATTTTTAAAATTTATTTACAATTTACGAGTTTAATATCAGCTGTTTAGTAAACAGCTTAATATCGACTCTATTGAAACTAACACTTGAATTATTAAATGAATTTAATATTAATTCACAACACTCTAATCTTGAATTTTCTTTTGTAAAATTAATTTGTAAGATTATGTTTAAGTACATAATTGTAAAGTTTACATCATAGTTTACTTCAGGAAACGATTATCCGCATACAAATTAATCAATTGAGTACATAATATATTTCCCTGATCACGCTTGCATTACATAAATCTGTTTTGTAAATAATAAACTAAAATAAGTATTCGATTAATATTATACGCTGGAACTTACAATGCTTTTGTGAATAAGTATCGTAAAATCAGAGCGGAAAATTCTGCAAATCTCTAAGAAAATGTTCCAGAATTTTCCGTCCATGAACCCAGTAATGATTACTTGACATTCAGAGCAGGCACTACACTCTGTATAATTTCAGTCACAATTTGTTCGTCGCAGCAAATAACCAGATTCGTACTTTATATTTCGTAGTTGGAATCAGTTTAATATTGTGAGAACAGTGGGGGGAATATTTATGGGCTTTTGTTACAAGTAGGTTTAAAACCATAGATTAAAAAAAAAATTGCCCACGCGCGATTCGAAATTCTTTGTTTAAAACACACACGACAATGTCAAATAGTGAACAGCGCACACTTACATCATCTATGTGTTTGTGTGTAGATATAAGATAATGCAGACGTTATTACTTCAATCTTGGGTACACACACACGGCACACTTTTTTTAAATAATGAATCGGCATTGTTTTGTGTACGGTGGGCCACATAGAAAAATGTGCTATCGTAGGTACAAGTGTAAGTGTAAGGTTGTATAATTTCATTGGCCACTGTACTTGGGATATTTTTGTTGCATAACCTATGTTTTTAATTTGTGAAGTTGATATGTAGAGCAAGTTAAATGGGAGGTCTGTAGAGAACAATTGTAGCAACTTAACATCCAAAGCCCAGGACGTTAATTAAATGAATGTGCTCTTCATATAGATATTATTTATATACCTTATTTAATGACGTAATACTACCTATATCTTTATGGGAGATGACGCTGGTATTCAAAACACATGTAAATCGAAAACCACCGGCTTCATGTTTTGTTATAAGTACTTACAACATAGGTCAGTCAAATAAATTGTAACGAAACGTTTGTTAAGCCTATTGTAGCTAAAGTGTGTTTCATCTCGTTCTCTCACGTGAAATGTTGGTAAGAGAGAAAAAGACAAAACATATTTTAGTTAAAAATGCTTAACAAACTCTTTTTAATATGGGGGTTGTAATTTATTGCTTTGTTAGCTTCGAACCTGAAACATTGTGGTCTACATACTTATAAGTATATATATATACACTACAACATGAAGGCCGACAACTGCGATACAAAAGGTTCATTGTAGTTTTGTTATAGTAAAATAGCCCCCTAGAATGATAAAGGATAGTTTTCACCCCATGAGCATAATCTGAGTAAGGGACATTATAACATTTCTTAAGGAACAATAAAGTTTCTTTATGTATTGTAAGAAAAGCGGCTATATTTCTACGTCAGGCCTTTTCACTGACAAGTTATGTTATCACATAACAAATGAGCATAACAATGTATTGATGTGACCTTTGCGAACAGAAACGGGTACCAAAACCTTAGTATAAAATAAGGACGATACAGAAAATATGAGGCTGAAGCAGGCTGAAGCACGGAGAATATAATTTCTCTGTGGGCTGAAGTCGTGTCGTAAAGAGTTGTAAAACGGACAGCTCAAGCAAGATAGAGACATGGAAATCACTCAACCGATGATAACAATGTTTTTCAACTATAGAAAGAGATAGAAAACCCCTTATTTCGACTTCGTATTTTTCAATGCATTGTTTTATCGCGAAGTACCATTTGGCTTTATTTATTTTTTTACTACATAACTACTAATATTGGATTATGTATTCAATTATGACCTTTTGACTACTTACTAAAACTATTAACCGAATAATTTGTTATATCTTGATGATAAAGTTTCTAGTTAAACTGTATAAGAAATACTTACTAATTATTTATTAAAGTCCAATGCAAGCCATAAAATAGATCATTCTCAAAAATAAGTTTTTTTTAAATATAACTATTTTATAAACAATGATGAATTTTTTGTCTAGCAGCAGTGTGCAATGGCTTAAACATAAAAAAACAGAAAAAATACGTATTGGTTTTTTGAAATATTTTTGATGAAAATTATATTTTTCTGTATTCCTATCGTTAATTTTGATTGATATAAGTAGTAATAAAGGTATTAACTAGTGTCGTTTAGATTCGCATGCATTGTACTCGTATCAGGGATTGGAATCGTATCTGTAGCCTCCATATTTTTTCCACACATGGGGCACATGTTTTGACCAGTGCGGTAAAATGTGAAAAACTACCAGATATTTGTCATTTAAGGTTTCTGCGTGGAACGTTGCGGTGTGGGTCTGATGGATTGCCCATGGCAATTTTTCTATTGGACCCTTATTTATTTTTATAAAACAATCTAAATATTCTTATGAAGAGAAACGAAGACAAAAATATGAGTATATCAAAACTTAAAAAAAATCTAAATACCATTTATACACAAAAGCAAAAAGGTCACCGAGTCACTTACTGTTGTAAACAGGAAATTTAAAACCTTTTAAATATTAGGCAGAAGTTTGGAAAAAACTTAAGTAGCTTTTAGGCAAAAAAATGATTATTTTATTATTGAAAAAATATTAAGCTCAAAGAAATCAAAAAAATAGGAAATCGCGCTAGGCAACTTTTTTTAAATCTATTACCTGAAATAATGAATTTGGGTACCCTTGGAAGTTTATTATTGACAGTATAGTCTTTTTTTCCAAAGAAAACAAACTCAGACACATCGGTATGCAGGGTTAATTGATCTAGTACTTCGAGGACTACAAATAAACGGTAATAAGTAGGAGCAGTGCTTAATTTACAACTAAATTGAGAACCTTCTTTTTTGGAAGTTGGTTTAAAAACTAAAGATAGATGTAGTCAAAGTGAGCGAAATGTCCTTTTTACTCATCAGTAAAAGTAGGACTCAAAGGCTGATAAAAACATAAATCAAATTTATTTGCATTAAAAGCGAAAACAACATGGAAAATGTTATTTGTATTAAACTTACTTTCAACCAGAATAAGGCATGCAAAATTATAAAATAAATAAATATATAGGGACAAATCACACAGATTTAGTTAGCCCCAAAGTAAGTTCGAGACTTGTGTTATGGGATACTAACTCAACGATATTATATTTTATAACAAATACATATATGGATAAACATCCAAGACCCAGGCCAGTCAGAAAAAGATCATTTTTTATCTTGACCTGACCGGGGATTGAACCCGGGACCTCCTGAGTAACGGTCGAGCATGTTAAACATTACGTCACGGAGGTCGTCAATTATAAATTTCAAGTTTTAGTATTTTTACATATATTTCTTGATGATTTGCAAAACCAAGCTATAGTTAAGTAAGTATTACATACTAATTTCTTACTTCCAGATGGCAACAAAAATCGAGGGCTAGATGAAAATGACCAACTTAATATCACTTCTATTGTGCCCTAATTAATTGGAAGACGAATGAAGTCTTAATGAACTGAATTTTGAAATTATTCCTTCTCTAATTAATAAGATTAATGAGCTGATCAAAATTCAAAGAATAATTATGTTGCCTTAGAAGACTTTGTTTTGGCAAAGATTTATTTTCTAACTTATAAGAAATTAAAATTATACGGCAATGTTTTTCACCCAAATTGAATAAATTTCGACGTTTAATACAACAAAAGGAAAATGACAACTCTACGTAAAATTCGCTTAATTACAAAAGACGGATTTTTTGATAACTTGTGTTTTCAGGAAATAATGATTTTTAAATGACGGTGGCGCTAGTGTTCACCAAGGTATCGTCTTAATAGTCTCAATATGGGGAAGATTCATTGGTACACTAAAAATCGGCGCGTGTCTCTATATGGCGGACATGGCGGTTGAATATCTTTACTAGCATAGTATTATGTAATCTGTGGTTCATATTTATTAAGCTGTTTCCCACGATTTTAGTCACATGGCATGGCATGGCACATTATTGCACGTTATTATATAACTTGCTAGCTGTTGCCCGCGGCTCCGCCAAAAGAAGCCTTTGTTTGACCTCTGGTCTTTAGCTTTATCAATACCAAATTTCATCAATATCGGTCCAGTGGTTTAACCGTGAAAGCGTAACATACACCAGATAGATAGACAGACAGATTTTCGCATTTATTAGTATAAAAGTATGGATTTGAATGTCGGTCAGCGTCAGCCGTGTATCTCTTGACAAGTACATTATAAGTAGGCAAGTTCATAAAAATGAATCTTTCATAAAGTGTTGTTTATTGCAATAAAAGTTTATTTATTCATTCATTCACTGATTAGTACTTTGGCTGTGAAATTTGGGCTGAGCCTGTGTAATAAGCATTAATCACTGAAACTTTATTGTTCACTTATTTGCCGCTAGATGGCGCTGAGTCGAGTTGGAGTACGCTATGGTTTGTCGGCAATCAATAGTCTTAATAAAAATTATATCTTGGTAGCACAAGTCGCCTTTTACGAACATAATCCACCATGATTATGCTATTTTTTTTGTAACCGTGGTCTAGGTAATATCACCTATCGGGCACGGGTATCAATAAATTTGCGTTACGTAAACAAGAGTAAAGTTCTATATGTCGTGGTAATGGTAACTATTATAATCTAATAATTCTTTCTTTCATTTATTTATTTTCATAACATTTATTTAATTAATAATAAATCCTTTATCATTAATTTTATTTATTGATTAAAGATTTCCATTCTATTTACTTTGTAATATTAATTTGATGAGATCTACATGAAATATTAAACAAAAAAAAAAAAACAGAAAAAAAAATTACACTGTTTGTTACTCGCCCATCCCAGTCAGGACTATATGAAAAATGATATTTTTCTGATGGTTAAATATTATATTTTTTTGTTATAAAAAAATGTATCGTTGAGTTAGTATCCCGTAACACAAGTCTCGAACTTACTTTTGGGGCTAATTAAATCCATGTGATTTATTTATTATCTAATAGTATAAAGTTTTTCGCTATCGACTATTTTTCATACAATCTATTTATTGATCTATCTATTTATTATTATATATTTATTTATTTATTGATAGCCTATTGATCTGAACCAATACTCTGAAGTGATGCTAGTGAGTAATGGGTTTAAGAAAAAAAAATACAAAAAGATCTTGGCATTTGATTAAAAAAAAATGTAGGAATAAAGTTCCGAGCAAGCAAAGTGAGTACATTTTCCGCCTCTACAACTTTTCTTTTACAAAATGATAGAAAATTAGTGAAGAAACTGTCACATTACGGTGCATTTTTGCATTCAGTTTCCAATTCAGCTAAAAGCCTTCTGCTATCAACGAGGGAATGGCTATTAAAATTGTTATAAATCTATTATTATAATGGGTGTTCGCAAGACTTTCTTTTTTAAAGTGAATCTTTATTTTTCATATCTCTCTTTATCTAATATAATATACCTTATTAAATTATAGGTCCCTATAGTTACAAATTGCAATATTGCTTAAAACGGCCACTTTTATCAGTTATGCAATTTGTAACTTTATGGAACTATAATTTAATAATTTAATATGATTAAAATTAACTTTAGATCCATTACCTTAATTACGTAACACGGATTTTTGATAACTTGTGTTTTCTGTTAATAATATTTTTTTTTATGACGGTGGCGCTAGTGTTCACCGAGGTATCGACTTAAGTATGTATAAAAGTCTGCCTCATTCTGCGCGGGGTGAGGAAACACACACAATAAGTGAGTACATTTTCCGTGTTTTGAGTGATAATTCACTAATGCATTATTTGATCACTCTACGCACACACTTGACAATATTATAAATTAACCAACACAAGCAAAAACACGCATACAAGTAGTATGACCGGTTATATACATTTGGCAGACGGGGTCGCCTGTCAGTGGCTACTCCGGTTGGTTTTATGCTCTAAACTATATCTAGCGACATTTCTAGTGGTTTTTTTTTTTTCATTTCCTTTTTTAAATTGTTCTGGGTCTTGGGTGTATGAAATAAACCTAGCAACTTTGAGTTGGTATTCCTTTATCACAATCACATGAAGTTTAAAATGAAATTTATTTTGGGGCCAACTAAATCTGTGGAATTTGTTCGTTTGTATTTATTAAATAGAGTATAAAAAATACTTAACGTATCCTGATAAACAAACGGATTGACATCGTAAGCTTGGTACCAATAATTAATTTCAGCCACACTCAGAGAATTTCAAATCTATACGAGGAATTGCTCTAAGAAATCATTAAACAAAGAATTTGGGATCGCGGTTTCATTTTTTTAATTTACGAGTATGTCATTAAACGACTGAGTGGGTGAGTGTTCTAGAGTTTCTGGGTTTAAAATGCATCTTTTTATAACCTATGAAGAAAAGTATGTTTCTGTAAATAACTTATAGATAATACTTAAATATGTTTGAACAACGGTTTATAATGTAAAATATGTTTATGTTGCTTTGAAAATGTTCTTAAATTAGTTTGTAAGCGTATCAGTATGTTAGAAATACTCTTTAATTACTTTCTTACTTACTGTACAAAATGTATGTATAAGTATACACAGATCTCATGTATATTGTATAATTATTACAGATATTATTAGGTTGTGTATAGTCTTCAATCTGTTGTAATAAATATCTATTTCTACCCGTAATTCTTGCGTTTTATTTCATATGTTTCTTTGTAAAATAATTGATTTAACTATATGCTTAAATAGTTATTGTTTTTTAAAATTATCTTGGATCTTAAATGTAGTATGTTGCGTATAAGTTTCAAACGTCTTTTTATACTAGCTAAAAAAAACATCTGCATGATTCTTATTGAAATTATTTAAAGAAATTTAAAAATCTTATTGATACTATTTAAAAATTATCAAAAAATATATTCAAGATAGTTTTTGACCAACATGAATATATAACTATAATATTGATGCGTTTACAAACATAATCTTCTTAAGAAGTAAAGTCAATGCTCTACAAGCTACAAGATGACATAGTTTTTCGGCCCTTTTGAAATACGTAGAAGGCCAAGATATCCCCACAAGTGGCGACCAATACATGGTCTGCGTGCGCTTGTGGTCGCTTGACACCACAGATTATAGAATGCTATACTATAAAATAAATAAATAAATAAAAAAGCCTTTATTCTACCAAAAAAAGAAATTAACATATTTTTTTACCAATTACTAGTTTTCTTTTTTTAGATTTTGGAAGTCGCCTCTGCGGCGTAGGCCTCCCCCAATTCCTTCCATATTTGTCTATTTCTTGCCTGTGTCATCCATCCTGCACCACAATTTTTTCTTGAATACATCGCTCCATCGTGTCCTTGGCCTTACTAGCACAAATATTCAACCGTCATACAAAAAAGCGCGCCTATTTTGTATTGTATCAATGTAGTCTCCCCACACTGAAACTTACTAACGCCATCTATCGATCACTTAGAAAACTGAGATTCTAACTCCGATAACTTAATAAATAAAGCACTAAATCAGTTGGTGATAGGATGACGGTACTCGAAAAAAATCATTATTAATATATACAATATTATTAATTCACACTCTTTTTCGCCAAAAACAAGCGGATCTTAACTAAATAAATAATAATACCTTTGTACTTAATGTGTTTTATATTGTATCCTATATTTGTATTTTTGTGTACATAAAGAAATAAATAAATACGATTTTTTTAAATTCTTGTAGCGCCAACTATTGGCAATAAAAGGAACTAAATCTTTTTTTTAGGCAATGGGACCACATGCTTGACACGCACCATCGCATCATGTGAAGACGCATGCCACAGCAGGCTTTTGAGCCCCTTAATATCACACTATCGATTGATTTATTGATAACATGATAACTATGACTTTGTAATTTTATACCACCTTTTTTACACTTTGTTCCTATCCAAGGTTGGCTGGAATAAATTGCATTAGCGATAAGTCCGCCTTTGTACACATTGTTTGTATTTGTATCAACATATATAATTTGTATGTTAATGGTACAATAAAGGGTATATCCATCTTACCATCATTATTATCAATACATATAATAAGACACTAAAATGCGAGTGTCTGTACATTTAATATTTTTCAAAAAAACTGATTGAGTGCGATTAAAAAAGAGTAACAGAAACCAAAAAGACAGTTTTTGGAATTTTTGTCTGTCTGTATGTATGTATGTATGTCTGTCTGGTACGTTATAACTTCGAAAATACTCAACGGATTTAAACGCGGTTTTCACAGTTGGATTACATATAATTAGGAGCGTTGTCAAAACTTTGTTTCGTCAAAATCGGTTAAGGGAAAAATAAGTTATGGTCGATTGAAAATTTACTTCAAACACTCCTTCAAAACTGTTAATGCGTTTACTTACGTTTAATTTAATTTAGATAAGGCTAGGATTTATACTTTATATTATCCATATCAATAAAGACGAAAACACGCACTGCACCTATTAATTTTAATAAAATAACACATTAAATTTAGTAACATAAAATCTCAATAGATGGCGCTGACTAACTTTACAACTCGCTATGGTTACGTTTTCGCATTATGGTATAGCAGATTGAAATTAACTTAATTTTGTGGTTCTTTTGGTGCTATTGATTGGTTTGGTAAATGGACGGTTTGGTTCGCTATTGTTAGTTGTCTTGCTTGAATTGAAAATTGAATTTGTTGGTTGATGGAACATACGATCGTGTCGTATGTAAGGTGGACACAAATCAACTGCAAATATTTTAAGGGCAGATACAGTCTGTATCTGCAAATGATGAACGAGATGAATTGATGTGTTTGTGATTTTGTGATGCACCCTCTTCAATGCCCATGTTTTTCCTTCATTATACAGGTTGACTGGAAGAGATCCCTAATAAAGATATGTCCACCTTTTGTTGTGTTAGTTCTATGTTCTATCAATGTTCTTTCTATACAATAAAGTTTTTACATACTTTATAGGATTGGATTATCCTACTTCCTACTACCCTATCTACTAATGTTATAAATGCGAAAGTGAGTTTGTTTGTTTGTTACGCTTTCACGACCTATGTTAAGAACAATAAAATTTGAGTATAATTGATTGAATTAAAGCAATGAATTATTTATAATGAATTTATTTGTGCGAGAGCACCACACACACATTGAATAGCAGCGGAAGAATGGAGAGTGTTGCCACTTACATAAAATTATGTTGTTATAAACTGTGTTGCCAACACTCTATATACTGCACCAATCTTCTTGAAATTTTAGTAACACATAAATAGAAGTATTGAGAAGGACATAGGGTACCTTTCATTCCGGGAAAAAGCACTCTTCCCGTGGGAAGTTCACGCGGGCGAAGCCGCGGGCGAAAGCTAAAACATACATAAAGCGAAACATACTTTGTCAAATTTTAGTATACCAAACAAACAAAATTTAGTAAGCCATTTACATGTTCGTTAGTTACGAACAGAATTATACCGCAAAGCAAATATACGTCACTGTCTAGGCTCTACGCGGCGCATACGGCGACATCACTAAACTTAAAAAAAGTAAAATGTCACTTTGACATTTGGCGCCGTTCGGGACGACACTTACTTTTCAACTTAAAAAACTTTTCTAGTGCACTGCACACCAATTTTGCTAATATACCATGTTATTTCTGTAAAAATATATAACTACAAACAAAACCAGAGTTTCAATTCATATTGAGGAGGATTGGATTCAACAAATTGGTGACCCCGACGTGATATCACCCTGGGACAACGGGAGCTATATTTCGAAGCGGACTCATCCTTCAGGAACTCGCCAGCACTCCAGCTGCAGCCACTATTCCGAGGGAAGTGCGCCAACAATCCTTCTAAATTCGTATCCTTTACATTTGCTTTAATTTGTGTGAATAAATTTGGTAACAAGTTGTGCATACAAAAGTAAAACAATTACCCACTACAAAAAAAAATAAAAATTGAAATTCATGGTTTTTTAACAAATTTACATATTTTACACTATCAAAACAAAGATTAGTGTTTGTTTGTTAACTACAAACATACACATTAACCCATTTCTATCAAGTTTAGATCAAAAGTAACAAAATTTGTGCAAAAATTGTTGTACTCAACTAAAGTGCTATCTTTTCCAATTTGATTGTGTTGTTTTTACTTCTTCATTACAACTGAATTTTAACTAGTTCTATAACTAAACTGCATCTTTGCAAGAAAGCGGAGTGTCTAAACTGTGTTCCTTTGTCGGTCAGCGGTGAAATTAATTGAGGTTACATATTTACATTTGTTTACTTGTTTATTACATTCAAATCAATAACATAAGGCTATTGCGTCGACAAAATGAGTACTTTAAAGGATCTTATAAAGCAGAGAGGTCATATAAGGTCTCGGTTGACTTTATTTGAAAAATATTTAACACCCCTATTGGAATGCCAAGAAACTAGTGCTGTAAAAATAAATGAACTTCGTTTGCGTTCCAATAAGATGCGTGATCTCTCTTGCAGCTTTGAAGAAATACAGTCGCAGATAGAAATGTTGGATGAAGATAATGAAAAACAAATAGAAGAACGCGAGTCTACAGAAAATTCCTTTTTTAATTTAATTGCACGAGCTCAATCATTACTGGAATTCTTTGAAGCCCAGCATAAAGCTGAATCTTCATCTAATCATAGTTCCAAGTGTAGCAATGTAAAATTGCCCTACATAAAAATAAGTTCTTTTAATGGAGACCCTCAGAACTGGCTGTCTTTTCGAGATACTTATATGTCATTAATACATGACAATGAAAACATAGATAATATACACAAATTCCATTACCTCAAGTCTTATTTGGAAGGGCCAGCTAGTTCTGTCATAGGTTCAGTTACCATGTCATCGGATAATTACACAATAGCATGGAATTTGCTCCGCGATCGTTATGATAATAAGCGAATATTAATTAATGAACATATAAAGTGTTTATTTTCTATTCAACCACTCAGCAAAGAATCTTATACTGGTATTCGTAGTTTAATAGATTCATTATCTAAAAATTTAAATGCGTTGAATGCATTAGGAGAACCGACGGATAAGTGGGATACACTTATTATATATATGGCATCGATGAAGTTGGACAGTGTGACTACTAGGAGTGGGAAGAATTTAGGAGTGACAAGGACTCTCCCTCTTTGGAAGAATTTTATTCTTTTCTTCGTCAACGTGCTACTTTATTAGAAACTATAAATGCTAGTAAGGTAGCACCTAATATAGTTGATAAGCGTCATAGTCTTCCTAATATAAAAAATACTAAGTCTTTTCATAGTACATCTATGGATTCATCGTCACCTGGTAAACAATGCCCAATGTGTAAACAGAGTCATTTGTTGTATGAGTGTTCCGTTTTTAAATCAATGCCAGTTACAGATAGAATTTCAAAACTTATTCCTTTAAAATTATGCAATAATTGTTTTCGGAGTGGCCATCAATCCTATCAATGTAGGCTAGGTGGTTGCCGAATTTGTCATAAGAAACACAATACACTTTTACATAAACAAACATCATTACCTACCACTCAATCAAATGAGATTATTACAAATAATACTGATACAACTAATACTATTTCGCCAACTACAAATGATCACTCCGTTAAACTTGGCACTGTTTCTTCTGTGTCCATGTCTGCTATTTCTACCAATCAAGTACTACTTACTACAGCTTTAGTTAAAATAAAATTTAATAATAAAATTCATGTATTGAGAGCTTTATTGGATTCTGCAAGCCAGTCATCATTTATCAGCTGCAGCGCTCAAAAGAAAATTGGATTACATGTAAAAAACAATTCTTATCATTGTATATCAGGCATAGGCAATGCAACATTAAATGTAACTACACATTGTGAATTATTAATACATTCTCTTCACAACAACTACAATATACTTGTAAAATGTTTTGTCTTACCTCAAATAACGGAAAACTTACCTCAAGCTGATTTACAATTACATAATTTGAATATCCCTAATTCTCTTCAACTTGCTGATCCAAATTTTTATAAATGTTCTGACATTGATCTTTTATTGGGTGCTGATATTTTCTGGGACCTGTTGGGACCGGGCAAAGTAACCTTGGGACCAAAGAGGCCCATCTTAAGAGAAACCCAGTTGGGATGGATTGTTGCCGGTCCTATTGCAACAGAATATTTTGAAAAACCAATTGGAAAATCATACTGTCATTTTACTAAAGAGATTAGTAGGCAACTAAGCAAGTTTTGGGAACTAGAGGAGGTTGATCCTAAACAAGAGAAAAATAACAATAATTTTTGTGAAACTTTATTCAAGTCCACAACCTATAGAGAGGATAATGGTAGGTTTTGTGTTTCTATTCCGTTAAAACAATCTGCAGATTGCTTAGGTGATTCTTATTCTATTGCTGAAAAAAGACTTTTACAGCTAGAAAGAAAATTAAACAACAATTTACAATTAAAGCAACAATATCACGATTTCATGCATGAATACGAGCGTCTAGGCCATATGAATGAAATTCCGCGTCCAACATTTGGCTGCTATCTTCCGCATCATGGCGTAGTAAGAGAAGCTAGCGAAACAACGAAACTTCGTGTTGTATTCGATGCGTCTTCTAAAACTACTACGGGTTTGTCATTTAATGACATTCAATATGTAGGACCTGTAGTACAAAATGATCTATTTTCAATTTTACTACGTTACAGACAACACAAATTTGTAGTATCGGCAGATGTCGAAAAAATGTACCGCCAAATTCTAGTAAATCCTAAGCAGCGACACTTGCAGCTTATCTTGTGGCGCGATGAGCCAATTGATCCTATTAAAATATTTCAGTTGAATACTGTCACTTATGGGACAGCTTCAGCACCGTTTCTAAGCACCAGATGTTTGTTACAATTATCAAAAGAATGCAACGATCCTAACTTAGCTCAGGTGCTTAGCGATGATTTTTATGTAGATGATTTTCTCTCTGGTGCGGATACTGAGAACGAATTACGCAGTATTATCAATGCTGTCACTTGTACGCTCGATTCAGCATGTCTCCCATTGCGAAAATGGCGTACAAATGTATCATGCATATTCGAAGATTTGGACACATATCGGCCCAAAGCATTCGATTGTTCGTCTCAATCCAGTGTCTTGGGGCTGAAATGGGATCCACTAAAGGATGTTTTACAATTCTCCGTGGCCTTAGAGTGTAATCAATCTATAACAAAACGAACTATACTTTCTAATTCGGCTAAACTATTTGACCCCTTAGGTTTATTAAGTGCGTGTACTATTATTCCAAAGATGATTTTGCAAAGGCTTTGGATGACAAAATTGGATTGGGACGATCCTATTGATGACGCCCTGAAACGCCAGTGGACAAATTTTGCAAATAATTTCAATTCTATATCAGATCTTTATGTACCTAGATGCGTTCTCATTCCGAATCCAGTTAGAATTGAATTACATTCATTTTCAGACGCGTCTCAATCAGCATACGCTGGGATAGTGTACCTTAGATCTATCGATGAATCTGGTCAGGTTTTAGTCCGTCTACTATGTGCGAAGACAAAGGTAGCGCCAGTAAAAGCCACAACTATTCCTCGACTTGAACTTTGCGGCGCGTTACTATCAGCACGTCTTAGTGATAAAGTTTTGAAGGCTCTTCGTTGTAAAATTGAAGCTACTGTACACTGGACAGATTCAACGGTAGTTTTGGGATGGTTGTCTTCCCATTCATGTGATCTGAAACCCTTTGTCTCAAATCGTGTAAGTGAGGTCCAGGAGCTGACAGCTTCTAGCGTTTGGAGACACGTTCCGGGTGACCAAAACCCAGCTGATCTTGCTTCACGAGGAGTGAACCCAAAAAATATTTCATTATCTAAATTATGGTGGGAGGGCCCATCATTTTTATTAGAAAATTCTACAAAATGGCCAAAAAATATGGGATCATCAGATTTTTCTGATTTACCTGAAACTAAAATTAATAAGTTAACTGATAATCAATTGCATTCAAAAAATCTTTTACAAAATGACAGAGAATCACACTCTAACATAACACTACAATGTAATAACATACAACAATATAATACTTACACAGAACATAATAAGGTCGTCGACTTTGACAGACATTCAAATTTTACAAAATTACACAAATCTTTAGCTTACGTCTTACGATTCATATTTAATTGTCAAAACAAACCTTCTAGATTAACTGGACCATTGAGTTCTGAAGAATTGAATTCCTCATTAATTATTTTAGTAAAACTACATCAGGAGGAATGTTTTTCAAAGGAGATTAAAATTTTAAATAATAAACAAAACTTACCTTCTAAATCTCGCTTATTATCACTTAGCCCATTCCTCAACAAGGATGGTAGTCTTTGTGTAGGAGGACGATTAGCTAACTCCAATGAGTCTTCCGAAAAGAAACATCCATTGCTACTAGATACTAATCATAATTTTACTAAATTATTGTTTGCAGATTACCATATAAAATTTCTTCACTGTGGGCCTCAACTTCTTTTGAGTACTATAAGACAAAGATTTTGGCCTTTAAGAGGTCGAATACTAGCAAGGAGCACAGTGAACAAATGTAAACTCTGTTTCCTAATGAAAGCAAAGTCTTTTAATCCTATAATGGGAAACTTGCCTTCTAGTAGAATCACTCCAAGTCATCCATTCCATATTAGCGGTGTTGACTTCGCCGGCCCCTTTTATATCACAGATCGCAAGGGTCGCGGTTGCAAGATTTCCAAATGCTATTTGTGTTTATTTATCTGTTTCAGTACTAAAGCTTTACATCTTGAAGTAGCTAGTGATCTTACAACTGATACATTTATATTGTGTTTGCGACGTTTCTTATCTCGCAGAGGTAAACCTCTCGAGCTGTATTGCGACAACGGTACGAATTTTGTCGGCGCAAACAACGAAATTACAAAGTTTTTAAAGTCAAATAAAAATAACATTACCGAATTTGCAGCGGATGAAGGAATTCGCTTTAGATTCTCCCCAGCATACTCCCCGCATTTTGGCGGATTATGGGAAGCGGGAGTGAAATCGGCGAAGTACCATATCAATCGAATCCTAGGCGATAAGCATTTAACTTTCGAAGAGTTGTCAACTTTGTTCACACAAATCGAAGCCATCCTCAATTCCAGGCCTTTGACTCCCCTCTCTTCAGACCCTACTGACCTTGATCCCTTGACTCCGGCGCACTTCCTGATCGGCAAGCCCCTTACGTCTCTGCCCAATGAGAATCTTTTGGATATTAAAATCAATAGAATGGATCGCTATAGACTACTTGAAAGGATGCGCCAAGACTTTTGGGCTCGCTGGAGCAACGAGTACTTGTGCGAACTGCAACAAAAAACCAAATGGCGAATAAAGTCAATGGGACTTCAGGAAGGCGACTTAGTGGTGATCAAGGACCCTAACACACCTCCCATGAAGTGGCGAATGGGCCGCGTTAATCAACTTTATCCTGGATCGGACGGTACCGCAAGAGTTGCAGACGTCTACACTACGAAAGGCATTATCCGAAGAGCTGTGCACAATCTATGTTTCCTGGACACATCTGCATCTGTAACTGCTCGAAACCCTGATGCTTTCGAGGGCGGGGAAGATGTCTAGGCTCTACGCGGCGCATACGGCGACATCACTAAACTTAAAAAAAGTAAAATGTCACTTTGACATTTGGCGCCGTTCGGGACGACACTTACTTTTCAACTTAAAAAACTTTTCTAGTGCACTGCACACCAATTTTGCTAATATACCATGTTATTTCTGTAAAAATATATAACTACAAACAAAACCAGAGTTTTAATTCATATTGAGGAGGATTGGATTCAACAGTCACTATATAATTTTTGCTTTTTTTTACCGACGTCGCACGTCAGTGCCGTTCAATAACATCATAAATTGACTTCTATTTGCACTTTCAGAAGTAAAATCTTTAAAAGCCTTATTTGTGTATTGTAATTGCATGTATTAAATGATCAGTGATAATGTATTTTTTTACTGCCGGAATGATATTTTTCTTTGTTTGCGACCTCCATTATTATTTACAGCTTTTCTGATTAGTTTGGTAAGTGGTATGCACAAAAGTTTTCAACCTACCGCTTAGATCATATAGCCCTACTATTTAGATCATGAGATTATATGATCTAAGTCCTACTGTTGTAATTCTACGTTAATGTTATTTAAAATGTTGAGAAGATTGATAGCCCTGCGTGTGCGCGTGTTTGTAACGATAGGGCGCATCAAGCGACGGCGAGTACGCGGCTAGCTTGGATTGGTCGCCATTAGTGACATTTCAACCTTGAGCTCCTCCGTGCTTCGGAACGCACGTTAAGCCGTTAGTCCCGGCGATTATTGATAGATGGCAGTCGTTAGGCTATGTCAGATGCATTTAGGCAGCCTGAAAAATCTGACAGAGTTGGCGACTAACACACCCGGATCATGTTCCAATTGGTTTGGTTACCCTGTAAATATGGTTACGGAGGTCAGACGGCAGTCGCTCCATTGGAATAACCAGTACCACCAAATTAGGACCATGATTAAAAGCGCACCCTTGGCTCTAAAGCGTAAGCTGAAGATGCAATCAGGAAGAAACACGCTAAGACGGATAATTATTTAAAAAAGTTAACATAGAGTCGTCATCATTCGTCACTTCGTCGCCTTCAACATTACTTCACTATAATATCGTCACATAGTGTCCACATACGTTCTGCCACCCAAGAAATGCGTACTGTCAACAGTACATCAAGCTCCACAAATTCATTCCAATTTCGCTCTTATAACAACCACATTAAACTCTACCAGGTTATATTAACATCACGCAGTCTGTACTCTCAACGAACCGAAGTGCAAGCAGCTTTGTATGGAAATGTGATAATAACACGTTTCTGTTATGAATGCTGTTGATATTACGTCTCATGTTGGTTAAGTGTAAATATAATATAGTTTGATAACACGTACGTACAGACCTCAGAGGATCCTTGATAAAATGAAAACATTAATGTTTGCCGCCATAAAGATACGGCCGTGACGCTATCAACAGCTACGACCACCGCACACGAAACGCAAAACCGTGAACAAATACTAGTTATAATGAAACATCAAATAATATAAAGACTGCTTTGAATCTATAGACAAATAGCGGACACCTGCAGGTCTATGACGTCAGATGTTTCTGTGATCTGAATTGATCTGAGAATGTGATGAAAAGTTGTTCAGTATAGTGGTCTATATTACAGACCACTATACTGAACAACTTTTCCAAATAAACTTAAATCGAAATACGAAATTTTATTTTTCACTCTCCATACTAAACTAGATCAGCTGATTATATAAAGAATTTTAATTATTTTAAACTAGCTGTTCCCCGCGGCTTCGCCCCGCTTGGGACTCGGTTATATCGCGCCCAAAAGTAGATTTGTTTGACCTCAGGTCGTTAACTACATCTCTAACAAATTTCATCACAATCGGTCCAGCAGTTTAGCCGTGAAGAGGTGACAGACAGACAGACAGACAGACTTTCGCATTTATAATATTAGTATGGATAATGTCTAGGAGGAAACGATCTAATCTGTCGCATCATTCCAGAATAGCTAAAAGTCTGCTTTTAGCTATTCTGGATTAGCTAGATCTCAAGAATCGAATGCGGATAGACAGATGCGACTCGATGAAGATAGGCAACGCCATGCTTTGTCTCGGTCTTTAGAAACTTCTTCTGACAGAGAGTCTCGATTGTCCGCTGATCGCGAGCGTCATGCGTCATGTCGGGCTCGGAAACGTTTACCGAAACTCAAGGTTTTGGCGGAAATTATCGGGGATGAAGTGATTTACACGTCATATAACAGTGTTGTGCATCAGGATGATGCTACCACCTACCCTATCGATTTTTGAGTTCATTGGCTGCAAGTGGTCTTCCTGCTCATAACATTACCTTTAAAGTTGGCGTTCCCATTATGCTCCTAAGAAATCTTTCTCCGCCTAAACTATGTAACGGGACCCGACTTAAAGTAACGGTTTTGCAGCGCAACTTAATACAGGCCGAAATTCTCACGGGGTGTGGTTCAGGCGAAACGGTGTACATACATCGAATACCACTCATCCCCAACAATTACCCCTTTCAATTTAAACGCACCCAGTTTCCAGTTGCTGTATGCTTTGCCATGACGATAAATAAGTCGCAGGGACAAACCCTAAAAGCAGCTGGCATCGACCTAAGAACAAGTCAACAAGATGTTTTTCGCATGGACAACTGTATGTGGCTTGCTCGCGGGTCAGTAGCGCCGAAAATCTATTTTTATTAGCCTCTGAGGGAAGAACTGCTAATGTTGTCTTCAAAGAGATTCTTTGAACTTAACTCTGAAACATGATATTTGTTTATATTGGAATAATGTCCTGGCTACTTCGATTGCGTCATTTAAATAATAAAGGATAAAATAAAAATAGAATAAAGGATAAGAACGCCTGCTCAGTAGTTACATAATAAAAATCAATACGAGTTCGTATTCTTACATACTTACATAAAAAAAAAAAATGAGCCCTAGAGATTTTATCCATTAAGGTGATGATACCTCGGTGAACACTAGCGCCATCGTCATTTAAAAATCCCTCTGCTGTGGTTCTGGATCTGAGGTTAATTTTAAACATATTACATTATTAAATTAAATTATAATTCCCTATAGTTACAAATTGCATTATTGCTTAAAACGGCCACTTTTAGCAGTTTTGCAATTTGTAACTATATGGAACTATAAATTAATAATTGAATATGATTAAAGTTAACTTCAGATCCAGAACCATAATTATAGCAGAGGGATTTTTGATTACTTGTCTTTTCAGTGAGTAATGATTTTTAAATGACGGTGGCGCTTGTGTTCACCGAGGTATCACCTTAATATTTATCGATAAAGAGGCATGGTAAAGAGGCAATGAAGAGCGACTTATAATTATTACGGACTAGTGTGTATAATTTTACTCAACTATTTTTAAGCCTTTAAGGAAAATTTGCATGATTTTGAGACCTCTAATTTCTGTTCCCTTCGTCAACGTTCCCTTTTATGGTAATTTCCATAATCTTGGGGAACTTTAGGCCTTTCCACGTCCTTTTGCTCTTTTATCTACCGAATATTAGGGACTTTCAAAGGATACTTCCACGAAGTTTACATATACATGTTGATTATTATAGCCTTCTAGTTTCTGTGTCACAGCCATATCAAAAGGAAATACACTATGTCCAATATATTTTTATTTGAGCCTATTGGTAATAAAAATATCACTCGTTTTTACGTTTCGTAGAGCAATTACTTATTTATTGATGTAAGATTATTGCCCTTGAGTGGGCATTGAAATAGATTCAATAGTCAGGAAGATATAAAAAAGATTTTAGGATGGTACTTCACTGCCTGTCGATTCTTTAAATTTCAAACAACAACTCGCTTCTCACGCCGCTATCACTTATACTTCGCATAAGGTTTAACATCTGCCCTTAGCTCCCCTCACACAGAAGAATTCAAATATGGGTACATTTAAATTAAGTTGTGATATTAAAACAAATATAAGGATCATTTCGCTTATCAAAATCGGTAACGCTGTATTTTACCTACGAGGGAACTATGTATGAACAATCTTTACATTACATAAGGTGGATTATGTGTTTGACCAGTATATGTATATTATGTATACTTACATATATATATATATGATAACTTGTATATAGAAAGGGATCGAGCGCAGGTAGCTGGCAGTGAGGGTCAATATGATAGCTAGTAGGTAGATTCAATAAAATGCTCTCATGAGGTAAAAATTACGCTTTTCAAGGCATATTGCACATCATTTTACACTGGTGGCCTGTGGGTAAATTCGAAGTTGTCCCAATACTGTAGCGCCTCTGGTAAGTTTGCTGAAGCCCACACGGAAGGCTTCCATTATTTGTTAAAAAGAAAGCCTCTTTTAAACAGCGCCTGAGGGTCAGCAGCAACAGTATTCTGAAAGAAAAACACAAAAACTACAAAAATATATATTTATTTGTATACACTGGAACTCGTTGATAGTTTCACACAACAAGAAATAAAGTTCAAAGGGAAAAATGCTGCGCGTATCCCACTTGGATATATTAAAAGTTTCTTTGAGACATGTCATTTGTAGGTGTAAGGAAATTCGAAATAATAAGGATATTTTCCTTTTTCCATATTTAGTGTTACAAATCCCGAATCGAGGCTTCCTTGACAATAATAGTATATACTTATATAAAAGCTATGTGGATTTTTATTTTTTACCAAGTAGGACATTGCAGGCTTGAATCACCTGATTGTCTGTAAATTTAAGATGATTCCGTGCTTAGGAATCATTTTAAATTTCACGTTAACCTTTGGTCCCGGCTGCCATCTGGTAGTCGTTATAGCAACCACGTCAGAGTCCGAGAGGCGATACCGAAGGATTGACCAGGGTGTGCATGGTCAATTGACCGTTTGTTACCTACACGAAATAATGAGGATGAATTTGTCATTTTTCTAAATCATTAAATTTTAGTATACGCTAGACACATATTGAATATGTGATGTAATGAATTTTTGATTGTAGATATTTTATGAAATAAACGTTAAATATTCAACTATTATCATATTAAACTCAATAGCTCATTTATCAACTAACAGTTATTTAAAGCACAGGATTCAATTAAAATTTGAAAGTATCGAATTAAATTCCATCTGGCCAGCTATATTATATTATGGCAGATAAGTTAGGATAATTAGCCTTTTTCTAAGCAAAAATTGCTAACATATGATACAAAATTAAATTAAGAATTTCACATTCGTAAATACTTTAAACAAACAGGTATAAGTTGTATGTGTTTATTGATGTTTATAGAGCTATATTTAATTGTTGTAGTTGTTCTTTAGTGTATACTAACTAGCTGTTGCCGGCAATACCACCTGTGTAATACGCCTATGTTTGACCTCTTATCTCAGTTTAGCCGTAAAAGCATAACAAATTAATTTATAAAATAAGCCTGGAAGTACCTATATCTATAGATGAATGGATATTTTAACTGCCCATTTTTATTATTTTTGAGTCGAAGTGACAGTGCTATAATTTTAATAGTAGTGGGTGACAAAAATAAATTGAACTACTAGTGTAGTCTAAGCAAAAAATTCCACTTTTTAAATTTTAAGCTTTTACTCAGATACAGCCAGATAGACAGCGGGTTAGTGATTAGGACCCAGTTTAGATAGAGATTTTACAAAATTCTAAATATGTGTTGCTAAGCGTAAAACTAAAGAAACGTTGAGCGTGCCTTACTTATTTATCCCTGCTTCCTTTTTATATCCCCATCGACGGCAGCTAAGCCCCTTAGGAAAATTTGTTAAATAAAATAGTAATATATCTTCGAAGATATGGCTTCAAAAACATGTAAATAAGGAATCCAGTGAAGTAAAACCTGCAAAAAATACTCCATAATATTCCTATGTCTATATTCCTTTAGCAAAAACTCGTAAAATTTCTGAAAAGATGACCGCACTGTCAAACTTGCCCTACCTTATACTCGGACCTTTACGCCTAAGCATAAAGAACCTAACAAAATCATTTTACGACCGACCCAAGAGCCTAATCTCTTGATGTTTTGATAAAAAATTTCCAACCAGATCGCGGTATACCCAAATTGCTGAGAATGATGCCAAATTGGAGAGCATCCAAAATCAGGATGCCAGTTCGCGTTCGTCTGGTATAGTAAATTGGAGGATTATACTTTATTTTCAAGTTTGGAACCTAATTCATTGGTTATGTGAATGTTTCAGTGTGAATTCCTTTGAATGATAGATAATTAATGCCAGAATTTTTTGTGTACATTTCATACACCATTATTATGCCACATATTTTTCGTTATAGAAAATAATGTAACATTATGAGTTTTTGCATTATTTTACGAGTTATAATATAAGGTGGACACAAATCAACTGCAAATGTTTTAAGGGCAGATACAGACCACTATACTGAACAACTTTTCCAAATAAACTTATATTGAAATACGAAATTTTATTTTTCACTCTCCATACTAAACTAGATCAGCTGATTCTCAATTTGTATGGGAGGTCAATAATTTTTTTGTTTGTATTTCGACGTAAGTTTATTTGGGAAAGTTGTTCAGTTTAGTGGTCTGAATCTGCCCTTAAAACATTTGCAGTTGATTTAAATTCACCTTATATACCTACCCATATATATTTAGTAGTAGCGGTTATCCGCGGCTCCGCCCGCATGGGACTCGATTATATCGTGCCTTAAAATATGGCTACTTTAAGGCGCGATACAACCAAGGAACTGGTGGCTTACCACCATCTCTTAAAACCATGCAAGATCCAGTGAGTAAGGGAGATGTCGCCTTACATCACGTAGCGCGCTATCCCGCTTACACACTGGATCTTGCATGGTTTTAAGAGAGTAACAGTAACCCCCCTGGTGTCAAACATAGGCATGATTGACCCCTGTTCCTTAACTAAATCCATACCAAATTCCATAAAAATCGATCCAGCCGTGAAAGCGTAACAGACAGACTTTCGGATTTATAATAATAATTCAACATAACACACAAAACACAAAATTACGCTCTTTATCTTTATTATTGTTCCTAAAACATAAACTCAAATTACCTTTGAAGTCACTGCAGCGAAACCTATTCAAAGTTAACATTTCCTATAATTTCCAATATATCTCCTCAATATTCTAGTAAGACAACAGGTAAGGCTTTACGGAGCAATGGTCCAGATAAAGCCTTGTAAGCAGGTAAGCCCACTAAGCTGCACTGACCCGAAGATTTATCATACCTGAATTAAATTTGCACTAATTATATTCCCTTAATTTTAACAAATAAAGGAGTTATTCCATACTGGTTCCAGAGAAAAAAAACATAGAATATACCAGCTGCTTCTCTTCCCGCGCAGGTTGTAAAAGTCGACTTAGGGAATCGGTAAATGGGTGAATCATGACATAGACTAACAACCCATCACTATTTGCCTGTTTCAACTGCCATCTTGCTAAACGTGGACTAATATCTTAATTTCTCCTATTTAGCACCACCATTATCATAAAAATAATACAAATTCAAACAATGTGTACAAAGGCAGACTTACTCGTATTACTTTATTTTATGAGATAAACTCGTATTTTATTTTTAATGCGATTCTAAATTCTAACTAGCCATTTATCATCATAATCCTGACAGGCACATTTTAATTAATATAGAATATACAAATGGAATGTAAATATTCCAAATACAAACAAATTGTTAATTGAAAATTGTTTTTCAAATTATATTTTGGCTAATTCAAATATCATAGAAATTATATAGAATATTCGTTGTTTCATTCAGTCCATATTTCTTGAATCTGTTGCACAAGTAACTATATCCTAAAAATGATTTTTCGAAACAAGGAATATACATTGATTTTTTTTTATTATTTATCTACCTATACGCGGGCGAAGCCGCGGGCAACAGCTAGTTCACAATAAATAACAAATATAAAATATTACTAAAATATAAATCTTAAAACTAAAAACAATAAAAATTTCTTCATAGATTACGCAATTTCAAGCGTTAAAAAGCCCTCCACATCGGTATCCGTAGTTGCCATGGGGTCCAAAAGGCTGGCAGCATTTTTTTTTATGTCTGATACCTCTAACTGAATCAGAGACTGTGTTTACTTATTTAATATTTTTTTGCTGTAATGTTATATTTATGTTAGTAAGTAGTGTTATTGATTGTATTTTATACTTGTTAAATTGCAATTTTTTCTTCTATTCTATTTATTATGTCCATCTGTAAATTTCTATTATGTCTATCCAAAATTTCTATTATATATATCTCTGAAATTCTTTAGTTTTTTATTCATTTATTACTCTTGTTTATTACATATTTTTGTATCAGATTTTTTAATTTTTACAATTTTTTCTATGTATATATCACGTATGTTTTGTTATTATTTATGCTTTGTGTTTTGCCCGTATTCTACTTCGTATTCATTTATTATTTGTGTACAATATCTGTTTTCGTTCCGTCATCCATTTCTGATTTAGTCTACTTAATTTCCTTTCCTGTCTGACACGTTTATTTCTTTTATTATTATACATTTATTTTTAATTTCAGTTTTCTTACCCCTATTTTTCCATGTTTTCTATCCTTTTTCTCAATGTTTCTTAATTCTCCTACATTTAGTTTTCTTTTCCTTTTCTGAATTTTATCTGTGTATTTTTTGTAGGCTGGCAGCATTGCAACGTTGAATGGCAATGCTAATATTTTCCCTAGGAAATTGCCAGCCCTAATTGAGTTTAATTTCAAACACCAAAATGTGCTAAAGCCAGCGAATACTAAAAAAGCATTAAAATCGCGATGTCATTCAATTGTTTCAGTAAAAAAATAACTATGGAATTTCTAACTAACGCGAGACGGTTTTTAACAAGTCACTTTCTTTGTCCCACCATACATAGTTTTGTCGAGGAAAAACTATAAATCTCATAGATTTACGATAGTTACATCGACCCCGTCCGGACACGTTCTTACTACAGCTTAAACTATTTCGAAATTTCGAAGCACTAAAATAGTTGTTGAATTGTTTCGAACTACACTTTTATTGACGATTAAATTCACACTGAGCGAGTACATTGTACAATAAAGATCAAAGATAACTGAAATTCAAAACATAAAATTGTTTATTTGATATACAACCAATTGGTCTGGTTTCTCTGTAAAAAGGATGGAGGTAAGACGGCAGTAGCTCCGTTATAAAAGTCAGTACCCTAAAAAGATTAGATTGCTAGATTTCAATGCCAACAATTTATATTACGTCAACTTATTAATTAACAAACCTCTCTTTACCAGTCGTAACTTCGATAGTGTAAGTCTGTAATCCTACTTTTGCTCCTGTTTTTTATCGTTCAAACCTGAGTTTAAGTCTTGGCGGGCTGCCAGACGGATCTGAGGCGGTAAACGTTAAATTCCGACTAGAATTGGTAGAAACAAAGTAAGATCTAGACTCATTCAATAGGCAATAAATATCTGAAGCAGCCTGACTCGTATTCGCTTCAAAGTCATATACAGAGAAATCATTGTAATGCAGTGCATAGTCTTTAAAATGTAACTGGCTAAAACTAAGGGAAGTGTTTTATCAAAACTTAAAAAGGCTATCTCTTTTTGTTTTTACTTTTAGGGACATTTAGAAGATAATAAGCTACCCATGAGCAATCTAAGTAGCACACTCTCATCTAATTCAATTTTATAATTTTTGCGATCAAAATTTATAGAAGGAATATCTAAGAGTAAGAAATCTACGCAAATTCACAGTGGTAAACTCCCATTTTTTTTTGGAATTAGAAAAGTCATATTTATTTTGATTACACTAACCTAATAAGTGATTTAAACAAAGAAAACATAGGAGCTAGAATACAGTAAATATATAGATTTCTAAAACCAATAGTAGCAACATTATCCAGCGTGAAAATAACGCGAATTATATGTAAAATTTGCAATAAAATTGTCAAAAAGCAGGTGAACTTATTAAGGCCATATAAAAATAAATTATCATCCATTAAATCAATTACAAACCATTTACTATATGAATTATTCATAATCCCAACGGTTCATTAGATCAACTGATTATTTTGTCAACAATTTACCACTTCAACAATTTTCATGATTTCTTATAATAACAAAAGAAAAATCGGTTACTTGTTTGACCTTAACTCTACTTACGACTACCCTTTTAATGTAATTTATACCTTAATCTCAAACAATAAAATACTTTTCACTGATTTTCTGAGTATCAAAATCCTGAGGTGTAAATCTTTCCATCCTTTCAGGATTAAAAAGATGAAACAATACAAAAAGAAGTGAGTTCCTCATAATGCTTTAAGTGGTCTGAAGAGAGTGCTTTTGCAAAGACGAGGTGCATTTCTTGTTAGTTTCAACTTAACACGTTTTGTTCCTCGGGCTTAAATTTACACTTGGGTTTCATTGCAAGTCCGTAATAAATTAGAGAATCAAATTTGTCAAATGAATTTCTATTTATGTTAGTTTATCAATTAGAGTAATAATTCATTCTACCTACAAATTAATAAAATAAAAATAACAATAGAGACCATTAACTTATAAGTACATTTACGCATCTGCAAAAAAATGCATAGAAATGATTTGGTATGTGAATAGATTGGTTCTTGATGCGATATCATTTTTCAACTAATTTCAAAAATGTAATAGATCTAAAATTTTAAATTTCGGCTTTTATTATGAGTTTTTACAGTGAAGATAGTCTTCTACCAGAATGCTGGCTTGTATCTCACACAATCGGCGAGTATTTTAGATACGCAGCCTTTTAAAGCCTTTTTCTTCGACTTAATTATTAATTAGTTTAGTTTATTTATTTTACCCCGAAAGGGGAAAAAAACGTGACGTAAGTACTTGTTTATTTTCAAAACTATAAAATTAATATTTCTTTCAAATATTTATAGTTTTAATAATAAATTAATCTGTATAAATAAATAAATCAAACAGAAACAGCATGCAAAAATAATCTAAATTATGCCTTTACCTATTTTACTAAGTAAAAATATTATTTATTTAGACAAGATTCAAAGAAGGTAAACTTTTAAAATCAATATTGACAGGCCAGCAAAATTGAAATTCTCATCAGCCAGTGACTAGGCATATTCAGAAAAAATATTTCATAATTGATTTTATCCCCGAATAGGCTCACTAAGCATTTTTAGATACTTACACTCGGTCGACTTAATTTAACATGTACTTAAGTAAGCATAATTGTTTGAAATCCGCCGGGCCGTGCGACTGACGTGCAAGATTGATAGGCTCTTAGTGAGGACTTAAAGCTACTGGCTGGATGGGATAAGAACATTTCTTTTATTTAATAAATATCAGTACATAGCATCTGATTTTCGCAATTCGAAATGCAAGACTCGCTATTTAGCAAATTATTCAAGAGATTCCTAACGATAAATTTGATTTTAGAACCGTTTTACACAGAGTTTTTACTAAAAATTTTGTCTCGTAGAGAGACTGCCCGCGATTCCAAATTCTTTGTTTAAAAAGGAAGTTAATATTAACTAGCACCCGAACCTACTAACTTAGGCCCATTGACAAGCCATTTTAGAGTATTTTCAAGACAAAAACCACATATTGTTCTATTACAACAGATTAGATTAACACTGTAGGTACTATTTCACATAGAAAGTAATCAGACCAGGACTGCTAATGTTTGTAATTAGATTAATCATTGTTTATTCTCGCTCCAAAATGAGGTACCGAAAATATACTCGTAAATATGGTTGAAGTTGAACAGGCGGATTGTTGTTACTCCCGTTATAGGCAATATATAAACAGGTTTCTCTTTACACTTTGGACTATTTATAAACAATTAAACATGGAACTGAAGTTGATCTGTGATTTATAAGACAGGCTCGAACCACCTTTCAAGGTTTTATCACAAATTTTTGATCGTCGAATTACAGAAAAGAAACAAATTTCTTTATCTTGCATGCCTTGGTTCTTTATTTGGTGTTGACCCTCCTAAAACGTCTACATAAGAAGAATCTGTCCTAGGTTGTCTGAGTGTTAAGCTGAAACTGTTAAGAATATTAGACAAACCAATTTCTACGTGAAAATGTTTACCTCTTTCTGCGCGCGGGGTGAGGTAACACACACACAATAATTATTAGATACATTAATGCATTATTCGATCACGACGCTACGCACACTATTTTGACAAAATTATCCAACACAAGCATAAAATACACGTAATCAAGTACAAGCAGTAAGACGTATTATACTTTTGGCAGAGGGGGTCGTCTATTAGTAGCCACTCCGGTTAGTTGAATGCTCTAAGGTTTCGTCCGTTCTTTATATCTGGCAACTAGCTACAGTGAAATTTACATTATACTTAAAATTTACTCTTCACTACATAGTATAAAACAAAGTCGCTTTTTCTGTCCCTATGTCCCTTTGTATGCATAAATCTTTAAATATAAAACTACGCAACGGATTTTGATGCGATTTCTTTTAATATATAGAGTGATTCAAGAGGGAGGTTTTTATGCCCATGCAAAGCCGGGGCGAGTCGCTAGTAAAGGAAATAAGGCAATGTTAAAAGTTGGTTTCTATATTAAATTTGGCAGTAAGCCAACGGCCAATATTCGACCCAATGTAGACTGGCACTTAACCACTATCGAGATTTTGCTAGTACGATAATGAGGGAGAAACTTAAAGAACAACTATTTTAAAAATTGGCTAAAGTCCAGTACGAAGTTAACATTAAAGATTCGTGGTAATAACCATCTGAAAGACATTTAAATTAACTGAATTTATTAACATAACTAAAACTATATTAATAATAGATTAGATACTGTGGCTAAATTGAAAAAGAGAGTTACAAGGAGTACCCTAAAACGGCGAGCGTGTGTGACTATGGAGGAAGCAAGAAAAGTCTGTAAAGATCGTAGTAAATGGAAATCGATAATCTATGTATGTCTATCCCTTTTGAAAACAGGCGTCACCACGCCCATATCCGAAAAATTGGATTAATGAAGAAAATAATATAATGTGAACAAGAAAAAAGGAGATTAGAAAAGGGAATTTCAATTTCTTAGACCGCGTGGTTAGACCGGGTTGTCCGATTGTCCGACGACGAAAACTTTTTATTTCCTGCAGGTTCGATTGGTTGGATGGTCGGACAACGATGATTTTTCAAAGTCTTGTGTTCCTACTAATAGGACTAATAACGATGACTTCAGCGAAGCCTCCTATAAGACGAAGTCTATACTACAACAATCCTAATATTGACAGCCAATGCACCAAAGTTACTGCTTTATCGTCGCGAATATCCGGTTCAATATTGAGACTAGACAGAATTAACTTCGTCCACTTGTTCCCAAACTAATTCACAGCTTTACACAGATAGTAAAGGAGGAGCTCAATAGCCTAGCGCGTGTTCGTAACGATAGTGCGCGGCAAGCGACGGCGACGGCGAGTGCGCGGCCATGTTTGGATTGGTCGCCATTAGTGGCATTTCTATCTTGAGCCCCTCCGTGCTTCGGAAGGCACGTTAAGCCGTTGATCCCAGTTATTATCGGAAGATGGCAGTCGTTAAGCTATGTTAGATGCCCTTAGGCAGCCTGAAAATCTGATAGTGTTGGTCACGGTCAATCGATACCTACACGAAATGATAATGACCAAGGAGGTTGTAGGGGTATTTCAAAGCTGCAGGTAAAAGCTACTTTATCAAAACTATCAGATTCAATAGTCTAACAAGTCAAGAGTACATCCGGAATAAATAGATTAATTATTACCTGGACGTATTGTACATTCATCTTCGTCTTCTTTTTTTCCAGCCTAATTTGTCCACTGCAGGACATAGCACATATCATTAAGCAATATTTAAATGGCATCTAAGGTATTCCATACACGGCATCTATCGATTTTTTTTTTGTTTTTGAAACTACTCACCGTAAAAAGAAGAGAGACATCTTCCAGTACATTCTATTTCTTTGTAGGGCACTAACTCGACGAATTTACTGAGCTTACCAAATTAATCTTCGTACAAATCAGGACAATGAGGACTGTTGGCAACATAATGCGAACACTTCCTTGCAAAGTTTTGTTTGAATTGTTTTAAATAGGCGGACATTATCTGCTGTCGCGATATATCAGATGGAGGATTGAAACAATTATTTTAAATATATATTTGGTACATTGACATCTTAACACTCACTCTCGACGTAGATAACAATTAACTGTTATTGTTATCTCGTTTACTGCCCACGAAAGTTAAACGATTCTGTCTCCCTCACCAAATCTATCTTCCCGAACTTTCTTTGTCGGCGACTGTGTTTGTAATATACCCCTAAGTATTAAAAAAATGAATCCCTATATATATTCCCTTGGTTGTGTCGTAATTTGAGAACCACTTTATCGATTTAAATTATATTTAACCAGCGACCCGCTCTGGCTTCGCATGGGCATAAGAACCTTCCTTTGAATCACTCTATCTAATAAAAATCCGCATCAAAATCCATTGCGTAGTTTCGAAGATTTAAGCATAGATAGATATACTCATTATTGTACCATTAACATACAAATTATACATGTTGATACAAATACAATAATATAATACACAGCATATATATTACTGACAGACAGCGGAAAACGCCTTTATATACTACTAGCTGTTCCCCGCGGCTTCGCCCCGCGTGGGACTCGGTTATATCGCGCCCAAAAGTAGGCTATGTTTGACCTCAGGTCGTTAACTACATCCCTACCAAATTTCATCACAATTGGTCCAGCAGTTTAGCCGTGAAGAGGTGACAGACAGACAGACAGACAGACAGACAGACAGGCAGACTTTCGCATTTATAATATTAGTATGGATATGGATGTTAAGATAAAGAAGTTTTCTAATGTTTTGATTTATATGGGTCAATTATTAGCCTGAATATTTATTTATTTATTTTAATGTCATATTCATGTCTAACGACACGACGCACTTAATATAATATGTAGTAAATTGAAAAGATTCCAAGAAAAATAATATGAAATTTCGACATGTTCCCATTTGAAAGGGAGTAACGAGTACATAACACAACGAAAAATGTAATAATATGTTCTGTGACACAAAAAAGGCAATCAACACCACGTTCTTTACAATTCCGCGAACTGATATCGATATTTCGTACAGATATCCAATTGTATCGAATGTTTACATCAACATAATGGTGTATTCATAAAGACTAAAAAAAAATTGACATCATAAAACTCTTCGATTTCACGCATTTTCGAATTTCAATGTTCGACAAAGCGTAAACAGACGCCCGGCGAGTGAAAAGTTATGACAAAAGAGAATTTCCTTCATCGGAAATCCTTTGTGGGCTAATTCATTGAGCTTCTCGTTTTGTAATGTTTTTTCCTCGAAGAAACTATTTTAATTGAACGCGAGTTTTTAAAACAAAGATGAGTGCCGGGAAAAAAGGCTGTATTAAAAATCTTTTGTTAAATTTACTACATTGTCTTTTTGAGTTTTCTTGCAAGTCATACTGTATAAATGCAATTCAATTACCTTACATTTATCGAAAATATACTCATTGACGATTACTTTTTCATCCCATACTTTGGTTAAAAAAGAAACTTTATGTCTACAATGATATACTAATAACTTAAGAAATTAAATATACAGATATATATATTATATATGACAATGGTGGCGATGTTTCATGTCAGAAAAATTAAATAAATTAAAACCTCTATTCGTCCTTAAGTCTCCTTTCTTGACATTCACGTGAAGAGGTAGTCTATTTTAAGACAGAAATGTTACGCAGAGACGACAAATCCTATCTATCTTTACAATATCTTATAAATTAATCAATTTGAGCATCGTAAGAAGGAAATCTTAATTCTTTTTGAAAAGAGGTTAATCCGAGTTACGTTTGTCCGCGAATAAAATAAATGCGTATTTTTTCCTTGCCTGATTTTCCTCAAATCTAAAAAAATAAGAGAAGCTTCATTCTTAATCGCCACTTAATCCAGGCTTAGTGATGTTGATTTTCTGTACAATTTATTTTATTTAGAAAAAAAAATCGTTTATCACTACATATTATAAAACAAAGTCGCTTTATGTCCCTATGTCCCTTTGTATGCTTAAATCTTTAAAACTACGCAACGGATTTGTAGCGGGTTTTTTTAATAGATAGACTGATTCTAGAGGACGATTTTTATGCCCATGCGAAGTCGGGGCGGGTTACTAGTTTTATTATAAGTGGTAAGCGAGTCGTTCGTCTGCTGTATCAGACGTAGAGAGGAAGTCATGAACAACCTGAAATTTCTCTAAAATCTAATAGCAAAATGTGAAGCTGAGCAGGGAACAGCGTAGAGCTCTGTTCTCGAATGTCAAAATTCTCTATATCACTGAGTCAACTATTAACTTAAAGTATTTTACAAAAAAATAATTTAGAACTAGTTTTCAAATAAATTTTCTGTGAAAATAGGTCATTCTGCTATCCTATATAATCATATCAACGATTAAAGTGCCTACTTATTACAGAAATATAATTGTTTCAAGAACAAAATTATAAAATCCGACAGTCAATTATTAACTCGATTCGAATTAATAATTTTTAACGCTGTGTCATTATTAACGTGTCAGTATAATCGCCTACAGAATGTCCATTTTCAGCCGGGGTCTTTTTAATCCCTGGCTTATTTCAATATATTATTACATTAATACAGGTTGAGGTTTTTGACAGTTTTATTTTCATATCTTTGGGTAAAGTAATGGTTATTATTGTGACGTTTCTGTGTTTATTGAGTACAATGATACGTGCCTGACTCCGTGGTCCAGTGTTTGCCTGTAGACCCGGGGGTCGAGGGTTCACAGGAAGCATACCTTTTTAGTTTTTACCAGTTGGAATAGGACATTGCAGGCGTGAATCATCTGATTATCCTACAAAAAGATGATTCCGTGCTTCGGAAAGCCGTTGGTCTCGGCTGCGATCTGGTAGTCGTTAAAGGAACCACGTCAGAGGCTGAGAGGCGGACTGAAGAGGCTGACACCAAGGTGTGCATGGTCGATTAATCATGAGAGCTAAACAAAATGATAATGCTGATGCAGTTTTGAGCATAATGATGCTGATGATGTTGATCTTCTTCTAATTCTAGTGTTTTCCGGGTTGAAGTCTCAGCTGAGGGCTTCGGAGTCAAGGGTCCGCTTTCCTACACTTTCTTCCCCACTTTACCTGGTGTTTGGCAAATCTGGTGGTGAGTAATGTTTAAATCTACTGGCTCTAGGAGATTTTAAATAACCATAGATTAAAGAAATTACGCGCGATTTCCTATTTCTATGGACATAACCATCAAAATGATAAAACCTAGGTAAGGTTTCTATCCACACATAATAAAACACTCAATTTGGGAGGAGAAGTCGATACATCAACTTTAATAAGTGTGGGATAAAAATATTGTAGTAGTATAAGGTCTAAGTATGAATGTAGCTTATTATTAAAATTAACTTCAGATCCAGAACCATAATTACAGCAGAGGGATTTCTGATAAATTGTGTTTTCAGTGAGTAATGATTTTTAAATGACAGTGGCGCTAGTGTTCACCGAGGTATCACCTTAACAGAACGGAACGCAGCGGATGGAAGAGAGAGAAGTATGTGTGCGAGAGAGAAAGAAAGCTAATGGCGTTTTTTTTAGATATACGACGAACGGTGCTCTTGTTTTTTTATTTCTGAAAAGAGGAAAATAAACAGTTTTTGTGCAGAACTCCGCATTTATTTTGTCTAATAATCCCACATAAGTTTAATAAAAGGTTTTAATTTAGATAGAACCTCGCGAAATGGACACAATAAATTGAATTCACTCGGTGTAACGAGGACAGATAATCGTGTTGAATTTTAAATTGATGTATGAAAATTAATTATCGCTTTACTCGTTTGAAATGTGACTGTGGTTTTGAGTGGATAAATATCGCAGATAGATATAAATAGCAAACTTATATATTTACCGCTTCATTCAAATATAAAAAAATAAAAAACATTGGTTAGGCTTCTTTTAAGTATTGGTTTTGTTTTTTTTTTTTCTCTTTTATTAAAATTGTAAGTGAATGAAAGTAACAAAACATTCGTAAGGAGCCCGAAAATGTTTGTCGGTAAATCCAACGTTCGCCGTTAATATTAATATAACATAGCAATGTACAACTTAGTTCAAGCAATTTGAAAATACATTGGAATGTATACTACTTTCGGTTACCCTACCCATTGGTACCATGTGCGTGTCAACTGTACATAATGTGTGATATATGGGCTAACTGACTGCTAATAGCCCTGAATATCACACTACCCGGTAGTTAAACTTTATCACAACATCAATGAAAACTTTCAAAGCAAACGATTTAATTGTAGTACCTGCCATTAGTATGTTGATATTGTTATCTTTTTGAAATGTTTGTGAAAAGGTGGGAGAAATAGTAATGCTAAGTGATAGCTCTGGGGGCTTAGCCAAAGTCCCAATCCCAAAACGTTAGCGAAGTACGACAAGAACAAAATGTATGGGGTTGACTTTGAATCCCATACATTTTGTTCTGGTCGACATTCGTTAGCGTTTTGAAATTGTGACTCTGGATACGCTCCCAGATTACTGCGCATATATTTCTATGTAATGTGACGTACTCACAAAAATTATATGAAATTATGTCAATACTACGGATATCTCTCTTATCTTAGCGCTTTTCCGGAGCCAACTGGTTTGGAGTCCAGGGTCCGCTCTCCTACTTTTCCTACTCCACTTCGCCCGGCCTTCGGCAGCCGACCACTATGGGAATATCGTTTGATTTTATATTAATAGCATTAGCTTTATTAGTCAATCAATTTTATTATTTATTAAACCTTTATTTTATTTTCAATAAAGTTGAAAATATGAGTGATTGAATGTAATTATAACAGATGGACTTAATACCTCGATAGACCCCTTAGTTATAGAGTCCCGTTTTTACACTTTGTAATCCTAAAAAGAATTAACAATTTCCTTCCAAATTCAGCTAAAAAGTAAAGGTAAATCTCGAACTTACTAAAACAGAGTAAATCCGCTTAAAAGACTGGCATTGTTTTAAAGGAAAATACCTTAGCCGGAATTCCTTTTAATTTTGCCCCCAAGCTGTACAATTCGCATTTTTCCTGTCCATCTGTCACTGGAGTTGTCCTCGGAGACTTTCGATGTGCCCAAAAGATAATTGGGCCAAAACAAAGCGTCTGTCATTACCGAGATAAAAGGTACTCTGCAGTCGTCGGCCCTTGGGTAGAGCGAGAAAAGCTGTCGCTCTAGGCGCCAGGTGGCAAGGGACGCCAAAGAGTCAAAAATTAAATATTATTAAAAAAAATAGTATATTGATGGTGCCTTTTAGCACGGGATTGTTCAGATAAGATTCAAATTCGAATTCAAATTGTTTATTTTCAATATAGGCCATTCTTATCACTTATTGACGTCAATTATTACTTTAATTAAGTTTACCATCACTTCCAAAGCGCAAGTGGAGAAGAAGCGGCGCCACAAACTCCACTGCAGCATTTTCTCCAGAATGTTAATTTACAAAATTTGAGTCAGAACAGACGAATTTACATTATATTGCGTGAATATTTTTATCATTAATCTTATTCTCCCGCGTAGAATTCCCACGAGAACAGTACTTTTTCCGGATCAAAGATCCTAGTTCTTCTCAATACTTCTATGTATGTGAATGCGATATTTCGGGAAGATTGGTGCAGTAGATAGGGCGTGAAACCCAAACCAACAAACTCTTTTTTGCATTTTTAATATTATAGTTAGGATGTTAGGATTTAACATAAGACCATAATCATAAGAGATCCCGAGACATACGCATGCGAATGTACCCAGCACCTTACAATTGGGCAGTCTGGCTTATCACTAATTACCTTCAAAATGGTGTTAGTACTCCCGCGTATAAAGAGTTAATGTCGCTCTACCCTAATCAAAGTCTAGGGCCGGCGTTGGTCCTGTGACGCGTTTGAAAACCTTACCAAATAGACCCAAACATTTGGTATTAAGCAAAATGTTTATTTAATTCTCTTTATAGGCTATTTATACTGTTTTTGTTATCAATCCGAATAAAGGGTGTTAAAATGCGTCCATTGTTCCAATGTTTATAGGTGTTTTTACGATATGCTCGACATTTATTTACTAGCGACCCGCCCCGGCTTCGCATGGGTAGAATTATATGGCAGAATATTATGAGTTTTGCTTACATAAAAATCTTCCTCAAGAGGAAGGTTCACTCTATATATTAAAAGAACCACATCAAAATCCGTTGCGTAGTTTCGAAGATTTTAACATACATAGGGACAAACAGCGGAAAGTGAGTTTAATTTATACTATGTAAAGATAAACATAATGATTTATTCAAAACTTTATTGTACAAATTAAAAATAAAGTGTACAAATGGTGGAACCAATGCCAAATGGTATTCTCTACCATTCAACCATTGGACCAAGCAGAAAATGTGACTCAGCGATTAATGAACTTTACTAGTGTTGCCTTTAATAATCACTTAAATTATAATTTACTTTTTTTATAAGATTATACTATAAGTGTTATCAATGACCCAGTCTTTTTATTTACCCTTTATTGTAACAAATACAATGTATTGAAGAATAGGCGGTTTTCATTGTCTTTTTCTAAGAATCCAAGCTTTAAGTAGAAGACAGAATCGAAGTAATACTTCTGATCACAGACAAACAATTTTCCTTTTTATTTTTTGACATCTTTTACATTCGAATTCGAAGGTCATGTTATGGCAACAAACAAACCCATTGCGTCTGAGAAACTCAAAGACCCTTTGGCCTTAAAGGGATTGAATTGAATGTTACTTCATAAATAGATCAAAGAGCTGGTTGATATAATATTAACTCACTAAACTTTTACACTAAATTATCTAAGGATCATCCGACATAATCGTGTTGGTATAATTTTTGCACTTGGTTGAATACAGAATTATTGTGGAACACTTATCTATTTATGTTATCTATCCAATGTATTTAGGTTCTCAACATAACAACAAATCAAATAAAAAAAATAACTGAAAATTCCCAAAGCAATTATTAAGATTTTATTTCATATCTACAATAGCTGTTGCCCGCGGCTCCGACCTGGTGGGACTCGGTATCCCACCCAAAATATCATCTAAATCGGTCCAGTGGTTGAGCTGTGAATGCCTAACTGAGAATTAGCATACAGACTTTCGCATTTTTATATTAGCATGGATGCCCAGATATGAACCTATACCAATTTTATTATACGTTTAAAGATTTTATGACCTTCCTCATGAAGCCTGTTTCAATTTTTTAAGTAATTTTATTCTAATTTAAGAAAATCCGGACTTTCAACTTAAAAATACAAATCTGGAACGTCAGCCCCCATTAGTGCTAAAAGGTTTTGATTATGACGATTCGCTGTTCTCGAGCTTGGGAACGAGGTTGTACGGTTTCATAGCTTCAAAGTTGAAATTAATTAAATAATGTTCTTCCCCAACTTTAGCGGTATAAGACCAGTTCTAGTTGAAGTTGCTTTTCTTTTTATTATTATCTCACTTATTTAAGAAAGTGAGATATCTTGACAGTTGGTACAACTTGGTAGTAAAACGATAGGTGCAGGCTACTTTGAATCTAAGGATTGATTTGTATCAATAAAAGACGTACTCTCTAGAGTCGCAACTCTAAAATGGAACTGGAGGGACACCTAGCTAAAAGGAACGATGGTAGGTGGAGTAATGTTATAACGAGGTACTGGACGTCCAGCTATATATTTACTACTCTGTCTTGAAAGAAGGTAGAATTTACTATGTTATGTTATACTTCGAGCAACACGGCCTCCCCGTACCGAAAGATAGTAGACATACGCTGCGTTCCCCTCTATCAAAGTTTGAGTCCAATCCGCATATGCTATGTAGAAAGATTGGTTATACTGTGGTATTAGTGTGTGTAATCTGTATTTAAATTATTTGACGTTTTGTTTCATTTTTAATGTGTGTTATTAATTACAGGTGACAGTATAAGTTTTGTATGTAAGTATGTAGAACTATATATCCCAAAACGTATCGCTTTCCTCCCCCCCCCCCCCCCCCCAAGAAAAAACGCCAGATATTGTACAATAATAAAATATAGTTAGTATACGAATAAAGGAATATGACAAATGTCGCGTAGATGCTTGCTCTAGGATCTTGAAAAAAGAATAATGTCAAACTTAGATTGATTCTCCGAAATTATTACACACTTCACACGCTAACATTATCCACAAAACTAAACATATCAACGTTCTCATCTTAATTTGGCATACCATTTGACGTAAGTGTATATCTTGATACAACAGATAGGTATATTGCAAAACACGCACATCATTTTGAACTCTAATTTTGACAAATTTAGATTCAGATTCGTGTGTTGTTTATTTGTAATGTTGGCAGCATCGTGACTTATGATGACGATTACTAGGTGGACCATATTTCTTATTTGACCAGGACAAAATGAAAAATAATACTAACATATCTTAACTTAAGTCAAATCGACAGCTCCAAATACAAGTATATATAATTAACTATTAAATTTTAAGCGTCACTTTAATAATTTAATACTACTTATGCAATTATAAACTATTTTAATTTTTCAATGTTTATTAAAATGTGCTTGAAATAAATTGTTTTTTTTTTTAAACAATCACTAAACGTATAGATTTTTCGCATTGCTCTATAAATTACAATATTATTGTGAATAATTCAAACATTCGAAAAAGCTATTAGCAAACGACCTCAAAATACGAACCACTAATTTTAATAAAACCTGAACATAATTCATAAATCATAATATAAATAGCTTTAAATAACTCATTATGAGTACCTATTAAGATTTTCCTAAAATAAAAACCTAATTTACACGGCATTTTTAATTTTTTTAATTTATCTCATTGCCGCCCGTTAAATGTACTAGATATTAAACACCCGAAAGAAGTATGTTTTACATTAAAAGACGCATTGTCTAAATCCCTTTTTTATGAGTTCTACGCCCGCGGCTTCGCCCGCATGAATTTCCCTTGCTTTTTCCCGGGATTAAAGGTATATCCTCTATATCCTTCTTAATACACCTAGCTATGTGTATGCGAAATTTCAGGAAGATTGGTTTAGTAGATAGGGCATGAAGAGGTAACAAACAAACAAATACACAAACTCACTTTCGCATTTATAATATTAGTTGGGAAAGTTGAGAGTTGGCCTGATTCGTTCGGAAGATTATGGCTACATATACACCACAGTCGAGTGGAACCGCAGGGAACAGCTAGTTTATTATGAAAGGAGATGTTTACAAAGACATTGAAATATCAAACATGCGAAAGTAATTTAGCTGTAGGAACTTCTCGTCCTCTAAAGAAAGCAATATTATATTCTTAGCTTTGAAACGAAAAAAACCTTAACGAATTGGGGAGGTAATGTATTTTCTTACCTACTTTTTATGGTAACAAATATTTAGCAATAATTTAGGTCTAGGTTAGTTTGCCTTCGTAGTAATATAAAATTATGCATTTCATAAAAAAATTCATAAAAAATTTCATAACAATTAATATTAAAATAAAACTGACAATTTATATTGCAACATTCAAGATTTGCTAAATGGACTGAAACCGTTTTAGGAACAAAATGAATTGAGCAAAGTGCGAATATCAATGACATTTGGGCAAAATGCGACTTAGTCCGTCTATGAATAAGGTAAATCCGTTTTAAACGAATATAATATGGTGGATATTCTTTAAATACAATGTACAATGTATAATATGTTATTAAATACTGTTGCTAACAACTGGATCGTGATGTCTAGTAAAAGTACAGACTATAAATGTGGATAGATAGAGACTTCAGTAGTGGATAGAAATGACATCAAGTTTTATTTTAATTTGGGATAGTACAATTATATCAATATGAGTAATAGGCAAACTGAAGATAACTCATATTGACATAATGTTACTATCCCAAATACATACAATGAAATACAATCTTTTAAAAGAAACAAAAGGACCAAAGACATGGACAATGACATAATGATGAAGATAACACAAAAGTAAAAAAAAAACCACAGACACAAACTACTTAAACTTACTTCTGTAAAAATAACCTAAGTAAAAAGGTTGATAATAATCTTATTTACACGACAGTGTGAGTGAATGAAGTGAGATAGACTCAATTCAAGTAGTTTTTTATTTCAGGCTCTATGTGTACCACTGCTGGGCCTCAAAAAGCCTCCCCTCTTTTCTTCCATGCTTCCCTGTCCTGTGCCTCTTCTTTCTAATCCATTTCAAGGACCCTTAAATCATTTGACCATCTTTTTCTTGGCCTTCCTCTCTTTCTATACCCATCCGCTGGGACCCAGGATGTTAGTAATCCAGCCCATCTCTCCGGATACATGCGCCACACGTGACGTGTACTAACAACGCAATAAATTTAAAATGTTAGAAAAAACTTTACCTCCATAATTCTCACATAAAAAAAATATTAAATCCCTACGGCCGTATTCGCTACTTATATTTTTATGAGGCCTCTCCGAAAGGCGGACGGGGAGAAATAAATAAACGTTTGAGCTATATGTTATGTGAAGTGCTTATTAGATTCGTTGAATAGTCGGTAAAGCGAAAACGGAAACGGAAACAATTTTCATATATAAAGGAAATAATTCATATTTCTATTAATTAATTATTATTCGTTACATTGCGCTTAAAAACCTGTAAGAAGCATTATACTATATTATCAGAGTTTTTAAGACACGACATTTTGCTTTATTATATTGAGAAAAGAATCAACAACCAGCAAAATTGTAGTACAATAACAGCAAAGTAAACAAAAGCGGCCTGTAGCTCTATTGTATCTACCTAAGTATAAATCTTTAACAATTAATGATTTATTTAACTATTTTATACTATGCTTTTCATCTTACAGGTTTAGTTTAATATATATATTATGTCTATGTCTTATTAAAAAGACGTCAAATAAACATAAATATATGGATTAAAATAATTCTGAGAATAATTGTTTTTTTCTCTTCGATATTTTTTTTAATATTTTTGTTTTGAAAATTGGCACAATAAATTTATTTTTTATTTTTTATCTTGTCTTATATTTACTTTTAAATTTAAGACAAAATGGCCCTCACTATAGTACCATTAAATACTTGCATTATTGTCACCCTACATTGTATAACATAACGTTAACTTTGAACAATTTATGTGACAACGTAACGGGTGGTGTTACGAATTAATTACTGTGTTCACGGTCGAGGCCAATTAAACAGGTAATGTGAGATACAAGAGGTTTGGGACAAGATTTGAGGTTCAATCTACGGATTCAAAACATATTATGAACAGTACACAAAAATATTATCTGTCGAAATTTAAAAATCATTTGGGCCCCTAGTATGAGTTTTTCTTAACGCGACTGCGTTAACGATTTAGTATGACAAACCTGTACAGCGCCTCTGGCGGATAGTAAGGCAACTAAGAAATTCCATACAAAATCCTAACGCAGTCGCTAGCGTCTGTGTTAAGAAAAACTCATACTAGGGGCCCAAATGATTTTTAAATTTCGACAGATAGTATTTTTGACAATAATACAAACGATTAGTACTATTCCTTATTTTTACTAATGCTCCATGGAATTTAGCTTGAGAGGTATCATACGATTTTTTATTTACGGTAAATGCATTGGAGTATATAAAAAAAAGCGGGTTGCTGCGCTAAATTTTATTATCGGTATTTAAATGCAGTTCTTTTTTTTAAATATTTACTTGTTATTTTATACAGACATAAAAATATTCATAATAAATCCTTCCGAACTTTTATACTAATCCGATAATCCAGAGCATACTACATAACTGAGCATTCAATCGCATACATTTCGAACTATTAGCACGATTTATTGAATAGGGTTTAAGGTACGGACACATCTGTGTTTGACAGGGTTGAATTTATGATGCGATCTCCACTCGGACTTCCAGGGGATGAATTGATGTGCTTTAATTTTTAAACAGCATTGTTTTAGATATCGACAAACCCAGGACAGACTGTCGTAACTAGTGATATGCCGTTCCCGGCAATTTTGGAAACTTTCCCAAAGTTGGGAATATTTTCTTAATTTTACGTTGTATTGAGTTAGCCCCAAAGTAAGTTCGAAACTTTTGGTATGGGATATTATCTCAACGATACTATATTTTATAAAAAGTACATAATTAGATGAACATCCAAGATTCAGGCCAAACAGAAAAATATCATTGTACCTTAGAGTAAGTAATATAATATGATTATATTACCGAAGAAATTAATTTGCGTGCTTCCGCCACCAGTTAGTTTATGTGAACAACTACGTTCAACATAAACATGTACGTTGAACAAGTAATTAACTTAGTGCAATAGTGCCCGAGGATGCCTAATGTAAAGATAAAACTCGTGTCACAGGGAATGTGAGTGTTAACTAAAGGTGACGGGCATGCTGGGATAGTAGTGTGTGGGCGCCGGCTAGCAGTATTTCGCATGACCTTACTGGTGGAAGCACGCAAAGTAATTTGGTAAGTACTTGATGTAATTATATGACAAATTTTATATACTTACTTGCTCCGCTGGCTCAGCGCCCCAAATGGATCTTGACCTCCGAGAGAGCGCCACAGGTGAGCCTGCACAGCATCGCTCCAGCGATATCTGGGGCGGCTACTGGACGTCTTCCTAATATCTTTCCCAGATAGGCTGCTTTGACGCAACGAACTTGTCCCATTCTTTCCACCAGGAAACGCTGGCTTGAACAGGTGTTCAAGCAAGCGCAGTCGCTGCGATTTCCTAATTTTATATAATAACTAGCTGTTCCCCGCGGCTTCGCCCTGCGTGGGACTCGGTTATATCGCGCCCAAAAGTAGCCTATGTTTGACCTCAGATCGTTAACCACATCCCTACCAAATTTCGTCACAATCGGTCCAGCAGTGAAGAGGTTACAGACAGACAGACAGACATTCATCGCATTTATAATATAAGTATGGAAGTATGGATATTATTTAGCTGCGGAGTCTGCATGGTATGTTTAATAACCTCAACTATGTTCATATAAATACAGATCTAATGTGAGAATGCTTTCTGCACTGCCATATTCCCAGTTTGACTGGCAAGTAACTTTGCACGTTTAGTTGCAAACGAACTTAACGTGCAAAGTATTAAAATTAATTCCATTGTGGATATGTCTTAATTAAATAATAGTCACTCTTCTCGTTTACTAAGTTAATAACTTGTTTTATACTCTAAAAAATATATAAAGTGATCCAATGGTAGAGGCGTTTGCCTGTAGACACGAGGTTGTAGGATTTGATCCCCACGGGAAGCATACTTTGCTATATATATAGTTATTTCCTGTTTGTTTATTATTTATGTTGCAGGCAATCAATAATCATCTGAATGTGTGATAAATAAAGATAAACAAATAATCAGCTTAAAATACCTGTCCAACCATGAACATACAAAGCTATATTTGGGACCAAATTCAATTTTAGACATCTATCATCATTATAAATAAGAATACCCTTTTCACAGAATAAATAATATTGCAAAATTCAAAGATCAAACAAATGTTTTTCTACTTAAAGTTACGAATTACATTTATTGCAAATTATAACAAATAAAATTAATATAAGTCATGATCATAAAACAATAGAAATATTATATTGCTCACATAAATTCAAAGAAAGTACAATAAACGATACGCAATCACTTACGATAGGCTTTAAATTGTTATTTACGACATATATATCTCCCAAGCATCTACCCACGAGGCCAATATATTTGAAGGTTAGATATAAAAATATCGTACAAATCAATGCAGCTAAGAGTTATTTTATATTAGGTAGGTAAAAAAAAGAAATGTTTTTGTGTTGAGATACATTTTTATATTTGACCCTACTTTTACTGATTTAAAACGGCCTGTATCTAGTATTTTAACTAAGTCGTCGGACCATGTAGTATATAGACGTCCCACACTGCTAGGGAACTTAGACCCGAACCTTCCATCTCTATCTCATCTTAGCGCTTTCCCGGTAATGTACGCAACTTGTTGCTACAGAGCCCAGGGTCAGCGTAAAACCCGAACCTACTGTAAGTGAGATTTAAAAATATTCGATCCAGTATATTAGGAGATATTCGCCACGAATCTTAATAGAGAGAAACATTAAAATTATCCTATATGGTTCTGTTTTGTAATTTTTATGACCCTAAAAACGATAATTTCAAATCAAAATGACCTTTTAAATTCACTTTAATTAGTACTTAACTAAATAATCTGATACTTGAAAAAGGCTCTCGAAACACGTTCGCCTACTTTCCACAGAAATTAGGCCGCTGTCATTTATAGACAAAATCAATACAAATTTAAGTCTTTTAATAACCACGACGACAGATTTTCAGCGTGTTTTTTTTTTGATAAAATTCAGATTTTTCTCATCGAATAAGTTGGGATTAATTTATTACATAGGATTTTATTTTAATTTTATTCCTGTATCTTATAGTTCCGCTGGGCTATGCCAGGGATCCACGTTCTTTTACAGATCTTGCTATTTTTTGTTTGTTTATTTATTTTTTATAACTTATTGTATAAAAAGGATATTTACTAAAAGAACTTACTAGAGTAAAGAAATAGAACATACAATATAAGCTTATCCAAATTAACTTAAGTGAGCTTCAAATCTCTGAATCCAATAAAGCACTGTCTTACTCCTCCCCTTCATTTCAAAGATTATTTATGGATCTCTTACAACATAGGGGTAAGTTTTCCCTTATTTATTAAAACATTGTACTTATTCATTTTAACATATTATATACCTACCTTATTTATGACGTAGAAAAAGGGTAGATGAGTGGATTTCTAATAAAATTACGAAATAGAATAGGTGGAGAAGTCAAAGCAGTCGCTGTGATTAAAACCTGAAAAGAATGGGAGAGAATCGTTGCATCAAAGCAGTCTATATGGGAAAGATAGCAGGAAGACAGCCAGTCGGCCACCCAAGATATATGTGGAGCGATGCTATGCAGGCTGACTTGCTTGAGATGGGGCGCTGTAAACTGGCGAGCCATCGCGCAGCAAAGAAAACTGTGGCGTTTTTCCGTTTGGGATGCCAAGATTCGGGTCGCTGAGCCAGCGGAGAATGAAGTAATAGAACTGGCCCTTAAGGACAAAAAATAAAGATTTGTATTTGATAAATCTGAATATTCTAATTTGAATGACATCATTTATATACTAAGAAAACTGTCAAGGTTTTCTTCATTTTACGTTCTAACGAGGTCTCAAAACAATCGCAAAGTTGTGTCCATCCCTTTTGATGTACGAACTAAATTTGTAAATGCAATTTTAGTTGGGAATATTTCATTATAAACAAATATCATTATTTTATCTTTGCTTTGTAAATTTCTATTGATGTTGTTTGAAAACTGAGAGTTGGCGAAATCAAAGAAATAAAACACTCCTAATTATATTGACTTAAACATAAACAAGTAATATGTAAAAATACATAAGTGAAATGATTGAAAAGAAAATTGCCCGTATTTTTATTTATTCAGTTTTTTTTATTTACATTATAAAAGTTTGTTATTTTTATTTGTTTAACAAAATATTAAATATATATTGTTGCAAAGATATGTTTGGCTTTTAGTTTAAAGTTGGTACGTGTATTCATTAGTTTTAAAATTCACTTCACGCTTCAAATTTTGGATTAGAGATAACTTTGTGCGTTCGGACTTGACTTGATTTATAGTAAGTATAAAATAAGTAAGTTTTATATTATAATTATTTGTTATTACATATGGTTTGTGATAAATGAGTTTTGTAGATAAAATTAAAGGACAAAGTTGGAGTCGTGTTGTATCAGGATGTGTAAAAGCGGAAGATAGAGCCACCTGGAAGAGACCCCATCGACAAGAGCACAGCTCTTTAATTTTAGATAGATGTTTTGTGATGTATCCTCCTTAATGAACATGTAAGAACTCTTTTTCCTTTGTTAAACAGGTTAACTTGAGATCCCTATTAGGCTTAAGTCCGCCTTTTGTTGTTTTCTATGTTGATTTTATATTCTTTATCTACAATAAAGTTATTACATACATACATAAAAAGGTTATTAAAACTCTAAATACCGAATTTACTATTTTCTCTAGATTCAAAACCCACGAGAGCATCCAAGTTTGGCAAAGCATTAATTTTGCATTAGACTTCAATAAAGTTATTGGCTCGGAGCCAGCGTTCGATGCCGTATAACTTACGTGATGATACAAAATGTATGAATTAATTTTGACGCCCAAATTGACACATTTATCAAATATGTATAGGAATAGAAGAAAAGCAAAAAGTTTTATTGTGAAATAGGAATTAAACCGCGTACGTAGGGTTCCGTACCATTAGCTATACAAAACGGTGAAAAAAATCACGCTCGTTGTGGATGCCCGAATTAAATATTTATTTAATTCTGTTTTTAGTATTTGTTGTAAAAATTTCAACTGACTAACTATTACGTTTTTAAGAAACAGCCTGGTGACAGACGGACGTACAGAGTCTTAGTAATAGGGTCCCGTTTTAACCCATTTTTAGTAAATTTGAGCGTTGCCTCTTGAGACATCGTATACCTCTATAAAAGAGGAGCTTTATGTTGTTACTTTAAACTGATATATAGAAGTGTGTCAGTAATAACAGCATTTCCAAGGAGGGTTGACTTCTGGCAGATAGCCGATAGTAAAGGTTTTATTGAATCCCATTTAATGTTTTAAATACTTCTTCTATATCCATCTAAAAGTTAAGAGTCCTTATGTTATGGAAATCAAATAGCAGAATTACTATTAAAAACATTGAAAAATTTCAATAATATAAGTAAATTAAATTATATTTTCCTATACAAAATGTTCCTAGGTTATAACCTAGAATCACACGTAATTTTATCCCAAACATTAAACGGGAGTGAAGCCCTGGGCGAAACCTAGTGTGCTACACATGAATGAATATTTTATACTAAGTACATCATCATCATTTGACGACCTCCGTGGCGTAATGGTTAACATGCCTGACCGCTACTCACTAGGTTCCGGGTTCGATCCCCGGTCAGGTAAAGATGAAAAATGATATTTTTCTGATTAAACTGGGCCTTGGATGTTTTTCTATATATGTATTTGTTATAAAATATAGTATCGTTGAGTTAGTATTTGGTAAGAAGATTTAAGACGGTACCTTTAAACCACGCGGGCCTTCAGCTTGCGTCTTTTGTCGTCTCACCAATTTCACCATAGGACTGCTGTTTCAGTTTATTTTCCTTGCTAGCCAGGGGTAAGGAGTCTAGTTCTTTTGGAAATACACACACAACACTTCAGCGAAAGCGGAACCTCGAATTATTAAAATACACCACAAAATTGAGAAGCGCGCGAAAGACTCACAGAACAAGAATAGTTTTTTTTTTATTGTTGCTAGCACTCAAAGTCAATGCTGCCAGCATTGAAATTACGATTACTTCTATGACGGCGAAGAAGTCTCTTAGCGTTCGGCCAAATGAAGTGGTTATTATATCCGTCTTGCAACCATTAACCATAGTTGTATTCTGAATTATTACGTCATGGGGTGAAATCAAATTAAATATTTATGTAAAGTGGAAATGTACATAACATACCGCTCGCCTTGAAAGAATACAATTCTTTAAAAACTAAAAAGAAAGAAATCTTATAGGAAAACTCGCCACGAGGATAACAATTTTCAACTAAACGAAATGTGAGTTGATTTAAAAACTCTTAACTTAGGTAAGCTTAACTAACAAAATTCGCAACAACTGCAACGAAAGTAAAAACTAACTTGTAAATAATTAAAATTATTCTAAAGGTAAAGGACATACCTTTACAACCGAACGTTTCACGAAACTTTTACCCATCTGTAAGGTAATTACACGAATAATGTTATCTGGTCCCGGATGGACCGCATGGACACGTGCTAATCTCCATTGTAAAGGTGGTAAATTGTCATCTATTACCACAACAATCATACCTTCACTAATTTTAGGACCGCTATCATGAAACCATTTATTTCTCTGTTGAATTTCATGTAAGTATTCATGACTCCAACGTTTCCAAAATATTTGGATGCATTGTTGAATCCTACGCCATCTAGTTAAACGCATGGGATTATCATTCGAAAGTGAAACATCAGGAAGGGTCGTTAAAGGTCCACCTACAAGGAAATGGGATGGAGTTAAAGGTAGCGGATCGGATGGATCTGCGCTCAAAATACAAAGAGGGCGCGAGTTTAAAACTGCCTCAATTTGACACAATAATGTGTGCATCTCATCGTAAGTTTGTGATTGAGTTCCTAAAACGCGCTTTAAATGATGCTTAAAACTTTTAACGCCTGATTCGAACAGACCTCCGAAATGTGATGAGAAAGCTGGCTGGAAATGCCACGTGATGCCTTGCTCTAACGTTTTTTCATTGAGGGTACGTTGCACCGAATCATTACGTAGAAAGTTATATAATTCTTTTAGATAATTATCGCATCCAACAAAATTTCGACCACAATCAGAATAAATGTCAGTACATAGACCTCTACGTGAAATAAAACGCCGCAATGCAGCTAAAAAACCCTCGGTTGATAACTCCGAAACAAGTTCGAGGTGTATGGCCTTTACAGACATACATACAAACACCGATACATAACACTTAATTATTTTTGCATTACGAACCTTATTAGCCCGAACATAGAACGGGCCCGCGAAATCCACGGAAGTTTTTAGAAAAGCTCGCTCGGGGCGCACCCTAGCGGCTGGTAAGATACCCATCGAGGGCTGTGGATGAATGGGTTTAGCACGAAAACAACGAATACATTTATGTATACGAACACGTATTGCATCTCTACTGGATAATATCCAATAATCTTGTAATAAAATATATTGAATGGACTGTGAACCTGCGTGTAAGTGGGTGATGTGAGCATTGTCAATAAGTAAATCGGTAAAATGATGTTTTTTAGGTAAAATCAATTGATGCTTAGAATCAAATGGTAAAAACGAATTATGAATCCGCCCGCCGACACGCAAGTAACCGTTCCCATCGAGAAAGGGTTTTAATCTACGCAATTTTGCAGAGGGATGTTTTCCCCGTGAAATATTTGTTATATCCTCTGCGAAACTAGAATATTGAACTAAATAAATAAGACGATTTAAACAGTATTTAAATTCAGGCACACTTATGTTTTGTGAATATGATTTCTGCTTATTCCTACATTTATTGTAAAAACGAAAAATTAATGCTGTAACTCTCACTAGTTTTCCTAAAGTGGAATATCTCGAAATAAAGTCTGTTAGGTTTGGACCCTCTGAGATGACAGTTTGAAGTACGATTGGTAAAGAAACATCACGCTTTTCTTCTGTAACTTTAGGTATTAATTTTTGAACAGGCCAAGCGTCAGCCTCAAGACACAACCATTTGGGTCCATGTAACCACATATCAAGATTTTGTAATAATTTTGAAGGAAGCATACCCCTGGAGGGAGCATCTGCAGGATTATCAGATGAAGACACATGTCTCCAATGATCAGCAGGAAACCGGGATAAAATCTCACTTGTACGATTTGAAACGAAGATTTTCCATTCATGCGGTGGTGAACGAAGCCACGCTAAAACGATTGAAGAGTCTGTCCACGCGTAAACCCGCTCACATGTGAAATATGGGCTGTAAATCTGTAAAACTTTATCCATAAGCTGTGTCAACAATACAGCCGCACATAATTCTAAGCGTGGTATAGTAAGAATAGGTTTAAGAGGGGCTACTCGGGTTTTCGCGAGCAATAAGAAAGTTTTGACACGATTGTTAGTGTCGGTCACCCGTGCGTATACACACGCAGCATAAGCACGCTCCGAAGCATCAGAAAATCCATGGATTTGGATTGAACTGACCTTTGTGAAAATGAAACGTGGAATTTTAAAATCTTTTAATAAAGGTAATTCATCAAGAAAAGAAGACCACGAGTCGACAATCTCGGTAGGAGGGGGCTCGTCCCAGTCAACTCCCGAGATCCACAACATTTGAATAAGAATTTTTGCATAAATTATGATAACTGATAAAATCCCCATTGGATCGTAGATTTTGGCTATTTGTGAAAGAATAGATCTCTTCGTAATTAAACCTTTTGAAACTGAAATACTGAAAGAAAAAATATCCAACTTGGGATTCCACTGAAGACCCAAAACCTTAACTTGCTTATCATCCTCCAAAACAGCAAAAGAAATATTATCAGGCCGCTCGCCCTGAGCGTCTGAGGACTCCAATTTCGATAACAACTCTGATGAGTTACTCTGCCACTTACGTAATTCGAAACCAGCTGATGAACAAATACCAATTAATTCTCGTTGCAACAATAATGCACGAGTGACGTCACTTGCTCCGGTGACCACATCGTCCACGAAGATCTGGTCTTTTAGGACCCGTGAACCCAAGGGAAAGTTATCCTTCTCGTCTTCTGACAGCTGTTGAATTGTACGAAGAGCTAAATAAGGAGAAGAGCTGACACCAAAAGTAACTGTTTTCAACCTGTAGTCACACAGAGGTTCCATGGGAGATTTACGCCACACAATGCGTTGAAGATCACAATCAGAAGGCTGCACCAAAATATTTCGATACATTTGTTTGATATCCGCAACGAGAGAAATGGCATGAACTCGAAATCTCAATAAAACATCTACTATGTCTTGATGTAATTTGGGACCAGTGAGTAATATATCATTTAATGATACCCCGTTTGAAGTTTTGCATCCCCCGTCGTAGACAACACGTGTACGTGTGGAAGTACTCGAAGGTTTAACAACACAATGATGAGGAAGATAATAAGTGTGAGAAGAAGAAGAAACAGACATATCAACAGGCTCCATGTGCCCAAGATCTAGGTACTCCTGGAGGCATGCGTGATAGTCCAACTTTAACTGCGGATTACGTTCTAATCGAAACTCTAATTTTTTAAATCTGGATACCGCTATACCTCTTGATTCGCCGAGGTCGGGTAAGTTCGGTTTGAATGGAAGGGGAACAACATAGCGACCGGATTCGTCGCGCTTGTGTTTTTGCACGAAAATAGACTCACACAAGGCTTCGTCGGCGCTGAAAACTCTCTTTTCCGAAAGAGACTCTAATTCCCAGAAACGTCTCAAGTTCATGACGTCATCGTAAGATGAGCTAAGAGAACTGAGACACACTTGAATAGAAGGAGTATTTTGGTTGAAAGAAACATTACCCATTAATAAATAACCAAAGATACTATTGATGGCCATGGGGGCGCCCGGAGGGCCCGCTATGACATGACCGAGCAACACTTGAGATAGGATATCTGCACCTAAAATCATTTCCACTGGTTGTGGAAAATAAAACTTGGGATCAGCTAAATTAAGATTTTTAATATGAGGCCAATCGTGAAACGGTAACTCGACTTGGGGCATGTACGACATTAAATTAGGTAAAATTAAAGCATTAACTGAAATTAACGGTTGATCAGTCTGTGTAGGAGTGATACAACACGAAACTACGCCTTGCGGATACACGACCTCCGAGCTAATCCCGAAGATCGGAACATTGGAATGATTACGTCGCAAACCCAGACGATCTACGCAAGAAGTCTGGAGAAATGAAGCCTGGCTCCCAGTATCAATCATACAGCGTATCATATGTTTTTGAGACCCTACATGTATATAAACTAACGCTGTACTCAATAACACCATATTCCTATTATGCGTAGTCGGTGAAATCGCCTTATCACACGAATAATTAACAACGGGAAGAGACGCGGCCTCTGCCACCGGCTGGCTATTCGACTGTAGTGCTATCTCGTTCGCACCTTTGTCCGTGAAACTCCCATCCGTGACCTTGACTACTGATAAACTATTACGTGTAGATTTATCGAAATGAATTAAAGTATGATGTCGCTTAGAACAATTCCTACAAGAAAAACTCGATCTACATGCCCTTACGTCATGACCAACATGTAAACAATTAAAACATATGTTTTTATTTTGTATGAAAGAATATCTCTCACTCGGAGATAAATTACGAAATTTAACACAATTCGACAATGTATGATTGTCGCTACAACATAGGCAATTATACTCATTGTTTGAATTTACGTTTGTCGCGAATATTCGTCTTGTATCAAACGTCACATTGGACTTACGCGTCCGAGCTGCCGCCGTCGGACTCGCGGCGGATTGCGAGTTACCTACATTAATATTTTTATTTTGCGAGCATGTTGAGACTTCGTTTGCTGACAGTTCACGTTCTAAATAATTTATCAAGTAACCAATATCCGGAATATCGGATGGTTTGGTTAATGATAATTCGAAATTTCTACGAATAGATGATGGAATTTTGCGTAATATGATTGTAACTAAAATAAAATTCCATTGAGATACGGGAAATTGCATAGCTTCCAATGCTTTAATGTTCTCGTGATAAATATTTAATAAACTTCTTAAACTTTGGAAATTCTTATCGGGACAGTTGTTTACATCTAATATTTTTTCAAGATGTTTTGTAGCAATAATACGCTTATTGTCGTAACGTGAAATCAAAATATCTAACGCAACATGGTAATTATCGTCTGTAATTGGGATAGATTTAACTAGATTATAAGGTTCTTCTTTTAAAGAAAGCAACAAATATCGGAATTTCTCCGTATTAGTGTAGGTATTTTTGTTATGAACCAATGAAAGAAACAAATTGTAAAATGGAGACCAGCTCGTTATATCTCCCGAGAAACTAGGCATAGGTAAAGTTGGTAATCTACTAGCACATGAATTATTAGTAGGAGGCGTTTCAATAACAGAATTGTATGCAGTACTACATGACATTTTCCGTTTTTCGCTATCCTCTTCCTTTAATTTAGTGAGGTGACTCATTATTGCATAGTAATAATCATTGAAATTGTTGCGAATAGATAGTTGCTCTTCTTTATCAAATGAATCGGATTTTATTAAAGATTTCTCGATTTTGGTTTGTAATTTGAGAAATCTCCTCTGTTGAGCGGTTAAATCTTTAGATCGTGATTTAAATTGAATGTCATCAGAATCGATGCACTGCAATGTGCGTTGTAATTCATCAAGAATTACTTCTCGTTCGAAAATATCTTGGCGAATTACTTCGGCCATATTGGAAATTAAAAAATATGAAAGAAATATTGAAAATTTTGAGAAATGAAATAAAACAATACAGAATATCAAACCCCACAACTAACACTAAAAATAAAATCCGGGTCGAACGGATCAGACACAATTATGGTAAGAAGATTTAAGACGGTACCTTTAAACCACGCGGGCCTTCAGCTTGCGTCTTTTGTCGTCTCACCAATTTCACCATAGGACTGCTGTTTCAGTTTATTTTCCTTGCTAGCCAGGGGTAAGGAGTCTAGTTCTTTTGGAAATACACACACAACACTTCAGCGAAAGCGGAACCTCGAATTATTAAAATACACCACAAAATTGAGAAGCGCGCGAAAGACTCACAGAACAAGAATAGTTTTTTTTTTATTGTTGCTAGCACTCAAAGTCAATGCTGCCAGCATTGAAATTACGATTACTTCTATGACGGCGAAGAAGTCTCTTAGCGTTCGGCCAAATGAAGTGGTTATTATATCCGTCTTGCAACCATTAACCATAGTTGTATTCTGAATTATTACGTCATGGGGTGAAATCAAATTAAATATTTATGTAAAGTGGAAATGTACATAACAGTATTCCATAACACAAGTCTCGAACTTACTTTGGGGCTAGCTCAATCTGTGTGATTTGTCCCTATACATATATTTATTTATTTACTTTATCATTTCGTTTAGGCTTAGTCAATCCACTATGAACGCACACCCTGGTGTCAGGGTTCTTCGGACCGTCTCTCGGCAGCCGGAAACAACGGCTTAATGTGCCTTGTTATCTTTGTTATCAGACAACCAGGTGATTCAAGCCTGCAATTTCCTAACCAAACTGGAAACAAATAAGCAAAGTATGCTTCCTGTGGAAATCGAACCCCGGGTCTACAGGCAAAAGCCTTAACCACTGAACTACGGTGGCAGTCTTCTTCTTTTTTTAAAGAAGAAAGAATACGGTGGTAGTTAAAATATCACTATGACTACATAGTATAAAACAAAGTCACTTCCCGCTGTCTGTCCCTATGCTTGCTTAGATCTTTGAAACTACGCAACGGATTTTGATTTTTTTTTTTTTTAAATAGATAGAGTGATTTAAGATGATGGTTCATATGTATAATATATATATTGTATGTATATTATATAGCTTTGCACCAGTGCGAAGCCGGGGCGGGACGCTTGTAGTACATAAAACAAATATTCAAAACCGGTGTCGATTGATACTTAGTAAAGTGATATCGGACGGTCTACTCCAATGAACATTCACTCAACTGAAGGCTTCATTTCTCTTTCATTACATTTTCACACTACTTTCTGGAATAATATAAAATAGAACCACCTGTTTTTTTAGTTACATACCCAAATAAAGATTTGGGTACCTGTGTGTATGTATGTTTGTCAAAGTTCACGAAACGTTAATAAATGGATATTTTAATTTTTTTGTTGAATTTATCTTAATTTTCTTAATGGCCATTTTAAATTTTCTTGATTTGTTGAAAACAGCACATTTTTTTATGGAATTTAAATGTTAGGTATATTAATGTAATGCGTTAGCATCTTTACAAGACTAAACCCAAAAAGCTAGAATAAAAAAGGAAAGTGAGTGCAAGACCACTATTTCGAATAGGTCTTCATTTAGCCATTGTTATAAAAGGGTTTATTTTTGTACACATGTAAACAAAACAATTGTTTACAATAAAAGATGAGATTTTGAATATTGTTTATATATTACATTTTTTTATCAGTTATAATCGTTTTCCAGTGATTATTTTAATTTCACTGTTTTCATTATACGTGCGAATTAGAAAAAAAAATGATCTCGATGAAATCCTTTTTTGAAGTCGGTTAAAAATAGAGTTCCAAGCTGTGAATTTTCGTTTATTTTGAGTGGTAGTAGCGCCTACATCGGTTCATTAATGAATTCATTTAGCATTAATTTTGGGTTCAGAGTGACGATGTACAGTGTCTGGACTTTTGCAACAATCAAAGGTCTAAATTATCTAACTCTAAGTTTAAGAGCTGCACTCTTGTCAGTGTAGTATCTTTCAGGTCATCTTCCGCTAGTCTTTTCATATCCTGATACGACACGACTCTAACTTTTTCCTTCATTCGTTCTACGAAACTCCTTCTTGGTCTACCTCTGACCCGTTTTCCTTCTATCTTGCCTTCCATATGTTTGGACTGAAATATGACCTTTATAACCCATAAGAGTTGATAATGCACATGTGATTGGTCAATTTATCTATACCAACATACAACAAGATTGATTCACGGTTGAGTTATGATCCAATTGCTCTCTGACGTGTGACTTCCTGATTAGTATAGGTCATCGTGTTTGAATCTTTGAGGAGCTCGATAGCCTTGTCTTTATTCTTTTATGTGCACACCCTGGTGTCAGAGTTCTATTATTATTGATATTATGATACCGCAGATATTATTATATCAAATATCTATTACAGGAAAATTGTCTACATTTCAAGCAGTTTCTTAATTAGATTAAAAAGTTGCATACCTTCAGGAAACCGCTCGTTGGCTCGCTCATACTTGGCTCCCATCCAAACGACATAACTTTCAAAACATTAAAGGTATTCAGCGGCATGCAAAGTTGAATGAAGGGCCTATAAACATATACTGAATGTGCAAATGGTAAAAGTTAGTATATTTATAAATAATGCCGTCTCCCTATTGTATAAGGATCAATTATTGTGTAACCTCTTGGCACTGACGCCAATATATATTTTCTTTTCTTTCCGTGGATGTTCTAAAAGGCTAGGTGCAGAGGAATTCGATAGCCTAGCGGCAGGAGTAAGCAGATTTTTTTAACCAATTTTTTAATTTCAATATAGCATTTATTTTTAATCGTTTTCTGTACTCACTCATTTATATTAATTTATTGTAGAATAATTATACTATTTTCACATTTAGCTATTAGATAATATGAAACAAGACAATGAATTAGTCAATTTAGATTTGAACCCACTTAATTTCTTCAGAAAATCTTAAGCTGAAATGATAATCTTATTACTTATAATAATTTTACAGGTTTTAAGTTTAAATATAACAAGAGTGATTGTATGGTATGCAAAGATAATTGCAAGTTGAAATCTCTTTCTCACTCTTATTCTGAGATATTGAAATCATCTCTTTCTATCCCTACGGTAATCAGGCTAGATAAAATATGTATACGTACTCGTATGTGCTAAAGATTAATATTTTCCGATTCATTCACACAAGGGCGCACTTTATGGGGCGTGTAATTACAGAGCAAATATATGATAGGTATGTGGGGATAATTAAATATCACCCTTATTGTGATAATGGATTTTGCGCCCACAATATTTTCTAGTTTATGTTTTCGCCATATAATTCTATTGAACTTATTTTCAGTTTCAGCTGTAAAATATTCAAAATTATACGTCAAGAGTGAAAAGATATAACCGTAAGGTTTACAAATTTTGCGATTACAGATGGGATTATTGAAATTTGGCAAAAAAGAATACAGCACTTCTTTACTAATTAAAAAAAAATTGTATTACTTAAGTTTTTCAGGAGGTGGCTGTCGTGGTATGGCACAAGTCCAACTCGCACTTTTTTTTTCAAGCTGTTTTCAATAAATAGTTCACAAATTTATTTTATTAAATTACCCTATTACCGTCATCTGGGTGTGTTTCTCAGTTGCATTTTCTGCCTACGCTTCAGATATCAAAGAACTCCTTAATCATAAACACTAAATATTATATATTAACAATTAATAACAAGTTCGAAAATTATACATTCTAAGGTTAGCGCTGAATAAACATAAATCCATTTTGAAACTACCCGACTACCAAGATATGCTTAAGAAACGAGTATTCATGGTTAAATTGCCGTGTGTGAATACTAAGTTTGCCCAACGGTTTAGTCCGTTCATTTCGAACTATATATATAACAAAATAGCCCGTCAAACGGATATCGGAAGTTCGAGTCTTGGAAAATGTAAGCACTTGATCAGATCGCTCATCATTGAGTGGGATTACATTGATACTGAACAGTTTCTACAGATACCAGTCTAATTTACTGTCAGGACCAGTGAAGCATCTCCACATGTAGTGATAAAGCGTTATCTTTATTTCTTTATTATAAAATAAGCACATAGTATCTTTGACTTTGGTATTGTAAAGCAGGTAACTACTACTGTAAACCTATGTCGGCTACTTTTAACGCTTTTATGGTCTATAACCATAGGACAGGCATGTTGCCTAGTGTGGGACCAATTGTATAAGCAATGTAGCAAACATTTTTATTTTTATAATTTGTTTATTTATAGTAAAGTTATATTAAGAATAAATCATGTCACGCCTTTTAATACCAATTAGCTAATATATAATTTAAAATAAATAAATAAACTTATGACAAAAATAAAACTAAAATTAAATCTACTCTTAATTTAAGTAAAAAATAGAGCCCAAGTCACTGTCAATAATTTTTATAATACATTTCATTTCATTTCATTTCAATTTATCGTCAGCCGTCTGATTTCTTCAACGAGGAAATCAGATCAATGGAATCATGATCCAATTACTTCACCATTATAATATCATCAAAGGTAACAATAACAAAGTTTGTTTATTGAGAAAATCAAAAAAAAAATCTTCTAAACAACTCTCTCTAACTTAGGTACCCAACGATAAAGACTAAACAGCGCGCTTCAGTACATCCAAGAAATCAATTTTAATACCTATATAACTTTCTATTTAGGATCTACATTGTGCCAGTTACGTCTTCCGTAAACAAACTAAATCTAAAACAGATACACAGAAGTTACACAAGCAACAAAGTAGACTTCAATCACAGTCGCATACTCGTTTTCTCTTTCTTTTCGCCAATTTCATCCTATTTTCCAGTGCTAGCGAAAAACTGCACAAACCGGCACATCCCATTGAAATATTGCCGTAACTACGTGGTTCACATTGGCCCAGTTATAAGTAGACATATTGAACCTTCGTGACTTAATGGTAAACATGCCTGTCCGCTACTCAGTAGGGCCCAGTTTCGAACCCCGGTAAGGTCATGATAAAAAGTTCCCTTTTTTTGATTGGCATAGGTCTTAGAAGTGTATCTTATATGTATTTGTTATAACATATAGTATCGTTGAGTTAGTATATTGTACAAGTGTGCATTACACAAGTCTTGAACTTACTTGGGGCTAGCTCAATCTATATGGTTTGTCCGTATATATTCATAAATTTATAAGGATAGCATTAATTCAAATAATAGGATATGCTGGGGTCGCCGGGTAAAGTGGAGGAGCTAAAGCAATAAAGTCATCAGTTGATCGCCAGTTTGTTAATTGACTCACTTGACTCATGTGAACCTTCCTCTATTTCCTAGTTCAAGCGGAAAACTACCGCCAAATGGAAATATCGCTTTAAAAAGTTGAAAATAAAGTTAATGATCGATAAGTCGTTAGCTCGCCATGTTTTTATCGAGGTGTCTCCGTCAGGCGGCAGATGTAAAACGCATTAATCACCTTTTTGACTGTCGGCTAACAGCCGCCACGTTTTGGTCCAACTTGAAGAATTTTGCTGTCTCAAAGCTCTGAATAATTTGATCTTTGAATTTTTTACGCTTGTCCGCAATATTGAGACTTTTGATAAACGGTTTGATTTGTCAAAACATTTATTGGAGCTCTTTTTTTAAATAAAAAGTTTGGGGTTTTGTCTCATTTCAGCAAAATCTTGTTGCAAACCTAGCAAGTTGCTACAGAGGCTAGGTTCTACTTTGATTTTTCTTCTCCATTTCGCAATCTTCGTATTATCGTTCATTGACATTCAAATTAAATCCATCCATCTGAACCTCTTTTAGGGTTCCGTGGAGTCTATAGAAGTATGATAAGTAGTTATTGTAACAATTAAAACAGCCAAGTACTGATATCAAGTGGGAAAAAAAATATTAAGACCATTTATTTATTTTATCAAACAAAAAAAACACATCACACTCATAGCTCTTAAAATATTTTTACGGTTTAAAAAACAAAGTACAAAGTTATAGATTGCAATAAAATAAAAACAATAACTAATATTTAACCTAATCTAAAAATGGTCCCTGAAGCATTGTACCGAAGAAGCAGGCAGCATTGCCTCGTTGAATAGCCAAACTAATTCCAGCCAGCTCTTCGATCTCCTGTTCCATCAATAAGCCTCTTCGAAATATCTTTGTGGTTCTATATCCAACTAGCTTTCGCCGCAGCTTTGCTCGCGTGAGATTTCATCGGAAACAGTGCTTTTTCCAGGAATGAAAGGTACCCTATGTCCTTCTCAATACTCCTAGCTATGTGTATACGAAATTTCAGGAAGATTGGTTCAATAGATAGGGCGTGAAGTGGTAACAAACAAACTCACTTTTGCATTTATAATATTAGTTAGGATTCTTACAAACGTCACTCATCATCATCATCATAATTTCACACATGCACACCCTGGTGTCAGAGTTCTTCTGAACCGTCTCTCGGCCTCTGACGTGGTTCCTTTAACGACTACCAGATGGCAACCGGGACCAACGGCTTAACGTGCGTTCCGAAGCACGGAATCATCTTTATTATCAGACAATCAGGTGATTCAAGCCAGCAATATCCTAAACAAACGTCACAAACAAATGATTATGAACAGATCGACACAGACTAACCCATTTATCCTTTATCTTTGTCCTTATTATTTTATTTATTCAGTATCCCTTTGTTTAGCGAGTGTTCTCTGCACTTTTTCATCGCAGTAATTGGGCCCCCGCGGTGAGACGAAATCTTTTATTATAGTCACGAATAGCTATTTATCAGTACAAATTCAGCATAAAGTACTAAAACTAGCGACTTGCCCCGGCTTCGCATGGTCATAAAAACTTTTCTCTTGAATCACTTTTAAAAAAACCGCATCAAAATCCGTTGCATAGTTATATAGATTTAAGCATACATAGGGATCTAGGGAAGAAAGCGACTTTGTTTTATACTATGTAGTGATAGTGATATAGTAATTTAGCCTTTATAGCGCTCTTATCGAACCGTTTTCCTGGTTGTATTCTAAGCTATATTGCTTTCAAACCCAGCTGAAACGTTCCATAGTAATTTTATACATTTCCAAAAAAAATTAAGATTAAAGAGTTTGTATTTAAGCTCCTATCTCTGGTCTGCTGTTAAATTTCTATAGAAATATGCAGCACCATTGTACTAAATTTCCTTATTTTAAGTTTCCTATGTTTGTATTTGAGTATACTGGAAAAAATAAATACATAAAAACTAAAGACACATTATATTTCACTGCCGACTTGATTCAATTATTTTATAATATTATATATACTATATAATAATATCCTCACAGTTCAGAAATGCTGGTACTGATGGAGTTATCGCCTGTCCAAAAAGGACGAACAATTACTTGATTCAAAACAATACTACTAGGATTGAGTCCGTCTATTATGCGATACATTGTATTTTGTGAAAAAAAAAAGTTGAATAAAAGAAAATATCTGGATGAGTTGTTTTTACAAAGAGATACTTACTTGTATATAAAAAAGTTTTTTTTTCAGCTAACCAATCTTTCGTCATCTATAAGCACAAAAAAGTGACTACATAACTCATTGCAATATACAACCAAACATTTTGTCTGTTTTTGTAAATCACTTTTGTGAAATCAGGTTAACTTCATTAGTATCTTGTCAAATTTTTGGTTATTTCTCAAATAGCTGAAGGAGTTAGGTAAAATATTTTTTTTCAGTGGATATGAACATAATTTATAATGGTGTTTTTTTAAATCTCATTAAAACCTTTTACATCATTGACAAACAAATAAGCCGACTAACTGTTCACTGTAGTGTGTAGGCATTTATTTATGAAAACGAATGTATGGTCGAGATGACTGTTTATTTGCAACCAGTTATCGTAGGTTTATGACATACATTAAATACGCATCGATTTCAAATTCGCACACTGAAAAACACACTTCTCAACGTAAAAAGGAAAATGCAAATACCTAATATTAAATATATACCAGGAAAATTTACTAAATGGCTTCAGAAAGAGTACCGTGCCTTAATTTGTTTATGTCCGAATTTCTAGGGTTTCAGGAAATTGCAAATAAAATAAGAAAACCTCTTTTGATCGGTTCACAGAGTAAGCTCCAAAAGTGTAATACAATTTGTACTACAGGTTATCACTCCAATTTCAACCCTTTTTGGTATATACTGATCAAATTAGGTTTCGTCTTGCGCAATAATATTTAGGTCTAAATGAAATGTTACAAATTTTATATAACATTGATACGTTAAAAATAAATAACTATACAAATAATAAACTAAACGTATTTTTAGTATTTTTGTGCCCGTAACAAAAACGTTTAAAATTTTATAAAAAACAAGCTGTTAACCCCGGTTTCACCCGTGTTAAATACATAGCTTATACACTCGGGGATAGTGCGGCTTTCCAGCAGTGAAAGAGTTTTTCAAATCGATCTAGTAATTTCAAAGACTATTTGATAGAAACAAACAATCAAAAATTTTCCTCTTTATAATATTTGTATAAGTGGCCAGTTAGCGAGGGACATTTTCATATATCACAAGTAAGACAGCAGCATTATACCCTATTGACACACAACTCTCCGAAGAATGTAATAAATCGGTTCGCTGCAATATTCCCAGCGCGCCACCGCTGCCCTGATAAATTGATATAGTAACTATTTGATGCATCGTGCAAACTTTCCTTTGACAATTCGAAACCAGTTACGAAGCTTAGTGTACTAGACAATAGGTAAAATTACTTAATACCCTTTAATTGTTGGTTTGTTTATGTTGGCATTACTCGACATAAGTATAAAATATCTTGTAATGTTGCGTTTCATCCTCAGTGATAAGCTCTTTTTTATTTTTAAATAAATAAATATTGAATGTCCCCAGAAGTGTGGCCAGATGGCTGGTAGAATTTTCAAATTATATAGCAATGATAATTTGCTGAGTCAGGCATTTCCAAGCCTTTCAATCTAGCTTAAATCCAAGATCCTAGTATTGATAAGAAGGGCTATGCTCGGTGTTTCCCTTAGAAATGAGAAGATCCGTAGGAGAACAAAGGTCACTGACATAGCCCAGCGGATTAGTTCTTTGAAGTGGCAGTGGGCGGGGCACATAGCGCAACGAACCATAAGCTGATGGGCCAGAAATGTTCTTCAATGGCGACCACGCATCGGCCAGCGCAGCATCGAACACCCACCGACCAGATGGTCGGATTACGTGAAGAAGGTCGTAGTCAGGCGCTGGATGTAGGCCGCTTCTAATCGATCATTTTAGAGATCCTTGGCCTATGTCCAGCAGTGGACAACCTGCAGCTGAAATGATGATGATGACAAGAAAAAAAGGTCTACCTTAACATTATAATGTTTGGAAATCGACATGACATGGTAGTGTTAATGTACAGTACATAAATTATTAACGTGTGAACGCGTACATGTGACCTGCGTGATTCGTGATCAATGAAATTTCTAGGCCATTATCTTGTGATTCGAAATCGTGATAAACGTTTATCAAATCGATGACAAAGTGAAACATATTTTTGAATTTAAAATGTAACCTTCGTATTTTTTATTCTTGGCTAAAATGGTAATATTGTACAGGCAAATAAAGCGTACAAATAAGCCTACATTTGTACTAAATAATAATGTGGTATTTGTTTGAACGCCTTAAAATTTGGAAGAATCTTATTGAGCATTGATAGTTTGATTCCTTGTAGAACCACCGCCTAATCTTGGTACTTAGGTCAAAACCACGGGGTAATTAGTAGAATAATGTATTATACCCTAGGTGGAGATTTTTACTCTACGGCGTAGCGTGTACTACGGCGTAGACAATATGTGGTTCTACGGCGTAGCATGCACTACGGCGTAGCTAAAATTTGCTTTTTGATGGAGCTCCACAAAGCATGGAAAAATATCGCTCGCGTGCTCTTTGTGTAGCACTGATACATAACAATGTAATTTTTAGGGCTCCGTGCCTCAAAAGGAAAAACGGAACCTTTATAAGGTCACTTTGTTGTCCGTCTGTTTTTTTGTCCGACTGTCTGTCTGTCATTCTTAGTTTAACAAGAACTAGAATCATGAAATTTGTTAGGAAGCCATATCTTACAGCACTTACTTGGTAATATAAGAGAAAAAGAACATAAATAAATAAAGAAAATTAATTTTACAAACAAATTAAAGGTTAGCAAAAATCCGAAAATCTAAAGTTAATCTGTTTAGTTTTTTAGTATTGTGTAGTGGTTCGGAAACCTTATAGTGAGAGTCGAATCCACATACCCTTGAGGCAAGAGATGAAATGTGCGATCTCAGTTAATTAAAAAATTTAAAAAAAAAAACATACAGTAAACACATTTTAAATACAGAATACTCGTTTCAAAGGTTCCACGAAAACATTTTAGACCGAATTCGAATTCAAGAGTACTCGAGAACGACTAGTTAAGTGTTCCCTAGGGGCACAGCGATATATTATCCGCTGGATTTTTGGACGCCTTATAAGCTACAATGCTATTTGTCTTTGTCGGGACCCCATGTTTGCTTATCATTGTGACAAGTTGAAACAAACTGAACATACTGAAGCAATTTGGTAACCATAGCGAATTTACAAAAGCTGTACGTTATTGCGTCTAAAGGACTAGTTTAGCACCCGAATGACAATTTCAAAACGCTAACGAATGTCGACATAAACAAAATGTATGGGATTGATATAAGCTGCGGTAAATCACGTGGTCAATCTTATGTCAATCCCATACATTTTGTTCTTGTCGTACCTCTTTAATATTTTGCGATTGTGACTATGGCTAAGCCCACGGATAGAACGGTTTTCCGCTCGAGTAATTGTCTAACTCTATTGAAAAAATCGGGACTCGAGCACTGAGGGTATATTACCACAATACAATACTAAAAGATTTTGTCTTTTTATAGGCTTTCCATTTATTTGTTTGTATGAATTAATGCAGCCAGTCTTCTTGGCACATTACCGCAAGTAGAGCCTTAAAGGGGACTGTACAATTTCAGTTAATATATATATTTATTATTATGTTTGTATCTCCTTTGAGGATCACGGGTCTATTCACCCTGGACTTTTGGACTTTGACTATTATTATTATGTTTATTTATTATTTTTCTTTTGTATTTTTTTTTTAATATTTCCTGTTCTTTATATTTATTCATGAATATGTGAAAATAATACTTGAATAACAATAAATAAATTAACTAAATTAGAGGGAAACGTTAGATATATCGCCACCAATTGAATGTTTGCCTGTGGGTTAAACTTCACTAAGTTTTCGCTACCCCTTTCGGGAACTCTAACTAGTATTCTGTTGGATACGAATTGTTCGGTCAACTACGGAACTTAATGCCGACCTTTATACTACAACTAGCGACCCGCCCCGGCTTCCCACCAGTATAAAAACCTTCCTCTTGACACTATCTATTTTAAAAACACCTCAGACCAAACTGCGGAAAGCGACTATATTTTATACTATGTAATAATGAATGCTAATGATCAAAACCCACTAGTCTACTACTTCAGACTATTCAGCATGAACAAATTAATCCCCATTTTTTCACAATTTTCAATCTATATGTTATAATATTATAAGGAGGAAAGATTTGTATTTTGTGTGTATGTTTGTAATTAATAAACTCAAAAACTACCGTGCCGATTTCTAAAATTCTTTCTCCATTGAAAAGTTACATTCACCTATGCATAGGCTATATATGTACCATAGCCGAAAGGGGGGAAGACTGCTAAAAAAGTATAAAATAAGGTGATATCATAGGCAAAGATGTACAAAAACACCATGGGCGAGTGAAACTACGAGCAACAGCTGCTGTTATTGAATAAAGGAAGATGCAACGAAGGACTACATTTATTTGCTATTAGATACAGTAATAGAAAACACTTTATTACAAATTAATTAATAGATTAATTAAATTAAAGTCTAAATCTAAATTAAAATATTTAAACTAAAAAACAAAAAATAATCTAATTTTGCACCTCCCGTCACACAAGTAGTATTCCAGTATTCCTATAGCGATGACTTACCTTTATGCGAGAAAGCTGCCCGAGGTCTCCTGTGACGAAGAGGACATCACATGACGAGAACTTCATTCACTGCATAGATTAAAAAAGAAAAAAATGCCTCTGTAGAGAGACCGCACGCGATTCCAAACTCTTTGTTCAACGATTTCAAATTCTTTGATTCACTGATATATCAATAATTTAACTTTCTCATCTTAGGGTGGGTTGCACAAAAGTACCAGTTATCGTAACAGTTAAAGTCAAATGTAACAGTAAAGGTTGGGTTGCACCAAGTCAAATGTAGGTTTAATATATAAAAACAACACATATAATACATAATAACTGTTCTCTGCTTGACCCAAAGGTTGTAAAAAATAAGTTCGCCTATTGTATTTTTACAATAAAGTTAAATAAATACATAAATAGTTACACAGACACACCGGCTATGATAGCCGGGACCAAAGTGCGTGGGTGCCGTACCTTAGCGTGGGTGTCGATGCCCGGAGGAGCTCAAGATAGATATGCCACTAGCTAGGGTTGCCACCAGTCCGGGTTTCTCCGGATTTATTCTAGTTTAGGGGGCTTTCAGGGCGCGTCCGGAGCCTTAAATCCCTATTGGTCTCAAGACCAATACGTCGGGTTTATTCAGTAAAACAAATAGTTATGTTACCAACTGAACCACTAGTTTGCGGGCTCATTAAGTATGGGTTAATTCTGGACTATAAAATTCAGGGTTTCCAGGCGTCTTGTATTGGCTGCCATTCAATTCAATTTTGGAGATGGCAACCCTACTCTAGTGGCAATCAATCTAACTCAGACCGAGCTTGCCGTCACTTGACACGCACGATCTTTAAGAATAAATATGCCATATCGAGCTCTTCACTACTCATAATCACTTTTTTCATTTTCGTCATAATGGCTATAAGGACTTTGCCCTTATAATAACTATAACGATGTAGGTAATGCCTTGGAAACAAGCAAATCGTATTCATTTGTCACATCACTTCCTAATATTGTCAGAGGGTTATTAATACCATCAACAAAAGCGACCCCACATTAATATCGATACGTTTATTTTCATAATAAATCAAACGGAACATTAATTATATACGAGCCAAAGAATAACTATGAAGAGTGTGTATAAATCGCAAAGACATTGATAAATTATTGTAATGTTAGGAGTTTTGAAATCCATTGTTGGTACATGCCAAAAATATGTTTCTCGTTGCGAAAGTCAAAGTTATTTATTTATACTTTACTAGCTGCTTCCCGCGGTTCTACCATGATGTGTATCTACTATAGTCTATAACCTTCCCTAATAATCAGGCTACTATGTCCAGAAATATTTTTTTTAAATCCGATCAGTGGATCTAAAGTTATAGGCATTCAATTAACTGTTGTAATTGATACTGGCATATTTCTGTCTATATTCAAAATTCTAATATACCTTCTAGTCATTCTAATGTCGTAAGCCTTACTTCAAATAATAAACAAATATGAGTAACGCCTTTTTTTTTATAATTACTTATTTAAATTACAACATTAAACAATCAAACAAATAAACTCTTCAGCTTTATTAGTATAGATAGATATAGATTGTGCGCCGGGGTTTGACCGTCCTGTTGTATACGAGTATATGTACTTTAGCGATATATATAAATTTTCTCAAAAATAAACAGTTAACAGAATCTTTAGAAATATGTAATCTTAATAAATAATAACTTTATTGTACAAAATGAACAAAAATACATAACACAAGATAAATGCAACGGCGGACTCATCCCATGAAGAGATCTCTTCCAGCCAACCGGAATTGAATGTGTGATAAACATTATTCAATGACCTTATATTGAAGCACAATCGAAATGGGTTTTATTTTCCCGCCTTTATATAAATGGCGTCGTTTTCGTATGAAATTCGCGGAAGTTTCCGAAGGCCCTGTCATTAGACTTGTTTATTCAAATATTGTTGGTTCACTGTTTGTCGTTTCGCCCTTTCGCTGTTTAGTTTGCGCTCTACGAGTTTGTAGGAACATATTGGTATTAATGACCTCTGTATTTCATGTTGCTGGGTGGTATTTTTGAGGGATTTGAACTCTTTTTTTATCGTATTCTCATCATCATTTCAGCGTTTTTCTAGCGCGACTAACACCTTTATTTATTTTAAGGTTTTCCTCTATTTATTCAATAACAATTCTTAAAAATATACAGTAAATTAGATTGAAAGTTAATTAGCATGGTTATATAATGGGGTTTTTCGACTGACATCCTGTGCAATTGCGGTGCTGTCCAGTCTATGGCTCATCTCCTGATATGCCCCAATGGGCCAGTCTCCTGTACGACTGAGGATTTAAGGGAGGCAAACGGCAGGGCGGTGGACGTGGCTATGTACTGGTCGAATCATATTTAAAATATATTTTTATATATACCACCGCCTCGAAAAGAAAATAAGCATGCTTATAAACTTTCTCTCTTAGACGTAAATAAAAATCTAAACTAATGCAAAATAGTGAACAAATAATTACAATTCCACTATTTATTCAGAAATAGTAGGGAAATAAATCCTCATTGCTGTATACACAGAGCAGACCAAGGCGTTGGGTTTATTCAGTAAAATAAACGTTGATGTTTCAATGAACCGCTGGTTTGCTCTCAATTTGACATTCCTTTCGTCCAGGTAGAGATAACCGAATAGAGGAGATATATTTGAGTACATGATTAAACTGACGCCATTAAGTCAAGCATACAAATATGGGCAATTAAAAATGCCCGCGAAAGATGGGCAATTAAAATGACCAAAAGCATGGAAAATGCATGGATAATGAGGCGAAACAATTCTAAAATTGCGGCCATACATACATACATACCATCACGCCTATCTCCCGTAGGGGTGGGAAGAGACTAGAGATTTCTATTAGCTACAATCTTTCCATCATCGCGGCCATGTCCCGGCAAACTCCTACTGAGAAATCCAAATACTAGATGATAAATCTCTGATGTCATAATTAAGATTGCAGGGAGAAGCTAGATGTAAATCACTTGTAACCATTTAAAATAAAAAGAATTGTGGGGAAGTCTATATGTTCATCATAAACAAGATGTGTCTCAAAAGATTAAAAAAAAAAATCCAATTAAACTATATATTTTTTAAGTTAAATTCAAAAACACGTCTCGTTTTTGTCTGATCTGTAGTCCAGGGTTTTCATTTAGCGTCTCCCAGAGCTCCCATATCGGCTGGGTAGTAAGGACAGCATGCAGTAATGAACCCTAGGTAAAGACAATGTCTGTTCTATGTAAATAAAATAAATGATCTCTATCCATGGAAATGTATTAGTGCAAACTGCAAACGTAATATAAAAAGCTCGTGAAACAATAAATAAGCATATAAAATTATTTAAAAGCTAGGTGTTGCCTGCGCCTTCGCCCGCGTGGTACTCGGCGCCTAAAAGAAGCCTATGTTTGACCCCTGGTCTTTAACCATATATATACCTAATTTCATTAAAATCGGTCCGAAGGTTCAGCCGTGAATAAGTAACAGACAGACTTTCGCATCTATAATATTAGAATGGAAGTATGTATATTTATAAAACACACATCTGACATAATAATATTCAAACATTCAAACATATATTATATGCGTTTTTGAAATCGCCTTTTAATCCCCTTAATTTTCATACCCCACTCGATTATATTATTCAATTTTTTTATTTTCGATCTGCCATTTGGTACTAATCACTGAATTTCAAGAATCATCACCATTCATACGTGTTTCCCAGTTGCACCTCCAGCTTACGCTATAGAGTTCGAAGTATGCTTCGATCATATTCCTAGATTTGGCGGTACTGGTTTTTACAATTGTTGATTATCGGGCCTCCGTAACCCTTTCTATGAATTCAATGAAAAAAATATTTTTCATATATTTCTGTGAATTCCCAAACAGCCTGTTGAAATGCACTGGGACATGATAACAGGCGGGAACAATAACATACGAGTTGAAAATGGCGTTTTACCATTTTCGCTTCGGGAATTCCTCTCCATGGCAACCTTTGTGACAGAGTACATATTTCTCTGAAAAGTGTCACAATCATTCACGAAAACATCACCTGTTTTAGTGTTCCGTACACAAAGTGAGGAAACGTCAACTAAACCAAGGTTTAAGTTCGCCGTTTTCAATTGGATGATAAAGTTAAATAAATAAATAAAAATACCATCTCCACTCTCCGACTATTAGGGCGCTGATCATGTGAATAGACCTAGATAGAAACAAGTATTCATCAATTTTGTATATTAATAATGAAAAACCAACAAATAAAGTTCTTTATTATATGTCCTGTTATTCATAAAAAACTAACAAGCGTTTGTTAAGCCTGTTTTAACTAAAATGTGTGTAACTCTCTCTTTCGCGGTAAATTTCGATAAAAGAGAAAGGGCAAAACATATTTAAGTTAAAACGGGCTTCACAAAGGTTTATTAATTTTTATGAATCAAATTCAAATTCATTTATAACTTGTAAACATGTTGTACAGTAAGAAATCAGAAGGATAGTCTCTACAAAAACAACTTTGCAGCTATTAAGAAACCCTTAATGCATTACTCTGACTTAGACGGGTTTACTTATGGCCGTCTCACGCAGTTTACAAAAACACGGGTATTTTTTTTTTAAATATTTCTGTAGATTTTGTTATTATAAATTTTCTATGCATATAAGACCAGTTATTATATAGAGTTAGGGTTTCAAGGATTAAGGATTGGATATTAATATAAACCGTAACAAATATGTATAAATAACAAACATATACACCTGAGGTTGACAATAGGGTAATTTATACCTTAGGTAGGAAACTGTTAAAATAATACAAGTTAAGTTATTTAAATAAAGTTTGCAAGTTACTTTATTTACTTTATTTCATTACTGTAATCCGGAGTTTTTATAAACTACTGGTTTGTCTTTTAAAACATGCAGTTTATTCTGCAACTTGGTTTAACTGTTGATAAGAAAAATAATTATTTGCGTTAGGTGCGTACAAAATAACGAGGGAACACAAAACAATCATGTTGTCAGCTTTAAATAGTTTAGGCGCATTAGGGCTAACTCTTCAGTCTACTCAATAGGTTTATTCGCAATGAAATTAAATATTTAATTTTTAATATTTTACTTCTCACTAATATTATATAGGTAGGTATACTAAATAGGTTTTATTTAATTTAAGCGTATGCATTTATTTTTAATTATGCATAATTGCCGGTGATTGGATACTGAACTTAAGTACTTTGATTACAGTTTTTATTTAATAGGTCTTATGTGTTACATGGAATCATATATGGTGCCAGTTTCTCACTCATTCCGTTTGCTTCCCACGCCAAGACAAATTACTTCGGGGGTGACTAAACAACGCGATATATCAGTTTTCCTCAAAGATTACATTTATATTATCCTACATTATTTTTATAACCGGAGCTCCTAAGATTGGCGAGCGTTAATGACGAGAGAATAAGGATCGTAGCAAGAAATATCTAGTCTCTACCTACTTCTGCGGGAGACGGGCGTGATGATATGTATGTATATTTTATAATCAGCCAACTGGATGACGTCAATCGTTTTTGAAACGTCACTGCTGGTAAAACATGCCACCGGTTAAATTAGAGGTCTCTAAAGCTATCTACGGAATAAGGGGATTAATGACAATTAATAATAACTCTTCATTACTCCAAAATTATTAAGTTCATGACATTTTTACATAGTTTAGATGCTAAAGCTTTATAACAGCGTAATTTCTACACTCTCGTTATTTTGTTTTTGTTGAGAGAAACATACTGCAAACATTTATTAACGAGCGTTTCGCAAACGTTCGCGACAGTTTTACTAACGCACTGCGAAGTTAAATATGTACTAGAAATGTTTTCTATTTATTTCAAAGAGATCTGAATATCTTGTACACTTATATTGAAACGTTTTTAATTAAGCATTTCATTTATCTTATCTGCCTGTTCATTCGTTCATAAAACGTAGTTTTACTAGTTTCCAAAAATCGAATTCGGCATCTGTTTGACTCAGTCTTTTGTGTTTTCCACGAGAAGATAGACTATTTAAATTCAGCATCATTATCATTTCAACCAAATAAAAATATGAATATGCTTCGGGAGTAGTGTTGCCAGGTGTCCCGATTTGTGCGGAACGTCCCGGTTTTCAGGGGTCTGGGGACGCGTCCCGATTCGTACCTGATCGGGACGCTAAATGTCCCGACAAAGCAAAAAGGAATAAAATAAAATAAAAATTATTAATCACATCACTATGTCAAATTCAAAATGGCACGCATCAGCGTCACATTCAAATCACATAACTAGCGCATCGCATGAACGAGAGAGCGCTTGTCCCGATTTGTTTGTCCCGATCTGCAACCCTAAATCCCGATTTTTTTGACCTCATGTACCGATTTAAAACAAATCTGACCTGGCAACACTATTAGGGAGACATGTTAAGTCGTTAGTCCAGTAGCTCAGTTGCCATCTGGAGGACTTCAAAAAAATCACATCATAGGCCAAAAAGCAGTTCCGAAATACTCTGATACCTGGGGGAACAGGGTTTATTGAAGTTGTGATTCACGATTTAAGGTGTCGTATTCTATAAAACTTAACAAGTGGAGTGCATTAAAGGAGGTATTATATTCTGGAATGGACAAATGGACTGGACAAGGAGATTCTAAACACAATCGCAAGTGTATGTAAAATCCACACTCATGATACGTTAGTACTATTATCTACTAGTTGTTGCTGGACTGGAGGCTCCACTCCCGTGGAAATTCCAGGATAAAATATAACCTATGTGTTGTTTCAGGGTCTAAGCAGTCTCCGTTCCAAATTTCAGCCAAATCAGTTCCGCCGTTTTCCTGAGACAGAGTAACAAACATCCATATAAACTTTCGCGTTTTTAATATTAGTAGGATTTTGTGGTAATGATAAGCCTCAAGCAAGTTTTCAGGAATATAATTTATCCCCGGCATACGTTCGTAGGTTTTGAAATGAATGACTATATTCAAACCATTGATAAACGATCATCTTTTGTCTGGACGACGCGCCAACCCAGTTAACGGAATCCATACTAATATTATAAATGCGAAAGTCTGTCTGTCTGTCTGTCTGTCTGTCTGTCTGTCTGTCTGTCTGTCTGTCTGTCTGTCACCTCTTCACGGCCAAACGGATGGACCGATTGTGATAAAATTTGGTAGGGATGTAGTTAACGACCTGAGGTCAAACATAGGCTACTTTTGGGCGCGATATAACCGAGTCCCACGCGGGCGGAGCCGCGGGGAACAGCTAGTAATAAATATTTTCATACTTCGTGTGAATTCAACCGTTTTATGCAAATGACAACTTATCCTCGTATGTATGACCTCGATAGCAAAGCGAGGCATGTGTGATTGTAACGATACTATGTCAAGCAAACGCGAGCGCGGCCCAGCCTGGATTGGTCGTCAGTAGTGGCATTTTCTGTCTTAGCTCCTTCATCCTGTAAAAGGTTCTGACTGTTATCGCTAGATGACATAATAATCGTGAAGTCTTAAGGCGGACTGAAAACTGACAGACTGACTAACTGTGTTGGCCCTGATATACCCGAATAATGATCATAATGGTTTCTCTGTTAAAAGGGTTACGGAGTCGCTCTTTTGTTATAACCAATGCCAGAAGCCGAGGACGTAACAGAATCAAGTAAACATCTTAATTCAAAAAATTAAAACAAAATTCTTGATATATTTTTTAACCAGTTGAAAAATATTTTCGACCGTTCCCGAACAGACCAAAATGAAAAAAAAGTGGTGTTAAGTAAATTGCTTTTTTTTCTGCGCTCTTCCCTATTTACCGCATTAGCAGAATGGCGCATTTGCGGGGAATTTCATTAGTCATTCCGGCTGTATTCATGATAGATTCCTTCCGCGCACGTACCAAAGATGTCGGTTTGTTCCATTTTGTACCACTTATAATGATATGTGCAGTTAATTGAATAATTATAATACTATCAGCTAGTATCGAGTTACTATAATATTTTAATAATATTAGCGATATTATATTATTCTTTTAATATTATTTTATAAGTGTAAACAATTTGTACAAAGGCGGACTTATCGCTAATATTATAAATATATCAACATGTATAATTTATATGTTAATGGTACGATAAAGAGTATATCTATCAGAACACAATCGTGGTTATATTAAAAATGGCATGGGATGCAGCTTAATTTTACAGAAATCTGTTCCTGCTGATCGTTGAGAGGATTCTTTTATCTGCAAACATATTGTTGTGATGTCTTAAGCTTGATTAAGTTTACTCATTATACTTTTGCATAATAATAAACTATGTCGTCACATTTAATTTTGAAACATTATTCCGCTTACCGTTTCACACATCCGTTTATCCCAGAACTTTTGGTAGGATTTTTTTTTTAATCCCGTAAATTATTTATCCTTTTATTTAGGAACAAATCAAAGTAACCAAAAGGAACACATCAAGATTCTCCGAGACAAATATGGCCGGGTCGGGTTGAATTTTGAATTGGATCTTCATTAATTATTTACTAAGAGAATTGTTGGTAAATAGGGCGCGTAAGTGTGGTCTGGGTTTCGTCAAGGTTGATATCTTAAACCTTGTTATTTGGATGTCACACTTCGCATTTAGTATTACTTATTTTGTAGGTAAATACGACACCGGTCGGCAATGCACTCACAACACTCCAGGAGTGCTATTTTTGAGAAATAAAATGCTTCACCGATTTAAAAGTACACTTTTTTATGTCACGCTCGACATCTATCTCATACATGACATTTTTTCCGTATTTTTGAAGTCGTTCGACTAGCGATGTTGATGTAGTATGTTAAGAAGATCAAAATACGAAATACTTCATTTCACGCAAATTTGCTGACGAATCGGTAACAATCGAAACAAAAGTTTTTGAAGAAAGGAACGTTATATATTTAAAAAAATGTATTATCTTATGTACTTCAATTGTTTGATTTGACATAAGAACGAACGTTTCACGACAAAATCATTCGTAAACGAGTGGTCCCGACCCCTCTTTTCAAATCAACGATCTTTTCATACTACTGGCAATATCGCTAGTCGAACGATTTCAAAAATACGGGATTTCAAAAATACGGATTCTAGTGACAATTTTAAAACGCTAACGAATGTCGACAAGAACAAAATGTATGGGATTGACATAAGCAGCGGTAAATCACGTGGTCAATCTTATGTCAGTCACATACATTTTGTTATTGTCGTACCTTGTTAACGTTTTGCGATTGCGACTTTGGCTAAGTCTAACGGGCTATAACCAGACGGTAGTAAAACTCTAAACGGTATGCACACCACTGGTATATAGTTAGGCCCTTTATTCATCTACATGAAAAAATGTGCTTCAAAATCCACAAATGAGTCGGCGTAGGAGTCTTGTGATCGGAAATTATGCCGCGGGCGTGGGAAGATTGGTGGCCCAATTATAAAAGCATTAAAAGCAATGAAAAGGGATGTGGGTGCAAGTTTGGTAAAAAAAATAATTGTGTGTGGTGTATTTTTATCATTATATTACGATGTTTCATAGATAGGGGACAAAAGGATATGTGAAGTAAGATATGGTCATTATAATATTAGTTATTTGTAAATAAAAGGACCGTCCAAATCAGTTTAACCAAATATAGATATAAGACAAAACGAACCTAGAAAGAGAACATTTAAAATTTATGGTTTCCTCATAGAAACATATATTTTTCCGCAAAATTTTAGCCCTAAGACTAGGGTAAATGTATCTGTTTTAGCCATGTTGTAGTAATTATACTTAACCAGAGTTTAGTGCTCATTTCCCACATTACGCGCCCTGAATGAAAACTGCCGAAGTTGAGCTAAATGAGTGAGTAAGCGGAGAGTTTGTTGTGGAAATTTTAAATATTTTATGTATGTAGATATAATAAACTTAGTTGTAAAATGTTGAGTTAGTTTTTTGACTTCATTTTAAAAAAAATCGCATTTGAAGTTCAAAAACCATCAAAGCCTAAAGACCGCTGAATCGCGATTTCTTACCTTTTTTCCTTAAGACATAATAAAAGATTATTTTCATGACCGGTCGTTTGCTTGCCTTCTTTCTTCTTTGGAAATGTTTTTATTTGAAGAATCTGCCACCATTCAGATAGGGGTACAAGAGAATTGAAAACAGAAGAATTTTAAATACTCATGACAACCTTGACCTACTCTTAAATTGGTACTCACACGGCTAATGACGCGACGCCACTCTGTTGTGAAATAAATACTTTTTTCATAGAAATAGCTAGATACACGAATAATTTATTGTCAATCTCAAAATCAGTAAATAAATAATCTATTCACAAAATATTCTTTTAAAGTTATACCTAGCAAAACGGTACTCATATAGAAGCAGCCATATTTGTTTTGTTACATGTCAACTGTCTCCACAAGTGGCGGGCAGTGTCAACAATTTGAAGTCACCCTTGTCAATGTGCTCCGAAACCGGTGTGTTTACCCTACGATGGGTGATGGAAGCATTACCAAAGTTTCGTTCACACTATGATCGATTTGATTTAGCCGCTTGAGATCATATTTTTTGTTATATAACTACTGGAGATAAATACAAAAAATATATATAAATAAAAAACCGCCCTTTTGCATTGCGTGTCTATCCTAGAGCGTCTAAGGCAATAATAATACAGATATTTACTTGCACCTTTGTTCAACTGGTAGATTCCACAAACAATAGGAATTAAGAAAGTGACCGACATGAAATCATGCCAAAATTTCATTTTATATTCACTTTTTATCGGATCCCGGGCGTCAGAGCTATACGGCTAAGAATGCAACCGTTATAAGCTTAAATAATAATAACTCCAAAAAAATAGTTAAATTTTCTTATAGAAATGTTGCCTCTCTACCAAACACTGAGCTTCAAAACGGCCAGCTGAAGATGCAACCGGGATAGTGCTAGGATCATTAACATTAGTACCTATGTTTATTCTTCAAACTCAAATAACTAACTAATTAGATTTAAATTTAACATCCTGGCCATTTATACTTTTTTATGTTTCGTTTCTTTGATGTATCTATTTGAATATCTGTCACCTTTTATGCCAGTATTAATTTAATTTAATATTTAATTAAACCTGAGTGTACTATTTCTAGTGATTTATACAAGTTAGAACATGGTTGAGTTTATACTACAGACTACTTAAGTGCATACCATGTAAGGCTTGAACTTTACAATGTAGGCTACATGCCGCTATAATAGATACACAGAGTATTACATAGTAATCCCTGGTCTAACCAGCGCATATGAGACATGAGAACATAATACTTGGCTTAGACACACAAAAAATAACTTTAATTCATCTATATTAAATTTAAATTTTTATTTGCTGCACCTTCCACTCCTGCAACTAAGCTTGATAGCATAGCAGGTAATGCGTGTTCGTAACGATCGTGTGTGTCAAGCGACCGCGAGCGCGGCCTAGAATTTGATTGCTCGCCACTATCAGAATTTCTGTTTTAAGCTATTCCATACTTTGAAAGGCGCTTAAGCTATTGGCCTATCGCGAGATGGAAATCGTAAAGATGTGTCAGATGCCTTAAGGCAGTCTGAAAAATCTGTTAATGTTGGCCACTGTCACAACTGTATGTCTAAGAGTTTTCATAAACGCAGACGCTAGCGACTGTGTTAAGAGTATAGAATTTCTCGCTAAGGCTAACATTGGATCATGTTCGTATTAATCGTTATTTACATAAAAAGGGTTACGAAAGTCGCTCCATTGTCGCTGATTTAAATGTACCCTGGGCTCTGATAAGTGTACAACTAGGAAACACGCTCGAATGATTCAGATCAGCAGTTCGGCCCCGAAAAGAACAAAAATAGTGAACCTGACAGGTGCCAGTTTCTGAAGTGATTATTTCAATTAAATATAAATAGAGGTGTGAATCAACCTGAAGACTTATTGTAGCCTTGTGTGTTAATTGGCTTTCTATAAATAAATGTTATAGGTCAAATATATTTGTTTAGAATTATTTTTGTTTTGACCAACGTAATTTGTATGTATACTAAAAGTTGTAGGAGTTTTGAAGTCGTTGTAGGTACCTATATAATAAAGTCTTTGTGAAGTACTGTATTAATTTTATCGATATAATAAACAAGATTATATCGATATGATTAACAAGATTATATCGATATAATAAACAAGTTTATATCGATATGATTAACAAGATTTATAAGGATGGATGTATATGCGTTTGTAACTCATACTAGCAATCTAAACAGCTACCTATGCTATGTTACCTGGGTACAATTGTATGTAAAGTACATTTTATTCCCACGGTCGGGATGTCAGGGCGAATGGTTGCATATTATAATTCCCAAGAAAGCATACTTTGTTTTGTTTTTTTTAGATTGCAGTCTTAAATCACCTGATTGTTTGATAACAAAGATGATTCCGTGCTTTGGAAGGCACGTTAAGCCGTTGGTCCCGTCTGCCATGGCAGTCGTTAAAAGGAACCTCGTCAGAGGCCAAGATCCACTTCGGGGGGCTGAGAAAGGAGAGTAAGTTTTATTTGTTTGACAAGTGTGTTTCGAGTGAAGTGAAATTTTTAAACTGTAAATAAAAAAAACTTTATTACAAAACATTACATGAACAGCCACAAAATATATAACAATGCTGCTGTATTAAATTATTAAAGCCATACCCATACAGGATGTGTAATTTGACCCCTGATATGTAATTATATCCACTCGACGAAACGTACTGTAATTATATTTAATTGCCGCACGGGGGCGCCACGGAATTCCTTCAGTTTAAAAAACACTCAAATATTACTCAAGATGGTCTACCTACAATTAATAGGTATATGTGTTTTGGACCGAGTTTTACGACTAATAGGGCTGTAAACATTTGTTACGATAAACGCTTTAAGGAAACGCTGAAATAAATTTGTAAAGCAATACCGCAGTTTACCTTGTAATGACAGCGATTTGAGTTTTTTTTTTTTTTTAATTGACAATATCATAGATTAAAAATAAAATTTGCCTCGTAGAGAGACCGCGTGCGAGTCGAAATTCTTTGGACAATATACATTTAGTAATAATGGAACTAAGGGGGTATAACAAACTCGTATCCGCAACATGCTTTGTCAAAAGCTTATAAATATATTTTCCACAATCGGATCCCTTTCGATGACATAATTTAATTATTCTTAAAATATTTTGGCATAACGAGCTTGGCATATTTTTTTGTATAATATTATTTTGTCATAATTGATTTTTAGCAGCATATGTACTATTTCATTTTATATATAGGTCTAATATACATATGCATAATTATAATTTACACAATATTTTTAAGGCATAGTGTATAGTCGCATAATAGTTTATTTAATAATGGTTAATAGATATAAATGAATGAAAAATTTGTAAACGTTTGTTTACAAATTTTTGTACGTTTGTTTGTCCCTATATATATATTAAATTAATTAAAAAAAAAAAATTATATAAGTACATACTAGCTGTACTCGGTTATATCGCGCCCAAAAGTAGCCTATGTTTGACCTCAGGTCTTTAACTACACCCCTACCAAATTTCATCATAGTCGGTCCAGCAGTTTAGCCGTGAAGAGGTGACAGACAGACAGACAAAAAGACTTTCGCATTTATAATATTAGTATGGAAGTATGGATATGGGTAGTATGGATATATATATAAAGTCGTATTCATAAATAAATTATTAAATATCAAATACTCAGGTTTACGGTCTCTTTAGGCTATAAAATAATTTATAGTTATTTAATACTTCATACTTTGTTGTTTAAAACTTAGCGATTCAAGAAGGGAATCATTACCTAATAAGAGTACTTCTCGCTAGCCTAGAACCATGAATTTTGGTAAGAAAATACTAACAATAATAACGACGTGAAAAGATAATTAATTTCTTTTTATATAACTTTCTAAAATCTATAGACGTTTTTGTACTTCCAACTAAACAATCTTATCCTTAATTCTTTTTCACACACAAAACTGATTAACTATAATTTGGAAATAAGTACGTGTTAAAAATATTTTTGATAATAAAGTATTCATTTTGTAATATTATTCAGAAGTATCATACGCGCTTAGATTTATTGCTTAAATCACTTCAAAATAAGGAAATTTAATTTAATTGGTGCAAAGGCGCCGCATATACTCTCTCAAAGAGGCTTTGTATTACACTTTCTTGTTGAAACGATGAATTTCTAAGTGGTTATATGCGTGTAAAGAGCCCAGATATTAGAATTATATCCTGTTTTAATTGGCAAATATTTTTGGCTTTTTAAGTACTTAATTTACCTGTTAACCACTTATGAAAGTGCCGTCCGAATTTATCCAGCCGTTTCTAAGTATAACTTTGGTTAACTTCGCAGACAAAAATACAAAACTCTTGCAAAACAACCTAGGCTACGAGTTTGTGACACCCTCAATGCGTCACAACAACAAATAGAAATTGCCTTGGAAGTGGTGGTAAACTTATTATAAGTAATGATTGATGAATAAGTGATAAGAATATCCTATATTGGTAAAAACAGTTTCAATTTCAGTCGAATATCAAACTTATTTTTGTTAATTACCGCAAATATATATCATTACAAAAACAAACTCGCTTTTCTTTGTCTGTCCTTATATTATACTTAGATCTATGAAACTACGCAACGGATTTTGATGCGGTTTTATGAAATCACACACTAGGGTACTGTAATACAGATTAAATTCAAATAGTTAATAGTTTTATTTTAGCTTTATTTTAGTTTTAATTTCATTTAAGATTTAATTTTAGTTTTATTTTAATATTTATGTAATTGGTTAATATATTTCGATAAATAAAAAAATATTCCTTTAAAAAAAAAATTCAAATCAATACAAAAGTTTAGGTGACAAGCGGGAAGTAAAACTATTGTTAAAATGATTTGAAAATTTATGTGAATAAGGTCACGGTCACACAGAGCTATGTAATTATGGATGTAAGTAAGCTATGAGTTGTAATTAGTTAGGAAACCATACAATTTTCCTGTCACGAGGCAAAAGAGTTATCAAAGATATGTGACCCATTATTTCTTGAAACTATGTGTTACATTTTTCCTTTGAAAAAAATGTATGTGTCTTGAACTTTATGAATTAAAATTAGTTATCAAATAGGTACTAGGGTTAATACCTTAAAAATGTTATAATCCTGCAAAAAAATGTGTTGATTTGATGTTAATATAGATCTTAGATCATTTTTTCAAACTAAATAATCTAAGATATATATAGACCTATTTTTTTACAATATTCTACATGTTTTATTTTATACACACATGTTATTGTGTTATTTTTATTACAATGAGCTTATGACCTAGAGGCGTTATTGTAAAATCTAAAGGAATATTAATTAGGCAATCAGGCTTACGGTCTTTTAACAATTATTAAATTTTTCACCAGTTTTAGCTGATCTATACTAATATGATAAAGAGGAAATATTTGATTGTTTGTTTGCATCCAATAGGCTACGATGCTACTGGCCCGATTTGAAAAATTCTTTCACCGTTGGATAGCCGCACACGCTCCCTGAATGACATAGGCTATGTGTATACCACGTGTGAAACCGGAGTGGACTGCAAATTTTATAATAAACCCTTTTTAAATATTACCAGTTAGTACACCGTTTGAGTAAAGGTTCCGAATTCCGCGCTTCTGCATGTTTATTTCGAAATCAGTAAAAAACAGGTCCGAGTAAGTTCTGTAATGATTGCCAAAATTATTTCTTTTGCCTATTATTGTAGCAGGAAATATCAAAAACTAAATATTATTCAGGAAGGAGTTGAAAGTTGACAACCCTTAATTTTATATCAGTTAAAAGTGACATGATTACCGATGTAAAAAAAACTATTTTTTTTATAAATGGAGAAGTCCTCGTCCGCTCTTATTCTTTTAAACTTGGTTACTAACAGTCAATAAAATACATAATAGTTTTGCATTTCAAATGGAGCCTGATAAAAATATGTAAGTAAAAAAAAAATTCTTTTTTGTTGTGAAAGTGTGTCAGATTTTTTTTGTAAGCTGTAAAGACGCCTGAAATAACTCTTCGTCTATGTCAAATACGAAAAAATAAATATCATTTGTTAGTAAATCTTATCCAAGTGTTAGTAAGTGCACTCATACAGCGTGATAACACATAATAAAAATAAAATATTTAAATACAATATATTATAATATTAACTACTAGCTTTTGCCCCCGGCTTAGCCCGCGTAAATTTTCCCACGGGAACAGTGCTTTCCCGGGATGAAAGGTATCCTTTATCCTTTTCAATACTTCTATCTATGTGTATGCGAAATTTCAGGAAGATTGGTGCAGTAGATAGGGCGTGAAAGCGTAACAAACAAACAAACTCACTTTCGCATTTATAATATTAGTTAGAGTACTAATGAACGCAGTGAGCTGTTGTAGAATTTTCTCAAAAAAGCTTTTTGCAATTCATATGCGCGCTCACTGGCGCAGAAATGAAATTTTGTCCCGAGGTCGCTGCTGTCGGAACACGATGAGGAGGACATCATCATCAACTATAGTATATATATATATATATATATATCTACTAGCTGTTCCCCGCGGCTTTGCCCCGCGTGGTACTCGGTTATATCGCGCCCAAAAGTAGCCTATGTTTGACCTCAGGTCGTTAACTACATCCCTACCAAATTTCATCACAATCGGTCCAGCAGTTTAGCCGTGAAGAGGTGACAGACAGACTTTCGCATTTATAATATTAGTATGGATTAGTATGGAGGTATGGATGGATAGTACTATCTAATAGTATTAATTATATTTGATAAACAGAAAGACACCACTGGAGTTTCGCTACGTGAAGCTTCTTCGTTTCATGTTGCGGACGGTAGGATCCTGGCCAGGTCGCACACTTGGCGAAGACACGTGGAAGATCACAGACTACCACGTCTACTATATCCGACTCCATAGTTTAACTGCATTATTAGCAAACATTGCCTATGCTGTCCAACAATTCAATAAAGTCCCGTTTTTGATACTTGGACATAGTTTTATCACGGCTAGCCTTTGCTGTACAAGCACGGTATGTTTCATTATTTCTTTGACATCCTAGCCTTACAAAAAAAATTTAATACTCTTTATTTCACTTTAAAATTACATAAAACAGCTAACTTAAGTATACTTTAAACAGGAGGTAAAAGGCGGACTTATTGCTAAAGCAATTTCTTTCAGTAACTTTAGTAACTATCGCGTTTTTCAGCTCAACTAGAATAACGTTAAGATGATGATGGAACTATACCGCTCTAAAAAAATAATAATTTCTCATTTTATATTCGAAATTTTATTGAATAGGTTTCAAATCTTCTATTGATGTAGGTATTCATACTAGCCTATAAGAAACTGCCTGCGTTTTGAACTCCTTGATTCTATGACGAAGACGAAGCAAAAGAAACGTAAAAAAAAATATATTTTATATGTTTGCAGGTGAAGGTATTTATATTACCCACTCGCAAAAACTATCACGATATAAGCAAATACTTTTTTAGGAGCATGCATTTGTTTCACTTCAAAAATAAATCAGAATACGCTATGAAGGTGAGTTTTATAATTGAATACGATTTGGTTAGAGAGGATCACAATTCAGTTATAGAGTAACACGATACGGTTATAGAGTAACACAAGTCAGTTTTTGAATACTTAATACAATTCGGTTATTGAGGAACAAATGTGGAATTTTGAAGGAATGTCAGTAGCCGAGAGCCGGTTTCAAAGAACACTCACATCAGGGTGTGCATGATCGATTGGCCGTGACACCTACACCAAATGATGATGATGAAAGTGGAACAATGTATAATGTAAAAACTTGTATAAATTAACAATTTTCAGGTATACCTTCGAGTACAAAGGATATCAGAAATATACACTATATTCTTAGTGACAACACTATCTATAACTCTTTTACTTTTCAACGGGGGTCCAATATATGTTAATTTTGCCGAAGGAGTATACATGGAAGGGATCCCGGAGAACTCGACTAAAATCTACGCTCAAGGCGCTTACTACACATTTCCTTTCAAGACCAAGTATTTAACTGATTTCAAAGAATATTTAATTGTGTCCATCTATAATTGGTAATGCATTTTTTTATATGTTTCTTATTTTAAAATCATTATTGACTGATTAGGATTACGTTTTGGAGAGAAAAAAAAACTGATCTAGCAATAACATTTTATTGAGATAGCGATAAATGTTTAATAATTAAAATTAAATTTTAAATTAATCTTTCAGGAACGTTTCATATTATTGCGGCGCAATATTGTTAATGTATGATCTTTATGTTTATATAATAGTCTTTCATCTTTGGGGACATTTCAATATATTAACAAACGATTTGAAAATGATTCCAAAACCATCAAGTGATGCCAATAAGAAATTTGAAGATATAGTTCTTGAAAGATACAGTCTTGAAGAATGTTGTATGATAAATAAAAAACTAAAAGAATGTATCGATTATCATCGTCTCATTATAAAGTGAGTAGTAATAGCAGAGATTACAAATCAATACATATAATAAGACACTAAAATGCGAGTGTCTGTACATTTAATATTTTTCAAAAAATCTGATTTAGTGCGATTAAAAAAGAGTAACAGAAACCAAAAAGACAGTTTTTGGAATTTTTGTCTGTCTGTATGTATGTATGTATGTCTGTCTGGTACGTTATAACTTCGAAAATACTCAACGGATTTAAACGCGGTTTTCACAGTTGGATTACATATAATTAGGAGCGTTGTCAAAACTTTGTTTCGTCAAAATCGGTTAATTGAAAAAGAAGTTATGGTCGATTGAAAATTTACTTCAAACACTGCTTCAAAACTTTTAATGCGTTTACTTACGTTTAATTTAATTTAGATAAGGCTAGGATTTCTACTTTATATTATCCATATCATTAAAGACGAAAACACGCACTGCACCCATTAATTTTAATAAAATAACACATTGAATTTGATCGTAAATTTAGTAACATAAAATCTCAATAGATGGTGCTGACTTACTTTACAACTCGCTATGGTTACGTTTTCGCATTATGGTATAGAAGATTGAAATTAATCCTAACAAATTAAAAAATTTGATGGTCTTTGTCTTTGTGGTTCTTTCGGTTTGGTTCTTTGGTTGTTGTCTATTGATTGGTTTGGTTAATGGACGGTTCGGTTCGCTATTGTAAGGTTGTCTTGCTTGAATTGAAAATTGAATTTGTTGTTTGACGGAACATACGATCGTGTCGTATATAAGGTGTACACAAATCAACTGCAAATATTTTAAGGGCAGATACAGACCACCATACTGAGCAACTTTTCCAAATAAACTTATATCGAAATACGAAATTTTATTTTTCACTCTCCACTCTCCATACTAAACTAGATCAGCTGATTCTCAATTTGTATGGGAGGTCAAAAATTTTTTTTCGTATTTCGACATAAGTTTATTTATGAAAGTTGTTCAGTTGAGTGGTCTGAATCTGCCCTTAAAATATTTGTATTTGATTTAAATTCACCTTATATAAAGAATTTTAATTATTTTAAATAATGCCTAGGAGGAAACGATCTAATCTGTCGCATCATTCCAGAATAGATAAAAGCAGAAGGTTAGCTAGATCTCAAGAATCGAATGCGGTTAGACAGATGCGACTCGATGAAGTTAGGCAACGCCATGCATTGTCTCGGTCTTTAGAAACTTCTTCTGACAGAGAGTCTCGGTTGTCCGCTGACCGCGAGCGTCATGCGTCATCTCGGGCTTCGGAAACGTTTACCGAAACTCAAGGTTTTGGCGGAAATTGTCGGGGATGAAGTGATTTACACGTCATATAACAGTGTTGTGCATCAGGATGATGCTACCACCTACCCTATGGAGTTTTTGAGTTCATTGGCTGCAAGTGGTCTTCCTGCTCATAACATTACCCTTAAAGTCGGCGTTCCCAGTATGCTCCTAAGAAATCTTTCTCCGCCTAAACTATGCAATGGGACCCGTCTCAAAGTAACGGTTTTGCAGCGCAACTTAATACAGGCCGAAATTCTCACAGGGTGTGGTTCAGGCGAAACGGTGTACATACCTCGCATACCACTCATCCCCAAAAATTACCCCTTTCAATTTAAACGCACCCAGTTTCCAGTTGCTGTATGCTTTACCATGACGATGTCGCAGGGACAAACCCTAGAATCAGCTGGCATCGACCTAAGAACAAGATGTTTCTCGCATGGACAACTGTATGTGGCTTGCTCGCTATTTTTATTAGCCTCTGAGGGAAGAACTGCTAATGTTGTCTACAAAGAGATTCTTTGAACTTAACTCTGAAACATGATATTTGTTTATATTTGAATAATGTCCTGGCTACTTCGATTGCGTCATTTCATTTCAATGTAACACAGGTTACGCGAAAAGCGACCTACACGCGGGCGGAGCCGCGGGTAACAGCTAGTAAATAATAAAACATATTTAGAGATATGTTTTGAACAAATGTACTGGGGTAGTGACTCTGCGATACCGTAATATGTTGTAACAAATACATAACTAACAAACACACGAAACCCAAGATAACTTTCAATGAACAGAACAAGTTAATTTTCAATGACTGGGTATCAAACCGCATCCATACGTTGGCAAACAAACGTGTAATCATAACACCATCAATGTAAATGAAAATAAAGGTTAACTCAATAAAAAACTGGTGAAATCTATTTTTGGGTAAATACCGGTCAAACGGAACCCTATAATGTAAAAATGTACCTATGGGCAGAAGAATGAGTCTTACGCCCGAATACTATAGCGCTACTCATTTTTGAGATCTGCTCAAGTATCGTGCTGTCGCGCTAAACATCAACGATATGACAGTGACAGCATGATACTTGAACAGCTCTCAAAATTAAGTAGCGTTTGAGTATTTGGGCAATAGACTTATAACCCACATGATATAATAAATATAAATATATATGAATAAATCACACTGATGTTGAATGAATGAGTTAAATTGTGATCTCTCCACAGGTTTTTCAAAATGATTCCCGATGTGTTCGGATCCACTCTCGCGGTCTACACTGGTTTTTTGTCGATCCTAATTTGCTTGCTACTTCTAGAATGTTCTTATATGGTAAGTTTATTAAGTCTCTCCTTTAAAAAGAAAATAGAATCAAAGGATAGGAAATTCTTTTTTTTACCAGCAGTGGGATACAATAACAGACGGCAAAACGTAAAAAGTAATTTAGTTCCCTTAATTCGACCTCTTTTATCGCTTACTAGGTTAAAGTTTAACCATTATTTTTGGGTCGTAAGAATACCGGTTATCATAATATGTTTGTTTGCAATAACTTTATTGCACAAAATAAACAAGAACACACAAAACGCATCAAAATCCGTTGCGTAGTTTTAAAGATTTAGGCATACATAGGGATATAGAGACATAGAAAACGACTTTGTTTTATATTATGTAGTCATAGTGATGTTACAGTGTTTACAATTAATGCACTGTTTTCATAATCATCATCAATTTATTTTTATTTATTATATTTCAAATTCAATTATAAATTTTTAATAATTTTAAATATGTAAAATTGTAAACTGTAATAATTTTTATTTATGTGAATATGGATCTTTGTTATTCGAAATAAATGAATCTTAATTTTTTTAATTTAATCAATGCTTTCAATTGAGGTCAGCTCATCGTATCTAGCGCCAATATTAGAAACCATCTCAGGGGTTTCTCCCATCATTTTCATATCTATTAATTTATTGTCATCATCATCATAAACATCAATTAACTGCCTCCGTGGGCCAGTGGTTAAGACGTTTGCCTGTAGACCCGGGGGTCGTGGGTTCGAATCTCACGGGAAGCATACTTTGTTTAGTTGTTTTCAGTTTGGTTAGGACATTGCAGGCTTGAATCACCTGATTGTCTGATAATAAAGATGATTCTGTGCTTCGGAAGGCACGTTAAGCCGTTTGTCCCGGCTGCCATCTGGTAGTCGTTAAAGGAACCACGTCAGAGGCCGAGAGGCGGTTCCGAAGAACTCTGACACCAGGTTGTGCATGGTCGATTGACCGTGACGCCTACTCGATATTATGATGATGATGATGATGATGATGATGAGGACATGTCAAGGCATGTGATCGTTATTCCTACGCACCACCAGGGCTCGGACACCTGGTATTAGCTAGGACCGAATTACCCATTCGTGTCTAAGCTTTGGCACTAATCACGGTAAAGATAGGAGCACCAACCCCGCTAGGCTGGATCCCAGTGATAGGTCACTGGGATCCAGCCTGAAGCGTACCAATCCCTCGTCCGTGCCTAACTATGTTAATCTACAGTTACATTTGAACACATAATAAAATTATCAACAGCAATATCATATCAAATACTAATAAAGGCCATGTTAAATCACTAGAGCACAATACACGTCTGCACCGCTCGGCGGACCCAAGAAGAGAGCGTTACACTCATACTCACCCCGACACTACTACTGCCAAGAGGGGTTTACCTGTAGTGGGGAGATATCTGTCACGTGATGTTACCGGGCGCTAACACTGGTTAAAATACCAGCTCGTTTATCTGCCCATACATTTTTACAGCGACCGCTAGCATTACGGTTCCACTCAATCGGTATTTCCCCAAAAATAATGGTCTTAATCAGGTATTTAGGACCCTAAAATCGGCCGGTTATTTACCAGGTTAAAGACCGTTATTTTTGGGTCTTTAAAATACCGGTTCCCAGACCTGCGCACCACATGACCAAAATGTCGCATTCTGCTATATTTTGTACTGAATTTTGGCTATTTAAAAGATCCTTAAATGTGATTGTGTTACTGTCTACAATTTTTTTTATAATTAACTAACCACTAACATTACTTGCCAAGAATGTGGAGGCGTTTATGCGGTATGGCTCGTTAACTGTGATGTCGTTTCTGGAACTGATACAATTTGGCGTCGTCTTCGAACTAATCGGAACTGCGGTGAGTTCTTCAAATTACTTTGTTCTTATTACTTTCAGATATTATTGTTCGGTGTAGTAGCAATGACGTCACAAGTATCATCATATAAATAAAGGTTGGATAACCAGAGAACCGGTAACTATTATACTGGTTTCTAATAATATAACTTGGCATCAAATACAAAATAAGTCATATATAGATTCAAAAAATATTTTCTTGTAGGACGGCGCGCGATTACATAGGTAATTCTATGAAATAAGAAATCAGCAGATTTGATTTGATTGGAATGTGATGGTGACAATGTCATTTTGACAGTTTTCTACTTATATGTCTGCAATTTATGCGCTCTAGCAATAATTTAGATATTATAATCATCAGGGAGTGCATAAGGAGAGCAAACCAACAAAGCTCGCAACAAAGTGTGTATAAGTGTACATCGTCACATCATAATCAAAAAAAAAACTAATTTCGAATAATCAAAAATGGTATACATTTTGCCACCATTCGATCATGGTTACTTTTGTGCGTGTGTTCTATATTTAAATTAATTGATTCAACATTACACTATTCGACCGCGCGCGATATCCAAATTCTATGACTTAAACCTATTGATTTTGGTACGATTTTACACAAAACAAAGCACTTATAAGCATTTAATCAAAATTTGAATGTCTTTTATATCGAATCAATAGATTTTACTCGGGTACTCGTAACAAAAGGACTCGAATATAATTTAATTAACATTCATTCAGCTTCACTCTAAGGAGCTTGAAAGCCTAATAGACGGGCATGAGTGTTCGTAACGATCATGATGTCAAGTATCCGACGTGCACGGCCTGACTCGGATCGGTCGTCATTACCTAGTGCATGGCAAATAATGAGTGCAATTACCAGTACAGTGACACTCTTTAAGCTGTCTCAGATGCCTTTAGGCAGCCTGAAAAGTCTGACATATTGTACATGGACAATAACACACCTAGATCATATTCCCTCATCTGGTTTCCGAGGAGCCCACACCAGCTTTTAAAAACCTTAGTAAAATCCATTACCACTTCAATTTATGCTTTGTACTATTAGACACTAAAAAGCACCTGAATTTATTAGTTTATTCTTTTCTTATTTCGAACAACGGCCATCTTTATTTTCTAACTGAAAGCGCTGTCAAAACGCCGTAGTGACGTTCCACTCGCGCCCGACAACTAGTGTTGTTCCACGACGATCGATTTACTTCACTTAACAGTATCAATAATATATTTTGTATTTTTAGGGAGAAAACCTCAAGACAGCCGTTTACGGTCTGCCCTGGGAATATATGGATGTAAAGAACCATAAGACCGTATTGTTTCTGTTGATGAATGTTCAAAAGTCGACGCGAGTGAAGCCTATGGGGGTCATTGACATGGGCGTGGCTACCGTTGCCTCTGTGAGTACTTGATATATCTTCTTCTCTTCTTCATTGGTCCATCACTACTAAGGATCGTGACCACATATTATTATGCGCTTATAAGTTAAGCGATCACCAATGAACCGCTCTGTAAATGCTGAACCCATTTCCCATGGCACGTTTTACTTCAATTTTGCCCAAAACTTGATATAATTTTTTTAAATAAGTTCTCATTGGCTGTGCAAGGTCAATAGACCCATTACTCTGGTGTCAAAGCCACGAAAACGTGCTTTAGTAGGCACGTTAAGCCGGCTATCGCTAGTCATCAGCTGTTAGTCTGTGCCTTTGGGAAGTCTGAAAAAATCTGCCAGTGGTAGCTATTAATACACCTGGCAGATTATACGGCAGACTATACCCTGGAATAACTTAAACATAGACAAACATAAAAAGAATAAATGAAAGAAGAAAAAATTACTACACACCATGTATTAAAAAAAATGCTGAGGGAGAGACTGTGCGCCGTTTTCTAATTCTGTGCTACACACAAATATCATTTGTCATTTTTCTTTTTCAGGTTATAAAAACTTCATTTTCTTATTTTACTTTTTTACGAACAATTGAATAATTTATAATAAGTCATTTAGCAATAAATAAGTCAAGGATCTGACACCTTCAATAAGATAGTAGCACTAAAAGAAGTAGAAATTAGTAATATTTATAGGGAATAGCATTAAAGATCTAGGAGACCAGGATATATAAATATAAACAGGGAGGATATAAGAGGGAGAAGGAAGATAGGCAAAAGTCATGTGACTAGCTGTTGCAGTCAAACAGTTCTATTTGACTGCGGTGAAGCCAAAAAAGGAGGTTTGTCCATTATAATTTTTTATTATATGATTCTCTGTGTCTATTAGTATAAAATGTTAATAATTTTAACGATCAGGTTTCATCACATCTATATATTTAAGAACACGCGATACGTTAAAGGCACATTTTTAAGATAAACTTAGGCACTAAACTATTCTTATTGTTCTATTTTTAAATATCATGACAACTAAATATACTTGTTATTTCAAATATCACTTTTTCCTATACTAATAAATAAATTATCTATCGCGTTTATAGGACACAATACAATCTTTGTTGTTTTATTATGCAAGCTACAAAAGACTTTGTAACGGTTGTTACAAATATTGCCTAAATCACTAATTAAAACTAAATTAAATAACTAACATATAAAATTAATACTTAAAACTAAATTAAATAACTAACTTGTATAAAACATTGATAAAATAACTGATTCGTAATGTTAAATCAAACATGTATTTTCTGGGTGTGAGAAAATGTTTTACTTACTCATTTTATTTCTATCTACAAACAAAAATATTTTTACCATTCCTTTTTTACCATTTTATTTTTAATAAAACTTACTTGCCAACTTCTGCGCCTGCGCTCTCAAGTCACGATCGCGAATGAGACATGAACAGTTGAATGAATGATAGAAGGCGACGACGACTAACTTCAGAGCATTGCGATGCGAGTAATTTGTCATCACTAAGTACTTACTATTTAAAAATAGTAAAGGCTAGCTAGAATAAACTGATACTGAATTAGTATTTATAAATTTCTATACATATTAAATTAAGTGAAGTGTTACCCCAAAATATAGGGGCTCTTCCAACTGGTCAAGACAACTGCGTGGTTTGACCAGCCTGACCTACTTCATCACAATTATTCGCTTCTGTCGCGCTGATCACTTAGCTGCAACTTATACACCACCTCGGTTCTTCTACACTGCAGGACCGTTACCCCAGGGGAGTGTGGTTCGATTGTTTAATTACCGGTAGCGTTGTGGTGCGAATACTGTAGGACTCACGACCCAAGACACTTGTAATGCCGATAGGCAATAAACCTTTCATTTTTACTGAAGATTGTCTTTTTATTTTCTAATATCTCTAGTTACCCCTTCCTCTAAGGGAGACGGTACAACTTTACTAACGCTTATAAACAAATCTGGACAATCCATACTTCCATACTAATATTATAAATGCGAAAGTCTGTCTGTCTGTCTGTCTATCTGTCTGTCTGTCTGTCTGTCTGTCACCTCTTCACGGCTAAACTGCTGGACCGATTGTGATGAAATTTGGTAGAGATGTAGTTAACGACCTGAGGTCAAACATAGGCTACTTTTGGGCGCGATATAACCGATTCCCACGCGGGCGGAGCCGCGGGGAACAGCTAGTAATAAGATAAAACTGGATAATGATTAGATAAAAAGAAGATAAACAAATATCGCTAATGGTACTTCAGTGTGATCTGTAATTGGCTAAGTTTTAATCGTATCAAACCAGTACTTTCGTGTGCACGTACTTAGTTATTAAGCTAATCATAAGTTTGTACAGAGCACGAGGGCCAGTATCGATTATGAACCGAGTTTGTACGGAACTTGCTATGACACATTACCTCTTTTATGCTTTATATCTTTTTTAACTGATTAATTCTAATTAATTGAAATACAGATGAGAACTATTCTATGTCTAAATTTATGAGTAAAATTTTATAGAGCAAAAGTTTTTTATTGTATACATCGATAGCCTTAGTTGGTAATCAACTCAAATCGATTATCGTTCGGAGTCACGCATCCCTTGGGAACTATCTTCGTAAGTATTCCCGTAGTCTTTAGAACTGGAACTTAAACTATCTGGAGTTTTTTATTACCTAACTTGCGCAAGTATTTTTGTGGGAGCGAGGAATTAAATCGATTGAGCGTTGGATTCTTTGAATTAACTTTTTAATACAGATCTCTTGGTTTTTAGACATGTTTTGGCGCTGATTTTGGTGGTACCTACTTGAAATTCAGCATGGAAAAGTATGATTTTAATAGGGATAATTTTTTTACGTCCCACAATTTTTTTGTATTTCTCAAGGGTTGACTGTTAAAGAATACTCTTAGTTAGCACCAAGTAATTTTTAGTTATAGAACAATAAAGTTACTAATAAATAAAGTTATTATCTCTTTAATAAGGACGTGAAAATCCCAAAAAGGTGAAGAATTACATTTACACAAAAGAAGATACGATAAGACATAAATTTCTCATTTCTCCTCCCCTTTTCGCACATGAAAAACGAGCAATGCAGCAGAAATCCAAATAATTGTAGCCGATTGAGACACTTGGCAAGCTCCCAACGATAACAATGCATGCACACTCCAAAACATTCAACGCTATGCAAATTACTTGTTTGTTGCCAAATTAAAATAAAAAGCGGCCAAGCACGAGTCGGGCTCGCGCCCTGAGGGTTCCGTACCACCACATACTAAAAGACTGAACGGATTATTTTAAGATTTAAATTGTTTGTAAAAATATATATTTTTTTTTATTCAAAATATAACAATATTAGTTTTTAGATTTAGTCCTAAAGTGGTTTTTAATATTGCTTCTTACCAAATTTTATGATACTAGTTCAACGGGAAGTACCCCATATATTTGATTACGATAAAGATTAAAAAAGAAAAATTTGCCTGTAAAGAGACCGCGTGCGATTCCAAATTCTTCGATTTACAATCATATCTTTTGATCGGGTTGACGTATAATTTTTGGTCTGAGCATATGTGCAACTGCAACTTGGTCAAAAAAATCCCACAAAAGCAAAACGGCGGGGTAAAGCTAGTAACGAATATACCTGTACCAATCAAATCAAATAACAATCCTTCTGACATTTCATAATATTCAAAGACATTACTTCGAAATCTAACAATGAGGAACCAATTCGGCAACATCAAGTCATAATACCTTACATGACATTGAGTGCTTCATACGTTATATTCAGTATTTCTTGTTAATTCAACATACCCTTCCTTGATTTGTTGCCGAAATGAAATCACATTAGGGACTTCGACACGAAACACCGATGGAACATATATAAAGCCATTTAAAAATGTAGGTAGCGAGCGGATGGTGGAGGGGGGTACTTTTAAGAACAAACTATTAACGGTTTATTCTTCGTTCGTCCTGAAATTTTGTCCCACATTTCAAAAAATGATTCGTTTGTCCCAGTCACTTTTATATTCCCGGTTTGTCCCAGTTCACAAGAAGGTACTTTAAAGGTACAGCTAACAAAGAAGTACATTCTGTGTACTAAGTATCGGGAATTTGTCAATAAAACAAAAAATACAAATTATTCATCTAAATTTATTTTATCGCCTTCAAAGTAGGCCCCATCGCTTGCAATACAACATCTCCAACGCTTCACCCAGTCTTCCATACATTTTTCATAGGCTATTTGCGGTATGGCCTTTAGCTCATTCAGCGAATTTTCTTTTATGGCTTCTATCGACTCAAAACGTTTTTCTCGAAGTAGTAATTTTAACTTGGGAAATAAAAAAAAGTCAGACGGAGCCATATCAGGTGAATACGGTGCTTGGTCGAGAACTTTTTTTGAATTTTTTGCTAAAAACTCTCACTATAATGGCTGTGTGTGATGGTGCATTATCATGGTGCAGCATCCATGTGTTGTGTTGCCACAAATCTGGACGTTTTCGGCGGATACTCTCACGCAAACGCTTCATGACGCCTAAATAATATTCTTTATTCACTGTTTCTCCCTCAGGAAGGAATTCGGAGTGAACCACACCACGGTAGTCAAACTGTCAGCATCACCTTGATTTTGGAGCGACTTTGCCGCGGTTTTTTGGGTTTCGGCTCGTTTTCGAGACGCCATTCTGAAGACTGTTGGCTTGTTTGCATGTCGTACTCATAAACCCATGTCTCGTCGCCAGTTATTATACGTTTCATAAAGGTCGGATCCGTAAAAGCTCGGGAAACCATGTCTTCAGCGACATGCTTTCGCTGCGCTTTTTGAACGTAATTGAGCTCTTTCGGAACTAGTCGAGCGGCGACGCGTTTCATGCCTAAAATGTCAATGAGAATGTTGTGGACGGACTTAAAAGATATGTTTACCTCACTAGCCAACTCTCTCAGACTCATACGTCGATTTTCGAGCACTAGCTTCTTGATTCTGTCGATGTTTTCTTTGGTCGTAGCGGTTGAAGGTCTACCAGAACGAGGCAAGTCTACTACTACTTCTCGGCCTTCTTTAAAAGCTTTATACCAATCATAAGCCCTTGTTTTCGATATACACGAATCGCCGTAGGTATTTCGCAACATTTTTAGTGATTCACCACATGAAATATCATTCGAAACACAAAATTTAAGGCACACTCTTTGTTCAACAATATTTTCCATTGTAAAAATCGCCGAGAACTCAAAACTATGACCAACAAAAAGTGTAGTTTAAAACAAATTAAATGACAGATCCCGCTCAAATTTTGCTCGCTAAATCAGTACAATGCTACCAACATGCAGTAAAAAAATTAGAACGACCTCTTTTACGCAGGTCTTTTTATTGACATATTCCCGATACTTTTTACACAGAGTAGTATTTTGAACAAATAACAAACAAAAACCTATATTATTTAGAAAGAAAATTACTTATAAAAAACAACGGGTCGAACAAGGGATGCAAAGTGGGACCAACTAAGAAATTTATTAGTGGGACAAACGAAGAATGAATCCTATTAACACGTTGGCGGACGGTTTTATAATAATAATAATCTTTATTTCGGACATAATCCATATGATGTTAGTAATGAAACAAAAATAAACTTAATCTAGTGTTAGTAACATGAGACAGTATACTAACATAACATACGAATAACGTTTTGAAAACACAATAGAAGTTTAAAATTATCATCGGAAAATAATGTAAGCAAAGAGGGCCGTCTCGTTCCGCTGTTTATTTTTCAAGAATTGAATTGTGATTTATTGTCCGATTTGATTGGCTATATGCGTCAGTGGAAACTAGCGTATGGCCTATACAATATAGCCTGTGCTTGTATCCGCCGTTCAAGATAAATTAATAAAATACAAGGTTAGCAGCAGGAAAGCGGCATTTAGAACTGTACCCTACAATGTATTTAAAATGGTGGCAACGTACTATCAAAATCAGAATAAAATTACAGTTTACACTAAACTTCTATATCTACTTAATCTACTTAAATGCAAAGTTTTGTGTTACATTTACATAAACACTTATTTTGCATTCCTACATAGATACATTTATTTTATTGAAACCTCAATATTTTTTACAGAACTTTATTTCTGTATTTAAATTATTTCATTTTGTGAATGCTCCTTTACTCTTAAATGGAATATATCTTGTCCCATTGAACGAGCGTAGGAGGGTAAAAAGGTTTACCTTGGCACATTTACCGCGGCTTTGAGCATTTTTGAGCTTCACTGATTTAGACTGAGTTGTATTTAGAGAAGAGCTATTTTACATTTGCAAAAATTAGCTGTTTTACCAACGTCAAAATAGATAGATTACTCAATTTCTTTTGTGAGGATGTCGTGAAAAATAATTAAGGAGAAACAGATACCATGTTTTTTTTTCAGAAAAGCCACATCATTTGATACCTTACAAATTTAATACGTCAAGATTCGACAAGCTAAAAAAACAAAGAATTGGATACCAGTCCCTGTTTTACTTTTCCTTGATCATTGCTAGCCTTATTCGCTCAGTATATTCTCGTTTTTTTTGTTTAAGAAAATGTTTTTGAAAAATAACTCTTCATTTTACAAAAAATACCTAAGTAAATAATAATTTTCAAGATAATTATTGTAATTATTTGAGTCATAGAAAGAAAAAAGGTTAAGATATAGGCATGATTTTTTCTCCTTCACGATTTAATTGAAATGAAGTACACAGGTTTGGACTTGAATGATCAAGACAAATATATGATACTAGCTGTTCCCCGCGGCTCCGCCCCGCGTGGGACTCGGTTATATCGCGCCCAAAAGTAGCCTATGTTTGACCTCAGGTCGTTAACTACATCCCTACCAAATTTCATCACAATCGGTCCAGCAGTTTAGCCGTGAAGAGGTGACAGACAGACAGACAGACATACTTTCGCATTTATAATATTAGTATGGATTTTTTTAACAGAAATTTCCGTTTAATGCCATCGATTTACATCCATAAAAGATAAAGCAGTTTATGTACTTGTTTCGTTCATATATTTGCCTAGCCCGAGGCAGACTCCAAATGAACAACAATTCGTGTCTCCGTAACAGGAAACCCTTTTAGTCATTGATATGTTCAAATAAAACGCAGAAACATTTTGGACTGATCTAAATGCGAATGTAAACGAATGAAACATTAATATTTTGTTTGTTTTTTTTTTCGCTTATTTTGTTTATCGAATAGCATATCACCAGGAATACATTCATCACTACACTCGTTCTACAGGGGAATAAGATATTTCCATTGGCTTCTCCTTCGCTTCCTCCATACTAATCACTGTCATAATACACGGTTTTTCGAAAGGTCTGCGTTCGACTTTGCTTTGTATATACCTTATGTCAGTCTCTTTTCATCCATGCTTTCTATATTCCCGAACCATCTCCCTCCCTTTTTACCATACATGTTCTTAAAGCGTGAACATACCAGAAAGTCTTTTCGCAAAATGTCACGGCTGGGACTTAAAACCAAATTTTAATTTGATGTAAAACGATAGATAGTTATACTCTTTATTGTACTCGTACCATTATCATACAAACTATACATGTTGAATACAAATACAAATAATGTGTACAAAGGCGGACTTATCGCTAATGCATTTATTCCAGCCAACCTTAGGGTGGATAGGAACAACGATATACACCACATACCTTATTTATCTTCATATCTTGAAATATGATGTCAAAGCGCTTGCACGCGTAATGCAAGTGCTGTGCTATGTCTCATACCCCTTTCATTACAAATTTGATGGAGACCTTAACAAATAAACACATTATGAAAATATAGTTCTCCCAAAATTTTCACGTGAAATCCCGGCAATAGTTATAGGAATCGGCCCCCATGGTTCACTTATCATTGCTGATTGTCAAGCACGCACGTTCGGCCCAACACAAACGCACACACATAGTTGACTCAATCTCTCCTAATTATTTGCTCTGAACGAATACTACGACTATTTACAAAAGCACTACATTATTGGTTTCTGTGAGATCAGTACGGGTACGTGGTAAATGGTGACACAAAATAATTAAAGTACAAAAGAATAACTCGTGTAAGTGTGTCTCTTTCTCATTATGTTCTTTGCTGAATCTTTTGCTGAACTTGTAAATGATCATGTTGATAAATGACGTGGCCAAGTAGCCATACGTGAGTACGAAGATGTTATTTCAAAATTTTTACAGTATTGTAGTACAAAAGTCTAATGTTTATGACTGCCAAAAAATTTAAATATAAATCTGAAGTTAACTGAAATACGAGTACATAAGTGACTGCAACAGATCTTGAGTTTGAGTAGTTTTAAACAAAAATTTCACATTCGTACGCTATTCTGCCTAAAATTGGTTAATGTGGATCTTAATGTTAGTCGAAGTAGTAAAAAATCAGCGTTTATTCATAACGCTTGCCTTTCTACTTTTTTTTAAATTGCGATACCCGACAGAGTTCATGTTGTACCTATTTTAAGACAGTGACTACTTTTATAGTTAGATCTGTAATGTACAATATGAATTGCAATAAATGAATTGAATTGAATAATGATATGGCATCATCGCAGGGATGGTCAATTCTAGGCCAACGATATTTAGTAATTTAATGAAAATCAGTGCATCAATTGATTTTGAGGCAACTAAAATATTAATTTTAATTCAATTTCTGCTTCTGTCGTGTGCACGAGCTAGCGCGCATCGAAAATTATATTTGATTAAATTTTGCAACAATTACTGTGAATTTTGTAATCCAGTGTTTCATAAAAGCTATGGTGGACAATACAAATCTGTGGGTGAAACCAATAACATGTATAACTAGCGACCCACCCCGGCTTCGCACGGGTGCAATATTATAGGTTTTACTTACATAAAAACCTTCCTCTTGAATCACTCTATCTATTAAAAAAACCGCATCAAAATCCGTTGCGTAGTTTCGAAGATTTAAGCATACTTAAGGACAGACAGCGAAACTATGTAAAGAAAAGATAAAGATATAGTACAATGAGACATACAGAGAAAAGTATAGGTACCGCTTTACGCTTATACTTAGAGCGTTAGGTATACATACTAATTCTAACTAGGTACTTTTATGCCAATACTTAAGGAAAACCTAGAAACTGGTCACGTAGTCAGATATTCCAGGCGAAGTGAACATCTGTTACGTCGGCGGAGGCTCATTTAAAATGAAATCCGAATCAGGGAAAAGATTGATTTACTCTTGTTTGTTATTTCAAACACTACTGTAGTTAAGTATTGACTGCTTGAAATACCTATATATGTTACATTCAAACTCATAATCAATCAAAACTAATTTTGACTGCAAAAATCGGGCATAATAATTTTTGTCTGATGCCTTTAGTTGTTAAACAGTTTTGACTGATTTTCTCAGTCGAAATTGACTTGATGTGAAGTCGGTAGGTTAGGTTATGGTTATCATGTGACCGCCAAAGTAAGTGAGTGAGCGAGCGTTTCAATTTAAAACAATAACATTTTAAATCAGGTACTTACAATCAATCGCAGGCAATCATAGATTTAAAAAAAAGGGTGTTGAGACCGGGCGCGATTTCCAAATTCTTTGCAGGCAATCCACTTCTAGACATCTGTTGTAATCCACGAGGAACTCAGATCTTTTGAATGATAATATTCAGATACCAATTTTGTAGTATTCAATAATCACTGAATTCTTATAAAAAAAAAAAGAATCAAAAATAGTCCTTAACGTTGCTAATAGAGTGTTATTTTATGTAAGTACTTAAGGCTCAAAAAGGTTTGAGATTTTAGCGGGTTGGTGAACGTATTAAGGGCTACGAAGGATGCTTTTATAAACAACAATAGTGGTAGAAGCTAGACTTATCATTGAATTTGTATACAAGTTTGAAAATAAAGCGAGATCTAACTAGAGTTCACTATCTAAAATTTAAGAACTGTGCTCTTGTCGGTGGAGCCTCTTCCAAGTCTTTTTATCTTCCGCTAGCCTTTTGACATCCTAAAAAAAGATGGAGTGGTTCCGAAAAATGCACCACCAGCATAAATCGCGCTGCAGCCTAAAAATTGCATCCCGCTATGCCTAAACCTAAAATTACGACCTACGTAATATATTACATACATACCTTTATTATTATAAAAAAAAAGCCTCAATCATAACAAATAGAGCAGATAATAGTCCTCCATCCCAGCCTATTCCCATAACTTGCCTCTAAACTGGATGCAATCCAAACACTCATGTTTTTCGTCCGCCATATTACGTCCCACCATTAGGTCGGGCGCAGACGGGGCCCGTAGTTTTTGCGAGGTTGCCTATCCCTATAAATCTTTGTAAGTGGCTCGTTAGTTGGTCTGGTCAATTCGAGTAGTTTCCAGCGCAGATTTTTTATTGTGCTGTCTGTTTAATTTATTGGTTGTATTGTTTATAGGTGCAGGATGAGGAGCTCAATAGCCTTACGGAGTATGTTGTTCGTTACGATAGAGCGCGTCAAGCGACGGCGACCGCGGCTTAGCTTGGACTGATCGCTACTAGTGGCATTTCTATCTTGGACATCTTCTATTCTCCGTGCTTTAGAAGGCGCAGTAAGCACGGAATTGTGTTTATCATCAGACAATCCGGTGTTTCAAGCCTGTATTGTTCTACCATTTCAGCCGAATATGCTGTTTGGGCAATGTGATCTGAAATGAAAAATACGCTATTCGTTCTAAAATTATTGATTATCGAAAACTAACATAAATATATTTTTTGCGTATTTAACTATCTTGATTCAATCATCAAATATCTGTATAAATTTAACCAAACTCAAATAGAAATTTGAAAACAATTCTGACAAGTTTCCCTAAATTTTCACGAAAATGTCAAAACGAAGGGTTAATAAACAGTTTGAAAATAAACCCAAACATGTTTCGGTTGCGATCGAAACCCGAATCGCAAAATAATGAGTTTCCAGAAGTGAGAAGAGAAGGAATTAACTTGTTTTTTCTGCTGGAATAAGGTCCCTTCTTATCAGCAAGCAAATTTTGGGGATCAGCGAATTAATTAAAGAATTTTTTTTTTTAATTACCTAAAAATGTGACTTTATATTTTGGTCAACCCTCCCAAATGATTGTAATTTAAATATTTACTTCTTTGAAGTTATTATATATATATCGTTATATTATATTCATCGACGTTGCAAATTTAATGGTTCTTCCTATGTGATACCTGTAAATCGACCCAAATAGTTGTCCAGATTTCCATACAAACCAAAGCTCAGCATTTAAGAAAAACTCATATAAGAGACACCGTTGTATGAACCTTTCTCATGATCACTTAGCAATAACTTATTGACTCATGTGTCACTTTACGGAAAACAAAATTTTATATACTTACTTTATATTCAGAAATAAAAAATAATAAAAAAATATATTTGGATTTGGTTAACATTTTTTAGTTACCTCACCAACCGCCAGGTAGGTAGTACAGCTGTACATCTAGATGTGTCATATAAAATCGCTAACAACGTTGTCAATAGTATCTGCGTTTACGAAATCTTTTGGTCGACTCATTGCAAAGGTTTCGACCGCCGTGGCAACTGAGTTTCACAACCAGTTGTGAAAGTTATATTCTTGGTATTATGATAATAAATCACCTGACTGAACTACAGTCTGAATTGTCTATATTTTGTACTCGAGTGAATATTAAAACCTTATAACAAGCACGGTCGATGGATGTTCATTGTAGCTACCTACGCGAAGTACCTACCTGCTGTTAAACTTTATCCGGGAAAGGATTTGAAATACCTTGTCGATAAAATGCTTTTACTTTAGCCGATATGTAGTTCAAATTTTGTGATTACCCATAAAGTTTTGTTCCAATTTTCGGTTTGAAAAGAGAACATTGATTTATTTAATTTTACAATTTTTCTTTATTTTTTGTTTGTAAGTGGCCAATACTTAAGATGACTACCATCAGTCATGGAAAAGTTTTGTATTCTACACACTATACCTCTACAAAATAGGTACCACTGTACCTATTTTGTAGAGGTTGTTTTACGTGGCCCACTGGCCACGTAAAAACGTAGACCACCTTAGACAATACAAAAATTATTTATTGCACCAGTAATAATATACAATGAGGAAATTACAAACATGGGTAAAACAATAAGCGGCCATATCGCTTAAGCAATCTCTTAAGGGTAAGGTGATATTGTTTTCTATGTTTATAGCCCACTGTACATGAAAAATACTCATTGCACTTTTCTAGACCATAGGATCTCTTCAAGTTAATTCTTTCACTGAATCTTAAAATACAAGTTTAAAGCAAGTTAATGTAAACATTTCGATAAAGGATAGTTTATACTATCGTTGTAAACGTATAATGTATTAGGGATTACATCAATTTAACTTCACCTTTCTAAACCCGCTTTATCGCGATGTATAAATAGACTTCGACGTACGTTATCGTAGTCTTTGTAAAACAAAGATTTTCGTACTAATAGTGGTAAATATCGCAATATATGTTTGTCTGTTTTTTTGTAACAACTTTATTCTATTTATAGGGTATTTAAGAACAAGTTTGGTCTAGCGATCCATATAAGAGCTCTGACAGACAGAATACCTTTTTACTTTTTTCCAGGGTCGCCGCCACCGAAATCGATGAGGAGGACTATATAAATATATAATAACTTTACCAAAACAAAAGTGTATACAAAAGTATAGAAATAAAACAAAATTAAAATAGCGGACTTATCCCAGAAAGGGATCTCTTACACCTCGTACTGTATGTTCGTATGTACACGTATCTACCCGAAACAGTACATACCCGATAATGCAATGCTAATGGAATACATTCACTGACCGGATAATCGGTATAAGCACTTTGCTATAAATCATTACAAACAATCTGTGGCATTTACCCATACCGGTGTATAATGTAGATGTAGAATATACGTGTATTATACACCCACGGGGAAGAAGGCACCAATCCATGCTGTTTAAAAAAATCGTTGCTGTAATATTAATTTCGATATCTCACTTTATTTCATCTCCTATAAATTTACGTAAACTGATATTATCAATTTTACCACACAAATTTATTGAATAATAATAAAAAAGCGGACAATATAAACAAGCATCGTCAAAAAAAAAAAGGTCAAAAGTGCTACCCCGATCCGTAAATCGGCTCAACGGTAGCTTACCTTCCTGCGTTTCCTAATTAAATTGCTATGGAGAGCCTTTCAGCTACGTACCATCCGGATCTGTGGTCATATCCACAACTAATCAAACGCAGTCCTATCTCAATAAGAAATTCTTCACTTCTAAATGCATTCGTGCTTGCTAGGTAAAACCAAATATTTAGCCATTGTCCAGCTGCCACATAATAGATTTTTTACTATTAATTATTTAGTTTAAAAAGTAGAAAAATAATTATGACATAATAAATGAAATCTCGCCAACACGAACTGGCAAGCTTGGCTGTTAATTTCAGTTCAGGCAACAAAATTTTAAATAACATTAATTGAGCTAACCCCTAGCTACGAAGCAATATCTATCGCTAGTGATAATGATGCTCTATCTATTTTTCGAGGTAGAAGATGAGATAAATGCACTAAAACTTTAAAAGAGCGTATTCGCCAGCAAAAATAAATCTTATGAATATGGTGAGGCGTGAGCGATGCATCCTGACTTAACGGGGCCGCAGCCAAAAATACATAAAGAACAGAAGATTAACAGAAATAATATTGGGCTACAAAATGCTAATGAAATTGTATTAAGACGATACCACGGTGAACACTAGCGCCACCGTCATTTAAAAATCATTATTCCCTGAAAACACAAGTTATCAAAAAAAATCCGCGTTATGTAATTAAGGTTCTGGATCTGAAGTTAATTTTAAATATATTAAATTATAGTTCCCTATAGTTACAAATTGCAATATTGCTTAAAACTGCCACTTTTCGCAGTTTTGCAATTTGTAACTATAGGGAACTATAATATAATAATTTAATATATTTAAAATTAACTATAGAACTTGTGTTTTCAGAGAATAATGATTTTTAAATAAAGGTGGCGCTAGTGTTCACCGAGTGCTTCAATAACGTAGATTTTTTTGTGTCACTATCATGATAGCTTTTTTTCATTTGTATGATGCCAAGATGTTTGAATCCGCGAAGTCACGATGAAATATCATTATTATTAATACTTTACTTAATTTCTTGTGCACTTTAATATTGTAAACTAACTAATTATAGCGTATCTAGAATAAATTTCAGATAAATGATATAAGAATTTTATAGATTTATCTTATTTTTGACATTAATTAATAGCTTTTTAAAATTGCACTCGACTATAACAAAAAAATATACCACTAAATCTATAGATTCTCCCATACATACTGTTTGCTCATCTGACGATACTTATGGGAGGTCGAAAATTTTTACCATTTTCTTATATTTCTTATATTTGGATGTTTACACATTGTCAACATTTTGGATTTGATTTCAGAATTTCCTTCGTATTCATATAACGTACAGAACAGTTCTGTTCTCTGTATATTTTATGTCCAGCGTTGCAATGCAACCTGTCGGCTGCGATAAAAAAGATCATTTGTTGACCATGCAGCTCAATTCAAATGAAACTCGATGTGATTTTGGTGCGAAGTGTGTGAAAATATACAAATTTTGGTAGTTGTGAAGTTTTTGGCTTTGGACTACTCCCTCTTTTCCATTAAAGTCGTAAAAGTCAATGAAGGGACGAACAGAGATCTCAAATAACGTGTACCTCTTGAAGTAGACAGCAGATTCTACCAGCAAATATATAATGCTCTGGAGTTTAACGTTAGGCAGTCAGCCTGTCGTAAAAATAGACATTTTTATCATATTTCTGTGATAAAAAACAAGATTGTCGGATTATCTAGTAGGTGGATTGATATGGTTTAAATTAAAAAAAAAACATATACAACCTAATTATAGACATCCTCCATTTTTGAATGACGGTTAAAAATACAAAAATTTTAATATCAACTATTACTAACCCCTGAACGAAGTATATAACTAAAAACAGTCTCAATCTTGTCAGATTATAAAAATGAAAACAATCAAATAGATTTATTTATCCAAAACAAACACGTCAAACTTATAATACCCCTTTTTTGCCGGAGGTTTATTATATTTTAACACGTCGAACTCATTAATACAACAGAAGATATCAACCTTGTGTCTTTGAAAGTCGCGAAATAATATATGAACTTTCTGTACGAAGTGAAAGTTATCGTATATTTATTGGAATAAAGTTAACAACACGCCAGTCAAATAAGCTAAAGGAAATGTAATTGTTTATTTATAACGCACATACAATAACAATAAGATAAAATGACTTGCCTTTTTACTTATTTAGCTAGCTTTACTAGCGACCCGCCCCGGCCTCGCATGGGCATAAAAACCTTCCTTTTGAATCACTCCATCTATTTAAAAAAACCGCATCGAAATCCGTTGCTTAGTTTTAAAGATTTAAGCATATAACCCTTTATATGCTTAAACAAAGTCACTTTCTCTGTCCCTATGTCCCTACATAGGGACAGAGAAAGTGACTTTGTTTTATACTATGTAGTGATGAATGAATGTTTTTTTTTTTTCATTTTAAGTAAACAATTTTCTATACCTTTCTATAATCTGTGGTACCTACTGTGGTACTTTCTGCCTTGAAATAGCTTCTAGACTAATTTAAAACTAATCCGCCGAAAGTAGGATTTCAATTGGTCATCTAGTTATTAGATAAAGTTAGCGCTAAGAGATTTAAGATTTGAAGCGGTATTCATTAAGATAATTATTTGGCATTGATAAGAATGATTTTAATTTAACTTTAGATAAGAGTTGTTTATAACTAATCTTTATTATCATATCAGATCGGAGCCTAGCAAGGTCTAAGTATTGGTAACGATAATGCGTGTCAAGCAACAGCGAGCGCGGACATACTTGGATCGGTCGCCATTATAGGTATTTACTAGACAGCACTCGTTAGGCTGTGTCGGATGTATTTAGGCAGCCTGAAAAAGGAATTAAGAGTGGGTGGTTATCAGAGCAAAACGTCTACAATGATAAAGCAACCGTAACGTAGTAAGTCATGGAAGCGAAAACGTCCGCAATTTAAAAGGGCCAAGCAACAAATTGTCATCAAAGTGTTTATTTATTTATTTCAAATTCAAGTACACTAACAAGTGTGGGTTACACACTTGTATCATGTAACATGTTCCTATTGTTCTATTTTCCCATTTAATATGATTTATGGAGGTCAGACAGCAATCGATCGATGTTATTACGAGTATCGCCAAAAATGCGTACCCTAGGATTCAATTGAAGAAGCATTGGTTGGATGTTGATGATCATGTAGAACCAGAATACTTACATACATACATACATACATAGGGACAAATCACACAGATTGAGTTAGCCCCAAAGTAGTAAGAGACTTGTGTTATGAGATACTAACTCAACGATACTTTATTTTATAAACATAAACATCTAAGACCCAGGTCAATCAGAAAAAGATAATTTTTCATCTTGACCTGACCGGGGATCGAACCCGGGACCTCCTGAGTAGCGGTCAGGCATGTTAACCATTACGCCACGGAGGTTGTCGAAACTTGCCAAAACCATTAAATAGGCTCCAAAGAACAATGTGTTTATCTTCTTTCTAATGAGTTTAAGGTCACGATCATATATCAGGAACTGGTCCTTATTCAGCTCTAAACCACCACCACATTTATAAGAACACTTAGCTTTCTTGCAGCTTCGCCCGCGTTGAATTTCCCTCGGAAACAGTGCTTTTTCCCGGGATGAAAGGTCCTTCTCAATATAATAGCTAGAAAACTATGTGTATGTAAAATTTCAGGAAGATCGGTTACAAACAAACACATAAACAAACTCACTTTCGCATTTATAATATAAGTTGGATAGGATAAGGCATGCAAGTTAAATATAACTTTATTCTAACGAGCTTTATGTAACCAAGCTTTACGTACTTACAAGATAATTTTAATAATAAAAATTAATCCTACTATAATTCGTAAATCCGAAGCCAAAAGCCCAATTGCCTTGTTATTTTCATGCGAATTCCAGTTATTATGTAGAAAAAATTTAATATCGCCTTCAAATTGGCCGTTGGATGGGGCGTAATAAATTTAGGCCATTCATTTTCCGTTATAATGATATTTACACGGCCGCAGACGCAGCTGTACGTAGTATATAATGGAACATCCATTGAGTAATAATTGTTTGTTGGTTTGTAGAGCGAGCGCAGTTTCATGGCCTATCAATCAAAGTAGCAGCGATGTTTACATCATGAAGACGTTTAGACATTGTCTACCCTGTGCAGTCAGTTAAGTGGTTAAATAGATTGTTTTCATCTAAAATTATCGCCGTTTAGACACGTTTGTCTAGACACCCCATGGCAAATTTTTGTGCACGTTACTACAAAGTAAAGAATGAAAAGGTCTGTTTGCAATGTGAAATGTACTCTTAATGTAAATGAATGAAATTAGTAGATATAATATTAAAAATTCGTTCGTCATTCGTTAAAAAAATATAAGCGACTCTAAAAGAGGTTTACAAATCGTCAGAATATTTTACTTTTAGTCAGAATCAGCTTAGTCTTCTCATTCTTAACATGATGAAGACAAACATTTACCGCACAAAACACAGTTCGGTTTCTTAGTAACCCGTCCCAACTTAGTACTGGTAATATATGCTTTTTCAAAAGAATTGTTGTAAGTAATAGCCAAAACTGCATCAAAATCTGTATTGTGGTTTGGGAAAAGTTACCGACTACACCAAGATATGCTTAAAGTATGCTGTGTACTGGCGGCGCTCTATACATATTAGTTACTCTAAAGACACATCAATTTGGCATATTTACGGCCTACATCTGAATGGCACATTTGTTAACTCCCGTATATTGGCCTGCAATAATACGTGACAGATAGACTTACTTTTCACGTAAAATCAATATAGTGACACGCACTCAGTGAAAAAAATACGCAAAAACATGTTCAATCGGTTTTTTTTGGATTTTTTATTTATTTATATCGTGTGGGTAAAGTCTATTGATCCTACACACCCTGGAGTCAGAATTTTTATACACTGCCTCCTGGTTCTATCGGCTTTACGCGCCTTATGAAGAACGAAATCACCTTAATAAAGACAGGTGATTCAAGCCTAATATATTCTAGCCAAACTGAGAAAAACTTTGCAGGACGTAGTTTTTCTTAATACTTTAATGAATGATAATAAATACAATTGGTAAATGGTATATTGTGGCGAAAGATAGGTCACGAATAAGCTACTTGATTCGTATCAATTTTGATGCAACAAATGTTTATTTCCTACAGTATCAACACACGAAACCGAAATATATCGATCTCGGTTAAGAAAAAATGTAAGATGGAATTATAATTTCAATTTCAAATTTACTTAAAATTCGGAACTTTCAAAACGCGGGGCGGCCATCATCTGCCATGACGTGACGCCACCTTTGTGGTAAACTGTCATAGCAGACCTATTTTTGTCTTCTGTCATTCGTTCAAACTCGGTAGGTAATTCGAATTATTTTCATTTGACAAGACTGTGGAATCGCATGATGTTCTAGTGACTCTGTGGTTTTTAGCGAGAATCAGGTTTCAAAAATAGCACCTTTCAGAACAATTACGTCACAAAACTCTGCAAAAATGGCTGACGGTGTTTTCGATAGGATTTTAAAAAAGAACTTTTGAAATTAAGTTTTGCTGCCTTAGAGGGAAAAATCAATCAAAAAAGCGTTTCAATCTAAACGAAAAGAAAAAAATATTTTGAACAAAACAAAATACAAGACAACTAGCCTATTAGCAACGCACTAGTGATATACTCTAGGTGGTACTCAAGGTGTTTTTTATCTTATGGTAACTGGGTATTTAGCTCACGTGGGCTGTATGCTTGTTTGCCAACTTGAAAGAATGAACGAGGAACAACTGAATGTAGCCAAAATTCTTTGAAAAATTGCATACATAGAATAACTTCTTTATTTAGAGTCTAAACTACTGGTGCGGAATCCTTATACATATAACAAAAATCCTTATATTAACCTAATATTAATCACGAAACTTACTCGTGCATGATTGTGTTTCTTTTAAATAAAACTGTTTCTTCTAAAAGTGAGAAAAATTGAATAACCGAAGGCAAAGCTTTAGAAGCTAGCTCGTAGTCGCTTACATAATCGCAAGCAAAACGTTATTTGTACGCACTTGTATGTTGACGAGCCGCATCGTGGCGTGAGCCAGTAACTTATATGCTCATATTTGCATTTTCTTCATGGTTACATGTCTCAGACATGCTACATTTCCACGAATACGGTGACAGCTTACTGAATAAACAGCAGGATTTTATCATGATATGTTTTTGGAACCGTATTTCATACATCTTTTTGCTGTTGAATGCCAAAACCTAAATCTTTATTGCAAAGCATATTATGAAACGCATTTTGTCAACTTTTTTTATAAGATTTGTCTCTTATTCATCGTCCGAGTGTTTCTTAAACGCATCTTTAGCTTACGCCTCAGAGCTTAGGGTACACTTTTATTCATGGTCCTTAATTTGGCAATACTGATACTAACAATGGAGCGACTGACGTCTGACCTTTGTAAGCCTTTTCTTTTTAGGGGAACCAGACCATGATCCGGGTGTGTTAGTAGCTAACTCTATTAAAGTCGTTAGGCTCCGTTAAGACATCTGACACAGCCTAACGACTCTGCCATCTAGCCATAACAGCTGAGATCAACGACTTATCATGGCTTAAGAAGCACCTCAGCTTCATTTAAACGATTGCTAACACTTAAGCATAGGCAACGCGCTTATGAAACTCCTGGTTTTTTTTAGCATCCAACACAAAAATCCAACTCTCGTGAATCAGTTCGTTACCATTAGTTTTCCAAATTTATTGAGAACATAATATTACTGCGAGCTCACTGCGTTGTGAACAGATAACTGTCCAGCTGATACCTTATCACTGCAGCGTGATTAAAAAGCTTTGTTCTACGTCAATCTACATACCTACTTATACGGTACCTATTAGCATATTTAATACTGCCGCTCAGGTCCAGTATTTAAGGCCATATCTGTAGATCCTGAGGTCGTGGGTTGAATCCCACGGGAACCATACTTTGTTTAGTTGTTTCCATTATGGTTAGGACATTACATACTTGAATCACCTGATTGCCTGTTAATAAAGCTGATTCCGTTTTCGAAAGGCACGTTAAGCCGTTGCTCCTGGCTGACATTAGATGGTCGTTAAAGAAACCACGTCAGAGGCAGAACTCGGATACAATATGGCCAGACACTTATTTTGTAAAGTAACTCGGTTTACATGAAAAATGGTCCCAGTCGACTCTCCTGCTGTTTCTCTCTCACGGACATGAAAGGACCTAGAGACAGAAAACCAAAAACTCACTTACTCGAGCTTACAAAACAGCACGTGGGTAACATATTGTTGACATGAACCAATAAAAAAAGGTAATTCATGTTGACCCGACGAGACATCGCACCTGAGCCCGAGTGAGGCAAAAACTGTTTTCTTAGTACATTTTTTTGTTTTACAAAACATTATGCATTTCCAAGGTGTTTGCCGTAAAAGCTTATGTAAAGCTGTCGTAAATCTATTATAGTGCACTTAAACCATCCTACAAATGCCGCCTCGCGGTTCACATTCAGAGATAAACACATTTAATTCGCGGCTGGTAGCGGTTTAGTTTGAGATCCCGTTGAATTTTCATATATATTTTTTTTACGACGAAAATAACAACTTTTGCATGTATGTGTAACATTATATTTTAGTATTAATAATGTAAATAAAATAAGCAAAATTTCAATTCAAAATATCCTACTAGACAGATTTTTATGAAAATTAGTATTAATTTCAATTTCGTCTGTCATAATAACAACCAATTACTGTTTAATGGACCTCTGATTTCAAATTATGATAAAAATAGTATTCGATTCAATCAAAAATTACGTTGCTAAAATAATTAAAACTGTACTGACTCTTAACGAGCAAAGCTAATGCTAATAATGCCATATACTATTATTTTAATAAAATGCGTTCAATTTAAATCAAAAACATTAATGAAATAAATATAAATACGATATCATTCAAAAGCTTCTATCATTAATTTCAACGATCAAATACCTTCTGTTACAGCTGCTTTGGCCTTCCATTTAGAAGTGTAGAAAATCTCAAGAGAACGCAATTTATGAATACATCTTTAACATTAAAATAATCTATTGAAAATCTGCTTATTTCTAAAAAAAATCTTCTTCAGCAGACTCTAGCGAGGATATGCGTAGAAAACTCAACTCATACGTTTCTAGAGTTAGATATGTATCAGGATCTTGGACTATATGTTACAAGCAACTTGCAACGTGCATGTTCCACTTTGTTCTAGCGTACAGATATGCTCGCCACGAAAATAAACAGTAATGAATATGAGTTAGTTTTACTCGGAAGATGGGATTTACCGCAACATTTAAACATATTTGATAAATGTTTCATACAACCCTCCATCATTCATCATTTCAGCCGCAGGTCTACATAATGGTAAGGTCTGTCACGAGTGCACTGCGGACTCTGAAGGAATCATTTCACGCCCATCTTACAGGTGCCCATGCACTAGTCACTTTACAAAAGACAGAACACATCATCTTTTCCCGAGGTTAATCTCTTCCTAATAGGCGGAAAAAGAACAAATTGAGATCTAAATTACCTTGTCCCGACTGATGGCGGATTAAAAATTGTATGGGTAAGAAGCGAATTGGCTTTGCAGATCCTAGGGTCTTGAAACTAGTATCAAGAATCTTTCGAAACTGCCTCTCTGTCTCATTTGGTTAGACGTCCTTCCAGAGCATGAAATCACCTTGTTTTAATGAAATAATCAGGTTATTCACCTTTAAGCAACAGAAACAGTGTTAGAATATTAACTTTTACACTAACTAACGCACTGCATATCCATAATATAAAAATTACAGCATAAATATTAAAAATTTCTAAAAAGAAAAACCTTTCTCGTTCCAAAAGGTAGACTAGATATTATATTTTGCAACTATTTATCTTAGATTTTAATTAGATTTCAGTAAAATTTGGGCTAAGAAGTAATCGTATGTACCCTTGATCTAAGACTCAAAAGAATATATTAGAGTAAGGCTCATGTAAATGTATTCACGAGATGTGGAGATTAACTCCAAGGCTCTAGTTCAGACAGCTTTAGTACATGAAAGAAGCCTGCGAGTACCTTACAAAGGTACTGATTTATTTATGTGAACTAATCTTTCTTATACATGGATTAATCCTTTGAATAACCTAAGATGGCGATGTAAGTAGATAACGGAGTAGATAAAACGTTTCATGAAACTGTGTTGAGATCGGTTTACTCACACACAATATGTGTGAGCCTATATACGCATGTGTGAGTGTACCAATTTTAGTTGTGTGAAAACTTTATTGTTTGACATTGAACTGATTAAATTTGGTCGAGCACTTCCAGGAAAGTATGGCGGAATTTGAAATTATTTGCGAATTAGCTCTGTTTGTGTGTGTGTGTGTGTGTTTTTCGCTCTGTTTCATTATCCACAAAGCACAAAATTTGTGAAATTCGATATGATGTAACATTTTCAACTAAGGTACGTATCATCATCATAAATTTAAGAGCTATGCTCTTGTCGGTAGAGTTCCTTCCATTTTTGTCTATCTTTAGCAAGTTCCTTTATTTTTTGATACGATACGACGTTTGTTTTCTAAGGTATGTATATCTAGGCTAAAATGTATCCCTTAATTTCTCATAAGATAATACAAAATCCCAAACCTACCTTGTTAAAAAATTTGGCAGATATCTATAGATATTTGATCTACATGGCTAGCACAAATTCAAAGCCCAATAACGATGTCCTAAACATTTATATACACAGAAATATAAAGTTTATATATGATAGCTTTTTAGAACTCAACATACCTACAACAATTAATAGATATTTCAAACAATTTTCGAATTTAAAGAAAAAACAGTCTGACAGACCTAATATTAATCAAAAAATCTCTATTAGTCGAAACTAGGAAAATAAAATCCAAAATAAAAACTTTTATTTACTTACAAAACCATCTCTCAGTCAACTTATTACTGCGTAAAAACACTATAAAAGTTGGCAACACATTTCAGCAAGTTAGGACCCTTCTCAAAAACTTTCCGTATACCCGCGTATGAATATTGCACGCTATTTTTCATTAATACTCACACGCAAAGATGAAAACTGAATAGTAGATAGGCTTAGCATCAAGTACTAGACTTGAAAACATTTCGTGCCATTTTGTAGTACTCGTTACAAAAAAAAGGTAGCTTAATATTTTTTTTTTCTACATCTTTTATCTACACACACGCACACAAAGGCTCTTCTGATGAAAAAAGTAAAACTTAAGAATTTTTTCTTGCCATGCCGGCTTTTGCTTACGACGCTCCTGCATTTCAACATAGGTACGTATCTCCATTTACGGAGTAACTGTTGAATAAAGGGGACAAATAACATCGACACAGATCGAGTTATCCCCAAAGTAAGTTCGAGACTTATGAGATACTTACTCAACGATTACTCACTGGCCAGCAAGCGAATGGACCTCTTTGGAGCAGCGTACCCTGACCTGGAGGATTATAGGCACTTCGCACCAGGTGATGTTCTGAAGCTCATGCAGTCCTTCTTCAGAAATCCCAGTGTGGGTGAGTAAGGGATGGGGTAAGTACAAAAGGACCCAAAGGTTCGACGTGCTTCCTTTAATTTAGGACCCATATTTAAGATAAGATACTCAACGATACAATATTTTATAGATTAAGAGCGGAAAAGATCATTTTTTATCTTGACCTTCCCGAAGATCCAGACCGAAACCATTCACTCAATAATTGAAAAGGAGAGTACATATAAAATATTAAGACGCATCTTATATGATATGAACATCATTTTCAGCGTAGAAGGTGTCTGTGAGTTAGGTCCCTAATTTGGCAGTTTCCTCTATGTAAAAAGTTTGAGAGCTGCTGCTTAAATTCTTCCACAGAACGCAGCAAAAACGGGGTTTCAGCGTTCCTATAAAACATGCTCAAGTTTATTTGTTTTGGAGCCGAAATTTGTGTTTGCTTACATTTTATATTATACCCTATATGAAATGGCGAAAAAGGCAGGGAAATTAACGGGTATTTCGGAGAAAGATACTAGTTGGCAATGCGTAAGCGATATTCATAAGCTATCAAAAATGTTCATAAGCTACCGACGACCTATGTTAGATTGCCGACTAAGTTGTGTAAAAAATAGTCTCACTTTTTTTTATAAGAATAGAATAATATATTTTTTTATTTGAATTAATTTTACAAAAACAAAACTTATAGTAGAAAAATAAAAAATAGTGTTTTCATCCTCATTATTGTACTGTTGCCAAATAAAATTCAAAAATAATCAAAGCGTATCAAAAAAGTTCTAAAAATATAAACCTAAAATTTAGTAATTCTCTTTTCTGCCCAATAGAGCAAATCCTTTCAAGTTCAATACTAAATATAAGTTTTGTAAACATGTTTAACACCTTTTCAAAGGGTCGGTTTAATCCCTGATGGATCCACATACCCGGATGGTTTATTTTTGTTTTAATCTTTTCCAATATGCTTTCAAAAAAATTGGAGGTACTCAGCGGCAAACATCATGGAAACATGAAGGTATAATACGCATGTCGGTCAATATATTGTGGCCAGTGATGACCGTGATGGTCAAGTTCCACAACAAGGAAGAGAATCCAGAAGACAGCCAAAGTTACATTTCTTCTTAGCAAAACGATAGCATTTTCTAAGAACACCTAAATTAACTTTATTGCTATTGACAGACAGTGCAAAATTAAATATAGGTAAACGTCTTGTAAAAGTGTTGACGGAGTATTTGAGTTGAGATGTATGTGTTTAAAATCTTAATGAAAATAAAAGCCCGGTGTATAGGTAGTTATCATTACAATACAAGCCTTATTTTCTTACGTTGTCTTTAACCAAATGTCGCAAGTTAAATTTGAATCACTTCTAAGTTACTAATTCATCACATACTAAACACGTATCACCAAAACCATTTCATTACACGATAAACAATCATTTAAATATACAATAATCTTATGAGATAATAAAACTACAATGACATTATTTAATTCGTCTTGATAAGGACTAGTTCTAGTTAAATAATATTTTAATATTCAACTACTTTTAAAAAATATAATACATCTGTATTTATACTTTTTTTAACTTTATTATTTAAATGGAAACAATAGACAAATATAGACATAATTAAAAATCCTAAAAAAATAAAATACACATAGTAGTACCTTACACATAGTTTATAACTTATTCACAACTAAATTCTTAAAGACTGACAATGAAATTAAGATGAACCAATAATTTGCCAATTCTTGTTAAAATAAGTTTCCAAATGACGTCTAAATAAGGTTTACTTTATTTAGACGTTTTAATTAACATCTAAATAAAATAAACCTTAATTATAAAGCTATTAAGTTTATACTAAGATGTAAACACAGAAACTTAAGTTAACGACCTACGGTGCAATCTAGATAGTTGGGAGATAACCTGCCACAAACACACAAACTTTTGCTCCTAACATTAGTAGAGATGAGATAAAATACCCTAAACTGGGAAAGCCTTGGGTCGTTAAAATGTAATCTGTGGCACCACCATCTGACAACGCTTTCGGCTCCTCTCCAAAAAAAAATCGGCAAAGTGCGAGTCGATTTCAAAAAGCAACATTTTCATTCATAACTTTTGATCGCGTTGACGCCTAAGGCCACGTCCACAGTAGGCAAACTGTTAGCGGCCGACTGAGTGAGCCGCAAATTTGTGGCTAACTGAAATTTGAGTTAGCTGCAAACTCAGATCAATATTTGTATTAGGCCACGTCCACAGTAGGCAAACGTTAGCGGCCGACTGAGTTTGCGGCGTATCGATTTAGTACGCCCTTTAATATTTTTGAAATGGAGTGTCCACAGTTCGCTAGTTTTGCGCTCACTGTACGCAGTTTGTAGCGTTACGCGCACCGACTATCTCAGTGAGCGGCCGACTCAAATATTAATACAAATATTGATCTGAGTTTGCAGCTAACTCAAATTTCAGTTAGCCACAAATTTGCGGCTCACTCAGTCGGCCGCTAACAGTTTGCCTACTGTGGACGTGGCCTTAATATTTGAGTCGGCCGCTCACTAAGATAGTCGGTGCGCGTAACGCTACAAACTGCGTACAGTGAGCGCAAAACTAGCGAACTGTGGACACTCCATTTCAAAAATATTAAAGGGCGTACTAAATCGATACGCCGCGAACTCAGTCGGCCGCTAACGTTTGCCTACTGTGGACGTGGCCTAATTTTGATTATTTTACAATGGAAAAAAAACACTATACCAATATTTGTTATGAATTTCAACCTGATATGTTCATGGGTTCTTAATAATTAATTGTTTGACAAACATACAACAAAGTGATCTTAGAAGTTGATTCTATAAGCTTTTATTTTAAACTTCGAACTTGAATCCGCTGTGAATTTCTTGATTGGCATTCTGAAAACTCGATTGATAATTCGAACCTATACTAGCGCTACCCTTGCGAGCGTGTCAGCGAGATGAACTAGATTGGACGTGAGATTTTGTATGAGATGACGTAAGATGTGGCATTCTGTAAGGTAATTTGCCCGTCACTTCTCACTTGTCATTTTGAACCTTATGCGAAGTCTGAGTGGCGACGTGAGAAGCTAGTTGTTGTTTGAATTTTATAGAATCCACAGGCTGGGTTCCGATTTTGTCTTTTGAGGTACGTAACCCTAAAAAACTGAAATCAGAATAATAACATTAATTTTATTTTTGAGAGCTAAACATCCAGCAATATTAACTTGGGCTACGTAAATACAATTAAAAGAGAAATGAAATCACGTTTTAATTTCAAGCAATCAGTATTTTTTTTTTTTTAATTTTACGCTTGGCTTACAATTTGCGCGGTACTTTTTTGTGGGCTTTTATTCAGTTAGCGCAACATTTCTGAGTATAATAAATTAAGACCGCTTTAGTTTTAAAATGAAGTTAATAAAGATATTAAGGTTGCATTCGCTTTAGAAAGATTTTATATTGGGGAAGCTTAAAAAATGGAAGGATAATAAATCAAATAATTTAAATTCAAAAATAATATTACTTTTGAAAAGATAAATAAAAAAGTAACTTAGTTTTGTCGAGATGACCATTATTTATATGGTCGACATAATCTGTCAAGACAGCCAGACGGCTAAACCGCTAGACCAATTTTGATGAAATTTGGTATGGATATAGTTAAGGACCAGATATCAAACATAGACTACTTTTGGGCGCGATATAACTGAGTTTCAAGCAGGCGAAACCGTGGGCAACAGCTTGTTCTTAATCACTACATAGTATAAAACAAAGTCGCTTTCTCTGTCCCTATGTCCCTTTCTATTCTTAAATCTTTAAAACTACGCAACGGATTTTGATGCGGTTTTTTAATAGATAGTGATTCAAGAAGGTTTTTATGCCCACGCGAAGCCGGGGCGGGTCGCTGTAAACAAATAAACATTGGTATATTTAATAGCAGTCTTAATAGGAAGGAAGTCTCACAAGAAGTCATGTCGGGCTGAAGTTATCTCCTTAACTTCACAATTCAATTTCCTTTTTCCTCATTTCACGTATCTACTGCTTGATCATATTTGGTTGCCTACGTACAATCAAACCTGTCAAAGAAATAATTGGATAACTCGCACACGATGGTTACCGACTTCACTGACTATTTACTTTATATCTCTCTAGCTGTTGCCTGCGACTTCGTGCGCGTATGCTTCACTCCCGTTCCCGCGGAAATTTCGGAAATCTTCGTTGTCTTTCGTTTGTCATGACAATATCTAACACAAAATAGTATTATCCAATTCGGTGCATTCGTTCGAAATTGCTATATATGTAGGCAAACTCATGCCTTGAGTTCTTAAGATTTTTTTTGTCTGTATGTATGTATGATCACGCTTATCTCCGAAAGTACTGAACCAATTTACTTAAAACTTTCACCAATTGCTTTGTTATAACTCAGCAAAACATTTAAAGATCAAAATTGGTTCAAGTTATCGTCATTTGAATGAACTCAAAGCTTATTGTTTGATTTTGCACGAATGCACTAAATTGGATAATTCTTTTTTTTGTGTTGGTTATTGTCATGACAAACTTTGTATAAAAGAAAGTGGGGATTCCAGGACAATTACCGGGGAACGAAGCCACGTATATAATATTACACAGTCACCTGCCTGACAGCAACCTTCCTTGGTAATGCTGTTGTTGATGAATTTTAAGTTTTTTTTTTTCTTATTGCCATGAGACAAAAAGTTACTTAGAAAATGCATCTATTGATCCCTTAGTAGTTTTACCATCATCATATCAGCCACAAGACGTCAACTGCTGGACAAATGTCTCCCTCATAGATTTCCAATCGGACCGAAAAGAAAAGAGGTGTGGGTTTTCTGATGACGACAAGTGTCGCTGCGGGTATATACCTCCACCACCCATGGCTCTACCAACCCCTCGGTTATACGAGCCGAATCTCGGGAGAGTGCGCTGTACTTGCATTTCGCATCTCTTTCCAGTCGCAACTGCTTGATCTCCCTACAAGTTCTCTATAGTGTCGCTTATCTATGCAATCATGTCGCTGCGGTAGGTCGACCGCCTATCTCGATTCTCTCCTCTCGTAATGGCTACTTGTATCGCTTTCGCCACATTTCGCTCCATTTTGGGCACAAAACGCTTTAAAAAAAAAAACATTTTTTTGCCAATGTTAACAATTTTTTTTATTTTAAACGTTTTGTGCGTTAGACGGAGCGAAATGTGGCGAAAGCGATACAAGTAGCCATTACGAGAGGAGAGAATCGAGATAGGCGGTCGACCTACCGGTATACCCAAACCATGGCACACTTGCTGTCGCGCCCCGCCTCTGCCGCATCCTGTTCAGTTGACGACTTGATGGAGGCAAATCGGAAGGCCATTGAGGTGGCCTCGCACTTGACTAATCATATCTAATAGTTTGTTATTGACTCGAAAAGCAGAAAAATCGGACCGATTCAAAGCGGCCCGCATCTTGCGTCTTCCTTTGACTATCTTAAAGAAGATAGGAAGTAGTCTATCTATAGACTGGAAGTCTTTGTGATTTCCGGACCAAATCAATCAAATCATACTAATATTATAATTGCGAAAGTGAGTTTGTTAGTTTGTTTGTTACGCCTTCACGGCCTATCTACTAAACCAATCTTTCTGAAATTTCGCATACACATAGCTAGAAGTATTGAGAAGGATATAGGCTACCTTTCATCCCGGGAAAAGCACTGTTCCCGAAGGAAACGCGGGCGAAGCCGCGGGAAAAAGCTAGTAACCTATATTACAGCATATTCCAAAAGGCTGTACAAAATAGTTAATTGTTTCCCAGCGGGCCGGACTTGATAAATCGATGTCTGGCCAAACGTAAGCCTCTTATGTTCGTTTATCAAAAAAGCTTTTTTTAAAACTGAACAGCCAAGGATTATCTCATATCGGTTCGTATTATTTTTTCAGCCGTTTTGACATTAAATTGTTGTTGTACCAGTTGTTGGTCTAGTACCATCTGTTAATAAACCAATAATCATTATAAATCAATTTAGTCACAAGAAGTCGATTCCAATCAAATCGGTTAAGCGCGAGTGGTATAAACGCACCAACCCGCACCATACCTTTTCAGTTTTTTTTTTCTAATTAGGTAAATAACGTAATCTTATCGATGTAAATAGAATTTTTGTTTATTTTATTTATTTATCTATTTTTAAATATTGCAATTTAAACATAGATAAATAGATAAATAAAAATTATCATTAATTTGATGACCTAATCATGGCGTTGGTATAAGCTTTAGTACACACCACGGGCAGTATACATTTAAATTAGTTGCCGCTAAAATCAGTACATTTGAAAGTGTTTATTAATTTTATGCATAAACATAATAGTGTATATCATTATTGGATGTCATTGCTAATAACTACTTGATTTAAAAACGGGAAATTAACCTAGACTTTTAAGAGAAAAAGGCGTCATAAGTTGTTATTTAGTTCGCGCTAAATTTAACCACAAGTCTGGGAGGATTTGCAAGAAATTTAAATAAGAAATGAGCAACAAAGCATTTCGTTAAGGCGCCAGCGGAAATGAGATGCGAGGCGGAAAATAATTGGGACACCTCGTTCGGTACACGGACAGGATATACAGTGGGCCACAGAAAAATATAACACTTTACCCTTACATTTACATCTTAGGCAGAATACTTTTCTTGTTACCTACTGTACTTATTCGTCATTTTATGCGATAGAAGTCAGATGTACCAATGTTTGAATAATAGATGGTCCTAATACGTAAGAAATGTGTATAGGACGCATAGAAAATGGGAAGGGAGGCTTTTGGCCAGAATTGGGATGTGGATAGCTATTAATACCATATTTTTTACGGCGGCAGCTATTAATGTATGTAAGGTACAAAAATGCTCATGGTAAAGCCGTGGTCGCACTCACTGTAATGGATGCAAGGAACACCTTTAAACGAACAATGTTGTGCGACGGCTCTGCCATGACCATTTTTGTACCTTTGCATTTCTGGATTCTCTCATCTGAATTATTTCCTTGTTTCATCCTTTTTAGACACCTTTTTAACGTAGTTGGGTTATAGTTTTTTAACTTAATTTTATTAAAGTGTGTTTCTCAGTTACATCCTCCGCTTACGCCAGAGGCCTGGGTTCACTTTTAATTATGGTCCTTATTACCGTGGGATTGGTTATTATCATAATAGAGCGATTGCCGTCTGACCTCCGTAATCTTTTTTACAGAAAAACTATTATTCCTAAAACAGCTAAAAACAGAACTACTTAGCTATTTTTGCTTATTCGCCATTATTCAAGCTGGTGCCGGGTTAAGCCCTGCCCCGACTCTGCTATGTACTTGAATTAATTAAACTGTGCTTAACAGTAATTCCCTAACTCTAAGCCTACTCCGGACCTGTTCGACTTGGCTTAATGAGGTCAGTAAGATTACATTACAAGTTTTGGCGTATTTGCTGTAAAATATCCTTTTCGGGTTGGCCTTGATCTTGGAAGCCTATCAAAACATCTACATCTATTAAGTACCTACATACATTATTAATCCCTCGACTACCGAAAATCCAGACTCAGAATAAATATTGTTCTGCGGTACCCGGGTACCGCCCTGTCGTCAAGGGGGTAATAAAATTGATTTGCGCGAATTTTGTGTAATTAGTAGTAATTAGTGGTCAAAGAAATATTGATAAATCTTAAAGCTCTATATTCACACTGGTTGTTTGTGCTTTAACATTTTCTTTCTAAATATTTTTTTCATTCCCGTTTTTCTTACAAAATCACAGACAAAATTTAGTTCTATTTTTAAATGTTATTCCCACCCTTTATGGATACTTTCCGAGTATGAGAAATGAATAAATTTTTTTTTTTGTTTTGTTTATATATTACGAACATTGTCGTGGAAAAAACTGTGTCACTTCACTCCTTAGTATGTATATGTAACGTAACCTATGTTACAGTCTTGATTTCTATACTTACCAAAAAAAATATGGAAAGAAAAAATTCTCAAATGTCCATTCTAGGTATGAGAATGTATAAAACGAAAAAAAAAAATATTTGTTAAGGAATAACATAAAGGCTTAATGTAGGAGTCACAAGTTTTCATAATAACTTTTAGGTTACTAGTTACATCTAAGTAAACTCAAGCTATTATACTATGATTTAATTATGATGTCTGGAACCTTCACCTGGTGACCTCGTAAATTATTATGTCATCACCTTGAATGGCTCGGCCGTGTTTCAAGTGGTTATCCATTGGCAGTAAGGCTCAAATCACACCTATATAAACTCGCACACGGTATAAGCACAGATATAATAGTACTACTGTTAAAGAGTACAGTCAGGGGGCAGATAAAGCTAACCCACCTACCGTACCTACTATAATGACTGGTGGGTCAGGTTTATCTCAAAAATCCCGGCTTTATAAATATCGTGAATTAATAACAGTCTAAAAAGTACATTTTAAATAGTAAAAAATTAGCGTTACACATGATTTTATTACAAAGTATTTGGAAGCGCACGCGGCGCGCGGAAAATTTTATTTTTCATTGTATGCAAAAGGCACATAGGTTGTCTGTGTAGAAATGTCATCTGATTTGGACAACAAAATTAGTTTCGGAATATTGTGTCGGTTTGAAAAAAGGCAGATTGCACATAGAATCCACTAGTCTACAAGTTAACAAACATGTGTAAACTTTGTTTGTCACACACATAACCAATCCTTAAGTTTACCCCTGTATAAAAGAAATACCCATATAGTTACTGCCTTTGAACTGTGACTGGATGAAAAATATGGAAAGAGAGATATAAGAAAGACATACAGAAAACCCGGAAGAGATAGATACCTCTAATGTATGAAAGAAGACCCCAAATGGACTAGGATAAGAGGTGAACAAAGAAGAAAGAAGACTTATAGAACTGCCCTTGCTTAAACTCAAAAAAAATACCATTTATATATTTTATCCTATTTTATCCTATACCATTAAACGAGCAATAAATTTATTTGTACTCGCGTTTTCGAAAACGGCTCTAACGATTTCTTTTAAATTTTGAACGTAATTTCTTATCGAAAAGATAATCTAGCTAGGTTCCATGTCTGGGAAAATTCATTTTCACGCAAAAAGATTTTCTGCATAAAACGAACGAAGCTCGGTCGCCCAGGTGCTTTATTTAATTCATGTACACTCAAATATTAGGAAATTTAGAAACAATTTTTTTTTAACTATTTTATTTTGGGGATATGAAATCGCAAAGTTGGCGTTATGATCTGTGTTGAACTATTGTGTGTCGACCCTTAGCAAGGTTGGCACCCGGCCAACCAGCGTGTTGCCCAGTTTGTTTCCTACTTAATTAACTTCATAAACTATGGAAATTTCTGCCGCTCTTGTATTTACTTGAAGTGTCTTTAGAATATATGGTTATGTTGCACTAAACTTCTTGCTAGACGCTGTGGACTGGATTTGAATTTTCATGCTGATGGACAAATAAGACTAGTTTTTGCTAACTTAGCTTGAATATTGTCTATATTTTATATATATATTTATTTATGCTTGAAGATTATAAACAGATTTAGCAGCCACTGTTCCGTAAACAAACAAAGCGAAGACGAATTCCTAACAAAAAAAAAACAAATTCAATAGCCTCCGAGCCTCCAAAGTTAAAATGAAATATGGCGTTCCTTCGCAAGTTTGTCGGGAATATAATGCATCTATCTACTTTATAAATTATGTCACGGGCATCGTGATAAATTGATCATTTTATCCTGTCATTAATTCTCGCCAGACGGTCAAAATACTGCGGTTGCGATAGCGTAAACACTGATGTAAAAATAGCTTTTTTAGGGTTCACACAGACTCACTGAATAACATGTTTAAAATATTATTTCTCTACAAAAAAAAAATATAACAAATACCAATTCCCATCTTTTGAAATTCTTTATTATTTTTCTACTTCATAATAATGACTTTGAATATCGATTTCCATCTTTCCTACTTGTTCACGCTCGTTACGCAGCGTTGTAATGTATGGGGTTGTATGAGACAGGATACATCAAGTGTGTAGCGTGTACTTGCAAGAGCTGTCACTATCGTGAGTATGTGCAATGATGCGGGCGTACCAGCATCCAGACCCAGTGTGGATAATAATATGCCTTTAATAGTGAAAAGACAGATTTCCAGTGGAATTTGACCTCTAACGAAACTTTGTTAATAAAAACAGTGTAATGGACCTGACGACGATGCTTCAGTGTGAACTCTGTCTCACCGCCTCCTCAGCTTCCGTCTATAGAGTCCACAGTCTACTAACCTGTATTTTCTCCTTTTTTCACATTCGTGATATAATATACTGATCAAGGCTATATCTCGCCCGTGTATAACATTTCAGCCTATTTTTCAAATTATATTTTTGAAATTACATACGCAAAATCGGCGAGTCGAATGATTACGGTTCGAAACACCGGTTATATCGTATGAAAATCATTCGAAAACGAGAGATTATTATTCAACTATAGATTGAATTACTACTACATTTGACACAAATTTTCCGTATGTCAATTTCAAAAATAGCACTCCTGCAGATGTGGCTGGGAAAAGATGAGATAGATGATGTCAGAATCCTGTTTTACTCCCCTTTGTTGTAGTAAATTAATGACATATATCCCTATGAATAAATCCCTAGGGTCAATTGAATTTCATGCTCATTTGACACATTACCCATACCTAGAAGACAGAAGCTGGCCTCTGGCCGAGAAGGCAAGCGAGGCGTACTTGTGAACGTAAGCCCCCTAAGGATGGGGGAGAGTTATTAAAATGCAATGATTGCATAGATAGGCGACACTATAGAGAACTTGTAGGGAGATCAAGCAGGTGCGACTGGAAAGAGATGCGAAATGCTAGTACAGCGCACTCTCCCGAGATTCGGCTCGTATAACCGAGAGGTTGGTAGAGCCATGGGAGGTGGAGGGAAGTGGTCTCCCTCTCTTTATTATCATACCGTTACACCAGTTGCATCCTTATTTTATTTATTTTTTTCTTCTTTGCTAGTCGAATGGCACACCTCATCAATGGCCGTGTTGAAAGTTCCAGAGAAAAGGGCGCTCCTCTACACGTTGGTCGGATATAGTGCAAGAGATCCATTCACTTAGCCCAGGACAGGATCGCTTGGAGGAAGATTCTGGCAGGTATCAACCGTGATGGTTACGTCCCTCAGTCATGAGCAAACAACAAGGAAGAAGAAGCCGAATTAGTCCACTGCAGGACATAGGCCTCCTCTAATGCACTCCAACCTTTTCTGTTTTAAGCATATTTTCGACACAGCTTGATGCAGCTTTAAACCATGGTACCTATATTGCTGTGTTATGATATTATAATCTATAAGCAGCCAAATAACATTTTTGGTATTTTTATTTAAGTTACCCAAAAATCTAATTGAAACTAATCAAGAATGTTTGTCGACTTGATTACCATAAAAATGTGGACAGCGAATAATATCGGAACGATTTTCTCAAAAATTTCAACATTAATTTTGATTTCTGGCTATGGCCCGCGTCCCTAGAGATATTTCAATCACGTCACCGCTGTTGGACGTAATTTATATTGATTTTGGTGCTAATTCAATTCCTCAATTCGACAAAATATTTTCACATATTTTTAAGAGGGTATAGAAAATTTGTACCTCACATTTCGAGTTTCAATCTGAAAATAATTAAGGGCACAGAAATAATTTTCTATAGGTTTTGCGACCATTCTTGGGAACGTTGTTGTTAGTGGAATTCGCAGTTAGAGAGACTTAAGATCTAACCATTTTTTTCTTACTTTATTATCCTTCCCGGAGTCATGGTTTTTATTCCCAAGGAGGAATATTTTGTTATGTTGTTTTCAGTTTGGTTAGGACATTACAGGCGTGAATGACCTGATTGTCTGATAATAAAAATGATTCCGTGTTTACCAGATGGCAGCCATTGGTTCCGTTGGCTGCCATCTGGTAATCTTTAAAGAAACCATATCAGAAGAGGCGGTTACGAAGAACTCTGATGACTTAATTTACACGAATAATTCCGTACGACTACGTATAGTAGTAGTCGTCTGAGGGAATCGCCGAATGGGGAAGCGGCTAGTAACCCATCACTATTGATTTCCTGTTTCAAATACCATTATGCTAAACGTGGCCTAAGGTCTTATGGCCCTAGGCTCTGTCAACCCCGCATGGGATAAAGACGTGATTATATGTATGTATGATTAATTCCACGAAGCAAATCAGTTGCTTTGTGATTAATTCAAACTAACTCAGTATTTACGAGTACATCGCTACGCTAACACTCAGAAAAATAAACAAACCAATTTGGTATCCATATAATATCATTTCGGAGTATTTTAGAATAAAACTCCGTTTCTTTACCGCACATAAAGGATACACTGCACTTGTATCACAGAGCCGGGACTGCGTTCCGTTACACGCTACATTAAGCGACTCAGACTTTAGAATTATTCATTCTTACAAGATCCCGTTGGTACGTTTCATTCATTGTTAAATAAATTTATTTATAGCTTATCATAGATGAGCAAATTTCCAAACCGCAATTTGAAATATTAGATCATTAAGTACAAACTTAATGATCCCTCATTTCAAATTGCAGATTTGGTCTAAAATAGAGCTCGCTGATTTATTAATAGCTTATTCACTCTAGCCTTAAAAAACTCGGGTTATACTTATTTATTTTTCCCCAATTTTAGATTTAGATATATTTTATTTTAAATTCGATTTTTAAATGTAATTGATTTTATTTATAATCATAATCATTCATAATAATTTTGAATAATTGTAAATGTATATAGACCAAGTTTTCTACATATGAATTTTATTTATATTTTATTTATTTATTCGTCCTTTTGTGTCAGGAAATATGTCAGCCGCTAAAGAATTCCGCTCCTTCACTAAAAACGACGAGACAAAGCCTTGCATGTTTAGTGTCGGTTTATTGCATTTGATTTCATAAAGACTACTAAACTTTAAATACTTCAAGAAGGGCGTGATAAGGTTAATTCAGGGTCGGAATCACGCTCGTGACTCAGTATTAAAAACGTTTTAAAGCTACAGTGACCACTATCCTAGTCAGGTGGGCCGTAAGCCTGTTTGTTTACTCAAAACTATAAAAAAAAATTAAGAAATGTGCTTATCAATAAACCAAACATGAAAACAAGTGGCCTTGTAGCGCTCTGTAGCGCTTGCTACATTGCGTAGCATTTCGTAGCACAGGAGCTACGAATAATACTTTTTTAACCGACTTCATTGAATTTATGTGTCGTTTATAAATTAAAAATTCAGGCGCAAAAATTCTTCGTTCGTAAGATCTTTAATAACTTAATTACCATTCTTTATTTCACAATTTTTAAATAAAACAGTTACGAATGTATTTTTTACGGTGTATTATATTAATCGAATAATGAACTTTTTGCATGTATTTAGTTCACTCAGTTGAAATATTAAATTTCATTAATACTTTTAAAAAACCTTAAGCCAATTTATTTGAAACCAAACAAGAAATCCAGATGTTTTTCCTAAATGTTTATCATTTTCCCGTTACTGAATAAAATATGGACGTTAACATCAAAAGACATTATTCACATTATAAACCAGATGGACTGACAGGAAAAACATTACGCTCACATATATAAGGACGACCTTATCAACATTCTTGGGTTCAGTAAACGGTGTAAAAAAACCTTAGTTGCTAACTGAGAGGAAAGACGTAACACGTCAAAAATATATAGGAACAGTCAAAGAAAACAATGTAACTATTCAATTGAATGATTGTATTACGTCAACCTTCACAAAAGGTTAATAAACGTTTACAAATCAAACTGTATTGAGGCGGAAATCGAATGCGTGACCCTCGTAGGCGGGTCGACGCTTGACACGACAATAATGACGGGACGGACATGTTGAGAGTTTCTACTTGCCAAATAGTTTAGGGTCCATACAAAACCATGGAAGTAAAATGTGCCGCTGTTCAAAAGACAGGAGAAAAAAGACAGTATCTACTCTCGATTTCATGCTATCTAATCACTACATAGTAAAAAACAAAGTCGCTTTCTTTGTCCCTATGTATGCTTAAATCTTTAAAACTACGCAACGGATTTTGATGCGGTTTTTTTAATAGATAGAGTGATTCAAGAGGAAGTTTTTCATGCCCATGCGAAACTGGGGCGGGTCGCTAGTCTATACATATAATAAAACAGTAAAAACAATAAGTTAAATGACTTATAGAGTCGTTGAATGATTTTAATGAACTGACCAATTTTAATACCATTGACAAGACAAGAATAAGAAAAGAAGAATTCTTAGAAAAGCTTTGAAACTGCTCTTGGTTTGCGTTTAGCCAATTAGAGCATTTTACGCTAATATTTGATGTTTTTAGAAGACATAGGCATGACTTGAATTGGTTGCCCTTGAGTACCTCCGTGCTTTGGAAATCAGGTGAATCAATGAAATAAGGATTCTTTTCTATAGCAATCAAGCTCTGTTTCTCAAATGCTTATAAAATCTTTCTGAATATAGTATTTTCCATTTTAATTAGTAGACTTTCGGATTAGACTTTTTGTAAGTATTTTTATTATTTATTATGTGTATATTTTTCAGGTTAAGTAGTTATGTAAATAATAATAACTCGAATAACATCATATATCTGCCTAAAATAATATAATAAAATACCTACTGTGTAAATGAGGATATAGAAAAGTATTTGCATGTTCCTTGGTCCATAAAAAAGAAATTAAAGTAATATCATGTATCTGCCTGAAATTAATATCTACTGTGTAATTGAGAATATAAACTGTGCTATTTTATTTCAGGAAAATATTCATTCTATTTATCTGTTTAGTTGCTAAACAGGTTTTCCTTAAAACCAATGAACATACCTAATTGTGCACTTAAAAAAAACGATTGATTCTTAGAGATGCCATGACCTAGGCACAGAATTGATAATATTTCTAGGCCCTTTTTTATCTGTACTGTATTTTTTTATCTGATTTAGAAAAGTATTTGCATGTTTCTTGGTCCATAAAAAGAAATTAAAGTAATATTTTTAGGCTAAAAACCGTGAATTTCAAGATTTGTTCTTTGGTAAAGTGTGTGTATTTACGCCATATTTTTTGGCCAGTACTTAGGAACACAATAAGAGTGACGTTAAGGCCTTACAATGCCTTACGAAAACAAAGTCCCACTGCGAAATAGTGCGGTCAAAATTGCCTCTTAACATTCCAAGTGAGTAAAGATGAGAAAAAATACTAGTATAAATAAATCTTTTTACAGGTCTTTGTGTCAAGAGGAAGCGGTTTTGTATTCGCTTACACACAGCTTCGGTTTGAACATACAACCATATATAGATGTGTACGGAATTATGCAGCTACCTATAAAGTGCATTTAAGGTAGAATGACAATTTGCCTTTGGAGGAATAGTTACCCGGTGTTTCCTTTATCCCATATTTTTCCCCCTGAAGAATATTTGGTTACCGGCCGCTGACGTCAAACCTTATTAGGTTTGTTTTTTTTGGTAAAGTGAGGTACATGGAAGGTAAAGCCTCTATTAGTTCATTTGTCACCTTTAAACCACCTCCATTTCGTAGACGAAGTAGTCTACGAAAAAAAAAAAAAGAAAAAAGCTAGTATACGAAAAGAAACGAAGTGCAGTGCATTATCTTTAAGCTGGAAAATTCTGGCACATAATTTGCTGTTTATTACGGATATACATATACATAGGCTACAATAAGTACTTACCATCAGGTAAACCTATTTTCCTACTGTATTGCTTCCGCTTGCCTCTTATATCACGTACCACGCATAAAAGAAATATTCTAGGCGTCAAAGAAAAATCGTAACCATTTATTCGGCCGGCTGAATTTTGCGGCGAATTTTTGCCGTCCCTCCATTATGCTCCTTTTCACCAACAATGCAACATTATCTAATCTCTTTCGCTAATTCCATCTGTAATGTGATGAAATCTTTCTGAGTTCTTATTTAATTATTCTGCATTTTGATAATCTTGGTTCAATTTTAGGACATCTTTGTAACTTTGGGTTGTGTACAATATTATATTCAATTCATCCTCGTTCCTAAAGTGCCATATTTTAGTTGGTGTTATTAACTTTATATTGTGACCAACTTTATTTTCCAAACATTCAAAAGATGAATATAAAACATTGATAATTCAAAAATATATAATCACAGTTGGTTGACTGATTAGTGATAAATCATTCTTAAAAAACAATTTAAAATGTAATTAATCAAACAAACCTGATTGACCAACACATCTGTTCTAAGCATAACCATAGTTAGGGGTACAGAACAGAGAAATTATCCAAATAGAAATGTTTTGAAGCGGATTTAGTTCCATGATCAGTGTGGCAGCGCATTCTCTCTTCTTATCTTCAATTAATACATTTAAACCCATATTAACCACACCACACCTTATTAGAAATGTATTACGTAGTTTACATTAACGCCACATAATATTATCGACCAATAACAGTGGCAATAAATGACGCAATTAAATTCCGCCCCAATTTTTTCTGTGTGAAACGTTGGCTTGCAAGCCAAACTAGTGACACGTTTTTCGTGCGCTATGCCACTTCTTGTTAATATTTCTAAATTCTGTGGTTAGGGGTTTGAATTTATAATGTATAAAGCTGATTCCAATGCTACTACAAAACAGTATCAATACATGAATGTGCTAAATGAAATTAATTTTGCAATTTCTAATGGCAACACGGTTTTAACCATTAATCATTTGCAAATATTCGATTTGGTATATTGATGTTACCGTGTATAATGTTACTAGCTTTAGCCTGCGGCGCGGTGGCGTGTCGCTTTGTATATATCAAAATAAAAAGTAATAGTATATCATAATTCAGATTAAAATCGATCTAATTGTACCAAATTTCATTTAAAAGTATTCAGCCTTTCTAGGGAATATATATATACTAACTGGCGTGACTTAATAAAGCTGATAAGTTTGTTTGTTTAAACGCTTATAACTTGAGAACAACTGGTCGGATCTGAAAAATTCTTTCGTCATATGTATTTTGTATGTAATAAGTATTTATTTATTAAAACTTTATTGTTCCATAAATACAAAATACTTATACAATTGGCGGACTTAATGCTAAAAGCATTCTCTACCAGTTTACCATTGGGAGAAACAAGAAAACTGTGCGGCGTAAAAAAGTTACAGTCACAGTGTTGTCAGGTCTAAAGTTTTGGTAACTGTACCAACTATGCATAAAATGGTGTAATTGAGAAAACCGGCCTCTCATTCAAGTTCCTTTGTTTCGCAACTAAGTAGGGAAAGGAACACCATAAACTTTTATATTACTTACCTTTTAACATTTCTACCGGATACTTAAGAAAGTAAGTACCTACTATCTGTGTCTATATGAATAACACGTCAACCAATTTGTACAAGTTTGACCTCTAAAAAATAAGATTTTTTACATTTCTAAGCAGCAATTGAAACACAGTCTTATTTAAAATCTTCAAACTTAAATAGGTTTTATCAATCTCGTGTATGTCAAAAGCTCGTGATAACTGTGTGAACTACTATCATCATTTTAGCCGCAGGCTGTCCACTACCGACCATAATCCTCCCAAGGATTTCCAAAATGACCGGTTGGAAGCGGCCTGCATCCAGCGCCGATGCTGCACTTGCCGGTGCGTGGTCGGCATTCGAGAACATTTCTGCTCCATCGGCCATCGGTTCATCGCACTATGTGCCCCCCCACTGTCACTTCAAAGAGCTAATCCGCTGGGCTATGTCAGCAACCATTGTTCCTGTATGGATGTAGGTAGTGAGCTAATTAAAAAACTAGCACCGGTATGATAAGTCATGTCTATATCTTGAACAGGGATTTCAGATATTTTGTATGTAGGTTTCTCTATCGCAATAGACTTGATCTGTAAAGGTGGATGTAAGTGAATAAATAAATATTAATTAAAAATTTGTCTAAATAATTTAAAACCATATAATCTTGCATGGATAAGTTAACGGCTAACAGTTAGATTTAATTATTCTGCATTTTGATAATCTTGGTTCAATTTTAGGACATCTTTGTAACTTTGGGTTGTGTACAATATTATATTCAATTCATCCTCGTTCCTAAAGTGCCATATTTTAGTTGGTGTTATTAACTTTATATTGTGACCAACTTTATTTTCCAAACATTCAAAAGATGAATATAAAACATTGATAATTCAAAAATATATAATCACAGTTGGTTGACTGATTAGTGATAAATCATTCTTAAAAAACAATTTAAAATGTAATTAATCAAACAAACCTGATTGACCAACACATCTGTTCTAAGCATAACCATAGTTAGGGGTACAGAACAGAGAAATTATCCAAATAGAAATGTTTTGACGCGGATTTAGTTCCATGATCAGTGTGGCAGCGCATTCTCTCTTCTTATCTTCAATTAATACATTTAAACCCATATTAACCACACCACACCTTATTAGAAATGTATTACGTAGTTTACATTAACGCCACATAATATTATCGACCAATAACAGTGGCAATAAATGACGCAATTAAATTCCGCCCCAATTTTTTCTGTGTGAAACGTTGGCTTGCAAGCCAAACTAGTGACACGTTTTTCGTGCGCTATGCCACTTCTTGTTAATATTTCTAAATTCTGTGGTTAGGGGTTTGAATTTATAATGTATAAAGCTGATTCCAATGCTACTACAAAACAGTATCAATACATGAATGTGCTAAATGAAATTAATTTTGCAATTTCTAATGGCAACACGGTTTTAACCATTAATCATTTGCAAATATTCGATTTGGTATATTGATGTTACCGTGTATAATGTTACTAGCTTTAGCCTGCGGCGCGGTGGCGTGTCGCTTTGTATATATCAAAATAAAAAGTAATAGTATATCATAATTCAGATTATAATCGATCTAATTGTACCAAATTTCATTTAAAAGTATTCAGCCTTTCTAGGGAATATATATATACTAACTGGCGTGACTTAATAAAGCTGATAAGTTTGTTTGTTTAAACGCTTATAACTTGAGAACAACTGGTCGGATCTGAAAAATTCTTTCGTCATATGTATTTTGTATGTAATAAGTATTTATTTATTAAAACTTTATTGTTCCATAAATACAAAATACTTATACAATTGGCGGACTTAATGCTAAAAGCATTCTCTACCAGTTTACCATTGGGAGAAACAAGAAAACTGTGCGGCGTAAAAAAGTTACAGTCACAGTGTTGTCAGGTCTAAAGTTTTGGTAACTGTACCAACTATGCATAAAATGGTGTAATTGAGAAAACCGGCCTCTCATTCAAGTTCCTTTGTTTCGCAACTAAGTAGGGAAAGGAACACCATAAACTTTTATATTACTTACCTTTTAACATTTCTACCGGATACTTAAGAAAGTAAGTACCTACTATCTGTGTCTATATGAATAACACGTCAACCAATTTGTACAAGTTTGACCTCTAAAAAATAAGATTTTTTACATTTCTAAGCAGCAATTGAAACACAGTCTTATTTAAAATCTTCAAACTTAAATAGGTTTTATCAATCTCGTGTATGTCAAAAGCTCGTGATAACTGTGTGAACAACTATCGGCCATTCTCAATTTTGGCATTCTTAGTCTAATTACCACAACCCTTTTAATTTCTTGAACTTTTTCATGAAATATGACTGTAGAGAGAATGAATATGAATCAATTGTGAATTTAATCGTATTGGCATTTATTTAGCTTATGTAGTATCCAAGTTATCGGTATCTAAAATATTTGATGGTTGTGACAATTAGAAATTATAATTTAACCTCGTCCCGGTAATTAGAAACTTGAATTTTTCCATATAAGTATATGGAATAATGACCGCTTATGTATTTAAAGAAGATATTTACATATTATATATTGATTTTGTTAAGAAACTATCATATAAAACGCAACAATTCAACATTATAATTAGTTTATTATTGTTTGAGTTTGCTTAATTCTAACGGAAATAACAGCTGTTTTGGTTTTTAATTGACGGTGGCGCTAGTGTTCACCGAGGTATCACCTTAAATAACAGCTGTTATATACTTATTTTTAAACAACAGCAGCGATGGCAATTACAAAAGTTGTGGCAATTAGCGTCGTGGCTCTTAGAGAGAAACATGATTTTCAAAAAAAAAAGCTACTTAATAAACAGAATTCTCATAAAGACACATCATAATCCATAGAGCCCAGAAATCTGCTTTATTTTCAATAAACAAGAATAAGTTAACAATAACTCATAAGTTTTTAATCAAGGCTACATGAATTAGAAAAATCGAAAACCAAAGTCATGGCAATTGGATACTTAGGTGTCTAACTGGCGATTACTCGACACAGCGCACAACCACACTGGACGAGTACCTCGACAACACTGACGGCTCGGGACCTGTGCTATAGTAATGTGCCAGAGATTCTTATTTAGGGATGTGCGCCCTCGATTGCAAGTGGTTTTGGCAATTATTGTCCAAGGTCGGACACGTCTTCATTTGATAATTTTGACAAAGTAAGTACTAGTAACTTGTTGTATTTTTGATATGTTGTTGAATATATATTCCTTTATATAAAAAACCATCTAAAATAACTAAAACTCTTTCTCTGAATTAGTATTAGACAAGTTTCCAAACTGGGAGAGCGCGTGGACGCGTCGTGGTAATTTAAGAACAATGTTTTGAAAAAATAATTCTGTTATACTATGCAATATAGAGATATTTTTTAAAGTGCAACACATAGAAATAGTTCTTAGCTACTTTGCAAAAAAAAACAGCACATAATATTATTATGTTTACATGAAAATTTTGCACTGGACGCTCTAAATTAAGCCTTCTGAGAATGGCCGCTATCATCATTTTAGCCGCAGGCTGTCCACTACCGACCATAATCCTCCCAAGGATTTCCAAAATGACCGGTTGGAACCGGCCTGCATCCAGCGCCTACCTGCGACCTTCTTCAGATCATCTGACCATATGATCGGTGGGTGGCCGATGCTGTACTTGCCGATGCGTGGTCGGCATTCGAGAACATTTCTGCCCCATCGGCCATCGGTTCATCGCGCTATGTGCCCCCCACTGTCACTTCAAAGAGCTAATCCGCTGGGCTATGTCAGCAACCATTGTTCCTGTATGGATGTAGGTAGAGAGCTAATTAAAAAACTAGCACCGGTATGATAAGTCATGTCTATATCTTAAACAGGGATTTCAGATATTTTGTATGTAGGTTTCTCTATCGCAATAGACTTGATCTGTAAAGGTTGATGTAAGTAAATAAATAAATATAAATTTAAAATTTGTCTAAAAAATTTAAAACCATATAATCTTGCATGGTTTAGGATAAGTTAACGGCTAACAGTTAGATAGCTATTTAGATTTCTGGTTTGTATTTATACTCGTATTGATGGACAATAATTTGAGTCATAATGTGTAGTACACTTTTTGTTGTCCCAAAAATACGCGAACTCTCTCTCTCATCTATCGCGCACTATAGTAAATAAAAGTAAGTAAAACACTTTATTGTACAATAGAACTTTATACATGGATTACAGTCTGATATACAATAGGCGGCCTTATCGCTAGTGTAATCTCTTCCAGGCTACCTTAAGAATAGGATAACTAGATCAAACATGTGGTGCGTAACAGTTCAAGCAGAGAAAACAATTAATAACTTACTAACAGTGCTTAAAAATACAATTCCAACAGTATAATAATATTATCAATTTAATTCCAATCAATTTACGACCTAACTATCGGCATTAATAAAGTCGCTAATAATCTCAAGTTATAAATTGCAAGGTCGGAAAAAGTTCCGTTATCGGCCAGCGAGGTGCTGCTCCTGAATTCACTCGAACCTATTTTATCGAGATAACAACTTCTGTTATACTTTGACAACAATCCCGTCCTACGTAGATTACGAGTTTCAACGAGTTTTTGAGGGTTCCGCACACAAAGTGTCAAAACGGGACTATCACCACAGATTACAGAATACTTCTTCTTCTTAGCGTGTCGACGTTCACCTTATATACCCTTGGATGCCCAAAATTGGGCCACGCTCACAGCGTTCTCTGTAGCCCTGTACAAATCCTCCAGCGTGCAGGTATCGGGGCACGCCGGGCACGTCAAAAGGTGGTCCATCGTCTGGGGGGATGCACCACAGTCGCAGGTACAGAATACTATAGGTTCTGTACCCCTAGTCAGGGCTCGGAAACCTGGTTAAAATAAAAAACAAGCTTGTTTTTCTGCCCATACATTTTTACAGCGACCGCTAGCATTACGGTTCCGGTCAACCGGTATTTCCCCAAAAATAACGGTCTTAATCAGGTATTTAGAACCTTAAAATCGACCCTATATTTATTTACCAGGTTAAAGACCGTTATTTTTGGGTCTTTAAAATACCGGTTCCGAGCCCTGCCCTAGTATGAAATTTTATAAAACGTAGACGCTAGCGACTGCGTTAGAGATTTTTTACAACGAACCTAGGCTGTACAGCGCCTCTGCATATGAGGATACTTTAAATAATGGTGTTTTAATAATTTAAACACATACCAGACTAGCTTCAAAGTAACTAGATGAAGAAACATACAGAAAATACGCTAAGATGAAACAAAATAATTTCAAGAAACTCCTGACAATGAAACCGTATTGCCCGAATCCGGTTCGCGCTTAACTGGGTTTATTTCTTAACTTCTGCGAAATATTATCACATAATTTTTCCTAAAATTCACTAACGCCCGAGTCCCTAAAGGTAGGCAGTTGGCTTAGTAATTTTCTTAACTTAATTTTCTTTCGGGAAATGTGCCTACTTTGATTTTATCGGTTTAATGTGAATAATTCTTTTCCAGTTATTGCCCTAGATACTTAATGCTTATGATTATTATTTTTATATAAATAAACAAGACTTAAATTATTTTTAAGTACTTTTTTTAAGCTCATTTGCAATTAGTCTACCAGATTATAAGCAGATGTGGTGTGTGCTGTAGCGTGTCTGGTGCTGCTACCATCGGAGCTAGCCCACTATTATCCTTTTTTTTAATCTTTTTTTTTTGTTTTGAGCTTGTTTAGGCTTCAGCTTTTTTATTTTCCTTTTTATTGCGTCTCTTGTTAAAAAATGTACCAATTTTTTAAGCCGTTGCATGGTTTCAGGGATTGTAAGTTGGCCCGCTAAGGGGTAAGGGTGCTTTTCTAGTCTCAATTTGTATCTTTCTCCATGACCATCAAGTAAGTACTAGTTTTTTTTTTATAATGATAGTATTTTTATTTTAAGGGCCATTGAACGAGCCATATTTGGCATATAAAATTATAAGATTGAGTTCGCAACTTCAGATCCAACGTAGAACTACCGTTCTACTTTCTTTTAAGCCCAACGTTCTTTTAAGGGTTGCAACACTAAAATGGAACTGGGCGAAAAAACTCGCTAGAAGGAACGATGGTAGGTGGAATAAGGCTGTATCAGAAAGGGACAGCGAAGTGCAGGACATCCCTGGTTCAGATGGGTCGATGATATTAAGTTGCTGCGATGGCTCAGAATACGAAAGATTGGCGTAGACAGAGGGAAGCTTTATGGCCAGCAGTGGGTCGTGTAAAGCTGATGATGATAATACAAAATAGAGAGTAGACTTACTTAGTAGACCATAAGACGGTAACGTATGCTGCGGCGAGCTGGTTCCATCGTGCGTCACTGCACGTTGTGCGGAGCGCGCTCCTGCGCACCCAGAGACCCGCCTTGATCCTTCTGACCAAGGCGTATCGTTCGACAAGTACTGCCGCTCTACCAGTATTGGCTGGTGTTCTGCCGGCCGACATCGAGGTGGGCCGTGCTGGTAGGTTAGGGGAAGCACGCGTTACCCGGGAGGAGCTACAGCGCGCGAAACGTAGCATTGCGAAGACCGCACTGGCCACATGGCAATCGCGTTGGGACGCGTCGACTGATGGTAGGGAAACATATCGATTTTTCCCGGACGTGGCGGGTCGGCTCAAGGCAACTTGGGTCGAACCGGACTATGAGACCTCTCAGATCTTGTCCGGACACGGCTGCTTCAGGGGTAGGCTCCATCGCATGAAGCTTTCGAACACCTCAGCCTGCTTCTGCGAGGAAGGGGTCACTGAGGACGTCCATCACGTACTTTGGGAATGCCCGATTTATGAGGAGGCGCGTAGGGAACTATTAAATAATGTTGTCCCGCTCGGGGTGGGCCCGGTCTACTATTGCGATCTCGTGGGATCTGAGGCGAACTTTAAGCGGCTAAAAGAATTCTCGCATCGGTGGCATAAAATTCGAAGCGGCCTCGAGAGGGGCATAACTTGAAAAGTAGGAGCACATTAAGAATACTGCCACAAGCAGACAAAGAAGACGAAGAGAAAAACTGAAACTGTGACAAACTCAAAGACCTAGAAGACAGAAGCTGGCCTCTGGCCGAGAAGGCAAGCGAGGCGTACTAGTGAACGTAAGCCCCCTAAGGATGGGGGAGAGTTATTAAAATGCAATGATTGCATAGATAGGCGACACTAAAGAGAACTTGTAGGGAGATCAAGCAGGTGCGACTGGAAAGAGATACGAAATGCTAGTACAGCGCACTCTCCCGAGATTCGGCTCGTATAACCGAGAGGTTGGTAGAGCCATGGGAGGTGGAGGGAAGACCATAAGACGATCTCACTAATATTGTAGAAGGACAAAATAAAAAAGAAATTATATTTGTGATAATCATAATAACGATGATGCCAACAAACAAACAGGTCTCAATTTGTCAAACAACAATTTAGAAAACATTAAAATTCCAATTCCAAAAACAAATCCTATATCTGGCTTCCTGGATTGTAACCATTTAAAACAATGTTAATTTTACATTGGTTCAACCAAAGAATTTGGGATCGGGCGCGCTCTCGCAATTTTTTTTTTTAGTCTAAGAGAAACTTTATAACTAAAACAGAAATTTCCTTATTTTCTGAAAAGAAAATTTGAACAAAATACATCAAATTTTTAGTTCGAATAATGATTTCACAGAATTCGATGCTTTAAAATGTAGCTATTTTCCAAATAAGTGCTCGTTCATATATTCGATTCGTCGAATACGCATTTTCCTGGCGAACCATCATTATTCGCAGGGAATCGTAGTGAACTCGCGCGTCAAAAACGCTGATATCGACATTTTTGCTTGCAGCGGTAGTTTTAAGATGCGGCATTTTATCTCACACGGGTTATTGAGCATTTTTCAAATTTGGAACTGTGACGGTTAACGCCTCGATAAGCACTCGATAAATCTTTTTATTTGTTGTATACATTATTTACAGATATAGTTTGTACACATTCTTCTATCTTCTTCAATGTTTATTTCAATAAAATTAGGAATCTAATGAATGTGAGGCCTTTCTCAATAATTTGATTGTATCCGTTATTTTAATACAGGACCCAAAATAATTTCATTATAATTTATAAATAGATAGCGTAAATCGCTTTACCCCTGATAGGTACCTGAGCAGCTTGAGCTGTAGGGAAAAATGAGCCTTTTATAATGATGATGATGAATTTTCTTTCTGACGGTTCATCTTTATGATATTATCAATAACGAATCAATCTTCAACTCCTACTGAATACTACTGAAAGTAATCAAAAATACCTTTAAAAGCGACTAAGATCTTTTTACAATGGAAACATTTTAGCTTCATGTCATGCATGCACATTTAAACCCACAGTTTGTATACAAAATATCATTGTTTTGTTAGTGCTGGTCCGCCTAAAAATCTCGATATAAATGTGTGATGTTTTTTCTTTGGTTTCCCTCGTAAAAGCTACGCCGCGCCAGAATTTGCAATGCCAAATGTAGGGTTCAGTCACAGCACCGTATTTGCATATTCATTGCTCTGCACATCCATAGAATTATTATAACGGCATACGAAAAGGAAAGCCATTTAAACGTAGTAAAATGTGCACTTCGAATGTGGTTAAGCTTCTGCTCGGATCCTTCTTCTCAGCGTTTTTCTGGATGACATCTTGGCTAGAATATAAAAGTAAAATAACTTAAAAATCTAACATTTTGTTCCAGCGGTATGGTGTCATAATACACAGCTGCGTTTCCAGACTGAATAGTGATTGGTGTTCTCTGCTAGCGATATAAGATATTTTTAATAATATGTATAAGAATTATTTTGATTTAAAGATATAAACTTAAACCAGTTTTTCAATTAAATTCTGTCGACTCGATAACGAACAAAGAAAAGTGTTATATAAATCATCTGTATCCCCATTTTGAAACCGTTTTTCATTGAATATCGTGCTTAGACTAATAACGCGTAGACTCAGTAGGTACCTACTCTAGTTAAAGCGGGGCAAACTTACTGTGCAAGTTGGACGAGGCTCTAAGTCGGCTGATTAGTTAGTGCTTAAGGGGTTCCCAATGTGTACTTTGAGCCGTCCTGGTGCGCAGTAGTATGTTAAGACTTTTAAAAGGAGCGTCATAACGCTTAATCTACGTGACTTACTACAGAACTTTCTTTTCTTTCTTTCTTTCTTCTTTCTTTTTCTTTCTTTCTCAGAAAACGAGGTGTGACATAACATATTCCATCTTACAATAATTTAAATACAATGTAAAAAATAGGGTGAAAGTCATTTTATAATACTTAACACAACAACACAAACATTTCTGTTCCTGTTTCTATGCCAGTGACCAACAAGTTTTACTTTAAAAGGAGAGGGGAAAGCCTTTTAGGGAAACACTTTGTGACAGCGGGTGGTTAGGTATATTTGAAAAAATATTTTCGAATTTGATAACATTTGATAATAATTGATCATTTAAAATAGATTTTTAATTCTAGCTGGCATTCCAATAAATGTTACATATTAAGTATGAATGGTAAATCGAAAGAAAATATGGTTCAGATTTTAAATTGTCTCCATACCTGGGCGTCGATTCTGCTAACGTTAAGTCAAAATCGTATCAAAATAGTGTTTCAATAGTAGTGCTTTTTACACACTATTTACAAGAGTTAGGACAGTATGATGTGATGTGAATGTAGAGTGTGGTGTGACCATCAGCAGTGATATAAAAAATATATACATTTCTTGTAACTAGTCTGTAAAAAAGCACTACAATTGAAACACTATTTTGACACGATTGTGATTTAACGTTAGCAGAATCGACACCCTGGAGATAATTCAACATGTGAAGTGAGCAAAAATCAAACTTAATGTTTGGAAATCCCTGGCTTAAGGTAGAGTCCTCCTACAAATCAGTTCTGTTAATTTTAGGTTACCTTCAAGCAGTCTTTGATATAGCTATACTTAATAAGTCACAACATAAAGTTAAGAATATTTTATGATATTTAAACTAATCTGGTTCTCGCATAAAGAAAAAAAAAATGCTTGGGCATCATTGGGCAGTAGTACCATTGATAGTACTACAAATGGCATTGATTTATCCCACCTTCTACCTCTCTCTCATCTTAGCGCTTTTCCGGTTGCTTCCTCAGCGCATTGCTTCTGAGCCCAGGGTCCGCTTTTCTACTCTCCTCCACTTCGCCCGGTCCTCGGCATCCTTAGTTGTGAGACCACTAGTACGCATATCGTTAACTGCGATTTATCCCACTTGTACCATGAAATAAAAAAACAAGTATGACACTCGGCGTTGCTTGCTTTATTCTTTAATCATGGCCCAAGCTACTAAGTTGCGACCAATCCATGTCAAAACACGCAGGCTATCAAGCTTCAAATACCTGAGTACCTTCCTCAACTACTCGTATCTCTGCCTCAAAAGCAGTGTTTGCTCTAACGTGCTCTGGTTTGAAAGTAGAGAAACAGTGGTTACTGTGACATAAGATACATCACTTGGCGCGAAGGATTCTTGTGATGTTACAAACGTCTATAGGCTTTGGTAACCGCTTACCATGTGGCTACACTGTGATCGTGTGTGCAAAACGTTTTAATTGTTGCAAGTTTGGTTGTATTTGCTAAGATATTGAAAAATACATAGCTCTACTTATTATTGAATTATTGAAATAGATAATTTTACGGAACGGACTAGAAAGGTGGGATTTTTTTATATTATTATCATTTACTTTATTTTAATTTATTTGGTATCGTATCTTAAATCGTATTAACTTTATTCAAAAATTACTTGTACTATCGGTTGTAAAAATCTAGTGAACAAAATGATCGCATCTAGTACATTCGTTACAAACATACAAATTTTCAAATAATTTGGATTGATTGGTGGAAGATTTTCATAATAATTCTTAATAATTCCTATGTATCTTAATTATGGATAAATGGCGTGATGAATAAACACGTTTTTTTATTATAATATTATATACAAAGCTAGTTTTACACAACAGCACAAGAGGTGACTAAATATGTATATTTGGTCCTTCAAACTCACGGTAACGAGCACCGCGCTCACAACTTATGTTGTACAGTGGGCCACACAGTAAAGTATGTCATTAGAAGTACGTTTAATAGTAAGATGGAATACTTTTCCATGAGGCCCACTGTACACTTCAGTCAGGATATTACCTGCATTGCATGGTATGGCTGTATTAGGTAAATTGTATGTACACTTCCGCGTCGTTAAAGCCTTAAATATGATGTATATTCGCTTTTATTGTTGAGATTTTTACGTTTAGGGGTAAGGTTTAATTAATTGCTGAGCCAGGTTAGGTATATCTACTAATTATTTACATGATTTATTTATTTTATTTTTGGATTTATTTTTTATTGTGATAAATAATGATTGACTGAAGCGTAAATTGAAGTTGTATCTAGAAAATAGGATTGTTTAAAGAAAAATCAATTCTGTATGATATAAATTGTATTTCTACTTTTTAATAGACTTTGATTGTAGTGTTTTAAACAAAATAAATATACTTATATTAAGAAGAAACAGATTATGATCCCGTAGATCAAATGATAAATTTCTGGTATGAGTTTCTTTACCAGCTTATGCTCAGGTCTACCTTAAGATGACATTGCATAGCAATAATTTTAGTAATAGATCAAAGAAGACTTCCGATAAGTATACCTTTTATAAATAAATTAAAATGTGAATTTTCAGTCCTTTATTTGTGAATAGGTGACTGGAATAAAACTGGAATAAATTCTGATGACCCTTCTATTTCACTTTAATATAATGTTCTATTTTCCCAACACTAAAACCCAAGTAATAAACATTCTTCACAGCATAATAAAGAAAAAGTGAACAATCGACCTTTTCCGGTTCAGCTAGTTTTTGGAAACTTCGCAGTGCGAAACTTATCTCGGTAAATTGCTCCCCGAGGTTCCCAAGTGTACACTTAGAGGCAGCCGACATGATCCGAAGATGTTGATGCGCCACGTGTTTAGCCGAGTATGAATTTCCTTAGTTAGGGCTGTGTGAAAAAATATCATTTTAAATTTCGAAATTATAGTTTTTTTTTTAAACTTACTTAATTTCTCTAGGTTCTCAAGTATACACATTGAGGCCGCCAACATAATTCGATGTTGATGCGCCACGTGTTCCAAGTATGAATTTCCTTAGTCAGGGCTGTGTCTAATAGTGAATATTATTTTAAGTTTTTAAATTACATGCAATTCATATTAAAACTTACTAAATTTCTCTAGGAGGTTCTCCAGTGTACACATAGAGGCAGCTGATTAATCCGAATATGTTGATGTGCCACGTGGTTAGTCGAGTATAAATTTCGTTAGTCAGGGCTGTGTCAAAGAAAATATTATTATAAACGATACGTGAAATATAAATATATTAATATAAATAACCCGACTACGGCGAAGCCAAAAAGGAAGGGTAATGATTTTGGCAGTCTATGTTTGTATGTTCCATCGTAGCACCTAAACTACTGGACCGATTTTAATTAATGAGGTGTCAAAAGATTCGTAAAAATAGCCCGGGTAACATACGAGTAGGCTATATAAATTGTATCAAAATTTGACACCTTTTTAACGTAGTCGAGTCATAGTTTTTTTTATTTATTAACTTATTTTTTATTAACTTTCGAACTAATAAACAAGTGTATTTTTACAAATTAATACGCAACACTAAGTTTTTGACGTACTTGAGTCCAATAAATGCTCAAATAAATACTAGCACACAGCAGAAAACAACAAAAAAAGCCTCTAAAATAATTACCATATCAGGCTAGTAAATCGAACACACAACTTACCCGAGTAAATCAAGTGTATACCGATAACTCAGATGCCTTCAAATATATTACCGTATGTCAAGATGCTTGTGGCAACCCTACAAACTAGAGGATGCAATCCGTTGAATTTATTTGTTTTACTGAGGTTGTGTTGCCAAGCTGCTAGTGTCAGATTTTAAACCAACGTGTTCCTGTTACCATTCTACACCAAATACACACATTCGTAAGGTATCAAGCATAGATTTAAAAAAAAATTACCTCGCGTCAAACCGCGCGCGATTGATATTCTTTGATATCAAGTGATTTTATGTAGGATTTTTTCAATTAGTAGCACTCGCTACTAATTGAAAACTAAACATACATACTATTTACAATAACCACAATCATGTCAAAAAAAAAAAGATGAGAGACTGAAAAACATCAAAGAAAAAGTAAATATAGAAAGAAATCTGTCGCTGCTATTTTGCCATTAACTAAGCGATTAAAATAAGGTTAATCGCTTAGTTAATGGCAAAATAGCAGCAACAGATTTATTTCTATATTTACTTTTTCTTTGATGTTTTTCAGTCTCTCATCTTTTATTTTTGACATGATTGTGGTTATTCTAAAAAAGTATGTATGTTTTGTTCTTTTTAGGAACAGAAGATACATACTTTTTACAATAACCACAAAACGGAACCCTTATAGGATCCCTTGTGCGTCTGTCTGTCCGTCCGTCCGTCTGTCACAGGAAATTTTCTCCGAACCTACTGGACCAAAACAGATGAAATTTGGTAGGATGGCGTAATCCTGTGACCCAAACACAGATGTGCAAAGTAAATAAATATTTTTTTTAAATAAGGGTTATTTTGGAGGGACAACTTAGGAATTAAAAAAAAGGTTGGCAATCCTTACCGTGTTATATATCAAATGAAAAAGCTCGTTATGTGGTTCTCAAATATATTTTTGATATTGAATGAATGAATGAATGAATTTATTTATTTTCAAGTAACTACGACTCACATTTTGTTAGTAGTGCTTATAAACTATGTTAGTAAAAACTATAGAAATAATTTACAAAGGCCATTCCTGCACCATCCCCCCTGATATAGTGCAACAATGGTTAACGTACAGGCAGTCATTTTGGTTTTATTCATGAAAGAAGACGAAAATTGACCATTCCCCCCCCCCCCCCCCCTGATTTCCAAAACTACTGAGCCTAAAATTTTGGATAAAATACCAAATATATTTCATTGCCTGTAGATTACAGGAAAACCTACAAGAATTCTATCAATTGACAATTAAGTGGTAAATTCAATATAAAACGTTCACTTACGGAAAATAGTTTACTAAAACACCACCAGATAGTGATAGTAGTAGTTGGAAACTACAATTGAATATAAAAACTAACATTGGCATTGTATGGAACCCTCTCCACGCGAGTTTAACTCGCACTTGACCGGTTTTGAATCTTGCAATCTGTAACGGAGAACAGGCTCAAATGCTTATTATTTAAAAAAAAAAAATATTCTTAAATCTTTAAATATTCAGACATTTTCAAACAAACAAATATAGCTTATCGCTTCACGTCAGTATCGTATTTCTATTTCAAACATTTAAAACAAATTTGATTTAAAGTTAAATACCAACGATATTCAAATTGTGTTCAAACAATAGCCCAAACCAACACAATACAAGCGATTTAGTTTACCGATGAGTCTAAAACGTCAGGACTCGTTTATATTATGACGTGTAGACAGATAATCGAATGTAGTATTTTAGGCGGTATCAATGAAGTATTTAATTAATTCCACCGCTGAACGGATCGTGCGATTAAAATAATTATTTGGATTACGTTGAACAAACCAAATTAAAGATAACACAGAACAGCACATTTTACTTTATATTTATATAGAATTTAGGTTTCGAGAAGAAGTTGTATCGTTCGTGAACAAGAACGTTTTTTTATCTTTAAAAAAATTGCAGCTAAGGAATTCTGTTTAACCTTATCACAGTAGTCTATTTGTTGTACTTTACAGTACTCTTGAATGATCTTGCTGGAGGAGTCATCACAAACAAGATCATTATTAAGGTAACTTAATACCAGTAACGCCATTGGGCATATAAATAATGCTCTATGAATAAGAAAAACATCTCGTTTGTAAACTAGCTAAAATCCAATGTAGCGAAAGTTACAAACAAAGAGGGGAAATGGCTATGAGAAGAGAAAGAATTCTAGAAACTCGCCGAATATCAAAAAAATAAAACCGTGTAATTTTTAAAATATGTTTCACATAAAAAATCTCACAGTAACGACATGTGAGTTCTACTTCTGAAATTTCAAAATCTGTGTGAACAAACGCTGGACACTGGTATGGAACAATTTATAAAGCAATTTACTAAACAGAAGGGATTCAATCGGTTATTTCCTGAATAATTAAGCATTTTGTTGAATATTCAAATCGTTCATTATTAAATTTTGCGGATTCTCTTTTAATTTGCCTCTTTTTTAGGCTATTGTTTTTCCATTATGGAAATAATTTCGTCTGGCGCATATCTGATCTCAATCATAAATACAGATTAAAGAGAACACAAAAGGATATCTAATTTATTTTTGTTCCTTCCTATTTCAATACAATACGTACCCTATGCTATGATACTTTGTATTTATACCTTGTATTTATTTACCTTGCATTTTATCACACTAATATTATAAGGCGAAAGTTTGTATGTTTGTTACTTGTTCACTCTCAAACAGCTGGGCCAATTTTTATGAAATTTGATGTGAAGGTATCTGATGCCTTGTGTATTAACACATATTATCCTAAAAAGTACGTGATTCCCGTAGGTTTGGTCAAAAATCTGTCAGTCAATGGTGGTTTATAAAGTAGACGGCGCTGCTGTGTATGATGAATCACGAGTGTGACCGCAGAATGCAGCTAGTTAAACTTACAAACTGAAGTTGGAAGCGGACTTCTAAATGAAATCGTCTCGTTTTTAAATAGATCTCAGGGTGGTAAGATCTGAATTGACATATTCTACGGGAATTAATTCCTGGACTTAAATGTTTTATTTTGCTAATAGATACTATTTTACTGAGAGAATAAATAATTATATATATTATATTATATAATTAATAACTAGCTGTTCCCCGCGGCTTCGCCCCGCGTGGGACTCGGTTATATCGCGCCCAAAAGTAGCCTATGTTTGACCTCAGGTCGTTAACTACATCCCTACCGAATTTCATCACAATCGGTCCAGCAGTTTAGCCGTGAAGAGGTGATAGACAGACAGACTTTCGCATTTATAATATTAGTATGGATAGTATGGAAGTATGGATATGGATAGTATGGATAATTTGTTACCTTTTGTATTTGACCGTTTTGTGAGTTGTTCTCAGTGTTGCGCAACTTATGAATTGAGTTACTATTTTGCTGCAAAGTGTACATTCTATATTTATTTTATTTTTCACCTCAAGTTTGCTCTAAATTAGATGCGAAGGAATAAAATTGCAGAAAAGAAATACTTCTCTCTATTTTAAGACCATTTATACAGACAAAATAAATAAATTTAATTTAAAACAAAAGAATAACCCGACTGCAGTGTATAATTAATTTATATTTCACGTCCTAGAACGGTTTGTCGTATTATACTTACCCTTAACCGCCTTTTACGATAGCCACGGTGAAAGATCTACTCTTACGAACAAAAAACACGACTGATGTGTATTTGATTGTACATCAAGAAAGAAAACAAAAAAGAAAAACAGCTCCATTCTTACATACTCCTTTAAAAAAATTGGTCTCTACATATTTTACCCGTCAATTCCTTACCGCTCAAGAGGCGTCCTGAAGGAACGGCTTCAAAAACTTCCCTTTTCATGAAATATGCAGCGTTAGCGTTAAAGTATTTTTGCGGGGACCCTGTTCCTGAGTACACAATAAGGCTTGATATTGACTTTAACATGTGTACGTGTTTGTACAACATTTTGGGAAACGTGACGCACTTCCTGAGAATGGTACTAAGTATACAATATGTACACTACGCATATTTTTACTTAGCAAAGTGTGTAGAAGTAGAGATGTTATATTTTTCTACACTACAAACATGTTAAACTTTTAAGTAATAGTTAACTTGCTTTTGCCCGCGGCTTCGTTCCGTCGAACTTCTCTCGGGAACAGTGTTTTAGAATAGAATATTTTTTCCCGGGATGAAAGGTTCAGCCTTTTTGAGTTATAAATAGTGTAACTAACACGACTTTTATATTCATACTAATATTATAAATGCGAATGTCTGTCTGTCACCTCTTCACGGCTAAACTGCTGGACCGATTGTGATGAAATTTGATTGATTGTGATGATATAACGCACGCGGGCGGAGCCGCGGGCAACAGCTAGTATATATATATATATAGGTATATAGATAGATAAATAGATATACTTGACTATTCGATTCTGCTCCGAATCCCGGCTATTATCGTTAGATAACAGTCATTAGATTGTGTGCCTTAGAATAGCCCGGAAAACTTGATAGTGTTGGCCACTAACATGCCAGGATGATTTATTTATTTATATTGGGTAGGCTACAAAGTCAATTGACTCTGCACACTCTGGTGTTAGAGTTTGAAACCGTCTTGCCTTGTAATTGACTTGTAGCTGACAGATTAACGTGCTTTCTGAAAAGGATGGAATCTTTAAAACTTAAACCAACTGTCAGGCACAGTTAGGACTATTATTAAAACCGCTAAAGTTAATCTGTCTAGCCCTTTAGGCTACATACTAAACAAGTCCTCTGGATTTGACAAACCGAGGATCTCCCTCCACCTCTAAAAAGGATGACACCGTGAAAATATTTTGTATATTTTAATAGTCTCAAGGGCGGATCCACCGTTGTGGGCAAGAACAACCCTAAAAGACTTTTAGCATTATACTGAGATCGATTGCCTCGATACTCAAAGTGGATTTTGAGACAGTGTTTTATTCTGCACGATATCTTACCAGCTTACAACGCTCATCTCACACCAGGCATAAAGCAGAGCCATAGCCTTGCTAGGTTGATCATCGCTTTTCTGTTAAATAAAAAAAATAAATAAAAAATTAGTAGGTATATATTTAAATTCAGTCCATGATGAGTCATGATTATTCATAACCGAATTTACTTACGCATACATACCTAGCCGATTTTCGGGTGGTGACTTTAACCTTTTTTAAGAGCTGGATCAGCGCCTGGTTTGTCTGAGGCAGAAATATAAAACTGTAATTTAGATATTAAATTAAAATATTTTATACGGTTTTCTATCGCGTTTATTGCTTTATAATCCCGAAATGTCAAAGTCAATTAAATCGGTTGTCAATTTATCAAAACAAACACCGATACACCAACTAGCCATCGAAGCACTTGAAAATGGATTAAATTATGCGGTTGCACCCAGGAAAATACCTTTTGAACATATCATCTGTTCGATAGAAAATGTCTTAGTCAAGAATCATTTGAAGAAGGAAGATTTGGAAGCGATACGCCAAGATGTGTCATCAGTACTTAGACATAGCAAACCACCAAAACCGAATCTTCCTCGTGAACAATATCTTGCACTTACCAACCTACGCAAGAACCCAGACATTACTATCATACGAGCTGACAAAGGAAACTCAACTGTTATAATGGACACATCTGATTATAAAACAAAAATAGAACAACTGTTGTCGGATGAAAATACATATAAATTAGTCAAAACCGATCCAACTAACAAGATCGTCACTAAAACTAAAGAATTAATATCAAAATACTCCGAGCAATTAAACCTGGACATCACGTCACTCGTGCCTTCCTGTGTGAAACCACCTAAATTATATGGCCTTCCCAAAATACACAAAAAAGATCACCCATTAAGACCTATCGTGAGCCAAATTGATTCGCCAACATATAAACTAGCACAACACCTGGCGAGAATATTAACAAAACTTCGTGGTCATACCAATACTTATGTCAAGGACTCTTACCATTTCATCAGCTTAATTAAAGACCTACAACTAACTGATGATGACACAATGGTTAGTTTTGATGTACAGTCATTATTTACCAGCCTTCCTTTGCATAACTGCATTAACATTGTCAAGAAAAGGCTTGAGGACCAGCACCTACCTCAAGAATATGCAGAGTTACTTGAACATTGCTTAACATCAGGCTATCTATACTGGGAAAACAAATTTTACATGCAAATTGACGGTGTGGCTATGGGGTCTCCAGTCTCTCCCATTGTTGCTGATATATTCATGGAAGACCTTGAGGAGAAGGCTCTTTCAACCACCCTGGCTATGCCGAAGATGTTCAAACGGTACGTAGATGATACTTTTGTTGTACTCCCTAAAACTCAAGTCTCAGTTTTATTAGATCATTTAAATTCCATTAATAGTAAAATTAAATTCACAATGGAATCTGAGAATAATAATTCTTTAGCTTTCCTTGACATTTTAATAATGAGAAATCCTGACAATAGTATTGGTCACACCGTGTATAGAAAGCCAACCCATACTGATAAATACCTCAATGGAAAATCTCATCATCATCCATGTCAGTTGGCTACCGTAGGCAAATCTTTGTTTCAGAGAGCACAAGGCATCTGTGACAACCACCATCTCAAAGAAGAGCTTCGACGAGTCAAGTCTGTCTTGAGAAGCAACAAACTCAGCCTTCCACACATACGACACAGATGTCGACCCAAGCCACACACAGTTGACCGTTTCCCAGCCATCTTACCTTACATAAAGGGAGTCACAGACAAGATTGGTAACATACTTAGACGAGCTTCAATCAAGACTTACTACAAGCCGCATAAGAAAATAAACCAACTTTTAAGACCTGTTAAATCTAATATCCCATTGCAAGATGCTGGAGTTTATAAAATTGACTGTGACTGTGGTTTATCATACATTGGGCAAACAAAGAGAAGCATTGGTACCCGTATCAAAGAACATATTGCTGACATGAAACATAGACGCTCAACCAAGTCTGCAGTCTGTGAACACTCACTTGACAAATCCAACCACTACATGCGTTTTGATAATCCTCAAGTCCTTGCAAAAGAAAACAGATTTATACCAAGGATGATACGTGAAGCGATCGAAATTAAAAAACATCCTAATTTCAATAGAGAGGATGGATGGCAAGTACCACCAGCTTGGGACCCAGTTATCAATTTAATAAAATCTCAAACTCATCGGAAGACTACAAGTGTTTTTGATACTGTCAGCCAATACTGTGTGAATCGAAATAGTTTTCAATGATTTATGAGCTATGGTTTTGTATTCTTGTGACATCAAAAACAAATGACACAGACGAATGTCAACTCAGTCTGCCTGCGACCATGAGCTCTGTAAAGTGCTTGAAACGTTAGGTATAAATAAGTAAGCAATAAACGCGATAGAAAACCGTATAAAATATTTTAATTTAATGTGTAACAATCGCGAAAACATAAGAAATCATTGTAATTTAGATATTTTATATAATAAGTTTGTTAATAACCTCGAGGTAGTCTTATGAAAATGTTATATAAAAGCCTCTTCAAATAGGTATATTCGCATAGAAACTCTGAAATTGGATTTCTGTGTCTCACGTTACTTATATTAAAAACATATTTAATATATTATATGTTTCAAGCTTTTTTTACTAAACATAACAAAATTTCTTTGAAATAGTTTAATAAATTTCAACCACTTGACGATAAACGTAACTATGGGACGGTATGGACGTGTTTCATACCCGCGCTGCATATTTATGATTTAATCATGTGAGCAGCTGCAAAGCGCCACATTACCACATGCGCAGATAACGGAACAGAGAGAAAGCTTGATTAAGCTGCACTTTTGTTCTTATTTAGTATGTTAGTGGCTGTAGTGACTGTAACTGCTACATCTACTCAGTAAGTGCAGTGCCGCTGTCTAGCACACACACAAGTTGATGACAAGTGAATAGGAATTTCACGAATTTCCAGAATCCAGAGTTCATTACGATGTACGATAGTTAATTTTAATAAATTTCAACGAAATTAATATTAACATTATTTAAAACTTTTTCAATGAATACTGTGACTGTTAGTCACTGACTAACTGACTAATAGTCAGTTTCGTGTGGGATGCCGCCAAGTGCGGGCGTGTCAGACTTAGCTGCGATGGTGAGCCAGTGTAGTTAGAGTCACACATTAGAAAATGCAAAGAATTTTGTCATTTTAAGCGAATGCTATATAATTTATTAGTAGACAGAGCTTATTATCATGTAAATGAATACTTAAATGATAATTTTATATAATATTTTGCATAGGTACTTAGTAATTTTGTTTTAATTAATAGTAATTTATATATTTGTATTCCAGTGTATAATTTGACATACATTTATTATCATCTACATAGATTATTAATCCTGACATAAAAAATGGAAATAATGTAAATTTGAAATGACTGACATTATGATAATTAACTTAATTCGATAATTTAATTGACATGAATTGCATGAATGTTATTTACTAGTATACCATTTTTTTATAAAATTAATACCAATTTTGTATGCCTGACGGCGCAGCATGGCGCACAGTAACTAATTTAATACTAACACCCTTAAATGTACCCATGTCTGACATAAAATAAATGAATTATGAATATGAATTATGAACACTTGCTCACCAAAAAAATACTGAAAAGCTTATTGCACACGGAGGGAAAATTAGAGAAATGGTTTCTTTATTCACGAACTCTGTAGTGCTCATCGCTTGTGTGTGTCTTCTTCTTCTACTTCTTTAGGTACCATTTCATTACTGAAAGTTGGCTGCCAGCTCCTTGAATCTTGTCTTATCCATGAAGAGTATGAACATCCGTTCCACAGTTCTAATGCCAGTCTACTGGCGGATGTACTAGAGCCATGACATTTTGCGTGTTTTTGGCAATTTTTCCCATCATAGTCGTTACCCTAGTACTGTGCCAACCAATCTCATCCAAATCAAATAAAGCTTTCTCTCTGTCTCGTTTGCTACTTACAAGATATTACCTCTGTTTACATGTGTCCTACATTAGTCTTGGAGCGCAGCCTATGTTATTTGGCAACCGTTCTATGCTGAAACTTGACTTTATTGAATCTTTGTGCCTGGTTTTAAATTAACGGAATGTTATGATTATGAAAGGCATTACGGATTTGATATATACACAATATACTTAGGTTTTGCGAGGCTTACTTAAAACAGCATACTTATAAAGACCATAGAATTAAAAGTGAACTTTAATACGAGTACTATTTACAGCAACGATATATTTTCTTTTAGTTTTTATATGAATTTTTATGCAACAACTAGAATTATATATTCTTTATGTAATTTTAATGCAATACGATTATTTATTTTGAAGCTATTATTTTATTCATACAGTTTCAAAATGTCACTAATAGTATTTGGATACACTTACATTTACATTGTATGCATGTAATCTGCGCTATTACATTATAATTCAATGTTATTTTATGCTACGAACAATAACCTAATTAATTTAATAACAACATATTAACTAACGTATTATTTTACACGTTCGTTATTATAGAACAATGTTCCTTTGTTTCTAGATGCTTGAATAACTATCGACCAAACCTATTGACCTACCTTAATTTGAATTATGTTTACTAGGTCGGCATAATAATGGCCGGTCAATTTTTATTTTTTTATATTTTATTTCAAAAATAATCTTTATTAATATTTTGTCAAATTTTCACAGTAAATAAAATATAGTTTTAAAATGAAACATGGATAAATGATTGAGTCGCCGCCACGTCTGTTCTATAAACTCACGTTTTATTATTCAGAGTAGACGTGGCGGGGATTCGACGTAACGCGACTCAATATCGAGGGAACAAATCAGCTCGCGACGGACTAGAATCTACTTATACATACATGATCCTGTCTAATCACTAGATTTTTATAGACGAACTTTCATTTTGTATTTTTCACTTAAAAACTTTTTAGAAATTTTCACAACATAATCTTTTTTTATTTAACTGTTATTCAAAAAGTTAAAAAATAAAATATTTTGTGTTCCTATTTTCCAAAAAGCATTCCACTATGATATTCTTTTTCTTCTTTTTCCTTCTATTCTGAACCTTAGAAATGTTCACGAAGCAAATAATTTAATAATACCATCCACAAACAACAATAGTGACAGTTAAGATATCCCAGTAGCCTGAAACCACTCAAGCCTCGTAATAAATTAGATAACCACCGTCTGTTCATTGTTTGATAGAGTTATTGTACCCAGTGACGTAACACAACTCACCCAACAGCTAATACATTAATATGTTTGAGAGAACTTAATCCAATTACTTATACACATTTAGTGGTAGCGATGTATCTCTCGGGTTTGACTTTAAAACTGAACTGTTTTGTACTTCACCACAGTAGGTTGGGGCGACGATGCTCTAAGACAAATTTAGGACAAAAGAAATAAAAGAAATAAGCGCAAAAAACGTAAAACTTGTTTCGTAGACGACTTGATGGAGGGAAATCGAGCTATTGAGGTGTGCTCGCATGGGGCTCGCTTTGGGCTAAGCATATTTAAACATTAAAATGAAGAGAATAAAAGTGGAAGCCTCGTCCTGGCAGTAATCTTACCTCGGCAATCCTGAAGTCACTAAGGCTAGTGTTGGAAGATGTCAAGACAGCCTTGCTAAGTGGGGTTTCTCTGACAACAAGCAATGTGATTACAGAGCGATGTAGTCGATGGCTCGCTTGCTATTGTGTCCTAGTTGTTGTTTCTTGCATAACAGAAGACCTTAGCGAGGGGAATGACCGGGCGGTGGAGTTGATCAAGTACTAGTCAAAATCAATAATTCCTCGAATTAGGCTACAAACATATAAACTTTTTAGTTTTATATTATCATAGAGGTATACTTAGATATACATTTCACTTGTTTCCAATTTTTTAATTTAAAAAGTCCAAATTTCTCAATGAAAAGATACAAACGGATATACAGTCGTATATCTGTTTGTATTCTCTGTCCGTAGTCCAATAATAAAAATAAATTGAAAAAGATTCTGTAATAGCAATAATGTAACAAAAAAAGGCAGCGCGGGACAACCACCTACAAGATGGTTAAAAGACTTCTTACGATTATAGAAAGACGCTGGATGCAGACTGTTACATAGGTCGCGTCATGTAATATGAACACTGGCGGTTAATCTACGCAATAAGCTATTTATCGATGAATGCGGTGAGCGAGGGGCAGGCGGGTGTCGACCGGCGCACGCGATTGATTCGTTGGCTTCCCGTGTTGCGCAAGTTTACCCTCTCGGCTCTCCTCTAGCGTTCTTTTTATATGACGCGACCTGGAGTGCGTTTTTTGAGAAGTATGACATAGCAAAATCTGTGAGTCGAATGATTATCGTTCGTTTTCGAATGATTTTCATGCGACATAACCGGTGACTCGAACGATAATCATACGATTCACCGGTTTTGGGTGAGTCATACATTTCAAAAACAGTACTCCTGTACCAGTGTTCATCTGAGGACAGGCAAAACTCTTAGAATAGGACTCTATTTCCACCAAAACTCTACATTTACAACTACTTATATTATCCGTACATAAAAATAAATGATAGTTAACATACTCATCGGGTTGTCAAGAGACAAGCAGTGCGGTGCGGCGGCGGGGAGGAGAACACACAGATTTACGACGGCAACTTAGGCTGCTCTTAATTTATGAGAGACTTTCTTCGGGCATAAATAACTATGTTTGGGCAAATCCACAAACGAATACAAGACTAACGTAGGTGTTTGCCAATCGCTGCAAATATGCAAATCCCCTTTAAAATAAAATTCCTTGCTCTGTTGTGTTCTGTTTCGAAGAGTGAGTGAGTCAGAGAAATATCCTTAGATGCAGTGACAGCAGACAGTCACAAAATTCAGTGTCGAAGCATCTCATGTAAGTAAAAATTAAAGCATTGTGTTTCAATCACTTTATATTTAAGTTGTTTGGAAGAGATTACATTAGTGATAAGGCCACCTATTGTAGTATCTATGTTTGTAATTTCCTCATTTAAATTTTGTATAAAGAATTTATGAAAAAAATGCTGTGGGATGGTCATCATCGGACGTGTGACTGAGGTTGATAAGATGAGGACATCGAATTGAAGAAAAAAAGCGACACGAATGCGGTTTACATTCCAAAATACGTTAAACATTAGGTTTAATTTCTATCAAATCGATTAATCCATATATTATTATTTCTGACCCTCGCATAAAGAAGGACATCGACAGACACACAAGTCAAACTTATAACCCTTGTTTAGGGCTTCGAAGTTAGATAATGAACAAAAAAACATCTAAACTATCAAATCGATTAATCCATATATTTCTGACCCTCACATAAAGAAGGATATCGACAGACACACACAAGTTCAACTAATAACCCTTGTTTTTGGCTTCGAAGTCGGGTAACGATCAAAAAAACATATGCAGACAGTGCCAGTCATTTTTACACTCGCTCGGTCAATAAATAAATTGGCCACGTTTTCAATTTTCACGGTGTACGGGTCCTTTGAGCGAGAAAACGGCCTTGTCTTCGGCGTTTGGCAAAGTCCAATCGTGCGTGCGTTGAAATTGATTAATAATTTATTTCTTTAACTACATTTTTTGAACAGAATACGTACAAATTTTCCTTTAAGAAGATATCGATAAGATAGATATTAAGGTATAAATCACAGAACTAGGTAATATTCGGATAATATTTCCAGTTTTGTATTTAAAATGCTCAACTTGCCTGAAGTGAACCTTGAAAATGCTGCTGTTGGGATCGCGGGTTCCACTGATACCAATGGAGGGTTTCCAGCCGAGAAATTCTTCTTCGACATACATTATTTATACCAAATATACCTATCACCATTGTTTTTTATTTAAGTATACAACGAAGAGGTAACTTGTCCGGGGAAATGCTGCCAGCCTTTTAGGTACTCTACCTTGCGGCGACAGCGATTTGGCTCAATTTTTGAATTGGCAATTATGTATAAGCCTAAAGTTTTATTTTTATGTGGGTATTTTATAATTGTTTTATTATAGGATAAGTTATTTAAGTTTAAAATAATTGTCGTATATTAATGAGGAGTGTTTATAAATCAATAAATTTCGTCCCAACTTCATCATTACAACATTACGCGTGTGGTATTGGATCATAAAGTGTTTATCAAGCCGAAAAATGAGGTAAGTAATTTCCCTTATATAAATCCATTTACTTTGGCCAACAAAGGTGGACGAATAAAGACATGTAATAACATTAGCCCACGAAACTTTTCTTTGACGAAAATGAAAGCAATCGGTTAACTACGCGGAAAGTAACTTCGTTACTAATTGCACCCTTTTATTAAGTTAATATGCCGTATATTTGCTGATTGGAGAGTTTTTGATAGAATATTTTGATGTTGTTTTTTCGAGTTTTGTACATAGGTATTAAGGAAAAACGGAACCATTAATATATTAATAAGATCACCTCGTTTTCCGTCTGCCCATCTGTCTCCTTTTTCTCAGAAAAGAAAAGGTTAAAATTAATACAAAACACCGAAGAAAACAAAAATATTAACCATGTAACCAAGTCTACTCAACAAAAGATATAGCCGTTTGTGTCGCATTGGCAATTAAAACATATAAGGTTCTTCCCTAAGAAGAAATATCACGTACCACATGTGGAGTAAAAATCCGATAACTGTTATTTTGATAAAAACAAACTAAAAAAAATACTAATATTTACGAACCAATTAAGGAAACCTTTTAATAGTATAAATCTAATAAAAACCTGGAAAATGTTTTATTACACTACTAGTTTTGTAATTCTCGTGCGCGAGTCCGACTCGCACTTATCCAGATTTTTTTGGTCTTGCTTAGAGCTTTCTCCCATGTAATCTACCTACTATTTGTACTTTATCTTCTTCTAAATCTTGATTAAGCAACCAGCTGAGGATGAAAACGGGAAAGGAGCTATAATGAAGAAGAAGATGGCTAAAGATTCCAGGTCATTAGGTTACACCGTTTGAATGCCACTAGCGGTGAATAATCCAAGTTAGGTGACGCTCATCGACGCTTTACACGCATTATCGAACTCCTCACATTTATCTTTACATAGTATAAAACAAAGTCGCTTTCCGCTGTCTGTCCCAATGTATGCTTAAATCTTGGAAACTACGAAACGGATTTTGATGCGGTTTTTTTTAATGGATAGAGTGATTCAAGAGGAAGGTTTTTATGTAAGCAAAACCCATAATATTCCACCCATGCGAAGCCGGGGCGAGTCGCCAGTAGTATATATTGTTGATATTATCAATGCTAATATGTATCAAAAAAGTAACATTGCGCTGAATAATTCCAAGCTACGTCATGTTTTTTAAAACACACTGATTTATGCTAAACGTATTCATAGCAATTAGAGTAGGAAGTTAATTACCACTGAGAAAGTCCTCGTTGTTTAGAATAATGGTACTCTCAGTTCTCGTCAGTCAATTAGTCAAGGCACATATTGCTTTTCTACTTAAACTTCTCCTGTGCTTGGGAAGAAAAGGAAGGTATTTTAAGACTAATATCCCGGCTATTTGCTAGATGAAAGTAAGAATTAAGATGGCTTTAGGCAGCCTGAAATTCTGAAAAATATAATAGTTAGGTACATACGAATTTGACTTCCTTATCTGGCCCTCAGGATGAATTCCTATTTTTTTTCTTCTTATTAATTAGATATGGGTAATATGAGTATGCCCACAGGTGACTATACAAAAGAAATAAAAATATAAGCCTGCTATTTTCCGCCGGTCTATGCCTTATGCATATGTCTATATTTAAACTTTTGTTTTCATCATTTCAGATAATGATATTTTAATAAATTTTGTATGAAAACAAAAAACATTTTATAAAAACAAAATGTACAATCTAGTTTCATCATTAAATTTTCTTCGAAATAATGAAGAAGATAACTTGGGAAACGAGATTAGAAATTCCTGTCAATTGTAGTAGGAATGGCGTTGTTTTTACGGTTCCTTAAAAAAGAATGGAAACGAAATTCTAATAATTCACTCGTATCGTGTGCCTGTCTATCATACAGTTTTTTATTTTATTTATTTAAAACTTATTGAGCCAAGAGCTACATTAGATAGACTTAATGCTATAATCATTCTCTGTTACTCAACCTTTAGTCCTTACAATTAGATAGAAATAAGTTGCGCGATCAGCTGATTGCTTAGTATTTCTTAGAAAACGCTGAAAGAAAAAAGATACTACTACTGAACCAAATAAGTAGAAGTTAAGTAGACATAGACATCTGATAGTGTTGGCCACTAACACATCCGGATCATGTTTCTGTTGGTCTGGTTTCCCTGTTTAAATGGGTTACGGAGGCAAGATTCAGATGCAACCGGGAAACACGCCCGGACGAAGTAGGTAGTATAGACAATATAGACTAGACATTTATGTTTGTAATCCCATTAGTAACCCGAAAATAAAGTTGTAAAACCAAAGCAAAAATAAACCTACATGTGATAGTAAGTAAATCTTCCTATCTTTTGTCTTTTCACACAGATACAGAAATAGATACGACTTTGGGGAAGGGGGGAAGAACACATGATACATTTTATCGCAATACTAGGAAGCCCTGAAGAGTAAATCAATAAATGAAAACCATTAGGTAGGGTCTCTACGTACAAAAACACATGCAATATATATTTTTAATAAATTTTCCAGTTACTCCGTTATTTTTTAGAGCGAATCATTAATCGCTTTTTAACAAAGCCAAAGGGGTGTCGTTATTTCGTTTTAAAAATTGTTGTAAATTAAAATGAAACGTTTAAAAAACGTTATAAGGCTGTGCTAAAGCTGGTCCGAACACCTGTACAGTACAACGTGTTATTTAAAATCAATTAAGAACCTTTTATTTGCTGCGCCACGCTCAGAACAAAGCTCTTTTATATCGTGATTTAGGCAAAATTATGAAATAAAGAGTAAGCTGTGCAGGAGTACTTGATATTTAATTGAAAATGTTTTTTTAACATTACTCTCATAATACTGTGATTTAACTAATATTTAACATTATGTTTAGGTAAAACAGTGTTAGATTTTCTTACAAAAGTAATTTTTCTAGGACTGTTTGTTAAATATTTTTTTTATATTCCTTTCCATACAATTCTGTATTGCTTTTTGTGTAAAAATTTCTTCTTTCTTTTATGAACATGAGACGAACCGTTTGGTTCGAGAACACAGAACAAAAAAAATCTAAATTCTGTGATTGAAAAGGTATAATTATTTTTAATACAACATTTGCATATCGTTCTTTACAACCCCCATCTAGAAAACACAGCTATAAAGTTATGTTTACTTACATCTTATCAATGTTATATATAATAGGATGAACACTGAACTCTGCGGGTGACTGTACCTTTCTGAGTGGGAGATTATCAAATACCAATGTCAATCAAGCACCTCCTACACGTACACCCACACTTTAATTCATACTAAGAGAATAAGAATCATCTATTATTGTAACTGATAATCTAAGGGATAAAGCCCACAGACACACAGGACACTTCACAAATGGCAAATTGATAAACGTGCCACAATGGGACGCAAAGTTTGGGGCATCAATATAGCAATTCACTAGTTTGGTATCAACATTACCATCATCATTTCAGCTGCAGGCTGTCCACTGCTGGACATAGGTTCCGCCAAGGATTTCCAAAATGACCAGTTGGTAGCGGCCTGCATCCAGCGCCTGCCTGCGACCTTCTTATTTATTTTTTTATTAGCGACCCGCCCCAGTATTGCATGGACATAAAAGTCTTCCACTTGAATCACTCTATCTATTAAAAAACTGCATCAAAATCCGTTGCCTAGTTTTAAAGATTTAAGCATACATAGGGATATAGGGGCAGAGAAAGCGACTTTGTTTTGTACTATCTAATGATAGTGATTTAAAACTTTACTGAGCCAAGAGCTTACTATCTTCTTTAGGTCTTTTGACCATCTGGTCGGTGGGTGTCAACACTATCAACAGACATGAAAAACACTGGTATTTTTTAATGACCAGCTGTATGCTTGACGTCAACCCGCCTTGGTCGAATCAGCCAGTAATTGGATAAAGGAAATGGTAACGGTCCATTGGGAAAAAAGGGTGGAAAAGGAGTAATCCGGATACCAAAAGGCTGTAATAAAAAAATGAAAAAAAAAAACAAAATGGCGATTTACTTACTTTTATTTATATGATCACCTGTTTCTGTACCAAGTTACAATTTTAAATTATTTGTGGATTTTTGTTTGTTATATAGTAAAGTAGTAAATATGTAAAATAGTGCATGTTACCTTAGTTGTATGATGTATTACAAAAAAATCAAATATGGCATGTTATATTTGTAAAATATGATATGTTACAAAATGCGCTCAACTAGATACAAAAATGTATTACAAAAATACAAAATATAATGGCTTTACATATGATGTTTGCAAAATATGATAATTATAAAATGCGTATAAAAAAAAACTCCGATAAACTTGCGCTATAGGGTTTAATGTACAAAGATAGAAAATCCTTATATGCGAGTTGAGTGTTCTGATAAATTGACATTGACATCTTGATGTATTCGGTTACCGATTGTAGCGGATATGTTGTAAAAAAGATACAAAAATAGATACCTACTTTAATAAATAACTCTCGTTGAGCTTAAGATATTTTGAGACTTGTTCAGGATTACTAATTCAACGTTATATCGAAATTATTACACTTTTGACAATTAAAAATGAACATAGAGTTACTATCGTCTCTTATAGCAGGCCCGAAACGAGTGAGTAAATGAGACAGTGCAATACATGATGTAAGGTGACATCTCCCGTACATAATCGTTTCTGCATGGTTTTTAGATGATGGTAACCCCCATTTCTAACCTATCCTGACTGGGGATCGAACCCAGAGCCTATTTAATGACGACAATAGAGTAAGTCATAAGTAATTTACATATTTAATTAGCAGTGTTGATAATATAATTTTCTACACACAACAATCAACTAAAGCAAAAAGGATTTTCTATCCAAAAACACCAGTGAATTTTATTTATAGCAATGATCGTATGATCCGACATCATTCGATTTAGCAGGAAAAAAATACCGACCTCATGGTTCAATAGTCGAACTACAGTGAAATTTAGATTTCCCACTAGTTCGATTATCGGACTACGAGAACCGTAGAGTTCGATTATTGTAATAAAGTTCGACGATCGGACAAGCCGGTCGGACCACATGGCCTAATCGAAATTTGATAACAACCCAAATAAGCGTCATCAAAACAATTAATATTGTTTAATCGAGTTCAGTCTATTTATTTTCATTTTAAATTCTATATATATTCCTTTTCACTACAATTTAACTAATCATAAATGAGTGAAAACATACTTTTAAGATTCAGTCTTACTTAGCATTTTATCGATTGCCTTATCTAACTTTAGTACACTAATACGTCTCTATGTTAGTTAAGAAAACCATCCATCCAATCTTTATTTTTGTAAATAATATCCCTATGCGGATCATTAATTTTACCTAAAATATGTTCTGTCTCTTTCACACTTTTCAATATACGACTTGAAAGAACGTGACTTTACTTTTTAGTTAAAACAGCATTTTTAGAGATTGTTAGATTTTTTTTGAATTTTTATGAATAAATGTATATGTAATTTAAACCCTGATACATCCGATTGGAAAATATCATATATAATTAGATGAGGATATATTAATTTATTTTTTGTTCCGGATAACCAAAAAATACTTCGGAAATCAATATTTTTTTTATTAAATCCAACATGGGTTGACTCAATAATTGACATGAGTATCCCTACCAAACCTACAATTTTGTAATTGGCCGTTTTTTGGGGTAATATAATACAAAATTAATATAGCAATAATTTTAATTGAAATGAAGTATTTATCAATAAATAAATACCTTTCTTATTTAATAGGCAATCAAAACCATTGTGACGTAATATATGGTAGTACAGTTTTTCATACGCCACACGTACAGTAGGCCTCATATAAAAGTATTCTATATAAAACTGGTATACTTTTCTCAGTGACCCCTTGTAGCTTAGATATAGGTATAAGTTAAGATACTATTCACAAATAGCAAAACTAATGGACAGTTAGAATGACGTTTCACGATATACCTCTAGCAGATTTTCAATTTCGCAGTTAGTCACTCTATATATATATATAAAAACATTGAGCTTAAATAACTTTTTCGTTAGATATTTATTTTCAAAATATTAAAAAAAAATCTTGTGTTTTAGTCATAGAATTAGAAATCGCGCGCGGTCAGACATTTTTTTTAAGCTATGGTTTTAGTAATCGATACTGCAGTGTCAAATTGTTGAGTATAATTAACAATAGAGTTGGTAGAAAATGTTATCCAACTATCCCTGTTAATATAATAAATGCGAATGTAGGTAACTGTCTCTGTCTGTTATTTTTTTTCCAGGTTACCTAAATGGGATAAGATAAAACATTCAGTTCCATTTTCAAATTTATGATTTATGATGCAATTCAATATTGTTTTCTTCCCTACCTAACCTACAAATGTAGGCGCATAAAAGTGTATGGTTTTGATAAAGTTCGTCAAATACTCATGGAGTCCCCACACTTATCGACGTGGAATCGGCTTCGGTAAGAAAAAGCTTTATGTAAACGTAATAAAGTCATTATTCCATTTCATTCCGTCTTCCGAGCCGAACCGATGCGACGCGACGCGACACTGGCCGACGGAAAAACGACCCTATTACAATAACATGAAGGTTTATCTGACCAACGGAGGAATCGGTCTCAGCCGCAGCTTTTAGCCGCGTCGATAAGTGTGGTGACTTCCTAAAAGACAGAGTAGGTAATCTTAAGATTCATGTGAAATTCACAACCTTAAAAATAAAATAGTCACAAACAAAAACTCCCTCAATCATCACATCCATAAACAAATTTCAAAACCAATAACAAATTAATTTATTACAACAAAATTGTAAGTACATTGCCATACACATAGAAGCCTCACTCAATAAGTTACGTCTAGAAGGAGTGTCTGTTCAAGTAACCTTAAAAGAAGCACTCGAGTGCCAACAATCGAGTATCTAAGGCAGCATACCTCCAAAAGGTTTACGTCAATTGAAAAATCATGAGTTTGAAGACTCCGAAATATACGTACAAGATACAATCGAAAAACGTTCAATGTGAATGTTATACATTCACCCCCTTTTAAATAGACACTCCTTCTGGGCTTTTGACTTCTACGGTCTTACCCTTAATTAAAAAAACCAAATAAATCTATAAATGCAAAACTGAGTGGCAGACGCACAGTCATAGGTAGCATCATGTATGGAAAATATTCTAATTTTATACTATTCAGATCTATTATAATATCAAAATGTTAAATTATATTAAGCTGTTTTATCTCTAAACTCTACACCCAACCAATAGAGTAATTAGACAATAAAAATTGTTTTTTTGCCCTTCTGGCATTATTGACGATAACTTATGTGATGATACCTTGTCGATTCCAACTCAATCAATACACAATTACACTAAACATATAAATAAAATAATAATATACATAATTTTGTACTGTTAGTCCACACTGGTCAGATATGGCAGTAAGTATCACAATTGTCCAAATCATATTCCAATTCTACCAAAATGGTAGTTTAATTTTAATTCGGCACTAAAAATAATGCATTTTCAACTTTAATCACTAAAGCAAAAAGTTCAAATTCAGACGTACTGCCGCGGAGCTGGGCCATTCTTTCTGGAATGGGGTAATGTGTCGTCATTACCGGTGTTGTTGTTGTGAATGAAGGACATTTCCACCCCTCCATCGCCTCCCTAAAAGTATATTTTCTAAAATAAAACATTTTTTTATTATAGTTTGAGCAATGTCGGCGTATTACTAAGTACAGTGGGCTAACATATCTAAGGTAATATAGGTACTTTTCTAAGTAGCCCACTGTTAATTAGTATATGAAAAAAAGAGTGGTATTATTTTCAAGATTTTTCAATATCTGTTAAACAAATTGTGTTAATTTTCACATTAAAATTTTTTTTTTCTATAGTTTCCTAAACATTTTAATGTGCAACTTGAATGAATATTATATCTAATTATATCTAAAAATTTTAATGTGGGCAATTTCTAGCTCAAAGCTAATTAAAAAAAAAAATACTCTTACCTCAGCGTGCATCGGATTGGCGGTGATCGTGATGGGCACCTTTGCTGGAATGTAGCCGTTAGTGCCGCCGCTTTCGGGCACAGATTTTTCTTCTAGAAAAAATAAAACGGCATAAATAAATATGAACATAAATCTTTTATTCTCGTTTCCTCTCTTGGGTCTGCAGGAAGAGATTCCTTGAGAAATAAGCCGCACTCTTGTATTAATATTCTATATTCTATGTTTTTCTTGTAGGTATATTTCTGTGTACATGAATTTGAAAATAAATATTTAAATCTCACAGATTATTCTAACCTCAAAGGTTAGCTTTCAAACTTATGTTATGGGTGTTACTAGTGGTTAAGGCGGTTGCCTAAAGACCATGAAAAAGTTCTATTACTAAGTGAAGTATACTTTGTTATAAATATTTCAGTTTAGCTAGGACTAGTTTGTCAAGTCTGCAAATGTTTGAAAATAAAGATGATTTCGTACTGCACGTTAAGCCGTTGGTCTTGGTTGTCATCTGAAGGTTGATCGATTCAAAAAATTGTATTATGACAAAGGTTAGATCTCCCCGTAAGCAGGCTGCTTGGCTCACCAACACAATACCAGGGCAGAGCACATTCAGGACCACCAGCAGTCATAAGGGGTGCATCCCTTGGCGATTTCTCTGTCATAGTTTTACGGAATGTCTTCGTTTCCTGATAGAATACAAATACTAACTGTTCGCAGGTCGTTTGGCTCGCCGACACAACACCAGAGCTACAGCCAGGACCACCAGTAGTCGGAAAGGGAGCTGCAGAATCTGAATGTTCAGGCAGCGCGCGTTCCCTTGACGCTTTCTCTGACATGCTTTTACGGAATGTCTTCGTTTCCTGATAGAATACAAATACTCACTGTTCGCAGGTCGTTTGGCTCGCCGACACAACACCAGAGCTACAGCCAGGACTACTAGTAATGCCGTGGCTCCGACAGCGCCTCCAGCCATGATTAGGGTCCTCGGCGCAGTAGAGTCGGATTTTTCAGGCGGCGCGCGTTCCCTTAGCGCTTTCTTTGTCATGGTTTTACGGAATGTCTTCGTTTTCTGATAGGATACAATTAAATAACTCACTGTTAGCAGACCGCTTGGTTCGGACACAACACCAGAGCTACAGCCAGGATCACCAGGTAGTCATAAGGGGAGCAGCAGAATCTGATGTTCAGACGGCGCGCGTTCCTTTGGCGCTTTCTCTGGCATAGTTTTACGAAATGTCTTCGTTTCCTGAGAGCATATAAATACTCACTGTTCGCAGGTCGTTTGGCTCGCCGACACAACACCAGAGCTACAGCCAGGACTACTAGTAATGCCGTGGCTCCGACAGCGCCGCCGGCCGTGATGAGGGTCCTCGGCGCGGCAGACTCCGGCTGTTCGGGCGGCGCGCGCTCCCGGGGCGCATCCTCTGTCACTGTTTCGCTGAATGTCTTCGCCTCCTAAGAGAACATTTTTTTTTTGCAATTTTCATCTTCTTCCCATTCCATACCAATCCTAACTAATATTATAAATGCGAAAGTGAGTTAGTTTGTACATATACATACATACATATAATCACGTCTTTATCCCATGCGGGGTAGACAGAGCCTAAGGCCATAAGACCTTAGGCCACGTTTAGCATAATGGTAGTTGAAACAGGAAATCAATAGTGATGGGTTGCTAGCCGCATCGCCTATGTCATGATTTCCCCAGTCGGCGATTCCCTCAAACGACTTTTACGGCTTGCGCGGGAAGAGAAGCAGCTGGTACATTCTATGTTTTCCTTTTTCTCCCAGACCAGCATGGAAGAATTTGTTTGTATATTTGTGAAATTAACCAACTTTTTGCAATTTTGCGTACACTTAGAAGAATGTGAAAGACAAAATGTAATTTTTATCCCGGGAAAATGCACTATTCTCGAGGGAAATGCACGGGGACGAAACAGCGAGTAAAAGCTAATTTAATGGTATTTCAAAAGTAAATCCTTAATTAAAATTTTGTATGATAAAAAAAAACGTCGTTCCAGCTACATTTTTTAATTTTTATACATAGACTTTTGACAAATTGTTACAAACACACACGTACGACAATTTGTGTTGGTTCAGTCGATTTAAAAAAAGTTACATTCGAACTTTGCTACCCTAATTTATCCCTAATGAGGATGGAGATGGATTTCTCAAGCCAGTAAAATTACGTTGAATGATTCCATCACCAAGATAAGATCAGATCAAGCTAATGAGACTAAATAACAAAAAAATGTAAATAATTTAATTTGAAGAATTGTTTTCTTGCACTTTAAAACCACATTTACCAACATCGATAAATTATTAGCGCGCTACTAACCTTGATAGTACTGAAATTGGACGGCGCCTGCGCAGTATAAGCCAGCATCTTGAACTCGTACTTAGTCCCGGACTGGAGGTAGGAAACCACCGCCGACCTGGCCGCTGCGCCGTTGGGTACCATCACCTTCTCGTACTGCCCAGCAGTGGACACAGTACGGTAGTACACGTAGAAACCTTCGGGTTGCACGCCACCCTCGTCGCTATACCACTATGGAATTAATGGAATATTGACACTATATACAATACTCTTTATTGCACCACAAATATGCAAATTAAAATTAATATTAAAATTACATAAAACAGCTTTACTTAAAACAATGTGGTTACAAAAGCTTATTATATCATATGATGATGGACTTTATCCATATGTTGTTCAAATCCCAAAAATACACACACCTTTTTTTTTTCTTTCGTTGAAATACAAGAGCTCCGATATGTTTCCAACATACTCGTACATATATAAACAACTGCTGTCTACAACATATTAGCCTCTAGGAAGGGCGTAAAAAAATTCATTCGTCGTCTATTTAGTTAACATGCTTGCTTGGCATCATCTAATCGTTTTATCACAGTTTGACACAAGGGTGTGCATGGTCGATTGACCGTGTCACCTACACGAAATGATGATGATGATGATCACAAAGTTTCTGAGGACCATTAACCATCTAACTAGAGCCCTTCAGAGGAACTACGAAATGGTCAATGAAACATCGCTCACACGATACAAATAAAAGAAAAGTGATATGTCCTAAGTCATGTCTACAATACTTACAGTCCAGTTGAGTTGCACACTGCTTGAAGAGAGTGGCTTGACAGAAACCAGAACTGGTGCTGCCGGTGCCTGGAAGCCGCCCTTCTTGAGGAAGAACGGCGTACTGCTGGGGCCTTGCTTATTGTCTTTGTTGGAGTACACAGCGGCCACACGGAACCTTTAGTATTTATTAGGTATTACCACAGATTACATAATACTATACTAGTGCAGATACTTAACCGTAATACAAGGTACCGCGCCGATTTTTTTTTAGTTTACTAATAGAGTCATACTGAGACATATCAACACCATCTATTGATCACTTGAGACAATGTGATTCTAATCCGATAACTTTTTCAATAAACTAAGACAATAAAGTACTACATTAGTTTGTGGTAGGATGATGACACTTTGAAAAAGCGCATTTTTATAATTCCCACTTTTTTTGACCAAAATAAGTGGGATCATAACTAAATTATGTTTTTTCGATTTTGATCTCTATTGGCAAGAAAAGGTACAAAATCTTTTTCTGCAAACCACATGGTATTACTTCTAGCAGTAAATGAATAAACTCAACTATCAAAGGTGGTTAAAAAGGACGAAACAATAAAATAATACATAGGTTTAGAAATCCCAACTAATATTATAAATGCGAAACTGAGTTCGTTTGTTACCTCTTCACGCGCTACCTTCTGAACCAATCTTCCTGAAATTTCGCATACACATAGCTAGGAGTATTGAGAAGGACATAGGGTACCTTTCATCCCGGGAAAAAGCACTGTACCCCGAGGGAAATTCATGCAGGCAAAGCCGGGGATGAAAGCTAGTATTTAATAATCCAAAAAATTAATAGGGCTCTACCATGGCCTTTTTGTACTTTCGATATGTATTTTTTACATACTTTTTTTCGTTATTTTTAGGAGTTTTGTATCACTTTTTTTCGTACCTAGTCGGGTTATAGTTTTTGACACTTAATTTTAATTAATACTTTCCCGTGTCTCGACTAGGCACAATTTAATTTACATAAATATTAGTAATGTATTCGCCAAGACCTTTCTTTTTAAACCAATCACGTGACGACTCAGTAAATTTTTTATTTAAATTCTAAAAATTTCGCTACAATTAATGTAGTTTATGTCACCCGGGCCATAATAACGAATCTATTGACACATTATTTAACACATTAATAACAAAATGACTCACCTATAATAAGTGTTGGGTATCAGTCCATCAATCTGATGAGAGTGTGTGAGAGGCTGGATTCTGAACGAGTCCGTCTGCCATTCCCCCTTGTCCGACGAGCTGTTTGAATTTACAACCCTGTATTGTATCTGAAACAAATAAATAAATAAGTAGGTAAGTATAAACTAACAGACTAGCTTTCGGCCGCGGCTTCGACACGTGAATTTCCTTTGGGAACAGTCTTTTTTCCGGGATGAAAGGTACTCTGTCCTTCTCAATATTTCTAACTATGTATGCGAAATTTCAGAAAGATTGGTGCAATAGAGCGTGAAAGCGTAACAAAGAAACGAACCAACAAACAAACTAACTTTCGCTTTTATAATATTAGTTGAGATTAAACAAGCCCCGAAATAAGTTCGAGTACTACTTAACTCAAGAGGTCGAAAAACTCTGATACCAGGTTAGTGCTGGGTCATTTAAACTTTTAATACACACGATATGAATGAAAGAACTGGTAAATAAATCCTTTAAATAAGGTATAAACTAACTGTGTTCTACGGATTTTCATACCCACTTTCCATGAATCACTATCACTATCACTACCTACATAGTATAAAACAAAGTTGCTTTCTCCGTCCCTATATCCCATGTAATGCTTAAATCTTTAAAACTACGCAACGGATTTTGATGCGTTTTTTTTTAATAGATGTAGTGATTCAAGAGGAAGGTTTTTATGCTCATGCGAAGCCGGGGCGAATAGCTAGTATTGTATAAATACAAAATATATTTTCAAGAAATTCTAGAGCAAAAGACTTCAAACAAAATCTTCAACTTTATTGTATTTTTATATAATTTATACTTGTTTAATAAAAACGAAGAGTGTTTGTTTCAACGCTTATAACTTAAAAAGCGTAATAAAATATTTACTGGATATGTTAGCATGATTCTTTGGGAAGTTTTTACAGGCTTTAGTACCTAATTACATCGCTTTATACCACTGGTGAGTGAAAACATTGAAAACAGCTAGTATATAAGCCGTCAAACATATCTACTACATACAAAAAAAAAGATTGATTAGATCAGATCTCAGGGCTATTTTTGTACATTTTCCATTTTCCTTTTTTTGTCTCGCCTTCACGCCGCTTTTTTGTACGATTATTTTTAGGTTATTTCTCATCCAATAAAGGGATATATTTAGACGTGATTTAGACATATTGTAGAAAGATGTTGTGCGTTTTATTTCCTTTGTTTTTTATGTAGCTATTTATAAAACCTCAATGATTAAGTTGTCTGTCCGTGTTAATGAGTCACTCTATTGCTGAATTTTTTTGTTGGTAGAATTCATCACCAATCGAACAAGAGTGGAAAATAGAGACATTTAATCACGTCTTACGACGCAATGATAATAAAGTATTTTACTTTTCCGTAAGTATAAATAGAAATAAGTGCTCAACCTTTTAGTTCAGTGCTCAACTTGTGTGGAAAAAGAGCTCAATCCGTTTAGAAATCATTGCTCAACTCGTGTAGAAATCAGTGCTCAATCCGTTTAGAAATCAGTGCTCAACTTGCCTAGAGTTAAGTGCTACACCCGCCTATAGATAAGTAGATACTAAACTCGTCATTTTTCATACATTTTCTTTATATCTTGGCTATAACAAACATTTTTGGTGCTTGTTCGTTCGGTATACTGTTGCTGGCAGAATCCATTGGACCCTTCTTTCAAAGTATAAAGCCAACGGCGATGATGGTCGTTGAGATAAAAGGAATGACGACCACATGGTCTGACGACATTATTAAGGTCGCAGGGAAACACTGGATGCGGGCCAATTTTAATCGGTCAGTGGGTGATGAGGCCTTTTGTCCAGCAGTGGACATCTTATAGCTGTGTAGAAGCAGACCCAAGGCATTCAAAAAAAAACAATCAGCTGAGGATGCTACTGGGAAAGCGCTAGAATAAAGTAGAGATGAGCGTCTTGTGGTTGAAATGATGATGAAAATATTTTTTTTATGTATTCAATGACCAGCATTTACCAAGATCCCACCAGATGGTAAGTGCAGATGTGGTCTAAGATAGAGCTCTGGTTCATTAATAGCCCATTCACTCTAGCCTTAAAAATAATGCCGGTATAAGTGTCCGGAAATATGTCAGCCGATAAAGAATTAAACTCTTTCGCCGTACGCATTATAAACAAAGAGGTAAAGCCACAGAACAGGATAATATGGTAAAGCCTTTTACCTTAAAGAACTCCACAGAAAGCCCTCGATTGGCATGTGTCCAGGTCAGCATGACGCTGTCATCGGAGAACCGGGTCACGTTTGGACGGGAAGGTGGCACCAATTCTAAAACAATGAAACAAAATATATATATATATATATATAAGGTGAATTTAAATCAACTGCAAATATTTTAAGGGCAGATTCAGACCACTAAACTGTACAACTTTCTCAAATAAACTTATGTCGAAATAGGAAAAAAAATTTTCGACCTCCCATGCAAATTGAGAATCAGCTGATCTAATTTAGTATGAAGAGTGAAAAATAAAATTTCGTTTTTCGATATAATTTTATTTGGAAAAGTTGTTCAGTATAGTGGTCTGTATCTGCCCTTAAAATATTTGCAGTTAATTTGTGTCTACCTTATATATAACCAGCTTGTGTCATCGACTCCCACGAAAACAGTAGGTAGTAGGTCCCGGCTGAAAATTGGTAGTCGTTAAAGGAACCACGTCAGAGGCCGACAGGCGGTTTTGAGAACTCTGACACTGGGTGTGTATGGTCGGGTGACCGTGACTACTCGACATGATGATAATGATTAGTAGGTACTTCTTTCCGGGAGATAAATACTATATTCTACTTGGAATTTCTAGTACTACGAACCTAACGTATTATATTTCTAAAATCGTATAAGTTAGTACTTATACGACTACTCTATTTCATATCACGGCACAGATAAATAAAATATCTTACAGAATCTTCTTGCCTGGCCACGTTTTCAATACAAACAATAAAAAATACAAAAACCATTCGCAACAGTCTAACTTCAGACTAGTCGAGTAGATGTGCTAGTACGAATACGACTTTTTCTCGGGTTTGAGGTATTCCAAATTTTTTTAATGCGGGATTTCAGGCTTAAATATAGACTAGAGAAAGAAAGAAAAAAGGGAGGGGGCTCTCTTCCAGTTCCAGTAAGTGTCGTAATTATTTTGTGAAAGAGAAGATTTCAGGTCAGTGGGTCTGTCATGTCAGTCCTATTTTATGTCATAAATACACAATCCAAACTAATATTATAAATGCAAAAGTGAGTTTGTATATTTGTTTGTTTGTAACCTCTTCACACCCTATATACTAAACCAATCTTCCTGAAATTTCGCATACACATTGAAATGTCTCTTTCCTATCTTCTGTACCTTATTTATTTAAGGAAAATAGCCACACAAAAAAAATAAACAAATTAAAACCAAATAAATTTTTTTACAATATTTATTTTTAATACAGGTTTTTAACAGGATATAATTATAATATAATCCAAGGAATGTTCATCCAGTAGCATAAGAAACAGAGAGACAAAGAAGTAATAAATATATATAGAAAGAAATAGATAGGGAGAGCAGATCGACTGGTCAAATATTGTTCCCTTGTTTTGAAAAAAAAAAGTAAAGTAGAAAAGGAAATAAAGTTGAGAGAAGTAATTGCTATCTGCAGGGCCGACCGATAATGAAGTCCTCAGCTGGCTATTGTTACCTTATTTAAAACGAGAAAGCTTTTTGTAGTAAAAGGAAAGTCCTCTTGTTCCTTATATAAATGAGCTCTCAGATCCCGCGCTTTTGTGACCTCTCTAGTTAAAGACCCGGAGAGAAAGGGGTCCCATTCGGTCCAGTGGATCTCTTTAGGCGCAATGTAAAAAACCCTGAAGAATATATTGGCTTGTGTAACAATGATTGTCAGATACAGTACAAACAGTGCGGAGCCCGGTGTTGAAAATTCTATTTCACACTCAAATTATTACTCAAAGTATGTAAAATTTAGTTAAAATAGAGTATGTTCATTGTATAATCATTGCTAAATCCGGTATGGTTGCAATTATCAACTAGAAATTCTCAACTTTATATTGTGGGTTACCTGGCAATGAAATATCTGACTATTTTGCGAAAAATAGACCCTGTGTGAAATATTTTACATTTAATTTATATGTTCTAGGTTTATTCATGTGTACAAATAGTTAGAAATCATTTTAAGACAGAATCCAGACAAAATCTGGATACAAGAAACACTTGATAACTACCCTAAACTCAAAAATATAAATCTCACAAAGAATCTGATTTTACCAAGAAAATATAAGACCAAATGAGAGGATTTTACGGTTTATTTAGCATACTAACGTGGAAATAGAAAATTAGAACAAAACAAATTACCTTTTCAGGGTTTTCCAAAATATTTTTTAACAAAACTTGGTTGTCGGTAAAATACAACCTCCATGTACTTTTCGATTTCGAATATTCGACTTTCGATATCTCGGCACTTTTTCAAAAGAATATTTATAGAAAAATACGTTTATTTAGCAACTTAATTGCAAAATAACGAAAAATAAATTCAAAGCCGGCATCTAATCGAACCACCAGCGAAATCCATTTGACAGCTAGCTCGTCCGTAGTGATGGGGCGAAGGTCGACAATTTCGATTCGTCTATCCATAATCGATCACAATCTGGTATCGACTACTCGATTCTTTTTCATCACAATTATACAATGCAAAATGAAAATCCTACGTGTGAATTATCGATCACCAATCGCAACCGTCATTGACAAAGGCGTCGATAAATAAAGATATAAGTAACCCACCAATTTCGTAATTGCACATAGCGCTCAACCGCATCGTAGCCGAACTGCAACGACACATTTTGACGTTTCCCGTATTCCGCTACTAATTTAAAGACCAAATCGTAGTTCATCAGAAAATTCTCAAAATATCGATTCTCTCAACGATTCGATGCTTGGTAAGTTACTTTACTCGGATTTTTACATATTAAACAAGCTTTAATTGTAGATAGCCACAGATTCATAATTGTGTTAGGGGAATACGAATATCGCGCAAACTTAATCGAATCGGAATCGGATATCAGTTGTATGGATTTCTTAGAGTTCAATAACGAAAAGTCGGCTAAATCGATCACTGAACAATTGCGATGACAATCGACCTGAATTATTAATGTGAATTAAAAAATAACGTTACAACATAGATAGGAGTATCGAGAAGGACTCACCTTTCATCCCGGAAAAAAACACTGTTCCCGTATGAAATTCATGCAGGCGAAGCCGCGGGCGAAGGCTATATAATAATGAATATACAAATTGCCAGACTCTATTTGCTAAGAAAATAAGGGTACTTCATGGAGGGAAAAACAATGAGAAATCGCGTTTAGGTGTACCCAAGGCTCCAAAGTCGGTGAATTCCAAAAAATCATTAGCTCATAGATCACTAGCTCGAATCTACTCTACCACTGTAAAGTTTCGAGTACAGTTAAAGTTGAAGTATTATTTCAAAACCAAACTCACGTTTGCGCTTCTTGTGTTTCTTGGAAGGTTGTGAGCCGTGCATTGTCTTGGACGATTCCGCTATATATTCCTGCAAACAATATACAATATCTTAGACTGGTTAGGAAAACGTAGTAATTTACTTATGTATCAGGTTTTCTTTCATAGAGTAACAACATAAAATTGATTCTTTTATTTTTATAAAGTGCATGCTGTATCTACTCTTAAAAGGTTGTACAAATTGTATTTATTGCATCTTTTTTATAATTTTTGTAGCAATCCGTTTGTGAACCAAATAAAAAAAAGATATTACAAATATACAGACATCTTCAAGGATGGTTCTTGAAGATAATGAATTGGCATTCGTCTGTTATCTTAACAAAAAATATATTAGTTCGAATGGGCTTAACGAACCATATTTTTTTACCCCCGACGCAAAAAGGACGGGGTATTATGTACAACTGTTTGACGGAAATCGGTCCATGGTGGCCGCTGCCACAAAATGACGGGTGTATTTACTTATAAAGTTTAATTTACTACGCTTCGCATCCAACCGCCAGTATATTTAAACGGGTATGTTTGTGTTTCCAAGTTTTTCATTAACTCTGTTGATACGAAAATATAGTTCCGATTAAATTCCACAGCGCATAGCGACTCGCGCAAATATTGCACAAGTGACTACTTTTGAAGCTGGCGCGGAATGATGCCAATTTCGTGCTAGGTGTCTATGTTGTTTGCAATTTAAATATAACCTGTCAAGCGCGAGTTGGATTTGTACAGCAAGGGTAGTCTAGTATCTCTTGGCTTAGTGTCTTTGCCAGCCAAATAAATCTCAAAGCGGTTTTCGGAATTATCCCTTTATTTGTACTACAAGCCCTTGCTTACTGCCCAATTTAATTGTCTTAGGGTTTCATTGCGAGTAAATCAAAATGTGCCGCAATGCAATAAACATGTACTGTGATTTTAAAAAATCGAGTTAGCAGCCCACTAATGACACTCTGTAATCATTACGGCCGTATGCTTGATTTATGTTGATATCGGCTCGTGTTCCTGATGAAAAGGCCTTGACAAACTGACAAACAATTTATAACCCAAGGGTTCCGTTTATAAATCAACGTATGCAACCCTATAATAAAGATTAATACACTCATCTATAACTAACCTGGTTAGATATTTCCACGGGCACAACACTCAGAAGCGCAGCATCGTAGGCGCATCCGAGATAATTACACGCCACGCATTGTACTATGCCAGCGTGTTTCTTCTCCACTCGCTCTATGTACAGGCTTGTGTCTATGGAAAAAAAAAAAAAGAGTTAAACCATTGTTAAACCATAATACCTAAGACAGGGACATAACGCTCTTTTTAAAAAAAATCTATAACATGCAAAAATGAAATTTTGTCTGTCGTTCGACCGCAAATATATTTACACAAGTTCGTTGTTCCATATATTTACATACGAGCAATTCGGGTTCAAAACCGGTGTTTTTTCTGAGCTCTATTTTATATTGTGTGCTCATAAGGAAGAACTTACATAGATAATATTTTTTTTGGCTTTCACGTGGTTTCTTTGACGAATACCCCATAACTAGCACGTGCCTTCCTTAGCAGGGAACCAATTCAATTTTCTTGCAATCAGGTTGTTCAACCTTCATCATCATCATTATTTCAGCCGCAGGCTGTCCACTGCTGGACATGACCTCCCCTAAGAATTACCAGAACGACCGGTTGAAAGCGGCCTGCATTCAGCGCCTGCCTGCGACTTTCTTCAGGTCATCTCATTCAACCCTGCATTGCGTTAATTAACGATGAATCCAAAATAGGTGTGTTGTATTTTGGACCTAATGAAAACCTATTAAAGTTGAAATCAAGTGACAAGTTCTACTGGGACTTGGCAAGTTCTAGATGATTTTAGCAACAGCTGCTGATACGAGGTAAGTTTTCGGCGCATTTCATAAGATTATTAAATGTAGAGAAGCCAAAGCTTAGCTCACTTGGGTCTTTCATTTCATATTCATAATATCATATTAACGATATAATTGATTTCTAAGTCTAATCATTAGTAGGAGCTAGCTTATTATTAAGCTTGGGCCCCGTAATGCACAATCTCTTCGTATGGACACTAAAATGACAACGTTATGTACATCGATAGGCATTAGTGTCAACTAAAAGGTTAGCAACCCAGTATAGCTGCGAGTTTGTTTTATTTTTTATCCTTGATCCTAAGCTGCCTGACTCCTGCTGACGCTAGATGGCAGTTGTTGAGTTAGATCAAATGCGTTTGGGCAGCTAAAATATTGACCCTAACAGTCATGTGGTTCCATTGCCTAAGAAAAAGATAGTTCCTTTTCTTCATAATAGGTGGCACTATAAGGATTAAAAAACATTTAGTTAAGATCTCGCTTATTTGTGGCTAGAATATAGTGTGAATTATTCGATCATCGATTTTTATAGTATCATACTCGCTTAAGTATTTTCTATGATAACAAGTTTATTTAAATGTTTCCTTTATATACAATTAGAGTCCGATGAAACAAACATGAAAGAAAAATAAGGTGAAAGTTGCCGGCGAAATGTGTAGAATATTCTAGAAAACTACAAGCGAACTAGGTTTGTAGTGTAACTTTGTAATAGAAATACCTTGCGCATAACGAACCTGGGAGGTTTTAGCCATTTTGTTTTTATAAAAACCAAGTCTCCCGCTGGCTGGACTAGACTAAATCTTAGAATTATACAGGGTTAGTAGGAAAAACAGGACTTATTTAATCTTCTTAGCAGCTAATGGCCTTAATTTCCTAGTAGTTTGAACAACAAACAATATAAATGCAAGTTATTTTAGTTAAATAAGTAAATAAATAAATTAAATAAGTATTTTTTTAAGTAAATTAGTTTATTTTACCTACGTAATCAGATTTAATTTCTCTATTTTCGTATCGATTACTAGAACAAGATAGATACAAAGTAGATCTACTGAATTAAGCGCTGACTTTTTTATTGTACAGTATGTGAAATATATTTTAAATCCTACTAATATCTATTATAAACGCGAAAGTTTGTATGGATGTTTGTTACTCTTACACAGAAAAACGGCCAAACCGATTTAGCTGAAATTTGGAATGAAGTTTGCTTAGACCCTGAAACATATTTACCTATATTCACTTTCAATAGAACTCCATCCTCAATTTTTTTTTATCAAAAAGTGCAATAACAATATTCGTGAGGAGGCATTCATATATAACTTAAGGGGAAAGAGGAGTGAAAGGGGATTCAGAGCTAAAGTACGAGCTCAAAGGAATAATAAACTGTTCTCTACTATTTTTTTTTATTTAATATAAAAACATACCACGAAATTAATGGGAGGAATCCGATCCAAATCTCACAATAGCACCTCACTTAATTATGATATGCATTTTAACTGACTTCAAAAAAAAGGAGGAGGTTCTCAATTCGTCGGTATGTTTTTTTTATTTTATTTTTATTATTTTTTATGTATGTTACCGGATTTCTCGAAGTCGGCTGGACAGATTTGAAAAATTTTTTTTTTAGTTCGAGAGGGTTTACTTTCCAATTAGTCCCATATTTAGCAGGTCAGGATCTGATGATGGAATCATGAAGAAATCGAGAGAACTCTTCAAGTTTTGTATTGGGCATGGGTATTTTTTGATATATTCCATGTTAGTAAGGTGAGACGTAGATGAGACAAAGCTGGAAAATTTGACCCACTTTCAAAAATGCAAGGTATTTACAACTTTTTGATTACAATATATCTTGCTCGTTTACTTGAAGGCCACTGAATTGATTTGTAAAATTATTTTTTTGTTAAAAAGGGTATACTTTTTCATTGTCACCAGATTAGGATCTGATGATGGAGTTATCGAGGGAACTCTTCAAGTTTTATGGCTATTTGGGTATTTTTTTATATATTCCTTGTCAATAAGGTGAGACGACGCTGATGAATTCAGATCAAAAGATGATTTGAAGTTGGTGCTGGCTCTTTAATTAGTATATTTTTTTATTAAATGAATCGGCAACGACTTCAGATTTATTAATTTTTTTGATATGAAGCATATTTAAACAACAATGTATTGATTATTTCATCCTTTTTAGTTCAGAAATTGGAGTCAGTTTCGTTTTTTTGGCAAAAACAATTATATATAAATAAAAATATATATTAAAGGACAATAAAAACAAATTTTTGGTTTTTTTAAGTTATAAAACTATTTCCATAATTTGTAGGGTTACCCAATAACCGCGCGTACCTACAACCAGAATAATTATTCAGGTTATACAATCTAACTATTACTAAAATTTATTTCAATCAAAACAATAACAAGATAATAATTAAAATTCAGCGCTGCGGTCGATGTTTTCATACATTTCCATATCATAAAGTGTCTCGATAGGTGCTTCAGCCGGTTATGGCCACTGAAAATGTGAAAATTGTTAGTGGCGACTTTTAATGATGTTTTCGTTTATTGTAGTTTTAACAACAAAGCCACAGGGCAATTAAGCAAATTGAGTTCAGCCGCAAATAATAATCGCTGCTATTATTGCTTTTTTTTATTTTGAAGAAAAACATCTCTTATCATTGCACAGCGTGTAAGTATCTTTAGAGCCGCTTAACCTCTTAGAGCATTAACTAACCGAAGTGGCCACCTAGAAGTAACCATCTCTGCCAAATGTATTTGACCGTCGCACTGCCTGTCCGTGTGTGCGTGTATTTTTTACTTGTGTTGGATAATTTTGACAAGTGTGTGCGTAGCAACGTGTTCGAATAATGCATTAGTGTTAATAAATATTGTGCATGTTTTTCTCACCGCGCGCGCAGAATGTGTCAAACTTTTAAACGTAGAAATAAGTGCGCGTGCCGTCTCTGGTCGGTTAAATACTCTAGACACTGGTTTTTACAATAGAGCGATTGCAGTATAACCACTTTTCTTCGACCGTGAGTGTTTACTGATTGCGTTTTCTGTTTACGCTTCAGAGTCCAAAGTACGCTTTTTAATCATGGTCCTGATTTGGCGCTACTGGTTATTACAATGGAGCCCTGCCGTCTGACCTCCGTAACCATTTGCTAAAGGGAACCAAGACCATTATTCTGATAAAGTTAGAAGCATGTTTAAAACTTAATCCATTAGCAGCAGAAGGAAACAATATAAATCATAATTAAAAAAAAAAACAACAAGCATCCTCTTACCGTTAGTATGAATCCCCCTTCCACCCAACTTCTCAGCGTTCAGTAGCCAGTACACGGTCGGAGTTGGGAATCCATAGAGGGCTCCGCAGACCACCAAGGCAGGTCCCCCCTCACTGGCGTTAACATTGGCAGCACTGCCATTCCAGCGGGGCGGCTGCAGTGCTACCAACCTCCAGGATCGGCGGATCTTGTTGGCTGAACAGGTGTATACGTCCTAAAACAAGTATGAATTGAACTATTTTTATTACAAATTCAACTAACAAATATCATCTATTTGTGTAGGCGTAACGGTCAATCGACCATGCGAGCACCCTGGTGTAAGAGTTCTTCGAAACCGCCTCTCACTCTCTGACGTTGTTCCTTTAACGACTACCAGGGCGTCGATTCTGCTAACTTAAGGTCATAATCGTGCCAAAATAGTGTCTCAATGGTAGTGCTTTATTTTGCCGAAAGGTATCTTTTTTATATCACTGCTGATGGTCACACCCCACACTACATTCACATCACATCATACTGCCATAACTCTTGTAAATAGTGTGTAAAAAGCACTACTATTGAAACACTATTTTGATACGATTTTGTCTTAACGTTAGCAGAATCGACTACCAGATGGAAGCCGGGACCAACGGCTTCTTCTTCTTTTCGAGTCATAATGGCATATAGCCATTAAAATCCATATGGATTTTATAGCCATTTTGTGTTCAAAGGATCAGCCAGTCTGGGTTACCGACTTGACTGTTCACGCAGACTGTTGCCCAGGGTGCGCCGCACGTACGGGTAAATTATAAACGTCACACAGGGAGGCTCGTTTCTTTCGCCCTCACCAACGGCTATAGCCGCTCCGCTGCGCCATCTTAGTTAGTTATAACTAACTAAGTGAGACTCACTTAGTTATAACTAAGTGAGACTCACTTAGTTATAACTAAGTGAGTATTGGCCTACGATATTAAATATCTATTTCGATCTGTTATTAAACATACCATGAATAAAACCACTTTTGGGTTACACTCCATTATTCTGCATTATACACATTATTTAAACTCTTATAACTAACACACATCTATAGCCAACTTACATGAAGTCAGTTATTTTTTTTTAATTTTGTGTCTATTTAGCACTTAGGGCATAAAACCAACTGTTGATTTAATACTTTTTGTACATTATTGTCTGTCATTCAACATAACTTTACATTTTAATAATTATTCACCTTATTGTCATTGACAAATGACTTGAATTTGGTTAAAACATGATCACAAAGCCCGGGGGTTACTATTTTAAGTTCGTTGTCTCCGTCTTATTCAATTTGGCCTTAATGTATTTATTGAAGTTACTTTATCAACACCATAAAATGTTTTTGGTTCATTTAACTGTATTTATTATCCTGTCTAGCGTTTATAGCTTCGGAGATACTTTGGAGTATCTATCGAATTCACTTAACGTTAAATTCTGTTGTCGGTATTTTAGTTTAGCTAAAATGTATAAATTGAAAATTTTACTCTGTCTATTAGTCAAGATTATAAATATCTTTTACTAGCGACCCGCCCCAGCTTCGCATGGGCATAAAAAAATTCCTCTTGAATCAGTCTATCTATTAAAAAAAACGCATCAAAATCCGTTGTGTAGTTTTAAAGGTTTACGCATGCAAAGGAACATAGGGTCAGAGAATGCTTTGTTTTATACTAGGTAGTGAAACCAAATAGAATTTCTATTTAGTTAGAAAATAACATTAAAGATTTATTTTTAAAAACGAAGGGTGAAAGAAACAGTGAAATTAGTGGGTACTGTTGCGAAACATCTTAAGCTTCTAGTTGGCAGCGCGCTAGTGACACGCTCAAGGTATCACGAGCGTAAATAGGCTATAACCGCGAGCCGACTTGACTGCCAAGTAAATAAAAAAATATATAGTGATATATACATATTTTCACGCAATTGTCCCTTATGGTTATTTATAAAATTAGGTTACTGAGTAGGTATCAGGTCTACGGTCCACCTTCTCTTTCTGAGATAGACAGAGCCTTAAGTTTTTGAAGCCTAGAAGCCATTTTTAACATGTATTAGTATCGTGGATAGAAAAATTACAATGCCATTTTACCCGACTGCAAGGATAAAACAATACAACTACAAATACATACAACTAAAACAGGTAAGAACGTTATAGGATATTTTTATTAATTTAATCTGTTGTAGGTATAGGTATATTTAGCTATCTAAGATTTAGCTATAAGTTCTACCTAGCATTCTGTATTTGGTTGAAAACCGTAGTATTTAATTAACAATAAATAAATACGCTTAGTACAAAGGTCTCAGTATCAAAATCAGACATATTGGAAATTTATGAAGTACCTATGTAATCTAATGATGGTGAATTTACCTCATCGGCAGCAGAAAAAGAAGATATCGCCAACTCATGATCATGGCGGTGGTTCAGCCCTTTCTTCTCGCGGCTCCACGTCACCCTCGGAGGTGGAGACCCCACTACCCCGCACCAGAGGGACAGGGAGCTGTTCAGCTTTACTGGTAAAGTCAGCTCGTGATTATTTATTATACCAACTTCGTCTTCTTTTTCTATAAACCTGTCGTAAAGAAAATTTTCATTAATTAAAATAATATATGGATAAATCACACATATAAGTCTTGACCCAAAGTAAGTTCGACCACATTTTAAATGCTTCTAGTGTGTTTCTTTCTTTTTAAGGTTAGAGTCCAAATTTTTGACCGTACAGGTCTAAACACCCAACAGAGGGTACTTAGTTGTAAGGGTAAAGTGGTATTGGTATGACAATTTGAAGGAACTCGATAGTGAAAGACAAGAATGGAAGAGACTACCGAAAATACAAGACAATAGCTCTTGAATTTATCATCATGAGATTATATTATGATAGGAACATAACAGTCATGTTTTGCAGTAAGTATGTCAGTAATAAAAAACCTGTTTCATGAAGACCAATTTTTCTGAGGCATGACCCGTGTCTTACGAAAAACCGGAATAGCTGAGCCGAGCTGCGGACCGTAAAAAGTAACCTAGAATATCTGTCAAGTATCAAGTACGACATTATAAGTCTTAAAAATTCATCATCATTTCCACGTTTTCTCAGTCGAATACCAAACTTTCTGAAGTTTAATTCCGGAGTTATGCGGTAATAAACATTTAAATAAAATACAACCAAATTAAGAACCTTCTACTGTTTGGAAGTCGCTCGGTAGAAAAGACAACGCTTTTGAGAAAGCGCTAACTTACCGATTGAGCGATACCACTTCTGCCCTATCTTAATCTATCTCTACCGAAAGTTAAATCCACGTTAAGTCAAATCAACCGTAAGTGTGGTAATCTGACCGCCATCTTCACTGCTGATCAAAGTTGGTCAGAAATAGGCAAAAAGTTGGGGAGCCGGAACTGACGACCTAAAAACCTGGAAAAGGCAAACGGTCTCACCTGGCACGCCCATCCTCCTCTCGTTCCACTTTCAAAATGGTTCTTTCTGGAACATCTTCTTCTTCCCTGGTAAGCTCATTCCTCGCTGAACAGATGTAAGTGCCGCTATGCTCCGACGTCACATTGTGGATGACCAGCACCCCGTTTTTAGTGTCCAGTGGAGTTTTTGAGTGCTGCATAAAAGGCAAGTTTGAGTCAATTACTAAGTAGAATTAATTAGATTGTAGGTAGTTGCTGCAACTTGGAGATAGCTGTTATCATCATCATCATTTCAGTGGCAGGCAGTCCCCAAGGATTTCTAGATGGATCAGTTGGAAGCCTGCGTCCTTCTTAAAGTCATGTGACCATCTGGTCTTCTCTTGAACTGTATATAGCTACTATTTTGTGCCTTAGAGGAATTTTACATAAAAGAATAGGCAGCATCAGTCTCTGGTCCAATGGTTTAGGCTTTTGCCTTGCACTTAGAAGTCGAGGTTTGGAATCCCACAAGAAACATATAAGCAGAGCTCTTTTCATGTAGCAAACTTGATTTTTTAATAACAAACTTGTTTCCGAGCTTCAGAAGGTATACTAATAAAACTGCACCTTGTTGAATAAAAAAATGAATGAACTTACCTTGGTTTCTTTCCTCCACTGTAAAACAGCTGGTGGCTCAGACTCCGGTTCCTTGCAGTGCAGTGCGACAGTGTTGTGTGGAGGTACCGAGATCACGCGCTTACGGTGACTGCCTTTGACATTCAGCCTAGCCACTGTCAGTCTCGCTGGCACTGATACCAAGCTAACGGAAGCATACCACGCCACACACTGCAAAGGTAAAAACAAAATGCTGGTTATCTTATTGGAAATTGGAGGTGAGACGTCACAACAATCGCTATGCTGTTCACTTGTGTCTTTTGTTGCCTATTCACATTTTTTTTGAGTAGTATGGTGCTCGGTGGTATAGCAAGCGTTTACCTTTTTAGTATAGTATACATACTATAATACAAAAACATTTTAAACATACCTGTTTTAGTTTTTGGGAGAATACATAGAAATAAGGTTACCGAGACGTAACATTTGTTAACTATTCAGCCTGAAGTTGTTATTATTGTTTCTGTGCCTGAAGTCAATATGCAGATTAGCATGAAATCTATAATCGAGCAAACTAATCCAAAGTTTCTAGAAACATGATTTAAGTTCCACCGAATAAAAGTCATTACAACTTAGAAACTTTTCAAGGAGACATTATTATTGTCTGGCATAATCTGATATTTTTTATTTATAATTTTGGCATTGAGTATCACAACTCGTGTTAATTTACTAGCATTGAAAATGAAAAAATGCGCCATTGAAATATTGGGATATTAAAAGTCTTTCTGTGATTCCAGATAGATGGGGGATTTTTGAGTACAAGTAGTCTATTTGTCTGGTTACAACATTGGATTATTGGAACATGAGTAGACACTGTACTGTTGTCGTATCAAAATTAAGAAATTTTGTTTAATTATAAGCCAAATATAAAAAGTGTAAGAGGGCCACATAAAAAATAATGTATTACTAATGTCCCCTACACTAGTAAAACATTATTTTTTAAAGTAATATACTTTTCCATGTGGCCCACTGTGCATAAAATAATTGGCGAGTAATCTGTTCATCCCAAAATTTACCTTTTTTAAATCTATTTGAACACTTGTAGCTTTACAGATTTGAAGCGAACAGTACACGAAACTAATCAAAACATCATAGTAGCAACTGAAAAGCACTGCAAAGCACACTCACTAAAACTAGAAGTTGCAGGCTTGGTATGTAGCGGAAAGAGAGAAGCAAAGCACAAAGCCTGTCTTCTTCGAAATCCTTCTCATATCAACCCACCTGATAGAGTTTCGTATCAAGGTCTGGCCCGACTTCTACGTCCAATCTTGTAGAGGTGAAGTCTTTATCAATGGTTCCTGCTAGGTCAGTCCACTGGTCACCAGGGCCGTCTGCAGGCCGCCACCGCCAGGTCAGCCGCTCCCCTGGCACGTTCACCTTGCAAACGAAGGTGACATTGTCTCCAATTGGGGCAGTGATGGACTCGGGAGATCTGATGAATTTCATCGCGATGTCTGCAACAAATGAGAGGAATTATGAGGAATTTTTGTCCGATTGGTTATGTAAATAGTTTAGAAAAATCACCTGTGTAGTGTAGTCAATTCAAACTTTAGGTCGATAATTGTTGGACAAGTGCGAAGGGTTCCGTACTATCTATTATTTTTAAAATACTCAATACTTTATTGCACCTTAAATTACATGCCGATATGCAAATATTTCAAATGCAAATATTTCAAAAGATCACGTTTGTTTGTGTGATCTCATAAGATTCTAATAATCTCCTCGAAAATCGGTAATTTCAAACGACTTCTTTTAAAATACGTTATCACAAGAAGCTCGTATTAAAATCACTCAATTTGCATACCAAATGGTTGTCTGAAGTGTTACCGGTCAAAAAATGCAATAAAATCATTGGATGTCCTTGATTTTTATAAGCTCACATCATTTTGATCTCGTATGACTAGGGTTGCCAAACATGTCTTGGAATATTCTAGTATCACCGAGCAATAGCAGTCGGGACTCTGGTCACGGTTGGTCCCGGTACGCAGTACCGACCTTAAAATTATCTTTTTTTGTCCTTCTTGAAGAATTTTCTAGGATTTTAACGAAACCATAGCAAAACTTCCACAATGATGCCAGTGTACCCAGGGGAAACTCTGTATTATGTGTGCAGTTTCAAGGTTACAGCAACTCAGCACACACATACAAGGCTTTAAAAGGTATGGGGGATCATGGCAATTTTTCATCATATCTTTAACCCAAAATTTCCCTGTAGTTAGCGTAACGTTATGTTTTAGTCAGCACAAAAACGTTTCAATTTAAAATCTGGTGACCCTACACATGACGCACGCAGTGTGGGTTAACGCAAAGAAGCAATATCAACTTTACTCACATAAACATAAAGACCTAATTTAATATATCGTTTATCCGTTTTGTTTTTAAATTAATTTATATGATTATTGAAAGGACGTCAACGACCGTGTTGTGGCAAGATAATTTTATATCCCTTCGAACCAGTGGATTGAAATTTCAATTGTAGCCGATTCATTGGCGATTTGTTTTAATTGAAGGTGCGTATTATCAGGCACTTTTCAGTATTTCCGAGTCATTGGTTCTGTGCGGTTTGAATATGGGTATTAAAGCCTTATACGAACAAATATTAGATCATTAAAATATAGTAAAACTAGCTGTTCCCCGCGGCTTCGCCCCGCTATGTTTGATCTCAGGTCGTTAACTACATCCCTACCAAATTTCATCACAATCGGTCCAGCAATTTAGCCGTGAAGAGGTGACAGACAGACTTTCGCATTTATAATATTAGTATGGATGGATAATTATAATTAGAAAATAATGAAAAGGTTTTGTGATCTTCTCTAAAAATAATGAAAGCAAATAATATTTTTTTAATTTTATTAATATTTTCAGTAGGTATAGTTTTAAAGTGTTATTATTAGAAATTGTAATATATTGTTAAAATCAAATGTCCAATAATTTTCATTAGGTTTATTGCTTGCCTGGTGTTCGAGCCTTGTGAAGTAAATAATTTTCTAAACTTATTTCGTATCCAAATATACAAAATTATTTAAACGTTTTATGGAAACTATGTTTACGTGTAAATATGGACATTTTTACGGATTTCGATTATTATAGTTACATTTGATTACTCCTGTGGGTACACCTTCGATGTATAAGCTCATAGCGCTCCAAGTTTTTGCGCTCCGATTTCAACCGCTCGCCTCATTTCAATAGTTTTCAGGAGCGGTAAAATTGACTTCCCGAAGTAACCTTTATGTGTTTGACAAAAGATACTTTCTATTTCAGTTATTGTTGGTAATTATTGAACTAAAGTTTGTATAACAAATATCTAGCATCCGAAAGAAATACCTTTGTATAGCTATAAGTACCTATACTTCGAAAGTTTATCTATAGGTCAGTCAGTCATGTATTTTGTAATCAATAACATAAATCGATTACTCATTATGAATGAAACGAAGCCAGTCATTGACCCTCATTGCTTACTAAGTGATTAGGTCTAAACGATCCGCTTATGGTAGGTTAACCATCCAGAAAAAAGGATAAACACATGCTGCATCCCACAACTAAATAAAAACAAAACTGCCGAAATTGAGAACCTCTTTTTTTGGAAGTACGTAAAAAATATTTATTTGAGTATTCGGCAGTTACATCGCTTGAATACAACTGCATTGAAACTCAACACAAAACGCTTGGTGAACTTTTGTTTAACAAAATGTGTCTGCGTTGGATATTTCAAATCCAGTGCCAAAGGGCTACCACACCATCCCTGGTCGTTTATTTAGGGTCAGGGTCAGCCAAAGGCTAATTTCCTGGCTAATGTTTAAACAAGCTTTCAGAATCACTATCACTACATAGTATAAAACAAAGTCGCTTTCTCTGTTCCTATATATGTCCCTTTGTATGCTTAAATCTTTAAAACTACGCAACGGATTTTGATGCAGTTTTGTTTAATAGACAGTGATTCAAGAGGAAGGTTTATATGCCCATGCGAAGCCGGGGCGGCTCTATTATCATATTACTGATCTAAAACATCATAGACCTAGAACTCCTTGATACGGCCGTTCCTCGTGGTCAAACTTAGTAGTCAAACTCAGCACTTAGCAATATGTAGCAACTTTTTTCCGACTTTCGTAACTCTTATTAAAAACCTACTTATACAATCTCATTAGCCATTAAATATGAAATTTTGATGATACTTCTAAACCTAATTATAAAAGACAATCACGTTGAAAGTCAAATTAATCAAAAACCAATTTTGAATGAACAGGAATTCTCGGGAAATTGTTATAACTAACATTCTGAGATACATAAGAATTAATTATAACTGAAAAGTATGCGTAGACATTGTACACGTAATGATACATGATTTGATGTACAGTGGGCCAAATATGAAGGTATACCACCTTAGTATATGTGTCAGGGTAAGTTTTTATACTTTTCTAAGAGTCCACCTTACCGCGTTAGTAAACAATTTGTTAGACGGATAGACGTAGTTAGGATCGTTGTCTCTACTATGAGTTTTTGCAAGCTACTCGCGACGGAACGGTCTGTTAGGTGTCAGTAGATTGAAAGAAAGAAAGAAAGAAAAGCTATATTTATTATTATTTATTACAATTATATTTAAGTTCAGTAGAGTATGCACCAAATTGGTCCCCACTCAGCATATGTCACCACGACCACCATCACGTAACATAGTTAAAACAAAAAAAAATATTTAAAAACAAAAAAAAAAGAAAACTGACACAAAATGGCCAATACAATTTTGTGGCGCTACATTAGCCAAAATAGTGTCCATGTTTGTGTGAAAATCTATAACATTCCGTGTAAACAAACGAAGAGACTTTACGTAGTTACATTATTGTAACTGTATCTGTCCGGAGCTTCGATACCGTGATATTTATGAAACTCATAATGAAGGGTCGCTAAACCTTTAAACACTTCAAATAACTTTAGGAGCCCTCAGAAACTTAACCGATACGCCAACAGCCTCTCAATTTCATGCTAAGTACTTACAAAAGTAAAAAAAAGCTCAAAAAATTTATGTCTATCTATACCTCTATACTAATATTATAATGAGGAAAGATTTGTATTTTTGTGTGTATGTTTGTAATGAATAAACTCAAAAACTACTGTGACGATTTCAAAAAATCTTTCACCATTGAAAACCTACATTCACCCTGAGTGATATAGGCTATATACGTACCACGGGTGAAGCCCGGGTGGACTGATAGTTACATATAAAATACCGTCTTATTTTCATTCTTAGTGCTTCCCTCCGTCCATTTTTTTCGGCGTGCGGGAACTAAAATAATTTTCTTTTTTTCGTAATACACAAACAATAAAACTGCATGTCCTATACAGGGGTACAAATAGGTATTTATATGTGCCTCTCTAACGGGTGAAACGTGGTACCGGGGAATAAAGGTTCACAGAACAGAGAAATTATCCGAATAAAAATGTTTTGACGCGGATTTAGTTTCAGAATCAGTGTGGCTAGCGTATTCTCTCTTCTTACCTTCAATTCATACATGTAAACCACACCACACCTTATTAGATTTGTATTACGTAGTTTACAACAAAGCCACTTAATATTATCAACCAATAACAGTGGCAATAAATGATGCAATCAAATTCCCCGACCATTTTTTGTATACGAAACGTTGGCTTGCAAGCCAAACTAGTGACACGCTTTTCGGGCGCTATGCCACTTCTTGTTAATATTTCTAAATTTTGTGCTTATGTTGTATCTCGCCTTTTACGACATCCACGAAAAAAGAATCCCACACGACTCTGCCGGTAACTATTTAGATATCCTAATGAGCTCATTCGTTCCCAGTTTCCCACACAAAATCCAGAGTATCAAGTCGAAGATCTGGCATCATTAAACGCATGCTTTACGAGACCATAAAATGTGTAAAATTTGCATGAACACCTATTAACATATCTGAGCATATGTTAAGCCTCACTTTTCGATCTAACGATAAATATTTCATAGTATCAAGTACAAAACTACTTTTATTTTAGTTCTAATTTTAGTTTTTGTAAGCTTTTTAAAAACAGTTATATATAAACATAAAATAAGCGACTTGTTTTTTTACTCGAAAAGGGACATCAATCCATACTTCCATACTAATATTATAAATGCGAAAGTCTGTCTGTCTGTCTGTCTGTCTGTCTGTCTGTCTGTCTGTCTGTCACCTCTTCACGGCTAAACTGCTGGACCGATTGTGATGAAATTTGGTAGGGATGTAGTTAACGACCCGAGGTCAAACATAGGCTACTTTTGGGCGCGATATAACCGAGTCCCACGCGGGCGGAGCCGCGGGGAACAGCTAGTACATATAATAAGACACTAAAATGCGAGTGTCTGTACATTTAATATTTTTCAAAAAAACTGATTGAGTGCGATTAAAAAAGAGTAACAGAAACCAAAAAGACAATTTTTGAAATTTTTGTCTGTCTGTATGTCTGTCTGGTACGTTATAACTTCGAAAATACTCAACGGATTTAAACGCGGTTTTTACAGTTGGATTACATATAATTAGGAGCGTTGTCAAAACTTTGTTTCGTCAAAATCAGTTAAGGGAAAAAGAAGTTATGGTCGATTGAAAATTTACTTCAAACACTGCTTTAAAACTTTGAATGCGTTAATTTGCGTACCTATAGACAAAACCCATTAGAAATTTCGGCAGTAACAAGCAAACCATGTTGGCCTATCGGTAGAGGTCGCGGATCATTTTTTTAAGTAGAGGGTTCGAATCCTGCTAGACATCACTTCTTTTGTTTTTACCCTTTTTTTGTTTTGTATTAATTTTTTAGAAGTCTATTTTTTTTAAATATTTTAGTAAAGAAATGTTTCTAGAAAGTAGCTGGATCGAATCCTGCCACAAACAATAATTTTCTGTTTTCGTTTTTTATTTGTTTACTTACTAGAATTATTTTCTTACTTAGAGAAAGCTCTTAGCGTTAATTCCGTTAATATAAAAGTATTTTGTACTTATCTATCTATACATATAATAAGACAGTAAAAATCGAGTGTCTGTACATTAAATATTTTTCTAAAAAACCTCTACGGGGCAATTAAAGAAGAGTAATAAAAACCAAAAAAAAACAATTTTTGCAATTTTTGTCTGTCTGTGTGGTGCGTTATAATTTCAAAACTACTCAACAGATTTGAACGCTGTTTTCACAGGTGAATTATATATAATTAGGAGCGTTGTAAAATCTTTGTTTCATCAAAATCGGTTAAGGGAAATAGAAGTTATGGTCATTTAAAGTTTACTACAAGCATTGCTTCAAAACTTTTAAACAGTTGAATGCGATTTACATAAACGTATTTAACTTAGATAAAGCTAGAATTTCTACTTATATCAATAAAGACAAAAACACACTGCAGTCTCTATTAAATTTTAATAAAATAACACATTGAATGTTTGTGGGCGTATGATTTAGTTACATAAAATATCAATAGATGGCGCTGACTTTATTTTAATAGCAGATTGAAATTTTTCCTTACGGCAGCAATTAATTCTAATTATTTAAAAAAAAATTTGGTTGTTGATTTAGTACTATTGGTTGGTTTGTTTATCGGTCGTTTGTTGTGTTGTATTGTAAGCTATTTGAATTGATTGGTTGGTTTGGTTTGGCTTTGGTTTAAAAAATAATCAAATCAGTGTTTGACGGAACATACGGTCGTGTCGTAAGGACTAATTTATCTGACTTATCACTATTTATTGAGATTTTCTCCACTTTTCACGCCCACTAAAACTTTGGGAGTGGGTTTTAGGTCCTAATGACTCTTTAATAGGCTGCGTCTACTCTTCAAGAGACAAAGATTGATAGTATGAATGTTAAGGGCTCCTTCTTCTGAAGGTCCGTTGTCCGTAAGCCGCGTAGTCGCGGCGCTCACTCATTTTGTAGGCATTTAGACATCATATTTTCCCAAATAACACTACAAAATCTACTTCAGCGATTTTCACTATATAAATACTTTATCTAAAGGCTGGTATAAAAAGCAGGACAATAAGTTTATTATTTTAGGCATAGTATTGAAAATAAACTACCAAAGGAGGCAACTTAGATTTTTCTATCGAGCGAATTTTGTCTGATATTGTTACTGTTACTGTAAGCGAATTTCACTCTGCTAGATCCTCAACTAAAAACATATATTTTTTTCAGAATTTTACGACTGTTTAATACTGATTCCTATTGATTTTAAAAACGGTATTTGAGAAAGAAGTGGCCCTAATATTTAATGATATCGTAGCAATGTAATGGCTTTATAAAATTGGCACGGGAAAAGGATACAATAGAATTAACTATAGGTCTGGATAGTTGTAATTTCCACAGGTTACGCGAATAGCGACCTACACGCGGGCGGAGCCGCGGGCAACAGCTAGTTTTATAATAAAACAATAGGGAAGGAGCGAAATTTTTTAAAACGCTTGAAATCTGAGAATTATTTCTGGTATCAAGGAACCTTATTCCTACCGACATAAAAACTTTAAACGTTTTAAAAAATTTCACTCCTTCCCTTTTGTCTGAAATAAATAAATTGAATTAGCTGCACAGAAATATTACTCATTTGCTGATAATGCATCATGTTGATGAGTTATTTTTCTGAGCTTAGACGTGTGATTTAGAGCTCTATCGCTTTCAGCAGGTGTCGTAAAAGGCGACAAGGGAATATTAGAGGTCTTAATTCACTTGAAACTCCGTACATAATATACATACATCACGATTTTGGTATAAAAGTAAGAACTGCAGTTAGTATTTTCTTTTTTTTTCGTTTTACATCTTTCTCTCCGTGCTATACTACCTACCTCACAGTTAATCATTATTTTAAGCAGAAAACGTAGGTGTTATTTTTAATAATATAATATAGCTGAAGAGTTGATTTGTTTGAATGCTTAAAAGAGGCTTACTAGCTTTCGCCCGCGGCTTCGCTCGCGTGTTTTCCCACGGGAACAGTGTTTTTTCCCGGGATAAAAGGTAGCCTTCTCAATACTTCTATCTACTTGTGTGTATGCAAAATTTCAGAAAGATTGGTGTAGAAAATAGGGCGTGAAAGCGTAACAAACAAACTCAATTTCGCATTTATAATATTAGTTAGGATTAGGATTGTACATACACACAACAGGCGAGTTAAGCCGCGGGGAACAGCTAGTTATAGATTAAAAATAATAGAATTAATATAAATGAATGAGTTTGCTATAATCATCACTCTTTCTTTATTGCAGCCTGATAATAATATAACTACAGTACAGTGGGCTGCAGAGAAATCAGACCCCCATGCCACAAGTATCTGCAGCCCACTGTACGTAATCAAGTGCACTTCTATTTTTATAAAACTATCCAGGGCATGCGTATGTATGTATGTCCATCCATTGTACCAGCGTCCAGCGTGCAGTTTGGTATTTTATTATTACAGCGGCCCCGCCTGACTGGAAAAATTTATCGGCTGGTTTACGAAAGCTGAAGTACTATGCTTTTCTCAAATATATTTTATATTTAAAAGCGGAGCGAACTGTAATGTTTAACGAATTAAAATATTCGATTGAAAAATACCATCATTTTGATTGGTCAATTCATTCCGCTCATCTCCTCTCCCAGCTCCGCGTCATATGGAACGCACTCTTACGTTCTTTTTTTGCATCCACAGTTTAAGGTTATATACAACGTAGTATAGTTTGATGATACATTTAAAATTTCGAAAAAGAAGTTTAATTTTATTACCACCTCTGTAACAACACCGTATCGGTGAGTTAGTATCCCATAACACAAGTCTCGAACTTGACTTGGAACTAACTAATTCTGTGTGATTTGTCTCTATATATTTATTTATTTTATATTTTTTATACCTCTGACCGATTGGTGGTAAGTCACCTAACAGCATCCTAATAAGGATTCACATCAGAAGTCAGACAAGCTGGTTTAATAATTCCAAATCTAGTTTTAGGTCTTTTTAAAGCAATACGACTAAGAAACAACAGGGAAAATGCTAGCAAGTGAATGACAAAATAGAAAAGATGGTGTAAAAGTAACTAAGTAGTTATGTTTACTAATAATAATATAACACACACTTCGATACGCTTAAATAGTTTGTTTGTTGGACACTCCATTTTTAGGGTTCCTTGTAGAATCTACAGTGAATATATGAATCCTGTCAAACTGATGTGTTCCATAATAGGTACTGCAGAACTTTGCTTATACCATTTTTCATTGTCGTACTGCTAGAAAGAATAATGTCCTTCTCTCAAACAATGTCTTCAAAATCAGTTCAATGATTTAAGACATTTGAACTGTGTTCTATTCTGTGGTTTATGTTTTAAATGACATCGACACGAGAAGAAGTGAGAGACGGTAACAAAGACAGATATTTTTTCACATTTATACATAAAAAAGTGTTCGAATACATTATAACAATAGTATTTCGAAAATTGATTGGCTAGACTAATGAATTTTAGGGATCTGTACAAATTGCCAACGCGTGCACAAGCTATTTATAAACTACGGGCACTTCTAATTCTAAGTGTGTGCCCAAGAAAATAAAAATCTGGGAAATTCAATTTTTAATAGACACAAAAATCGTGTTCAAATGTAAGTTCCATCTAACGTATGATTCTTACTTGACGTGTTTTTTTTTTATTTAACAACACTAACCGATCTTCAATGTGTGCGCAACTACCTGCCGTATCCGGGAGCTACCCGTCACGCCTGTTGCCGTTCCAAAATAAATAAAAAAAAAGCCATAAGTCGTATTTATCACTTAACACCGCATTCATCGCCTTTCGAGCTTCAAAAGAGCCGGAGTGAGTCGTTACGGACCTGCAGTGGAATGCTAAGCCGTAAGATAGCCGACAACAAAAGATTTCTATCTAATGTTTGAAAAGAGAGCATGTCCAATGGGACGGACGGCCCCATCAATTTGTCCGGGATTAAAAAGGTGGATAATTGCGTATACAATTAACTTAAATGAGACGACATAAGCGCGTAACAGATTCGAAGTTTGAAATTAAAAATTTAAATATGACGTTCAATGTAAGCAGAATGTACTTATTTCACGTAATTATACTTTTATAATTTTATTTTTTTTTTACATTTTCGACTCATTTATTGACTTATTAATTGACTTTCCTATTTAAGGTATTTGAAATAAATATGAGGTTGCGCGTAATTATAGTGAACAACAGCCTCAACGACTCTCAATTAGACCGCTGTTATTCACTTAATCGCCTTTTACAACATCTATGTAATTTTCTATGTAAAAAATTAGAAAAAAGAAATTAAATTTTAAATCTGACATTATGTATGACTCAGAGGAAATTTAATTTGGAATTAATTTAAACAAAATGACTAACATAACAATTTTGTCTATGTAATGTGGATTGGGAAATAAAATAAATGGCTTTTTATTTTATTATATTATTTATTATGTAAAAAGATGGAAGATCGGAACCCACACGACAAATTACTTTGTCTCATCACATGATAGGGTTTAGATATTTCGTTGTAATTAACTAACTAGCAAACTGTCCACGAAGTAGCGTTAATTGGAACTCTTGCTTTGTGAGGTACAGGGAATCGTAAATAGACTTTGTTGTCCGCAAACAGCTTAGGTGCTTACCTTCAGGAAGCAGCTGCAAACAAGAGCTCGATTTTCGAATTCCATGCCGAACGAATTCATCGCCTATTTGAAAACTTAAATTTGGAATTTTCAAAAAGTAGGGTTTTTTATTTTTTAACCTGCTTTTCCATTATACAATGTTTGATATGTTGTGAAAATCATTTCTATTATCTACCATTAGTAAATGTTTAAATTAAAATGTGCTGTTTCATGCTTTTTTAATATATTTTTTTTAATATATAAATTCAAATAAATCTACATTAAAATAATAAAATGTTATCTTTTACCTTAGTGGTAAAGTAACTATAAGTAGAATAAATAAAGTAAGTATTCAAACGTTTCAAAAATAGAGAAAACATAAAAATTAGTAAAATCTCATATATGAAAATAATCGTACCGATTTCATTCATCAATCCCTACATGTGGATCTGAATTCTGAAATAGTCGCATCGTAGTCGGTAAGATTCAAAAATCGACCTCCGGCTGCAGCAGATAAAATAATTTGCATTGTGGTGGCAGGCTTTAGAAAAAGGCTGAGAAATACAATAGCTTTTTTCGATGTCTCGCGCCAACAGGCGTTCCTTTCAAGTGCAAAAGGGTCACGCTTTTAACATCCTATTTATAAAAGTAAACTTTAGTTAAAATAACGTAAAAGTCCAAGTATCTTATGAGATCGAAAGGACCAAACTATTTTAATCCATTTTTTTATAATTATGGAAATATATTACGGCAGATGCATGCATAACAACACAACCCATGGAACTTTATTATTTTCATTGTAGGTTAAATTAAAACCTAATTTATTCATTAAATCCTTTTTTAACATTTTGCTAGAGAATCTAGAAAATCTCGGAAATTAAAAAAAAACAGCGGCACTATTGGGAGTGCCGACAGTGAAAAAATTACGTGTGTGTTTTTCGAGGTGTCGGTTACGGTAACGGTTGCAAGCACAGAACAGAGAAATTTAAAAAATTTTTTTTCAACAATGTCTAACGTGCCTTATGAAGTTTTCCCTTTAAAAATGGTGTCATATTGTGTGGTATCTCAAAGAACTCACCCGCTAAAGCTGGGGCAGCTGATACCAACAGCACGTGGATGAGTAGGAGCGGAGCCATCGCGGTACCTGAAAGAATAATTAGGTCTACATTTAATAAATCCCAATCCCGACTTCACTACCACTACATCACTATCACTACATAGTATAAAACCTAAAACAAAGTCGCTTTCTCTGTCCCTATATCCCTGTATGCTTAATTCTTTAAAACTACGCAACGTATTTTGATGCGGTTTTTTTAAGAGAAGAGTGATTCAAGAGGAAGGTTTTTATGCCCATGCGAAGCCGGGGCGGGTAGCTAGTAATATTATAAATGCGAAAGTGAGCTTGTTTATTTGTTTATTACGCTGTCACCTACTAATCTTTCTGAAATTTCGCGTACAAATAGTTAAAACTATTGAGATGGACTAAATGGGAAAAAGCACTGTTCCCGAGGGAATTTTACGCGGGTGAAGTTTGAAGAAAAATCTAGTACATTTTTAAAAAATAAACTAGTTAACCGATTTATGTTGTGATTGGCGGTCCTGTGGTTTTTTATACAAAAGTTTAAGTTTTAAATTTGGCCCTAATTTTCATAAAACAAGCCATAGACGTCGGAGAATCCGAAAAAACGCTGTAAAGATAATAGATATGTTTTTATTTTTGTGATTGTAACATAAAATAGAGGGTTTTTACCTCGATATTATTATTTCATGATATTATAAATCGGACTACTATATACGTGTCCTTTACCTTTCATCTTTCTTTCTCTCTGAGTTGAAGTAATCCGCTTAAGGCTTCTCTCAAATCATACGCGGGATTTGTTCCCATATTCCGAGCAATGAAACCAAAGAGCAATACAAGATTTATTTTAATGCAGCAAAAAAATATTTTTCATTAAAAAACCGACAAAAAAAATTTGACAAAATAAAAAATACCATTTGCAGATTGAAACGTTAAATCTCAAGGTTAGTATTATACAGTATTTTTTTCGCGTATAGAGCTCTCAGAGGTCTTATTACTGCAACTACGAGGTAGTATTAGTAGTCTAGTTGCAACTAAGATATACCTCTAGTTATAGTAAGTCATGATGTAGGTAGAGCCTTAGAGGTAGTTGTAGTAAACAAGATGTATGTAGAGCCTTCAGAGGTCTGTAGTTAAGATATGTGTAAAGCCTATAGAGGTCCGATAACTGTAACTAATAGTTTGTTGTAGTAGACAAGATGTATGTAGATCCTTCAGAGGCCTGATTTCTGCAACTAAGAGATAGTTTTTTTATATACCATTTAGTAGGCAAACAGGCATACGGCCTTCCTGATGGATTTTAGTTGACAAGATGTAAGTAGAGACTTTAGAGGTCTGATTACTATAGCCAAGAGATATTTGTAGTAAACAAAAAGTATGTAGAGTCTTCAGAGGTGAGCTAACTGCACCTGAGAGATAGTTGTACTAGTCAAGATGTAGGTAGAGCCTTAGAGTTAGCTGTAGCAGACAAGATGTATGTAGATACTTTAGAGGTCCGATAACTGCAACTAAGAGATAGTTGTAGTAGTCAAGATGTATGTAGAGCCTTTAGAGGTGTGATTACTGCACCTAAAAGGTATTATTCTTAGTAGTCAAGACGTGAACAATCCAAATTACGGCCACGCCATTTGTTGCTTAATGTTCGTTAATATAGTACGTATAGCTTTAATTACAGTTCTAAATTAAAATCTTTAAAACATCAAACTTCTCGAAGGGTTTACAGACGTTTTGTATAAGCACTCACAATGCCATTGGGGCCACTTGAGTCTGAGATAGGTACGTCCCATTGGGAATAACACGTGTAGGCATTATCTAAACACCACACAATAAGTATCGATTAATTTATTGTCTTTGATAGCGCTTGTATGGAGCAAGGCAGTGGAGGTATAATTTTAATAATATACTAGCTTTTGCCTGCTGCTTCGCCCGCGTGAATTTCTCTCGGGAATTAAGCTACGGTAACCGCGCGCCCATCTTTTGTGGTCCGTATACTTGACTACCAATAAAATGATAATAAACATACATACACACATATCACCACGCCTGTACCCCGTAGGGGTAGGCAGAGACCAGAGATTTCCACTGGCTACAATCCTTACATACCTGCCTCGCTTCCTCCACACTCATCACTCTCGTCATACACGCTCGCCGATTTTAGATAATCCTAACGTCTCCCTTTCTCAAAAGGTCTGCGATTTGGTCGCAGTATGTTTTTCGAGGCCGACCCTGACCGTCTCTCCCAGCCAACTTTGCTTTGTTTATAACTTTCATAATAATAAAAAAGAAATCAATCGAGCCGGAATTGGAACAGCTAACAAACAGTAGACTGCCTACACAGTGTACCAACCGGCACAAAAGAAACAATGAATTAATTGCGACGTAAAACACCGATAAATTACAACCCTAAATAAAAGCGGACAGCTGGTATAAATCAGCATTGTACCAATGTAAAATAACCAGGTTTTAAAAATTCCCTTTTTTGTATGGACTAGGACAAAACCTTCTTAATCCTTCAGTTTGCGAAGGGAACAATACAACCCATTAATGTTACGCGGTAGCTGGCTGTCGCTTGGGTACCTACTGAGGCATTAACATCTAAATATTTTACGACTTTCTCTCCTTCATCTAATGATAGAAAAATACCTATATATACTTATCCATACTAATATTATAAATGCGAAAGTCTGTCTGTCTGTCACCTTTCACGGCTAAACTGCTGGACCGATTGTGATGAAATTTGGTAGAGATGTAGTTAACGACCTGAGGTCAAACATAGGCTACTTTTAGGCGCGATATAAACGAGTCCCACGCGGGGCGGTGCCGCGGGGAACAGCTAGTATATTATAAATATACCTATATATACTTATAAATAAGAGAAAGTCGTGTTAGTAACACAATTTGTAAATCAAGAACGGCTGGACTCATTTGTCTTAAAATTGGTGGGGAGGTACCTTAGAACCAGGAGAAGGACATAGGATTTCCTTTCATCTTGGGAAAAAGCACTATTCCACGCTCAATTTCACGAGGGCGAATGCTTGTTTTAGATATTTAGAAGGCAAGACATATAGACACATTATTTCTATCTATCTAAAATTTAAGAGTTGTGCTCTTGTCAGTGGAGTCTCTTCCAGGATAGAAGATCTTCCATGGTTACATACTCTCAAAACATGTGCCCTTTCAAGAAGTCTTTATTTGTTTGAAAGTTTATCGTTGGTGATAAAAAGTCTTGTATCCTTATTTTCATATGTTTACAAAAAAATTAATGATTATTATTATTTTTGACTATTATAAATCTCATCTTATAAATATCTATAAGTGTCTTTCACATCGAAATGGAAGTACGGATTGAAATGAACTTCTCCACGGAGATACCTTGAACAATGGGAATAGGCTATACTTTTGGTGGCGATTACCGATATCCACGCGAGGGAAGCCGCAGGCGGAAGCTAATTTTAATATAAAGAGGCGTGTCTATCTCCGCCACATCAGGTTCAATTTGGCAACACTATACAAAGAAAGATGCAGGAAATTGAAATCGCCAGTTGAAACAAATTTAGTTCCTAAAAATAGAACAATGTCGAAACGGGAACACAGTGCGTGCTAAAGTGTTAAAACATAAGATTTTTTTAACCGTTAGTGAACTTTTGTTTTCACTGCTACAATGTTTCAAGATTATTGTTGCACATAGTACCTACGTACATGACCACCTCCGTGGCGTCTACGCAAGTTCGCTAATTTGGTTCTGGGTTCTCCAGTGAGAGCAAGTTGGATCATTCCATTCTGGTTCTTGGGTGTAATAGTTAAGTACTGTAAAATCCAGTGACCTTATGACAACTACCAAAAAACTGATCAGTACAATGTGCGATATATAAAAATATACCACACAATTACACCTAAGGCAAAGAAAATATACACTAGTAGTACTAGTTTATGTTTCCCACTGTACTTCATAAAAATAAAAATCTTAGTAATAGGAACCAATCTATTTTAATTAAGTATCTGACTTCGAAATCTCACATTGAATATAACAATTTACTTGGCATAACAAATGTGACACAAATTTTACACGCGCGAGTACCTGTTTATGACGAGATAGAATAAAATTTGCATCAATCTGTGGGATAGACCGCCCACTTAGAAGCAACAAGTATTACCATAGATTATAATTCTATGCTATTATGAGTCGTGGTATCCCGTTAACGCAAGCTTACAAGGCATAATGAAGAAATCGCTATCAATGTTACACGATAACCTGCTAATAACGTTAATCGATAACGTGCGTTAACGCATCGCTCACGAAACTGTTTAAATTCAAATTGAGAACATGTTTTTAGCTGTTAATAATCGATTCGACATTCTCAAGCCAAGGGATTAATGCTTGGCTGGCATCTTGAGTATTTTTTTATGCTGGTTTAAAAAAAAAAGTATTCGCTTTGTTTTAAGAAATTTCCTTTTGCTTTTTTTACTTTTGAGATTACCGGTTTTTAGTGTCTGTACATAAAAAGATTCTTATTATCTTGGGTATAAAACCACGACTGAAAATGTTGGAAGATAGGACATGGGGAGGAAAAACGTCAAACATGCTCATTTGTACCCTTTTAAATATTTTTATTTATCTTTGAATAAAACTGCCATCCTACATTTAAAAAAAAAATAAGAATTTATGTAGATCCAAATACGAGTATCATCGGCGAAACCAAAACTCATAGACTTCACTGATTCGGTTAATAGGAACATGTAAAAATCCATGAGGCCTCGTGACACTCGTGGTATTGCATGCGTCCAAGTTACGGTAACCACTTTCCATCAGGTGGGTAAGCCTGTTTGCCTATTCTCAATAAAACAGATTAACAGTTAATCCTGCAACCGCGCCCACTTCTAGCATTCGTTTTATCGACGGATAACAATGACGTATCCTATTAACGCCCAATGAATATGCACCGACCGTCAAAACAATGCCAAACACAGAACTATTTTAATAGTATTCTGGACATGTGCGACTCACAATTTACGGTACACATAACTGACATATCCTCGCTAATTCAACCCATTTGGGTGCCCAGTGATGTCTTCCTTCGACAGCTTGACAAGAGGTATTCGGAAAAATTATGCAAATCGTAAACTTAGAGGTTAGAGTCACACATAGTTGGATATACTCCTTATCTGTGCTGGTCGTGATGGCGCTACATTCTATGTCATTTGTACACAGCTGTATGAAGTTTCCTTAGTACCGTTTTTGGCCAGCACAACAGATAATTGCGACTGTATATATTCCAATGGTGCCCAAGGTGATCCAAAATATTTGACAGATTTCAAACGGAAGTGTTTGTCACTCTGTGATGTCACTAGTTTGTTAAATATAGCCTGACACATTGACAGCATTCGAAAGTAGGACGGAATAAAGAAATATAAGCGCGAGTTATATTAACGAAATAATGTAAATGATATATTTGTGTGAAATACGTCATTAGTACAATTCAAACATAAATTCCTGCAAGCAAGCGTACACGCGACTGTTACTGACCAAATAAATGTCATAGTTAGTACACGACAAAAATACATTTATGAAAAACATTTTACAGAAAAAAACCGGTCTATTTTGACACTAAACGATAGACGGACAGATGATCAGGAGAGAGGTGATTAAATTATAAGGTATCGTTTTCACCCTTTGGTGCAGAACTCTATAATTTGACGGAGACATATATAATTTAACAGCTGTCACTCTTATGAAGCAATCAAAACCGAGAAACTGTTTTATTGGCAAAGGATCGGGATCTATGCGAAGCTGACGGCCAACCCTTATATATAGGTATATAGTACATAGATAGGTATATATACATGTCCAGAGTACTGTCATACTCTAGACCCAAAGGTGGCGCTAACAGTACGCTTTAATTTTTTTTATCCCCCTTGCCATGGTTTTCCCAAGTGACTACAACATGGGGGTTTTCAAGAAGGGCGTGAAAAGATTCCTCCAGGGTCGGCAACGCGCTTTGAGTTTGGTTCCCAATCAAATCACAAATGGCCATGGAAACATCATTTTGATTTTAATAACAGTTTAGACATTTAGTTTTTGTAGAGTTGGATGATTTAAATAAGTTATTGTTAGTAGTAACTACTTACGTGAAAAGAAATACCCGCGTTTTAATAAAGCTGGCCATAAAACAGAAATTGTGAGTGCCCGCATACCACACGCACGCGGCCGCGAGACGTTCGTAGCACAATAAAAAACATGGTTTGCATTTATTTTCATTGTTACTACACATTATTTTAGCTCTACTTTATTATAGTAAGTAAATCTAAATTGGTTGAAACGTTTGTTCGACTTATATCAGGATAACTTTTGAATGTTTCTGCGAAATGACTGGGCCGATTACTAACGAGACTTTGTAATAGACGAACTAACCGATTGACTTATTATTGTTATTGATTGCGATTTTTTTAATAACACAAACGGAAAATGCCAACTGCGTTAAATTCCAAATACGCATGGCGCAGAGCAAGTCAAATTTTTGTTTATTTATTTATTTTTGAGTCAAATTTATTTATTTAATTATTTTTTAGTTTCATTTTTAACCAGTCAAATACTAGTGGTGCAGGCAGAGAAAGTCAAAGTTCTGGGTACTACAAACATACAAGCAACCTTATAAACAAACACACTAGCATTATATTATAATATAAAATAAGCCATTTCGGTCAGTTGCCGGAAGGAGTTGGAAGAGGAAAGCAAAAGACCGAGAGGAATGGTGTGCTCTCACTCGGCATTGGGTAACGATGGCCTGAAGAAGAGAGAAGAGAAAAAGTTTTTGTCTTTCAAATTCATGCATCATATAGAGCTCTATGAGATTGTTAATAAAATAGGTATTAAAGCTACTTTTAATGTAGACAAAGAAATAGATTCCGCGCAAAAAAATATAAAGAAGGCGATTGAAGCCGCGACCAGTTTACAAAAAAAGTTGTTGAAAAGTTCCCAGTAAACAAACATATCTAGGTTTTCCTTTCGTAGAATTTGTAACCGAAGTAGCGATGTGTGAACTGGCGTTTAGGCCGCACCGATCAATGGGCTGGTGATGGGACGGGGTACTGAACTGAATGTATGTATGTGTGGTCCTGCAGGGCTTACAATATCGATGCCGGTCGAGTTTCACAACAAGCTGGCAACGTGGCATCGATTCGATAATCGAATGCACGTGCACGCGGTATCGAATTGAAGGCATTCAGATGCACTTGATTTTTAGGAGTCGAGATTGCGATCAAGTTTGCAAAAGGAGTTTACTGCATAAGTGGTAAATTTTGGATAAGGATTACAAAAAACTGAAAATTATAATTTTTACAAAAAACAAAAACCCAAAACATTACGTTTATTGGTAACGAATTTAAGACGTACGAACAAGAACTTATAAATTAAATTTTTGCGAATTTGTACACTTGAAAACTAATAAAATACCCCTTTTTTATTATTATCTGTCATCTACCTGGCATCTATCAAACCTTGAAACCATTTTAATGAAACTAAACTGTACCCGCTATAAGTTGCTAATGCTTTGGGAACTGACGACGGGAAAAACAAAAAAAGATATTAACAAAATCTAATAAAACGGCCAAGCCACACGTTTTGACTAAAATGTAGAGTATGTGAAGTTAGACTTCACTATCACTACATTGTATAAAACAAAGTCGCTTTTTTGTCCCTATATCTCTTTGTGTGCTTAAAGCTATAAAATTGCGCAACGGATTTTGATGCGGTTTTTTAATATATAGAGTGATTCAAGAGAAAGGTTTTTATGCCCATGTGAAGCCGGGGCGGCTCGCTAGTAGTAAATAAAGTAAGGGCGCATAGATCAAAAAACTGGCTCTATATGAGATCTGACCACTTTTTCATAAATTTGGATTAAGGGGTAGTGTAGAGCTTGTAGGTTTATAGTCTTTAGAGCTTGGCTTTTTACGAGATCTGATAACTTTTTCACAGGGTAAGCTTGGCAACATTAAGACCAGTCTTGGCAACATTTTTACATGAAAATGTTTTTGGTGGGATATTTAATAACAATGCCTAAAATTCTGCTTTGTGGTGTATTCACAAACGCATTCTAGACGGCGACGACTTTGTGCCACATAGATAGTCTAGATGTAGACATTGTAGCCTCACGTTAGAAGAGGGACGCCTAAACTAACACCTTGGACCGGACACAAAATACAATGAAGACCACTGATATTTTAGAAATAGACAAATTACTTTTCCACATTTTCACAATATTTACGAACACATGCACACACATGATAACCTTTTCTGTAAGCTCTTTTATTTAGTACTATAATTTTTTTAGTGCTAACTGTTATGCTTTTCGAGTATGTGAACATTTCTTTTCTATGCAAAAGATTTCGGCCATGGCAACCAGTTCGACGCTCGTGTGTCGGTAGTAATCCTGGGTGCTATCTGCAACGAACCTTCTTATGTTATGGCTCCTATTAAAGGAAGCACATAAAACGAAAAAAACGAACACACTGAACTCTAAGTAGTACGTATTGATACCACACTTAACTCGAAGTTACAAAGGTTTGTACCAACTTCCTAATGAAGGGCTTGCTGGGATTTGTTTTAGTTTTATTTTTTTATACATGCATAAATAAAAAAGGAATACACTTTATAAAACGGTTAGTCGAGACACTATTCATTCGCAAATACATAAAAATATATAGATAGTCAGTATTTTTTTACTAAGTACAGTCGAAGGCAGTAAACCTAACACTTCGGTCAAAACGGTTAGGAAGGCAAATGGGTTACTTTTTTCTGCCCCCAACTGTACACTATTGTAATATTACAATATTGTTATATCTCTAATGGAGAGTACGAGCCAGCAGTAGTTTAGTTTGCAACTTGTAGCAGAAGCACACTACCAATTTGATAGAAAGTGTGTGTAGTCTATTTAACAGTTGATCAGCGCTAACCTTAGGCGACAGACCTCCACCATAATTCTATTTGCTATTCTCTGACGCCTCACAAATTGTCGGTAACTGCGAGCTAGCGGATCGGAATCTCCTGGACTATCAGAAACATCTCGAGATTCAGCCGGGAGGTCTTTAAATAGGAAATATTTTTATTAAAGTGGAGTTATACATACATACATATAATCACGTCTTTATCCCATACGAGGTAGACAGAGCCTAAGGCCATAAGACCTTAGACCACGTTTAGCATGATGATAGTTGAAACAGGAAATCAATAGTGATGGGTAGCTAGCCGCATCGTCCATGTCATGATTCCCCCATTCCACGATTCCCTCAGTTGACTTTTACAACCTGCCCGCCCGTAATATAATAAATAAATTGAGAGTATATATATATATATATATATATATATATATATTTATATATATATATTAGCTTTAAGAATCAGTATAATCTATGTTTATATCCATATCCATACTAATATTATAAATGCGAAAGTCTGTCTGTCTGTCACCTCTTCATGGCTAAACTGCTGGACCGATTGTGATGAAATTTGGTAGGGATGTAGTTAACGACCTGAGGTCAAACATAGGCTACTTTTGGGCGCGATATAACCGAGTGCCAGGCGGGGCGCAGCCGCGGGGAAAAGCTAGTATTTAAATACGTTATATAGTATACATAAAAATAAAACATACCGACGAATTGAGAACCTCCTCCTTTTTTTGAAGTCGATTAAAAAATATTATTTAAATCCGTTTGATATTATTCGTTTAAACTTTTTATTCTGTTAATTCTAAATTATTTTTCAACTTTGAGCAGAATTCTCACAAAAAAAGTCATTATTACAGATTAATTAACATCATTCTTCTTTCTAATTCTTTTAAATATTTTGTTTCTATAATCAAATTTTATTTTGATCGTTTGAAAGTTGTTGCCAGGGGGGCGAAACTTCATAGTAGATAACTCTATGTATGGAGTTTGCAGTTACCTTTAGGGAAAAAAATGGCGACAAACATGGCGGATGCTGTCATCTCTCTTCCTCATCATACTTTCTCTTTCTTTACGCTTTGACAGTTTGTCAGTTTTTGGAGGGAAAGAACTGTCACTTTATCGGCGCTGTATTTAATTTTCAAAACTTAGGTTTTTTCGAGTATTTGTGCATATATTGGTGGATTATTATTCGCAAAGGGTTTGTGAACAATCTTTGTCACCAAAATTTCCAATTTATAGCTAGGTGAAGTTTTTCTACCGCTTCACTTAGCCATCTGACTCTGACTAGACTACGGACTTGACTTTTTGACTTGTATTGACTAAAATAGGACTGAAAAATAATAATAAATTCAAGGAAGGAAAGAATTTCTCTTTTTTACACACATCGTTCAAGAAGCCGAGAAGAAGGTGGCCGTTCAGACACCATTACAATTTTAAATCCATCAATAGGATGTTTGTCGCTGGCTTCACGGCGCGATGTCTCGCTGAGAATTAAAAAGAGAAAAGTAAAGACAAACGCCACATACATATGTTTTACGATGCTATATAAATCCAATTTAACTGGTTTTTACGCCATCATTTGAAAGATGAAGGAAACTCGACGCGCAGATGTCGTTCGGTGAGGTTTTTACCACCATGTTTTATTGATAATGGTGGATTAAAGTGCTTTGTTAGAGCGTCTGTAGGTTCAATTAAATGTATTAGCAGGCTGAAAGAAGTAGGAAGCTCTCCTACTTAAAGACTGACCTGAGGTTGTGCAATCAAAAACCTGCCACGATATTCCCAAAGGACTATACATGTAAGTTTTTCAAAAAGGGAATAAAAAGATTTTCTAATGGTCGGCAACGCGCACATGACCCGCAGATATCCGCACGCTATCTTGGGTGCTACGACAGCAGTTTCGGCTCCATAATTTATATATTTATTTAATTACAATAACGTAGCAAGCTACTTAAAAGGTGCAAAACTGTAAAGACCCAAGATCCACACAATGAAAAATATAACTATCTGTCGGCTGTCATAAACCAGCCCTTTAAATATTTGCAGTTGATTTGTGTCCACCTTTTATATACCTTCCTGAGATGGGCAATTTCAGTTTTAAGTTTTCGTTGAAAATATAACATTTACGAGTATAATACAAAAAATATACGATAATTACATTATACGAGTATTAGGTACATTACGAAAGCTGTTTGAATAAAACACCACTTTTCATAAAATTATTCTACTTTTGTCGATCTTGTGATGGTAATCGTCAAATTATCACGGAAATGTGTCAAAATGTCTCGTATTTATACTCCTAAAGCTGGCTGGATTTTCACGAAGCTTTAGCGCCTGGTGTAGGTGGGTGTGGTGGTAGGCTTCGTTACTGCTTAAACTTCATGTAATTTGTTTATAACGTTTTAATATATTGAATAGAATAGACATTTATTAAGACATTCATCACACAAAAATTAACAAATATTGTTTATTTTTAGTTAATTTATCTATATACTCTCTCATATGATAAATTTCTAAAGTTAATAATAAAAAAAAAATATTTATTAATTTTCATTATAAGAATGGCCATATTTTTTCACTAACAACATCTAGTTCGCAATCAATCTCCCACTGGAAACCGATGAATTATTTTTCTTCCTAACAACTCGGGTCTACGTCAAACTTTCTACAGGTACCAAGAACCACTACCTACAGCACTTCAAACCTAAAGAAAAGTGGTCTCATATGAAGAGTATCTATGATCGAAATGGCTATTTTTTCTTAATTTACTGTTTACTACATCGATGAATTTCTTCGGAACAACTCAGATCTACGTCAAACTTTCTGCTGGTACTTAGTGCCAACTAAAGCACTTCAAACGTTTTAAAATTAAAAAAAAACAGTCTCCTATGAAGAGTCATTGAGTGCACGTGCTATTTTCCACCGTCGGGCTGAGACCACCCCGAAATAGGAAGCGGAAGCATCCTCAATGAGATATTTCTCTGTCCCCATTTCTAAAATTATTATCGCAGTAATCGGGCAGTTTTTTTATGGTATAGTACGTGAGTAGGTAGCGCGTGCTGGAGTGAGGTGATTTAGAAAATGATACGTGGTGATGTGTTTATTACACGTGTAGGTAGATTTAGTTTTTCTTCTCCGTCCGAGCGTTGCATTTTCAGCTTACTATCTCAAGTTCGTAGAGAACTGACAAAAATTAACCTTATTTTAAGTCCGCCTTTGTACACATTGTTTGTATTTGTATCAACATGTATAATTTGTATGTTAATTGTACAATAAAGAGTATATCTATCTATTTATCTTGTTCCCCCGTCACTTTGAGGACGTTGTTAATATGAAAATAATGAAGTTGGTATAGTAACATAATAAAGTGGAACTCTGTTTGTGATATCATATAAATACCTGTTTCAATTTGAAATCCTAGACAACATTTAGGTAAGTATAAGTTTTTGTTTTATTCACAGAGCTAGATTGTTTGAATGGTAAATAAAGCCTCAGGCTTCAATATATAGTATAAAACAAAGTCGCTTCTCTGTCCCTATGTCCCTTTGTATGCTTAAATCCTTAAAACCAACCTTCCTGAAATTTCGCATACACATAGCTAGGATAGAAGTATTGAGAAGGTCATAGTTCCTTTCATCCCGGGAAAAACACTGTTCCCGAGGGAATCTCACGCGAGCAAAGCCGCAAAGCTTGTTGTGCAATAAATATAAAAAAAAATTGATCCAGTTCTATTCCTAATGATGTCATGCCAATGGATTCCTCATTCTTGTGAGTCATCGAAACCTGTCTGCCAATACCTTACCAAACTAGGTTCTCACAAAAACATAATATTTAGTTTTTTGTGCCCCGTAATATCACGTTTCTCGCCTGTCATTTAGAAGCCATTTTGAGAATGATAAATAATTGGGCCATAGGTAGGTACTATTATATCAACAAAACCAAAAATTTATAGTATACAGTACAGTCTCATATTAATTTTAAACAAACATTTGGTTTTCCCCGAAAGATTTCATTTAAAATTTGGGGTAGAAAGAAACCTTACACTGAGAAAAATACTTATACACAACCAAACTTTCGTCAATCTATAGCACAAACAAGTGACCACATTACTTTTAGCAATATATGACCAAACCATTTCTCTTTTGTTAAATCAAGTTAACTTCATTAGTATCTTGTAAAACTTTGGTTATTTCTCAAATAGCCGAAGTAGATAGGTAAAATTTTTTTTTTTCAGTGTAGGTCCATAGTGGTTTGCAGCATAAAATTTATGGCGTTATCGCTCGCTGATTGGTTAAGTTAACCCTACCCGTCATCGTTTGTTCTCACTAGTTCGATTCAGTAGTTCGATCGTCGAACTAGTGAGAATTTTTTTTCTCATTTGTGCGACCGTCGAACTAGTGAGAATGTTTGTTCTCACTAGTTCGATCCGTTAACTTATTATTATCATTAATCGAGAAGCAAGAACATTAAGTACCGATATAATAGATATTGGTCACAAATACATACATTGTATAGGTAATTATAAAATGAAAATCTTTTAGGTATATTTTGTAGGTATAATTATTATTTAAGTATTATTATAATATAGTAAACGTCAAAATTCGACTGCAAGTAAATTAATAGTAAACAATACAAACAGTTTAAATACATAATACAAATCATTGTCATATCACCCGGAAGTCGTCCACTGGTATATTTCCTTAAATGCATCTATGCCTATAGCACTTAGGTATGTGCATAATAAGTTTAGTATTATAAATATTTAACTAAACGCCCCACCCCAGAAAGAGTGTGGTCATAGTTCTGTTGTCTTATTTTGAGGGTACATGATTTTTGTTATATTTTGAGGGTAGATGTTTCGCAAAATGGAAGTATTACGCTGTTCAGCTCTGCAGTAGCAATGTTTATTTCGTGGTGCCTGTTTATTTTACTGTTTATATTTTCGGAATAATGTCTAAAGAAGTGAAATTAATAAAAAGCGGTCGTGGAAGGATTCTGCAATTAGAAGGACATCAATATTATTCTATGCGTAAATACAAAAATGGCCACAGCATTTGGCGGTGTAAAAATTGTAAAAGTTTAAAATGTACCGGTTCCGTCACAATGAATATGGTAAGTCTTGGTTATTTTATATGTACATAATGATAATTGTTGTACGTATATTTACATATTATAGGTGTTGTATGTGTATTTTTATTTGTAATAGTTTTAATGTACAAGCAAAATAATTCATGAATTCCTATATTTTTTAAACATTGGTTTTGTTTAAGGACTTCACTAATAATTTACAATCAAAACCCCACTGCGGTCAATGTAATCCAGATGAAACACGAAATACAGTCAATGTTATTTTAAATAATGCTTGCGAAGAAGCAGCTACGGGAAGAGAACCAGCTCCTAGGGTCTACAACAGAGCTTTAATTACATTAAAAAATCAAGGCCTGCATTTAGCTTCTAAGAGTGTACCTGAATTTTGTGAAATAAAGTCACGCATTTACAGAAGGAGAAATAAGTTAGCACACGTAAAAAAAAAATGCAAAGACTGTTGAGGAAGTCGAAGTTCCTAGTACTTTTTCAGATTTCTTACTCGCTGATTACAGTCATAAAAAAATGAGAATATTAGTGTTTTGTTCAAATGATGCCCGAGAAATTATAAAAAAAATTAAACACATCTTTATGGATGGGACCTTTAAATCATGTCCGACACCTTTTCAGCAACTTTTTACAATTCACGGAGACATCGGCAGTGATACAAATAACACGAATGTCATCCCTTTGGTGTACGCTTTCATGAGTCACAGGACCAAAAAAGCTTACTCACTTTTATTTGATTTAATTGGGTCCCAAATTCCAGAGTGGAAGCCTGCTAAAGTCACGATAGATTTCGAAGAAGGCACAATGAAAGCGTTGAAAACATTGAATGTTACAGTCAAAGGTTGCTACTACCATTACGTGAACAGCTTGTGGCGCAAAGCAAAAACCCTGGGTTTAACTAAAGACAAACGCAACAGAAGAATAATTTCATTATGCGCCAACTTGGCATTGCTTCCAGAAAATGAAATTGTTTCAGGATGGGCGTATATTCGTAAGCGTATATTCAAAAAGGAATGAAGAAGAATCTATAATTAAGTTTAAAGATTATTTCGATAAATACTGGATGAAGGGTGATTATCATCGAATTTGGTCGGTTTATAGCGAACGCCACCGAACAAATAATGCAGTAGAAGGATGGCACCATAAAATAAATAACCTTGTAACGAAAGGGCATGTAAACCTATTGCAAATATTACATATTTTACGGGACGATTCCTTATTGTCTTCATATCAAAATGACATTCTTCAGAGACCTTCAACATCAAACAAACGTTGTAAAAGGAGAAAAACTGATTTATTCAATGACGATTACATTATTGATGCTCAAATGCAATTAATATGCGGAGAAATTGGTGTTGGGCACTTTTTAGAAAAGATGCGATAATTATAGTTACATTGAGACTCAATGTGACAAAATAATTGAGTATTTGATTATTACATTATTTTTTTGATTTCGTAACCAATGTACCTAATATAATGTTCAATATACATATATCCTTTGGTGGAATACACAAATTCAAAGTTTTTTCGCTCTCTGCTTATTGAGATAAGTAAGACAGAGAAAAATATATTTAATCATGTATATTTTATCAAAGTTATGTTTATGAATGTTATGTCTATACCTATACCTAATTTTGTACATTTGTAATTTTGAAGCATTTTTGGCATTTTTTTAGTTTCTTTTTAGTTTCTGATTAAGCTTGTTGAGATAAGCAAGACAGAAAAATATTTTTCATCTACGTATTTGGCCAAAGACAATACCTATAGTTGTTCCTAAATATTATGTTTACAATAAATAATCTAATTATGCAACATTGTGATTTTGACGTTTACTATATTATAATAATACTTAAATAATAATTATACCTACAAAATATACCTAAAAGATTTTCATTTTATAATTACCTATACAATGTATGTATTTGTGACCAATATCTATTATATCGGTACTTAATGTTCTTGCTTCTCGATTAATGATAATAATAAGTTAACGGATCGAACTAGTGAGAACAAACATTCTCACTAGTTCGACGGTCGAACAAATGAGAAAAAAAATTCTCACTAGTTCGACGATCGAACTACTGAATCGAACTAGTGAGAACAAACGCCCGTCATCAGAGGGTTGGTAAATACCTGGACCAAATAATCAAAATTTGCCTTCCTACGTTCCAATGCTGCACGCCTTCTAGTCATCCTGCTTGGGAGCAACGATATAGGTACCCGGACTGGACATTTTTGTATTTTTTAATAGATTTTAGCTTTTGCCCGCGCCTTCGCCCGCCTAAAATTCCAAAAATGTGATAAATGAAGAACCGCATGACCGATTTTGTGCAAACTTCACATTTATACTATCTTCTAAATAGTCCGAACAAATCCTAAACATTTGGTTTGGATAGGTGAGCATTACAACAAAAGTGGGATTGAGTTTTTTATATACCTATATTGATATTACTTTACTAATATTTTTAGTTCTAGAGGTAAATTTGTAGTTTATAATTAATTTGTAATGTATAAAGTATAAAAATAAAGTTATTTATTTAAATCAATTATATTAAAAATCTTTAATACCTATGTATGTTTAGCTTGACTTTGCTTTGGCCGAAATGATGATGACAAACCTTGGTTTAAAAAGAAATTGAATCGGTCCATGTGTATTTGAGTAATCTGGTAACATACATAAAAAAATAAAAACATTCAGACGAATTGAGACCTCCTTTTTTTGAAGTCGGTTAAAAATACTTCATCATCATCAATCCAATAGCCTTGTCTTTCAACTGTGTACTTCAATAAGTCCCTACATGTTTTTGAAAACCCAGGGACTTTTTGTCATTGTTATTCTCTTTAAACTTGTACAAATGTATTTAAATCAAAAGCAAATAAAGCGGACTTGGGGCTCACGTTGTGACCGGAAGTGCGCTGAGATAAGAGAAAAGAAATTCAAAAGTAAGAATAACTACATAGTATAAAACAAAGTCGCTTTTTCTGTCCCTATGTCCCTTTGTATGCTTAAATCTTTAAAACTACGCAACGGATTTTGATGCGATTTTTTTAATAGATAGAGTGATTCAAGAAGAAGGTTTTTATGTCCATGCGAAGCCGGGGCGGTTCGCTAGTATCACATAAAACTCAACCCAAGCATATGAAGTTTTTATCGTTATGACTATTTTCAGCAATTTCAGCTCTATCAACGGCCGTGGAGGCTTCAGACTTTAAGACGCCAGAATTATTATATTATTATATAAGTTATAAAAAATATTATATAGGTATCTCAGATTCTAGCTTGGTCATATTGAAATGACACATTTTTATTTCTGGTTTCCACGACGACGACAACATAAAATGCAAACATAATGGAAGCTAAATGATAAGTTGGGATGTTTAATGATAGCTGAGTTGAAGAAAAATAAATCTTTCCACACTATTTATGAAAAATTAAAAGTAAGTAGCAGAAATGAATAAACACTTTGCACCAATTACATATACATCATTGAATATAAAAATGTAACTTTTATTACCCCAAAGTATACAGAAGTAGTAAGTGAAGAGAAAAGAAGTCGGTGGGAAACGCTAGGCTATGAAGCGATTCCGAATGCAGATTATACGATGCAAATGCCAAGACCTACATACAAGTAGGTACTCGCCGTATGACACTGATCTCGTTATCTGGTCTACCGTATTCAGGCAGATGAATAATGCACTATTTCCTATAAACTTACTATAGCCTTGTGTTTTTTTTTTCTCACAACCAAGGACGAACAGGCGAAGTGGAGATGAAAAAGCAGGAGAGCGGGCCCTTGTCTCCGAAGCCTTTAGCTGAGGACGGAGAGAGAGAGAGAGAGAAAGTAATGTGTCATTCTTGCTGATGTTGTAAAAAATGGCTAGGGGACAAAGTTGACAAATGCCAATTTTCTGTTTGCTGTTAAGATGAGCGGTGAGCTCGTTTGTTCATGGTTATGGTCAATTTCAAATTTAAAGTTCATTTAAGTTTTTGTACAGACCAAATACATATTGTTAGATATATTAAGAATTAATATTATCGTACTAAAAAGAGAATGAAGAAATACGCGTACGAAGAAGAGAAGAAATGACAGTGGGAAAAAGAAAGAGAGGCTAATGACTGTTGCATAGAATTGGGACGCGCGCGGTCTCTTTTTTTAGTCTATGGACCGTTGTCACTAATAATTGTTTTTGCCAAAAAAACCAAACCGACTTCAGGAGTTTTTGGAGGGAAAGTAAACTGTTGCTATGTCCGCGCTGTATTTAATTTCCAAAACTTAGGTTTTTTCGAGTGTTTGTGCATAATATTGGTGGATTATTATTCGCAAAGTGTTCGTGAACAAGCGTGAGTGTTGGGAAGTGATACAGTGTCGATTACGTGACTTTTTATCTTTGTCACCAAAATCTCCATGATATAGCTAAGTGAAATTTTTCCACCGCTTCACTTAGCCATCTGACTCAGACTAGACTTACTTACTTGACTGGACTGGACTATTGACTTGAATTTTTGACTCGACTGACTTAAGTAGGACTGAAGAAGATTAATAAATTCAAGAAAGGCCTTAAAGGACTAGATTCCATGGCCGTATAAACTATTCAAAAAAAAAAAACAAACCGACTTCAAGAGTTTTTGGAGGGAAAGAAAATTGTCACTATGTCCGCGCAGTATTTAATTTCCAAAACTTAGGTTTTATCGAGTATTTGTGCATAATATTGGTGGATTATTATTCGCAGTGTTCGTGAACAAGCGTGAGTTTTGGGAAGTGGTACAGTGTCGATTACGTGACTTTTTATCTTTGTCACCAAAATCTCCATGATATAGCTAAGTGAAATTTTTCCACCGCTTCACTTAGCCATCTGACTCTGACTAGACTTACTTACTTGACTCGACTTGACTACTGACTTGACTTTCAGTGGGTTCGATTACTCGACCACTGAATCGATTGGTAAAATTATTTTTTATATATTACAATCAAAAAGTTGTAAATATGTTGCATTTTTGAAAGTGGGTAAAATTTTCCAGCATCGTCTCACCTTCGTCTCACTTTAATAACTTGGAATATATCAAAAAATGCCCATGCCCAATACAAAACTTGAAGAGTTCCCTCGATTTCTCCATGATCCCATCATCAGATCCTGACCTGCTGAACATGGGACCAATTGGAAAATAAACCCTCTCGAACAAAAAACAAAAATTTTCAAATCGGTCCAGCCGTCTTCGAGTAATCCGGAAACATACATAAAAAAAAAAACATTCCGACGAATTGATAACCTCCTCCTTTTTTTTGAAGTCGGTTAACAAATCCCTAACAGGGGAGTTACTACAGTCTCTTTAAACTATGCAAGTTCCAGTGAGCAAGCGAAACAGCGCGATACAAGATGTTATGCGACATCCCCCTTAATCACTGGATCTTGCATGGTTTAAAGAGATGGTGGTAGGCCACCTGATATTCCCTTAAAACCATTTATCCATCCATTGTCATCATGCTTTTGCAACGTGTAACACAGTTACTCATATTACATTCTCTTCCGGGATATGTCTCCGAAATCACGTACGCTTCTCCTTATCAAACTGTTTATTATTTCGCTATCAATTGTTTTGCGATGTCACTCGTCGCTCCGTTCTCAGTGTGACGTTAAAGATTTACATACATACATAACACACATATCATCACGCCTGTCTCCCGTAGGGGTAGGCAGAGACTAGAGATTTCCATTGGCTACGTTCCTTACATACCTCCCTCGCTTCCTTCACACTCATCACTCTCGTCATACACGCCCGCCGATTTCGGGTACTCCTAATGTCTCCCTTTTCAAAAGGTCTGCGATTTGGTCGCAGTATGTTTAACGAGGCCGACCCTGACCGCCACTCCTAGCCAACTCTGCTTTGTATATACTTTTCGGCAGTCTCCTTTCAACCATCCTCTCTACATGTCCAAACCATCTCAACATCCCTTTTTCTATCTTTGTCACTACATCCTCATTTACACCGCATCTTGATTTACTACCATAGATGTAATATAAATATAGTAAGAAATAAATTAGCAACACGGTCCTGTACGGAAGCCTTATTACTCGATGAAACAAATCTATGTTTACTACCTCTCTCTCATCTTAGCGCTGTCCCGGTTGCTTCCTCAGCCGATTGCTTCGGAGCCCGCGGGGTCCGTTTTCCTACTTTTTCTCCTCCACTTCGCCCGGTCTTCGGCATCCTTGGTTGTGAGACCATTAGCATGCATATCGTTTAGTGCGACGTCGAGCCAGCACTTTTTAGGATCGCCCCTTCTACCCGGCCCTGGCGGAAGGCGACATCTATGTTTACTGCATTCAACATTATCCTTCAAGCGAATATGCAGTCTTACCCCCTTATTCATTAAAATAAGCAATCGTTTGTTAAGCCCGTTTTAACTAAAATGTGTTTTGGCTCTAAGGGGGTTAGGGTTCGCTCTCCTAACTACTCTTTTCCCACTAATTTCCACGCTCTATCGTGGACGTCGTTTCTGTTTACCCACAGCTGCTGAGGTCTTTTACAACATTCATCATCGTTTCAGCCACTCCACTGCTGGTCATAGGCCTCCCCTAAGGATTTCCTAAATGACCGGTTGGAAGCGGCCTGCATCCAGCGCCTGCCTGCGACCTTCCACAGGTCATTAGACCTCGATCGGTGGTGGTGGTGTTGGTAATGGTTTACAACATTGATCGATCTTAATTTTGGGCTCCTTTTTAAAGCCGTTTATGTTTATTTCCTTAAATCAATCAAAATGTAAATAAACTAGAAAATTTTACTTCCCCATCTTGCCCCAACCAATTGAATATGGGAACATATGATTCAGAAGCAAGGACATCCTACTACGCCATACGGGTCCTTATAAGATATCATTATGTCATTATGTAGGTAATTAATTGACCACTACCACAGAAATAATAATAGTCCACTAAGTACAGTATAGATTGTTGATTTATTTATTTGACACTAAGTAATTTTTATTTAATAGCATCTCATATAAATCTCTCATCTCAATTTATCTTTATATACCTACTTAATATTATTGTAACATTCCAGTCTTTATATTTCGAACATTGAAAAAAACTAGTATAAGGGAGTTCTTTATTGGAGTAACAGAATACAAGGGGGGTTTTTGGCGCCAAGCTAAAGTCACTCAGTTAGCGTCATTGTATTTATTTTCTAATACTTGTATTTTTTCGAGTATTTGTGCATAATAAAGGTGGAGTATTATTCGCTAAGTGTTCGTGAACAAGCGTGAGTGTTGGGAAGTGGTACAATGTCGTATAAGTGACTTTAATCCTTGTCACTAAAATCTCCCAAGATAATGCTAAGTGAAACTTCCACCGCTTCACCTAGCCCTTGACTAACTTGACTAGACTTGACTACTGACTTGACTTGACTCTGTGACTCGACAAAGTGAAGAACATCCATACTATCCATACTAATATTATAAATGCGAAAGTCTGTCTGTCTGTCTGTCACCTCTTCACGGCTAAACGGATGGACCGATTGTGATGAAATTTGGTAGGGATGTAGTGAACGACCTGAGGTCAAACATAGGCTACTTTTGGGCGCGATATAGCCGAGTGCCACGCGGGCGGAGCCGCGGGGAACAGCTAGTTTAATATAAAACTTGATACTGGCAAAAATAAGCTTTAAGTTTGATTGCCATATTGTGGTTTATAGCCACATAAAAACAGTATACAACTTTTGGAATTTACGTCTGCATATTTAAATAAAAGAGGAGGAAGGTTTCTTTCCCAACATGGATTACACACAGTAATGAAAGGCCCAAAAAATATTTGTGAGCGCAAAAATTACTGCATAAAATGGTATCCAATTTTTACCAAATATTTTTAGATCACATTCAAAATAAAGTCAATTTATCAATGGGTATAGTATACCTACATATCATATACATAGTCAAAACAAACTAACAGCCCCAAAAAAGAATTTTGTACATTTTTCAAAATAAATAATTTCATATTCACATTACTTTTTAGCGTCTCAAAAGACCAGCTTCAGGTCAGGAAAACGCTTCAATGAAATAAAGAAGAGACAAGAGACATCTTATAAAAAAGTAACTTTCACAGAGTAAAAACCACACAAGGTCTATACCATAAACAGTCCATTCAATCGAAGTAGACACGGAAACTCAATTGCTTTCTACCATAGATTAAAAAAAAATTTGCGTCACAAAATAGATATAACATATGACATTAAATGTATGGGAACCGTGCGCGCCTAATGCGGGGGGTAAGGGCTGAGGTAAGGGAGGGTAGGAGGGGGGGTCCGTCACCAAATACACGTCATATTATGGAATGGCATACACGTGAATATCGTGTATGAGTGGTAAGACAGTTTAGCTTGTCATGCTACTTCTATTAGAGCCGCGTTCCTAGTTCTATGCTTTCTACCCATTGTAGGGCTAACCTGTTGCACCGAGCCTAATACAGTCGAGCGATAGATTTCTTTGGCCTTTAGTAGTTTATTTTCAATAGTAATTGGTCCCGCCATTTCGTAAAAACCTATCCTGTCAATAGGTTTTTTAAATTACAATTTCATCAGCTGTTCATAATTTTCTTCTGAAAGGGATATCTAATTGCTTTTTGGCGCGCTTTCCTTTAATTTTGCCCAAAATTAAAAAAAAACATGTCAATGCCTGGGATACCTTATGATATGCCCAAAAAACTGAGGGTTCTTTCAATGCAGTGCAAAAAGACGCTTCGTGACCCTAGCTCAGCAAGAATAGATTCGTTTGTTCTCTTGGCAGTGTATGGTATTCGTAGTAACTTCCTCCAGCACCACATCTCAAATGCCCAATTCTTTTCCTTTCAGTACCTACTACCCATTTTTAGAAAATAAACACAGCGCAATGCGCAAATCTATATTCCCTCCGAAACTCCTCTCTAAGTCAGCACTAAGTTTTCCGGTAGAAAACTCTTTTTTATTAAAGACGTTATGTTTTTGTCAATTAATAATTGGTGGATGTTAAAAAAAATATTTGCAAATGGCTAACCACGTTTAAACGTTTTGTACCTAATCTACCTATTGAAATTCATATCTCGTTGTGTTTTTGAATTAAATATCTTCATTTCAGATAGCTTGATTGATTGTAGTGAATAGATTGCGCGAATGAGGGGGAAACAATTTTGACTCTACAACCCTGTCGTATAGGTACCTCATAAACCTTACCACGGCAGTTAAACACTCGTGTAATTAATTCCTTTAAGACCCTGCTTTTATTGGCCGAATGTAAGCAGTAACTATACCCTTATATCGTATGTTCTTTGTACGTGGGTTGTATAGGTTGCTTTTATGAGGTTCATGTCTTACAATTGAGTATTTTCAAAATACGTAGGTAGGTACTTAGCTACCTACTCAATTGGAAAATAATTTTTAAATAAGTAACCTAACCATTTTTGAGAAAATCTTTATCATTTTTGACTTCTTTTTTAACCTAAACTTCTGAGCCGATTTTGATTAATTTTGGAATGATACAGCGGACAAGATAACAATAAAAATAAAAAGTGCAATAAGATATCCCATTACATGACATTTAAACTCGTTATCTTTTAAATAAACAAAGTAAACAAAGAAGGAAAAAAACGAGATACAATATTTTTTATTGCTTGCGGATATAGCATCGGAAACTATATGAGAATGAGAAGTATCGTATTCGTTCATAACCTTCTGATCATAACATATCAAGAACTCTACGTCTAATTGCTTCACAACACCAATAAAGCATGATAGACGCAATTGTATCAATTGGAAGGGAATATTTTCGATAAAACCAGCCGCAAGGTGCGCCTGCGCACGAGATGAGTGTCGGGTTGAGGTGCATTGCATTCTTCCAAGAGGGACGGGAGGGAATGGGTTGCATTCAGTTATTCTTACCGTTTCACATGAATCCCTCAAAATAACTCCTCTGTAACACTTCAGAGACACTTTTAAAACATAACCTTTGTTCCACCCTGTCAAAAATGAACTATTGTCACAGAAAATTGTACATTTTTTTGTTTACATCACCGTCCTGGCGGGCGAAACACACTACCGACCGGCCGGCTTATAACAAGCGAACTGGATGTCTGTTTAAAACGGAATGCTGTCGTCCATCTCTGTCTGACCTTCAACATAAAAAAGCATGTCTCGCTTGCTCCTATTGAGAAAGGCGCCAGTGCAAGGCGCGGGCGCCGACTCCTTCTCAAGAACGTGAAAAAACAAAAGCTCTTTTGAAACAAGTTACGGGTAATGGGGCTTTAGGTGCCTGTCAGGATATTGTATGATTTAACATTTATTTGAGACGAGTCTGAGAAGGCTTACCACTGGCAGGTACTATCTCTGGTGATGTTAAATAAAATCATAGTTACATTTTGATAAAGTTATTTTTAACTTATCTCATTGCTAATGTAGGTCGAAAAACTCAACAAGAATACATCTATCTTGGTATGTTTTTTTTGTGTTTGAAAAGTAATTTCTAACAAGAATCTGGTGCGAAGGACCATATCGTATGTCTTTACTTAGGTAACTATTAGACCAGTAGAAAATTTTATGTAACCGCGCGGTGGGAATAGAGCGGGCTTTACTATATTAAGTTTGCCATTTGTGTCTCCGCTTAGTAGTTTATGCAATAAATTCTAAAATAAATTTTATTAATGGCGTCTACTAAGTCTACCTTGTTATTAATCGCCTGAGATTTCGTTTTCATATTTACACAACATTTTATTAATTCCATTGCAAATCACATTACAAATAGACGAATCTTAAGGAAAAGGTCCGGCTCGAAGGACCATGTTTGATTTAAGGTTTATTGATGTTGAACAAAAATGAATGCGCGACGCTACCAGTGCAAGTACACAGTTACAAGAAACAAAGGTCATTAGGTTATAGAGTAAAGCTGGTTCAGGCGCATTCCTAACAAGATAGACAGATAACCGCCCTTTCCCAAGGCAAGCATTTGCTTACCTGCTGTTACTTGACTTAGTAACATTGAGTATCTTAAATGTTGTACCTACTTATATTTTGTCTTTGCAAATTACTATACCTAACTACATTTAAAAAAATAATGGGATTGAGAACGTGCTGGTGGAAATTAAACACTATCTACAGTGTCAGTGACTGCAATATGAAATTAAATTAAAGATTTCACATCCCAAAGCACTTATAAGCATATAAATTTTATAGGTATATTTTTGTAATCGTCTTTAAAACTTTTATACCCCATATTTTGATACCACTTATTTTTTACATTCTAGGATATTCAGTGACACTCGGGCCACGAGTATTTTCTGTGCTCGAGCTATCGTCTAACGACATTACAATTATGAAAATCGGTTAAGCCGTTTTTTACTTACGAGGAAACATAGGATGGACATACTTAAGAGTCAAACACAACTCTTCTTTAGCCGCAGTCGAGTAATAATCTCTATATATAAAAATCAATTGCTGTTTGTTAGTCTGGCTAAAACTCGAGAATGGCTGGACCGATTTGGTTCATTTTGGTCTTGAAATATTTGTGGGACGGTTTAAACGGTGGGAGAAGTACTTTCTGGCGGTACGGAGTTCGCCGGGTCTACTAATAGGAAATAGAATTTGAATGAATATGAAAATCAAATGTTCTATATAAGTACAAGTACCTAGTCTGTAATCTGTGGTCATGAGGAAAAATAAGAAAAAGTACCTACCACGGGGACCGGAAAATGCGTGAATTTTTGTGGTTACACCTCATTAGCAATACTCGACGAACACTCAAATGCCTGATTGACCGACAAATAGCATCCATTTATGTATAAATATTACTTATTTGTTCTGTTTTATATTCCGTCGCGGCGCGAAGAGCAAAAAATTCCATTGAATGGAGCAGCACTCAGTAATTTTAACGACTGCCATACGGCATTCCTGTGCACAACACAACGAAAACCTTTTCAAATCGAGTTTTTAATGTATCTTTTTTATTTCTCGTCTGTATGTCAATTGATGATGGAATAGGAATAAACTGTATTTTAAGCTTCTTCGTCATTAGTTTTGTTTGCGCCTTCTCAATTGGTATGGGTTTATTCAGTCTTGTTTTCTTTTGGTCGATTTTTTTTACGTTACATACATACTACATATTAACAAGAGCAAATAAAAATAATTTTAGCACAAACCCCGTTCCGTAAGAGACGGAGGAAGTCTTTCTTGCTCTATTTATGGTAAGGTCATAAAAGCTTCATTAAAAGTCATCTACACTTATGCGTAGGCCACAGAATTTATAATAGTATGCCTAGGGGTCCATAGACTACGTTACCCACTTTTCATTGCAGGAGGGGCCGTCTCTTTGCATTTAGTAGGCAAACATACACACAGTTTATTTATAAGAAAGCATTTGTACACATATAATTACGAAATTGTGCTTTACTAAATATTATTCCGGTTAATCCCCGAAATTGTACCTATACGAATATTGTAATATACATAGAATTTGAAAATCGCGCACGGTCTCGAAAGAGGCATTTTTTTTATCTATAACATATCCTCGTTATATTTGGCACGCCAACGAACCACTACACGTGTTATCTGCCTTACGGTCGGACACAGACAGACCCCCACTCTCCCTCTAGGTAGGAGACACGGTTCTGTTCTGTGCCCCCACTCTGTGACGTCGAACAACGAGATATGTGTATAAAAAATATCCACTATGCTCGTATTCCTCGGAACAGACTCGTGACTCGTCCTGCAGGAGACGCCGCGGACAAAAGCTACGACACAGGCGGTGCCGCGGGCAAAAGCTAGCCTGGACCTTAGTTTGCTCCAGGCAAGTACCTATGTAATTTAATTTCTTCGGTTTTTAATAAGTATTAAGAACCGAACAAAAATTACTGATTAATTTATCGCATAACCAATCATAATAACTATCGATTAGGCTGTACCGTACGCTCTCTCCCACAAATCATGCTAGTTCGCTGCCATCTGTGATGAATGGGACCAGTGATTTATAGGGGAACTGGCTTCCGAAAGCGGCTTTCTTCGTTTTAATTGATTGAATGCAGATTGTAAAAGATCCGAATCAGGGATAAATGCTCTTTTCAACATAATTGCAGCTATATGTATGCATATCTAAGTTATATTAAGAATGTATATTTTTATGCAGTAACACACACAGGTTGTCACATGACACCAACTTCGAGGCTCCGCAGTTTCTTCAACACCACTTCGCCGTGTTAAAGTCAAGTCGACTTCCACTTAGCCAGCTATACTGTCTTCACGATCTTCCACTATTCCCCTAAAGAGGCAAAATGGCTATATCAACTCTTTATTACTTCGCCGTGTTCAAGTCAAGTAGACTTCCACTTAGCCAGCTATGCTGTCTTCACTATCTTCCACTATTCCCCCAAAGTGGCAAAATGGTTATATCAACCCTATATTAACTTTAAAAAGTACTGGGCCATCTCCACCGCCCGTTTGCCTTGCTCAGTCAGACCTCTGTTGTACAAGAGCCTGTCTCTTCTGGTAAAATAATGCTTATATTTTCATCCGCACTGCAGATTTCATTCGCACGACGACGTGACCCACAAACCCCACAAATCAAGCAATTCCCTGTCATTGTATGATGAACGCGCGAGCGTATATGGAAACCCTTCCAGTATACAGAACCCCAATACTTCTGAGATGCGGGAGCCTTTACTAGATTGAACGGGGCAATTTTAGAGATAAAATGCTACCCTGCTTTTAGTTCTGTAATGCGGGAGGCTTTATCGACGCAATATTAGCGTTATGGATAGAAATTCCTACCACTAGTTACTCAGGTTAGCCTAACTTGTTTTTAATTCTGTAATGCGGGAGGCACATAAAATGGTTACGTTAATGATGTGAATTCCTACCTAAGCTCGGTAAGGACTTTAGTATAGGTAAACGGGTGAAGAAGTATATATAAGTACACAGATTAATGGCTCGTTTACACGCATTAAGTGATTAAGTTAATTTTAACCAAATTTTAACTTAATAGTTGCGTGTAAGCGATCACTTAATGGTTCTAAGTCATAAGTAGCTAGTAGCGAGCCATAAGGAACAATGATAAATATCATATAGGTACTTAAAATAAAAATAATTTGTGTTGCATAAAATTATAAGTTTATATTTAATAACTTTTTAAAAACAAAACAAAACAAGACTATCGAGCATTAGGCACATTTTTGTTTATGTTTTTAATCAACGAATGAATCATTTTAGGAGCTTTCCCTGCAGAGATGCGGTTTTTAGATTTTCTGCCCACGCCTTTTTCTATACGTCTGCTCACTGTCTCTCTCGGCACTCTTGCGATCCGAGATCGGGGAGCGTAGCGCAGAAATTCCTCCCGCGCGTCAGATCGCACCTAACCCAAGTACTTACTTTTATGCTTTCTAGGGATCTGAGTAGTGGAAGTACTTTTAATTTGAAGTCTTGAATACTACAACAGAAATAATACCCGAACCCAGATCGGTTGCAACTCTGAATAGTGGAATGGTTTAAGGAGACTTTTTTTGAATTCATTCTAGTAAACCAGCCCGCATCTCAGAAATACGGGAGTTCTGAATACTGGAAGGGTTTCCATATACGCAACGCGCGAACATTGATTTATAAGGAACCATTTCAAAGTCCCACCGAGAAAATCCCATAGGTCCTTCAGTCGCAGAACAGTCATTTGAATCAAGAGCAGCATCACATATCCAAATAAATTAATTGAAAATGGTTATTTCACCAGTGATAGCCCTAATTATCCCAACTAATATTGTAAGTGCGAAAGTGAGTTTGTATTTTTGTTTGTTACCTCTTCACGCCCTATCTACTTAACCAATCTTCCTTAAATTTCGCATACACATATCTAAGAGTATTGACAAGGACATAGGGTACCTTTCATCCCGGGAAAAAGCACTGTTCCCGAAGGAAATTCACGCGGGCGAATCTGCGCGCGAAAGCTTGCATAGATAAGTATACTTATATCACGGTAAGACCTATATCAAATTACATTGTGTTCCCGCTGAATATAGACACACATTAATTTGATCTTAAGGTGATACCTCGGTGAACACTAGCGCCACCGTCATTTAAAAATCATTACTCACTGAAAACACAAGTAATCAAAAATCCCTCTGCTGTAATTATGGTTCTGGGTCTAAAGTTAATTTTAAACATGTTAAATTATTAAGTTATAATTCCCTATAGTTACAAATTGCATTATTGTTTAAAATGGCCACTTTAAACTTGCAATTTGTAACTATATGGAACTATAATTTAATAATTTAACATGTTTAAAATTAACTTCAGATCCAGAACCATAATTACAGCATAATTACAACACCTTAAACAAATAAAATGTAAACTGATTACAAATTTGATTATTTTTTTTTTTAAATAATGAATTTGTTATGTAACTTATTCGATGGACTAGGTTTTTATAATAAGAAGGTTGCAAATCACAAAAGCGAATAATTACACATGACTTCACTTCACACATAAGATTTTTTTTTTAAATGCCTCGCGTTTATCCGCGCGAGATTCCAAATTCTTTGAGTTCATGCTACCACCACACTTGGCTACTATTTGTATACGAATATTTGCTTATTTGACCATGTATGGACTGTATATTTGCCAAAAGTTTTGCTTTATTTGCCTTTTCCTCAAATATTTTGTCAAATACGCAAATAGCCAAATGCGGTCACATGAGTCATACAAATAAAAAAAAATTTAACGCCAAGAATTTTTTTATAATCTATGACATGACTTGATAGCGAGGGGAGTAGCTCATACAACCCCGCCGTGATCGGCTATGTTTTCTACTAATATCAAAATGATAATATAATTGATTTTGCCTGTACCAAAGAAGAATTTGGAATCGCGCCGGCGCAAATTTTTCTTTTTTAATCTATGGCCTGTACTAGTGTGTAGTAGCATTTATTATATAAAATAAGCCAGGAACTTTTTGAGATATTCTGTCAATAAAACCACAATAAATTCATCATCGTATAATTTATTTCCATTTGCGACTGGATACTGAACAACTCTCACTTAGACGTAAACTCGACTGTGTCTGTGCTACAGAACCCAAATAAACATTTCATATTACCACTGTAATATTGTTACACGGCATACATAACACTTCATCAATACAAAAAATGTGCCATTTGTACATATTTTAAAAAAGTTTAAAAATCTTCAAAGCTTCCGTTTTATTTGTCTTTCTTTCAAGTTATTAGTATATTTCGATGTTTTAAAAGGCGCTTATGGGGTCTAAAGTTCGCCAAATAGTACTTCTTAGTATTCATAGTCATAGTATGCCCCCAGACCTTAAAACATCGACTAGACAACACAAACAGCAAATGTAGAAAGCCCAAATTTCAGATTAATAACACAGAGACAAACAGAAATTATAGTACATAGTCCTTGCTTTATTTTTGTAAAATTTTGGTGCAACAAAGTTTATTACAATACATTGTATAGTTGTCGGTCGAATTAGTCAGATATCTAGAACTGTCAAATCATTAACGTAATGGTATATAGTCGACATGCTAACTGCGACATGCGTTATAATTTAAAAACACTGATTAATAATTATTGGAGTTTATCCATTCTGATCGCGTGATCAGTTGCAAATTGGATTCAGATATCGTTTCCTAGCAAAAAATTAACGAAATTATTAAGTTACTTAAGGGATGGATGTATAAGTACATTAGTAGAGAGGACAAATTAATGCTTACAAAAATATAAAAACAGCCCTTATCAGTAAATAACTTATATACCTTCCTAAATTAAGTGATTTTATATAGATTAAAAAAATTTTATGTAGATGATATCAGCTATAGAAAATTACAAAATGGCGCACAAATAGTTTAATTTAAATTGTTGATTCTGTAGCAAAAACACCACCGCTCACCAACTTATAGCCTTTATATATCACATAAAGATTAATTACAATAAATATTTAACATTTCTCGCGTCATCTGCATTTGTGGGGCCATTGCTTAATCAAAGAAGAAAGAAGCCGCGCTTTAAAATTCATATAACAAAATATAAAAATGAAACGATCAATAAATAGTTTTTTGACGGAATTTCAGAAAGGCGGCCAGTATGATTTGAGATTGTGGGCTCATCTATATGTTCGCTTTTCCAACTGGTATTACAAATAAGTTGTTATGTCATAGTATAAAAAACTTATAACTAGCTAAAATATACTTGTAAAGTAGGAAAAATCTCAACTGTAAATCCTATTGTGCACACATACTATTTCTTGCCAACTATTTAAGACTGTACATATTATGAGTAAAATCCATAAATGTCTAGAAAGAAGTTCAAAAAGCGAACACACAGCACCTTCAAATTAAAAATAAATTAGACTAATAGATTAAATTACTCCACCTATTATAATTCGGAATGTTCGTCATTGCCGTCGGCTAACTGCGGGGGCGCCTCAGTCGAGCCCGCTTCTACGTCATTTTCAGCCTCGCTCTCTTCGAGAACCGTTTCCGGAGATTCTTCTTGCGATTCCGATTTATCCGGTCCGTCCCCTTTGCCCTCCGGTTCAATAACCGTCTCAGTTTTATTATCAGACTCTTTATTTACAGGCTTCTTTGGTCGCCATATTTTCATCTTATTTAATAGATATTTGACCTCTCTATCTAAACTTTGCATTTTTTCTCGTATACTATCAATCGTTAATTTGATATCCTCATTTTTCTTCAAAGCATCTTGTTCTTCGATAGATTTGTTTAACCAAGTTTCCGTTTCAATAATTTTCTTTTCTAATACTCCTATTTCTACATCAGTGAAAATATCTTTATCTGCATTCTTTTCTTTAGTAAAGTTCTTTGCCATTTTGAGGAATTCATTTGAGTTATTTAACATTGAACGCATGGAGGCGATTGCGTCAGGTCTTTCGTTGTGTTCCCAATGTTTGTAGAATATCGGATTTGTTTTATCTTTTAGCAAAGACAATTTTTCTTCAAACATTTCTGTTGGCGCATCATATCCATCATCATACAACCATTCAGACACTTCGCCGCATAACTTCTTTATCTCTTCTATCTCTTCTGGCGTTCCACATTCAGCGTACTCGTCCATATCGATTTTCATTTGAGCATCAACTACGAACGCTTCCAAACTATTTAACGCTGATTCTCTTTCCGTTCGTTTCCTATCTATCAAGTTCAGCTCATTGATTTTAGCTTTAGAAGCTTTGAATTGATCAGTAGTTAGGGGTTGTAAATTCAGTATTTGTTCCTCAGTGGCAATTGGTTCTTTTATTATCAATATTTTAGGTTTAGGCTTCTCTGATTCTGTAGTATTTTGTTTTTCAGCCACAGTCTCATTAGAATTCAAAGTATCATTCTTTTCAGCTTGTTGAGTTGGTTCCTCTGTTTTTTCTTCAAGTTTTTCCGGTTCTGAATCTGAACCAAATAATTTACTAATTGTGCTACCTATTTTAGATAGTGTACTATCTCTGTCTTCATCATCAGCCGAAACAGTTTTCTCAGCAACGAATTCTACATTGACTAGATTTAGTATACCTGAATCGTCCATGTTAAAATGAGCTTTGATACCTTTATGTTCTACGTTTTCCCCTGTATGTTTAGCGAGGGCTGCGCCTACACCACTCAGCACAACTTGTGTAAGATTAAGAGAGCCGATATACGCCAATTCAGAGGAAGGAATGTGATCTAATTCTGCGTAATTTACATTAAAGGTGAAGTCGTCAATGTGTTTATTGAAAGTGATTACCTTCTTCTGCGGGTAAGGATTCATTGGGCCGAAGAGCGTGCGTTTTATCTGTAACAATTAGTAGTTTAAGATAAATAAGACGAATCAAACATTTAATAAAAGAAAACATGTTAGAGTAAATGTGCCTTGTAAACCGTTACGCGATTGTTGTATTTATGATAAAGCTGAAAACTAGCTCAAACTAGCTGAACCGACGAACTCCGTACCGCCTGAACGCACTTTTCTCACCGTTTTAACCTTCCCTGAACTTCCACCAATATTTTAAGACCAAAATTATTCCCGAGTTTAAGCCAGACTAACAAACATAATTGATTTTTATATATATAGATAGATAGATGTACGAATATTTCTGAATGTATCATGATTCAAAATTTTGTATGGTGATGGCTGATGAATATATGTTAAAAAGCATTTTAAGGATCCATGAGTAATACTAAATTAGAATATTTCGACCGTCAACCACCACAAACTTTTAAAAAAAAGTCAAATTAGAACAAACATTTCAATCAGTGGCCAATAAATCATTTCATTTCATTGGAACTCTAAGAAAATATTAATTGCTTACCATTTCCTGTGAAACAAAAATAAGAAAATCATTTTGTTAACAGTTAATTTATTAGATTAAGAGATAAATTGGAATATATTACTGAAACAATTTATTCTTTTTCAAATAGTTAATTTACAAAAATATTTTGCATTGCCTAGTTCTTTTTCCCGAGTTATAATGGCTATAGACCCTATTACCCTACCCACTACAAAGTAAATACCAAATATTAAGTCGTAACGTTTTTCAACTCTTTTACTGCGAGTTGTACTTCAGTCCGAGTCGAGTCAGTACTCGTTATGTTTGCAGAGATCGTATCGCTGGTTCGATTTCAAAGTACGCGAATGAGTTCGATTTCAGCAATGAATGTGTTAAAACAACACCATAATCTATACCTATTATTATTATATAAAAGAAAGTCGTGTTAGTTACAAATCAAGAATTATAAATCAAGAACGGCTGAACTGATTTGGCTGAAAATTGTTGGGGAGGTAGCTTAGAACCAGGAGAAGACATAAGGTAGCTTTCATCCCGGAAAAAGGTCCCAAGGGAAATTCGCGCAGGCGAAGTCGCGGGTACGAGCTAGTAAAAAATAAAAATAAAAAGCAGTACTTACCAATTTGTCGTTACCGTCGACATGCCTAGAGAACACCACTTGTATGGGCAGCACTACAGCGTCACGCACGTTCAGTGGCGCCACCTTGTATCCAGTAGCTAGAGACGCCGCCCTGAGGACAAATAATACTTAGACCTGAGTTCACCAACATGTTTAAATTTAAAATAACACTTTACATACTTTCCACCTTTTTATTTATTCATATGATTTAACTGCCGTTTAAGTTTAAACGTTTTATGTTGGAGAATACGGGTCTTAGTTGAGTGGCAGACATTCATCATCGTGTAGAAATAAGTGTGCATAGCGTCTTCGGTTGGTTTTATGTTCTAAGGGCTTATTTGATGAGGTCAAGACCATCTTGAAAGTCGATATCCCAACCTACGTTTGCCAATATATAGTCACCATTCCAGAATATTTCTGCCCCATCGGCCATGCGTTCCTCCATCAACTATTCCTTACCTGTATACAGCGCCCATGGTGGCAGCCTCATCAGCATTGATGGACCTAGCCGGCTCGTGTCCCACGGCTGTCCTCAGTGCGTGGTGCACGGCCGGCGCGCGCGCAGCTCCGCCGGCCAGCACTAGTCTAGCGCCCGCCCCCGCCCCGCCCGCGGCCGATATAGCCCGTTGGACCACCCCGGACACACGGGCCCACAGATCGGAACATAGCTCTTCGAATTCCGCGCGAGTCACCTGTGTGAAGGTGAGACGCGGAGAGGTAAGTTCAAAGTGAAATGCACTCGGCGTACGTTCGTAGATGATAAACTGTTTTTTATTGATGGTTAGACAGAGTTTATATACATATTCAAAATAGGCTATTGGTTATCTTAAAGGAAGTAAGTATATCTTGTTCTAGGTTGAGTACCAGGTGTGACGTACATCTTCATAATCTTGATCTAAATACAATTAATACAATGACATCACGTATAACCTTATTTTAACTAGCTCATACATCACACCTGTTCAATAATAGAAATCAAAATAAAACTAACAGTCCACCTCGGTTTCGCCCGTATACATAGCCTATGTTAATCGGAGATAGCTAGCTAGAGATAGCTTTCCAGCAGTGAATGAATTTATCAAATCGGTCCAATAGTTTCGAAGCGTATGCTATAAAAACAAACAAACAATCAAATCTTTCCTCTTTATAATATTTGTATAGATAATGCTGAATAGGCTTTGCTCAAGAAACCTATTTATATCACTAATCCTGGGGCCAATCGAGAATTATCTCGCCGTGGTTTCGGGCACACCTAGTTATCATACAAGATATGTAATAAGTTCCACTTTTTTTATTTGTTCTACAAGAGCCATTATGGGTAAAACTTGCAGTTTTCCAAATGAAACTAAACATAATCCAACTTAAGAATTTTTTTTTGCTTTCTATAGACTGCAAAATTTGCATAATTTTGTTAGGAATTTATTAAAAATGTGAAATATCTTACCAATTGTTTAAAGTCTTTATCGTCCAACAAGCTCTCGATCTGAGCATAATGTTCCGTGTTAGCTGACAATACGATCTTCAATCTCTCAGCCTCCCTCAACAATTTCTCCATGGCCCGAGGCGAAGCCCTAACATCACCTCCACCGTTAGCCTCCCACGCTTTGATAAGGTGCTCTCGAAGACGTAATGTCATCTCGTGGCCACCCAATGTCCTGTAAAAATCACAAAAAATGTAATACACAAAAATTAACAGAAAAGGAAATTTATATATGTTGAATCTCTCTCGCTTGCTCTCTTTCATTTTGAATACTGGTACAAAAGATACTTTTTATCCCGAGAAGTACGCGCTGTACAATGGTACAGATGGTCAGACAGGGATTCCCGTAGTATGGCACTTTATAAAGTAGATGGCGCTGCTATGTAAGATAAACCGCGGGTAACACCACGGGGTGCAGTAAATAAAGATGATCTTACCTATCAAACCCGACGCCCAAGACCTGCAGTTGGGGCACAGTCTCCACATATCCCCTCTCCTTCGTCTTCACAGTCTTGTACTCGACTAAAGCCGCTTTAGTCGATGCGGCGCCCATGTCGAAGAACAACGTGTGCCATGCTGTTTCATTAATTTCCTGCAATATGCAGAAGTGAAATGAAATAACAACCCTATAACCAATAATGGCAGATCAATCCAAAAAATATTTTCGTGTCCATGTCACCAAATATGTTGATTTGCGACTAAAAACAGCACACATTTTTGCGCTGGGGACAAGATATTATGACATAAAGGCTGGCAGTCAAAATGGTAATGACTTCTTCTTTCTTGTCAATGGTACAAACTTGTCAAAATTTCTTAGCCCAGAAAAAAGCGATCTCTAACACTTTGTCAGGCAATAGTACCCCCTGAAACCTTTCAAAGAACATTACCTTTCTTCTAAATATTCCATAGTTGATAGCTATTCCAGTGTAATCATTAATCAGCTGTAGCACATTCAACCCAGCAAGAGCCGCCGCCTCCTTGAGAGACCGCCTCTCGGCCTGGTTGAAATACCCAGGTACAGTAATCACACATTCGCTTATTTGTTGGCCTGAAATAAACAACAAATTATTTTTTTTTACATGCATTTTGATATACCCTGTGTCAATCTGATAAATATGACAAATTCCTTGACTAAAATCAAACAAGCCACTTTAAGCACAGAATTAATACTAATTTAATTGTGGCATGACAATACACATAAATACTTATAAAAATAAAAAAATTATAATACATTTGAAAAGATAACTCTTCATATATATGTGACAGTCACATAAAAATTTACTTTTATAAATTAAAGTCCTTACTTAATATAATAAAATTATCTATTTGTCTACTAAGTGTTACGGCAAGCCAAGAAAGGTGATGCGCCCAATCAACAACCAAACGAGCCCCACTGTACTTTGGAAGGCATGTTAAGCCATTGGTCCCTGCTGTTATTTATAAATGGCAGTCTTAACTTAAGGCGTATGTCACATGCCTTTAGGCTGCCTGAAAAATCTGACAGTATTGGCCACTTACACAACCAGATCATGTTCCTATTGGTCTGGTTTCCCTGTGAAAAGGGTTACAGAGATCAGACTGCATTCGCTCCATTGTAATAACCAGTACCACCAAATCAGGACCAGGATACCTTGTTTTACATTTTTATTTTTGTAAGTTTAAACAAATAAGTATACTAACCATGACTAATTTCTGCAAATTCCTTGGCTTTAGCCAGCAATTGGGCCACCAACTCTTCTGGAGTAAACCTGGTGTTCTCGTCTTGTATAAACTCTGGAATACCTCGGTCATTCGCCACTATATTGTAGTATGGATAGCGTTCCCTTTAACAAAAAAAAAAAGCACTACTTTACATATGACTGTGACAAACTACTTTGTATATGGATTTAGTAAATAATTAAATAAACTAGCTTCTGTTAGTGCTTTACTGACTTGGGAATTTTATTAGGAAAAATAACAGGATTAAGCACATATCGGTGGCAGTAGGCCTGTTTACTAACATAATTGTATTAAATAAACCTTCATACATCCTATGTAAAACCGCATCAGAATCTGTTGAGTAATTTTAAAGATTTAAGCATACATAGGGATATAGGGACATAGAAAGTGACTTTGTTTTATACTATGTAGTGATACTAGCGGCCCGGTATGTGCTTTGCTACGTAAAAATGTGATAAATGAAGAACCACTTGACTGATTTTGTGCATACTTAAAAATACACACAAAGCCTAAACATTTGGTGTGGATAGGTGAGCCCTTTCTTGAGTTATAAAATTTCAACAAAAAGTGGCATTGATTTTTTATATATATTGATTTGAGACATGATTATAAAAAGTGCATTTAGGCATCAAAGTCACAAATGGCATCTATCTAAAACTGTTTGTTAACTATTCAAGTCAAGTGAGCCATATGTTTGGTGGTCTTGTTTGTTTGTTTGTAATATCTTTATTGCTTTAAAATAGATATTTAGGTCTTATGATGCAACAAAAAAAAAAATATTACCACAGCCAATAGATGATTGAAAGAAAATTTTAAAATGATGTAATAATCACTACATGAAAAGAAATTAAGAGATTGTTTTGCTTAGCTAAAATAAATTCATTATGACTATTCATGTAATCCAAAATCTATTCCAAAAAAGGTGCATAATGTCTGTTCAAAAGAGGTACTTACTTATATGCCTGCACCATTGGATGATCATAGGACTTTCCAAGTAGATCCAACAAATACTTGTACGAATTTTTAGGGAACCTAACGCCGACAGTCACAGCGTCTTCCCCGAAGGTCCGCACTCCATCTCTGAAAGCCACGACAGCTGGAGTCTTCCGCTTAGACTCCTTGTTCAAAACTATCTCCATTGGCACACCGGGAGACACGATTCCGATCTTCATCCATTCTGACCCTAAATCGATGGATATTACGGCCGCCGCATCTGTGTGCTGACTTAAAAATAATGGTAACAGCACCAAGCTCAATGTTCCGAACATTTTCTGAAAAGTACGAAACGAAAAATAGGATCAATTGAACTAATAAAGACAGAATAATACGGAAAAGGGTTTTTGGAAATTAATCGCTTCATGGTGAAGTTTATACTCACATAATTAAAGGTCATCTTATCTGTTATGAACTCTCATTTAACTCTTATTCACTGGTGTCCTTTCTCTTAGTGTGGAAAGAATAAATAAAACATAAATGTACTTAATATTTTCAACGAAATGAGCCAGCTACTTTAGTCCACGTCAAGTTTAACGTGTTTTATTCTTTTTGGTTATTGACGTAGTCAGTTGCCAGAAACAAAGAATCATAGATAAGAAACAGAATATTAAAAAAGTAGTAGAAATAGGAAAAAAAAAATAAGCCATAGTAGAAACGTAGAAACAACAAAAATCCATAGAGTTATTGACAGCGGAATAGACAATAATAGAGCAGTGTCCGGTTATCAAATCATATGTTTATATGTAGGTTAATCTTTGTTTATGGTTTGATTGGGTTTCACGAAGGTGTTTGTTGCGTTGCGTCGAGTGTTGATTTGATTGCAAGTACGGAGGTCGCGGAATGCTGTTTATTGTTATTAATTTATAATTAGTGCTTTCATAAAACCTATCATCATAAAGGTGAGTGTTCTTCTCCAGTACAATTACTTTTGTGTTTGTTCTTTTACTAGTGTATTTAGATGGGCAAAGAAGTGGCGTAAATATGTTTTGTAATACTATAATCTAATACGCATTTTGGATTTTGATCCCTGAAACAACGACGGTGGTGTATCACGTAGCGCCTAATTGATTTTTCAGTGTGGGGGGTAAAGTATCGTTTACATGCGGTTCTATAAATGTGACAAGACGCGCATGAGGACTGTCGAGACGCATTCGTTGGCACTCCTTCTAAAAATGGAACGGGGTGTTAGTCAACGTCACGTAGCGTCTTCAGCGTGGTGTTAGGGAACGTCCCTGCGGCCTGCAGTTATGTAATGGCCCTTCCAACTGTGCACGGACACGTGCAAGCGCCCGCGTGCTTGCACTTCCACGTCGGATGTTGGTCGTGCGACGCAATCGCGCACGCGGTCGTTCTAGAGTCGTGCTAGCGGCAGTGGCCGCATCAGTTTCCTAGCAACACATTGTTGACGCCACTGCTGACCCAATGAATACAAAAACACATGGTAACTGATTGTTACATCACCCCAACAATACCGCGGTATTTTCGCTCACTACGTTACTAAGGAGTTAAGACCATAACATCATTAGCAGTTTTCAAGAAGACCTTTAGTGTGAACTTTGCATGTTGATCAAATTTGTTGCTATATGGTACTTATTAGAATCTTATTTACACTTATTTTAGTGACTGTCAAACACCAGTGAGTATTTCTAATATCTCGTAACATTATGTATCCTAACGAATATTATAAATGCGAAAGTGAGTTTGTTTGTTATGCTTTCACGCTGTATCTACTGCATCAATCTTCCTGGAATTTCGCATACATATAGATAGAAGTATTGAGAAGGTCATAGGGTACCTTTAATCCTGGGAAAAAGCACTGTTTCCAAGGGGAATGCACGCGGGCGAAGCCGCGGGTGAAAGCTAGTGCAATATAATACAAAAATATTTGAATCTAGTGTCTTATAGTTAATTAGCTATAAATAGCAGCCAGACCTTTACATGACCTAGTTTCTCTTTGGCACTTCCTGTAGAATTGCTGTATTAATTGTTAGCTAAAGACCATATTCTATTTCTGCTCTGTACCTAACTAATAATAAAACAATAAAAAACTTGAAATTGCACCAAAATTGTACAAAATATATGCTAGGATAATAATGTTATTTTTATCTACACAATGTTGTAATTTATGCTATGGCATATCATGCATTAATGGCATTTATAACATTAGCTACCTTAACTACCCCTGCTTATGCGGCTTTATAACCCAAGCAAATAGCAGCCCACAAAATCTTCACAATTTTTTTTTCCAACCTGTGTTCATAACAACATAATATACACATTAAAAGTGTACTTGTGTTTAGGAGTATCCATAATTTTTAACTAATTATTGACTAACTAATCCATTGTATTTATACTCAGTGATTTATCTCCCTACTTTTTGTCTTATTAGAAGGACCACAGAAATATGATGGATATTTTGCTCATAGGGCCTTCAGACGTGTTTGCATTTCCATTAAATGATATTTAATAAAAAAATCCAATGTTCATTTGGTATTCCTATACCATAAAAAAATTATTTATACTTTAAAAGCTTAAATTTTTGAGTGTTTCCTAAAAATTCTCAGGCTTAACATCAACCGCATCAAAATCGTTCCATAGTTTTAAAGATTTAAGCATACAAAGGGACAAAGAAAACGACTTTGTTTTATACTATGTAGTGGTGATAGTGATGAAACAACTCTTCCACAATATTCGTAATAAAAGAATAGTTATATGTAGTGTAGGTAGCTATTAATCTGATAACAAGGCCACATAATCTCCTTCAAATGATATCACTGTTCACTTTAAGTTGAAGATACCAAAAAAATGCCTAATACTTGTTTTCATAATGGGTTTGTGTAGGAATCTTGTTATGTAAACAAATTTTGTTATCTTTGTCAAAGCTGATTTATTGCTAACCAGTGACTGTTCTCATCTTCATGTTCCAATTATTCATGAAAATTTCAATTGAAACATAAGTTGAAAATTTATATTTAGAATGTAATCAATATATTTCTTCTCCTTATTTTTGACTGGTAGATAATGCTTTTAGCATTAAATCTGCTAATTGTATATGTTCCTGTGGAACAATAAAGCAATAAAGTTTTAATATAGATAGCTGCTTTAATTAATTTTTGAATTGGTATGAAAATAATTTTGTATTTTCAGACCCTAGAACCTATTTTGAACAATAGTGCAAAGATGCTTGTTGAAGGACAACTGTAACCACTTTCCATCAAGTAGGCCTAAGTAAGTTTGCCTACTTAATGATATAAAAAAAAACAACCAAAAGCTACCTATTTATTTTAAGCGCCAGCCTATTTAGCTATTTACCTGGGTGGCTACTACAATCTCTTAAAACCATGCAAGATCCAGTGAGTAAGGGAGATGTCGCTTTATATCATGTATTGCGCTGTCTCCCTTACTCACTGGATCTTGCATGGTTTTAAGATATATACTGATAACCTAACTATACCTAGTTAGGTATACTATTAATATTTATTTATTTGTGTTAAGTTTTAAACGTAAACATGTTTGTTTTCTACAAACGGTTACTCAGAAACAGATTTGTTATACCTACCTGGATAAGTTACGGGAAAACCAGTTATAAAAACCGGTGATGTGTACTTTGTCGGTAATGGATGGATGCAAAAATTCTAGTTAAGTCGCGCGGCGGCGTGTCATTAATTAGTAAGAGACGGTAGTAACCCCCATCGTATTTTGTCTAAAAAATAACAAACATCTTCAACTTTTGTTTATATTTATAGAAGTTTGTTATAAATCAATATGTTAATTTAGAAACCTATATTTTATTCGTTGTTTGAAACATTAAATTGTCATTAACATTAAAACTGGTTTCAAAGTTTACATCAGCATACTAAGGAGCACATTTAGGAGGCGTAGATTCGAAATCGGTATCACAATGAAATTTGTATGACATAGAAGAAACATGTGACACGATACGATACTTTTATAAGAAACGTTACTGAAGGAAAGATAAAAGGAAAAAGAGGTCCAGGTAGACCAAGAATTATTAAATTGAGTAAATAAAGGAAAACACGCCCTCGTTTTGTATCAAGAAATAAGGGGCCTCGCTAATGTAACAGAGACAAACAAGAGCATAGGTACTTCGCTCTTAAATTGTTGAAACAAAAGATATCAACATTATCAACTATCTACCCTGCATGTATTTTGAAACTGTCCCATAGTCTGTGGTAATTAACGCGTTGTTTAGCTCTTAAATTGATGTTAAAACACAAGATATCAACTATCTCCCCTGCATGTATTTTGAAACTGTCCCATAGTCTGTGGTACTTAACGCGTTGTTTAGCGAGGTGCTAGTGATGCGACGCTAATTTGGGTCAGTGTATTTGTGTTACGCGACGCTGTTATCTCTGCACATCGACATTCCTGAATGTGTCGTCATTGTGATGAAAATCTTTGCGTATTTTCCGCGTGAACGTGGTCGATGAATAACTAGTTAACTTTGATACCACATTTGTGCTCACGTCACTTTTCCATTTCGACTTTGAATCTTAACGTATCAAAAATAAAGATATTTATATCGTTTACTAGCTGTTGCCCGCGGCTCCGCCCGCGTGGGACTCTGTTATATCGCGCCCAAAAATAGCCTATGTTTGACCTCAGGTCCTTAACTACATCCCTACCAAATTTCACCACAATCAGTCCAGCAGTTTAGCCGTGAAGAGGTGACAGACAGACAGACAGACGCATTTATAATATTAGTATGGATTACTAGCAAAGTACCTACCCGAGCTTCGCTGGAGCTATTATTTAACTTAGTGTGTTTTGTCATTAATTTATTTTTTTGTTTGGGTCAAATTTTGCAACTCAATTTTGAAACAGATATCTTCGACCGATTGTGCTTTAGTACATCGAGATTCGAGCCACAGATCTCGAGCTCTCCAATCTCCTGTGTTTGAATTCCCCCAGTTACTGCAAAAAGATATACAAATGCTTGTAAAATCCTATTAAGTAAAGCAACTTTTAATTGTTCCTCACATGAAAAAGGTATCTGAGCCTTATTGCTACCTTATGCTCTCTCTACCCTGTAATAAAATGTCTTATCGGTTACCGAAAAATCGAAAATCTGGAGAAAAATTACAACGCCTTTGATTGATTTCGATTGCCATACTCTGTCACACACATAAGTCTGGCACTTGGCAGATAGCCTTGAAAATGCAAAAGTTGTGTGATAACCAGTGTCTTTTAGTAATACATTTGTTCGATTTGTGCCTTCACTTCACATTATTAAATTGAAGTCAAATGGAGGGCAAATATTTTACAATCGCGATCGTGACACTGGCTCCGCGCTGATGTCAAAACAAAACAGTTTAGTATTGATGCGTGATTTTGATAATTACACGCATTATTTAGTCAGGTAATAGCTGTGCGTTAGATAACTGATGAACAGGACGTGGGTTCTATTCCCACGAGAAGCATACTGTTTTAGTTGTTTTCTGTTTGATTAGGATATTAGAGGCTTGAATCACCTGTTAATCTGTTGATAAAGATGATTCCGTGCTCCAGGAGGCACGTTAGGCCCTGTCCCGGCTGCTATCTGGTAGTCTTAATGGAACATAAAGGAGGCCTCGCGGAAAATAAACAAAAAACGAAAAAGATTTTTTTTATATCCAACTAGTGGTCATACGCGGGTCATATAGCTCTATTTATTAAGGTATAGATCTAAGATTTGATTTACCGATGTATCACGAGTTAGTTAATTTACTGCGCAGTAGCGTCTACCGGCGTTTATGAAGCGGAAAAATAAACACCAAAAATATAGTGTGCTAAGCCACCACGCTTCAAGGCAAAGCCGATGTCAATGTCTTGTTTTTTTACCGTAAACGAACGTCTTTCTGACTGTATATTTACCGCGAGAGAAAGATGTTAAAAGCATGATTTGTGATTCAGTAACCTGTATTACCTTTTTACCGTGATTTAAGAAGTTTGATTGTACATTATATTTGATAACACTTATAAAATCGTCTAAGTAACACAAATAAAATATTTTTTGAAACTATGGATATTACGTGCCTCATTCAAAAAATCTTAATTGCATTATAAAAAGCAATACTCGTTATAATAAAACTAGACATGCTCGACGGCTTCACCCACCCGTGGTGTTTATTTACTATATTGCCTCTATATATTTTTATATGATTTAAAGGCGTCCATGCAAACAAACTTCAGCTATATTTTAGTATAGATAATGATCAGAATAAAGTCATATAGTATGTTCTACCATTTGTTAACGTGACCACTTTTAAGGCGCAGACGGCTGCTAGTTCAAACAACACTGAAATAAATTAGTAAATACGATTATTTTTTAAAAAAATACTGTAGACATTTTATTAAAAAAAAAAAAAACGACAATGCCTACATAGTAATAGAACAGCACTATTCAAAAGCTTATGTCGTAATAGTAATTTCCGTTACTATAATAAAACTTTTGCGTTTTGTTCGATGATAAAATGCGGCATAATTCAACAAGGTCAAAGGTCAACCTTTTCACAATGATTGACGATAGATTATCAATTTTCCGATTTAATCAACACAATCTTAACAACTTGTCGCGATCTAAGTGTGGACTCGATACATCGCCCCAAGGCCACGTTTAACGCGATTATCCGCTGTCCGATAAGTTCTATCGATAATATACGTTTACAAAATTCAGCTGATTCTTTTGCTCTCAGCTCTCGTTCAAGTAGGTATTCATTGCGATACTGTAAAGATAAGACCAAATCTTCTCAGTATCGATACATTATGAACCAACCTTGTTAATCTTATGGTAGTTAGAATATGTTATAGTGCATTGAAAAACGTAAGAAGATATATTTTCGCAAAATATTATATTTGCCAAGCATTTAACATTTGTTTAAAAAGGCGGAAGCGCCAAAATATATTTCGAAGCCCTTGAGTAAAGTTCTGAGTACAAACTTATTTGTATTGTGGGTATGTTCGAAAGTATGAAGAACATTCATTTGTTTATTTATACATGTGAGTTACGACGTCAATTAACCCAGCACACCCTGGTATCCAGTTTTTGGATTCAGAAAACTAATTTTTCGTTTGTCGCTAAATTAAAACCGGATCTGAGAACGTTAAGTACAGCGGACATACTTTACTCTTCACTTACTCTTTGAGTAGTATACTTTTCTATGTCGTAAACTATGCCTCATGCATTTAGGTAAAAATTTGAGTATTACCACCGAGAAAAAGCTGTTAATACCTGTAAACCGCGTGGTGCAGTTCGATTATCACAGTGAAAGCTATCGAAATCAACGTGCAGCCTTACGGTGGATATACATACAGGCGTGTATAACCACGGCGCTCTTCGAGACGCGTATTTTTATCCGCGTGTTCCTAGGCGTACCCAGCGCTATTTCTTTAGTCTAGATTTTCCGGAGCTGACTTTATTTCCCTAGAGTCACGTAATTCCGACGTCTCGAGATGAAGGCCATCTTCTGATTGAAATTAAGTCGTGTGATTATGTTCCGGCACTTTTGTATTTGTATTTTTTATAAAGATCCTTTGATTGATATAATTACTAGTAATTTGGGTTTTTTTTTTCAATAATATGGTTAAGAAAAACATAATTTTGTTCCGACACAATTTTTGGGCAACTTTCTCTTTATAATAAGTATTGATGCTAAGAATTTCTTAGAATTTGATTAACTATGCTTATGAGAATACTCACGTTCTAAAAATAGATGTGTTGTGACCCGATTTTGTTCAATTATTCATAAAAGGTGAAACTACTACGTGAAAATCTCAATATCTTCTCACTGGAATACCATGCGGAAGTTTGATAAATGTGAATTATTTTAAAGAAACTAGTTTTTTTTTCAATAGTCTTATTAATAGAATACTTCCTTAAACGCGCCACATTCTGGCAATGTGCCCAGAATACTAGCAGCATTTCCCCGCTGCATTGCTAGGCTTATACGGTGAGCAAAGAAAATACCCGCTTTAGGGTCACCAGTGGCCTCAATGAGACGCGTTGAGATGTTTTTCTAAATGCGGTAATGTTTTTAATACTTTAACGCGGTCATTTTGCTTTTGTATAGTCTCGATTTAGGTAAGAAGTCATTTAATTTGTCCGACGGTATTATCAGAGACAAGTGTAACTGCTGGGCACAGGTAGCTAGCTTTATTGTAAGCATTTAAATTTTGAACATAATTTGTTTTCACTTGGTTCTCATTTACTAATTGTTTAAGCTTGACATACAAACGAAACACTCGACCTTCACACATATTTGTAACTGTATTTCAGATTCATAACTGAACGATGAAAAATGTTTTAAGAGGTAGTTTCTCAAATAATACATCTATCTTGTACTAGCTGTTGCTCGCGGCTCCGACCGAATGGAACTCTTATGTCGCACCAAAAAGTAGTCCATGTTATGCAAATAATTTATCTGTTCTAAATTATATAAAAATCGCTACATTAGCTTGAAAATGCCTTAATTACTTCTGGTTATAATCAATTACAATGTATCAAATAAGTAGTATATCATATATTTCATTCTGAACAATGGACTGTTTCATCCTTATTTCTGTGTTCATATGCTTGTGTTATTGTCAACTTGTTCTGTGCGGTATATTCCGAGATAAAACTGTCATATTTTATCAATATAATGAGGTTGAGCAAATTAATACAAATCTGAGTAGCCTACAGTATCTTAACAAGCAAGGCTTTATCGGAAGAAATTATTGGACACTGTTAATACTAGTCCATACTAATATTATAAATGCGAAAGTCTGTCTGTCTGTCTGTCTGTCTGTCTGTCTGTCTGTCTGTCTGTCTGTCACCTCTTCACGGCTAAACTGCTGGACCGATTGTGATGAAATTTGGTAGGGATGTTGTTAACGACCTGAGGTCAAACATAGGCTACTTTTGGGCGCGATATAACCGAGTCCCACGCGGGGCGAAGCCGCGGGGAACAGCTAGTATTGTTATAAATAGAGGTCAACAATATTTGACCTCTGTAAATTTAAATTGTTGACCTTTTAAACTTCTAAATAGGTTTGGGCTAACTTATCCTACCCATTCCCTTCCTCAAGGCAAAAGTTCTGCTTTTCTATTTATTCCGATAATCTGATAAACTTTGGGATATATTGTAGATAGTTCTTAGTTCTTTGAAAATAATTTGAGCTACTCTTTAGCGCGTAAAGGAGTCAAAAAAAAGTTAAGTAAAGTAAAAAAGTAAAGTAAACTAAAGTACTTTTTAGTTGTAAAGCTACGTTTTCAAACGTTCTACGGATATTCATACAAAAATCACTTTTGTATTACTTTTATTTATCTCTATTTAATTGTTTTGAGCTGTTGACACGATAGACAAAGCTAGTCATAAGGAAGTGGAGTTTCCAGACTTCTGTGTCCGTTGAAATAAACGCAGCAGAAATGCTTTTGTAGGTCGACTGAATGCATCCTACTGCGTGAAATGTATATTGATAATCATAATTATATTTTTTTTGTAAACCTGAAAATAAGTATTATAGTAGACTAGCGACCCGCCCCGGCTTCGCATGGGCATAAAAACTTTCTTCTTGTATCACTCTATTTATTAACAAAACCGCATCAAAATCCGTTGCGTAGTTTTAAAGATTTGGGCATACAAAGGGACAGTAAAAGCGACTTTGTTTTGTACTATGTAGTGAAGTGATAGTGATACATGTTTTAGCTAATGACACGATAGAAGATGATTTATCTTTATGCAGCTATCATTATCTCTTATTATTCTTCGGCACCAGAAAACAATGCATTTTTATTACTCAAACATCATCCCTGCACGCCTCGGGAAAATCTGTTGTCTTACATTGTACTGTGGAGTTTTACGCATACTGTGCGTCATTGCCTGTTCAAAGTGTTCAAACAATCTAATATTATCAAACATTGTATTAACTGTAATATATGTCTTTAGAGCAGGCCCAAACACAGGTGTTTGTCGTACTAGCTCTTGCCTGGGGCTCCGCTCCCGTAGGAATTAACGGATAAAATATAACCTATGGGTTGTTTCAGGGTCTAAGCAATATTCATTCCAAAATTCAGCCGAATCGTTTCAGCCGTTTTCCTGTGAAAAAGTAACAAACATTCATATAAACTCGCTTTTTTAATATTAGTAGGATAATCGATGTCTTTCGGTATCTTTTCTTTGGTCACAGCTAGTGTTGCCCAAATTCAGTCTTGGTCTTGCAGTCTTGGTCTTGTTCTTGCGTTTTTGCAAGACCAAGACCAAGAACAAGACCGCGTATTTTTAGCAAGACCAAGACCAAGACTGACCGTGCAAGACTTGAGCAAGAACAAGACATAGCCTGCAAGACTCTTGCGTCTTGCAGCTAGGACTTAGCGCTATTTCACGGAGTAGTTAGGTGTAACAGTTCGGTGTATAGGAAGGTACGCTTAGGAATTCTATGAGACGCAAAAAACTATATCAAAGAATATGATATAGTTATAAACTGGACCTATGCGCATTACGACTAATACCATAAACATAGCGAATAAAAAAATATCTATTAAAATCAAACTGAGTGCATGCATAGTTATGTTTTAACCATCGGCACTTTGATAATGCGGCATTAAAGGTTTTGTACTTACTTCTCAAAGAAATTTGCCGCTTTTCGGAAGTACATGGTTATTATACACGCGCCGGCGGCTTCTTTTGAAATCTAAAACAATCGTTGCCGCCGCGCCGAAATCATAACATTTGACACTATTCATGCAAAATAATTTCGAATTTTAAGAGTACCTACAGTTGTTCCAAAGAATAAATAAGTTTCAGAGTGCTTAGAATGAAAATGAATACATTATACTGATCACGTAAGTAGTATTATGATTAGGATAAAATGGTAAGGATAGGCAGTAGATGTCATAATAATTCATTCTAGTAAGTTAAAGTAAACTTTAATAAATAGTAATAGACTAATAGGTAATTGCAAGACTTGCAAGACTCTTGCTGCAAGACCAAGACCAAGACTGGGAGCGCAAGACCAAGACCAGGTGTATTGGCGCAAGACCAAGACCAAGACTGGCTAAGTCTCGTCTTGTTCTTGCATTTGGGCAACACTAGTCACAGCGGTTTCCGGTTGCATTCTATACCGAATGAATCTCAATATTATTTCTCCATCATGAGGTACTTTGCCTGTATTTGTTGGTAGAATCCGCCACCTGTCCTCAAGAGGTACTGGGAAATCAAGACTATGTCTTCCTATCGCTATAGTTTGCTAATGCAAACAACAGCGAATAACGACTAACTATAGCGAATTATAAACTTATCCAAAACTCCAAAAACCCTATAAACCATACAAGACAAGATTGCAAAAGCGTAAAATTGTAAACTCGATTGATACTAGTTTTTAGACGTACCCACCCATGTCATATGTATTATCCTTTACTATAAAATGCATGACATATCAATACATTATTTATCGACGTCACGTTGCCTTGGACTAAGCATATAGACTACAGCAATAATAGTAAATCACAATAATAATTATTTCACATATTGTTTTAAGATCGACCTCATAATCATTAGCTTTCAACGACCCACTGCTAGGCGGAGTCCAAAATAAACTTTTCTATTTATTTACGCAGTCCATCCCGGCTTCGCCCGTGCTTTCCAAATGTGAAACAAATTTTAGAAATCGGCAGGTGGTCGACACAAAAATACAAATTTTTCCTCTTTATAATATGTACAGATTTATAACCCTCTCTCTGTCTACACGCTAACCAGTTTACCTATTCTGCGACCAACATTCTGAACGCCAAAATATGTTCTAAGCTAAAATCAATTAAGTTTTTTTTTGTCTGCTAGATGGCGCCAATGCGTGGTGAGAGGGGCGGATCGCCCGCACGCGCCGCTCGGGCTTCCCTCCCGCTGCCCCGACGCCTCATCCGCCAGATCGCGAGGCATGTAGCCTCCAACGGGCGGTCACTGCGACGGCTGGAAGTCTCTGGCAGGGTCATAGACAATTTCGATGATATTGACGACGGATCGGATGAGTCTGATATGGAAGTGCCACAGCCGGCGTAAGTACCTTAAGTCATTCTATCTATTTATACATAACTATAAAGCTGGAAAGCTGAAAAGCTTTATTGCGCAGAGCGCATTCTAGAACTGATTTCAATCTAGTCATATTTTTCTTTTATAAGTGAAAACAGCGGAAATATTTAATGAAATACATTCCTACAATCAATACCTTCTGTCATGTCCCAGTCCAGTCTCTCGACTATTGGGACATGACAGGAGGTGAGGCACTATAGACTTCGAGCAACACGGCCTCCGTACCGGAAGGGAGTAGCCATACGCTGCGTTCCCCTATGTCAAAAGTATAAGCCCAATCAGCATATGCAATGTATTAGTAATCTGTATGTTGTTTCATTTTTTAATGTGTTATTGTCATCGTACAGTCAGGTGACAGTGTAAGTTTTGTAGTGTAGTTTTAAGGCTACTTCTCTCCGTGTTGCGACTAGAGGATTTACATATTAGCGAATCACTGGCCAATGTGTGGCTAAGTGCGGGTCTGAAAACGCCACTTTGAGCAATTCATCGAATCGATTCATATTACGAATTCCTTAGCAATTCTGTAGCAATTACAGACAATTTTTATATGGTGTAGGTTAGTCTATAGCCATTTTGAATCGACAATAAGAACTCCGTGTAACTCCGTGTAACTTTTTGTAACATATTTGATATATTATAATCTCAAAAATCAGTCAGGTGTAATATGTTTGATTGATACGCACAAAATTGTCACCACTACGCAACATACGTCATACTACAATCTGTCGCGCCCGATCAATCAATGCCACGCGAATGCTTGGTTACTATGTTATCATCGGGTTAGTGGGTAAAACATACTGATGATATGCCGTCGTGATAACGATTACAAAAGCGAGTGTGGCGCCAAAGGTGTCGGAATTGTTAAGACTATAAATATCATTATCAAACATGCATATGTATTTGAAGAAAAAATAACTACTATTCTGCACAGTCATCATAATAATTTCGTGTAGGCGTCACGGTCAATCACCCATACCGTGGTGTCAGTTCTTCGAAACCTCCTCTCGCCTTCATTATCTATTAAATAAACCGCGTCAGAACGCGGTTTATTTAATGGCTACCAGATGGCAGCTGGACCAATGACTTAGCTTGCCCTCCGAAGCACGAAATCATCTTTATTATCAGAAAATTGGGTAATTTTATCCTAAATGATGTTCTCACCAAACTGGAAACAACTAAACAAAGTATAAAAACAAAAACAACACTATTAATTGCACCAAGAAATAAAATACAAAAAGACAGTTATAAGTAAATTCTAAATTAATGAACTGTCTTTATCCAGGGTGGCGATAGGTGGAAATGCGGGCAACCTTCCACCAGCTGATGACGACGAGCTCACCAGCCTCAGTTGGTTGCAGGACAGGAACCTTCTCAGAGGTAGGCCTTTGTTATCTTGCTTTGTATTTCACCTCAATCTAAAAGATTTGGAACTTGGAACTGGAAAATGCAACATCTAGGGCCAAGTGGTATCCGAAATAAGAATATACCACTACCTCTACTATTACTGTGGGTGGATGTTACAAAAGAACATTTAAAAAACATTTAAAAAACATTCGTACACATCATCTTATATATGTGTGGCGGAATCCGCCAAAAACATTAACAATAAAAAAGGGATTACGTCAAGCAGGTAGCAGTCTTATTTTAGGCAACCGGGACGGGAAACCACAAAGATTAAGAGAGAGAAGTAGGTAGTCCATACTACGTAGTACTATTACTAATTCTGTGTCCATACTTAGCTAAAATAAATGTGATTACAGCACGTTCATTGAAAGTCTAAAGTTTATAACGTGGAAATAAGTTAACATAGTGCACCGAAAAGCACGTGTATACATAAGATTTATTTCAATTGTTCTGTCTCTGACTGATTAATACTTATTTCTTGTTTAATTAATTTTACAGGTATAAACCTCACAAAGGGCGACGTCGAGGACGGCAAAATTATCGGCAGTCAAGTTGTAATAAAGGTATGTAAAATGTAACTATCTCAAACCACAATTTACTTTATTTATTGATAGTGTGGTTTTACAGCAGTAAAAGAGTTTTTCAAATCGATCCCGGAGTTTCGAAGCCTTTTCGATACAAATTTTTCCTCTTTATAATATTAGTATTATAGATAATCAGGTGATTCAAGCCTGCATTATCCTTAACTCTTAACCAACCTGGAAATAACTTATTTATAACTAGCGACCCGCCCGCCCCGGCTTAGCATGGGTGTTTCGGATAAAACATTCATCAGACAAATATATATTCACGTTGAATTTACTCGATTCGGATAGTCGACAAGTATCGGTTTTGGTACATCCCTACCGGGTTTGGACGCGCGTGGCGCCATGACAGTTAGCAGTCTGCATAATTGCGCGGTCGCGGTTAGATGCATTCTCTTTGTTACTACCTGTGAAGTCTCGGGATAGACTATTCTAATACGATTCGCGTTAAATCTTCGGGAATAATTGCGCATTGATATCGTGAGTGAGGCCCGGTTGCCTAGTGGATAAAAGTTTAAAGCTTATTGACAATTGAACACTCGGTAGTGAAATAACCTGTGTGGAGACCCATCTTCTACCCTGACGTCGCGTGCTCCGCTGGATCGACACCGAATTAATAGGGGATGTGTAGGAATCTCATGAGAAGGGGCTTAAACGGGTTTAATTAATTCGGATTAATAAGCAAGTCACGCCCAAGCGCGTAAGGTACTTTTCTTTTGTTTATTTTTAGTGATCAGCCTAACTTTCCTACCACATTCACGCTTCCACTGTCAAATTTAAACATTCTGGTAGCAGAGTTGGCTGAAACAATGGGCATAAAATCCTACCTCTTGAATCACTCTATCTATTAAAAAAATCGCATCAAAATCCGTTGAGTAGTTTAATAGATTTAAACATACAAAGGGACATAGGGACAGAAAAAGTGACTTTGTTTTATACTATGTAGTGATGATATAAATAGTAGAGATTGCACACAAAATCCAACAGATAAATAAACGGTAAAACTTGTATTGTCTATCTCTTTCCACGTTTTATAGCGATCTTGAGATTTCATTGATCTGATCATTAATTTGATCAAATATAACGGGCTATGTCCTTGTTGTTGTACTAACATACACTTATCCATATCATGCGTATTACCACACTTCAACAGAGTTATATCAAATATACACGATTTTTTTATTTATTTTCATGATTACGTTAATGATAATAATAAATTGTCTGCACAAGTGGTAAACGCTGCTTCTAAATATCACTTAGTTTCACTTTTTTTTAAACTATTTTGTTGCGTAATGGATGTGTCACAAATAACTTAGTATTTAATTTATATTGAACTTATTATTTTATAGAAAATGTATAATGGTGATAGAATAATTGATTGGAAATTAAGAAAGTTTAAAATAAATCCTAACTTAAATATAACAAATGCGAAGTCTGCCTATCTGTTACGCTTTCACGACTAAACTGCTTGACCGATTTTGATGGGTCAAACATGGGCTATACTTTTTGGCGCGATATACCCGAGTATAACTCGGGTGGGGCCGCGGGTAAGAGCTAGTAAGGTAAAAAAATGCAACAACCTTTACAAATTACTTAAAAACAAAACAATAACAAAATATTTTTGTCCAACAGACGGAGTCAAAGACCCCTCCCCCCGCGGTGCGCCCCCCGTCGCCCCCCCGCACCCCCTGCAAGGCTCCCCCCTCGCCCCCCACTCCCACTCACACGAAACCCCCCTATTCCTTCTCATGCCTCATCTTCATGGCCATAGAGGCCGCGCCGGCGAGGGCACTACCCGTAAAAGAAATATACGCGTGGATCGTCAGACATTTCCCGTACTTCAAAAACGCGCCGCAAGGATGGAAAAACAGCGTGAGACACAATCTGTCCCTGAACAAGTGCTTCCATAAGGTTGGTTGATGAATGGTACTATTTTTGACGGTAGAAGCGCTGTTTTCTAGGAATTTAACATGTTTAATACCAGAATCGTCTCCAAAACATAACTTGTCTGTAAGAACAGCGTGAGTTAACAAAAAAAGCGGTTATTTAAATATTACCAACAGACACTCAATTTTATTTATCATACTTATACTAATATTATTAATGCGAAAGTGAGTTTGTTTGTTACGCCTTCACGGCCTATATACTAAACCAATCTTTCTGAAATTTCGCATACCGGGTACCTTTCATCCCGGGAAAAAGCATTGTTCCCAAAGGAAAAGCTTGTTTATATATATAGATATAGATAGCATAGAAGTTAGAAGTATAGACAAATACCCATATATTTTATTAATTGACAGACAATATATATATTATGACTATATACTTAAAATAATAATAGTAAAAAACAAATAAATTATTAACTTAAATTGTACAGTCCCGTTAAAGGCTCCACTTGCGGTAATGTGCAAAAAAAGGCTGGCGGCATTGCCATATTGAATAACAATGCTAATCCTTTGAGCAAGGTAATTACCAGCCTTCTGATCACGGGATAACTCTATCAGCCTTTTCGACAAAAGCTGATAAATAAATAAATATATAGGGACAAATCACACAGATTGAGTTAGCCCCAAAGTAAGTTCGAGACTTGTGTTATGGGATATTAACTCAACGATACTATATTTTATAACAAATACACATAAAGATAGATATACATATCCAAGACCCAGGTCAATCGGAAAAAGATAATTTTTCATTTTGACCTGACCGGGGATCGAACCCGGGACCTCTTGAGTAGCGGCCAGGCATGTTAACCATTACGCCACGGAGGTCCTCGAGGTCCGCGATGAACCCCACGGTCCCAGAGTTGGTACCATTATTTTGAGTGGTCCCACCTTTTATCTGTCCCGCTTGGCCCAACTGCAGGTGGCGGCCGCGCCCGGCCTCGGCAAGGGCTCGCTGTGGACCGTCGACCCGCAACACCGGGCTTCCTTGTTACAGGTATGTTGCTAGGTTCCTAGTACTATATTAGCTAATCGTTTGGTTTGTCTTTACGAGTACATCTGACATCGACAAAGTATCACGTGTTTATACACTTGAATAATGTATAGTTCACAGTCATACACAAATTATTGAAATTTCCTCTTGACCGAAAACAGGGCTAGCAGTTGCAAAAGTATTTTTTTTCTAATTCCACTAGTCATCATCATCAGTATCTAAAATCCACTGCTGAGCATAAGCCTCCCTCTGTCTACGCCATGCATCGTCCCTACCCTAAGCCAGTTCTTAGTTGTTGCCGGCAACTTTTCTACTAGTATTACCAGTTTAAGGCTTACTAGGCTATAACTTGTTTATACAGTCATTACAGTCATATATAAACGCCTTTAACTTTACATCAAATACCTACCAATCATAAACTAGATAACAGTACAAAAAGTAAATAAAAACAAAACATTATAATAATACTTGTTATTTAAAAGTACATAATATGCCAACTACCATTTTGTTTTTAAGTTCCTACCGCGGGTCTGCTGGAAGAAATTTCTATAGAAATAAGTAGCACCTTTGTACTAAATTTCTTAATTTTAAGTTTCCTACAATCTCGCAGGCGTTCGGTCGCCAACCAATCCCGGCGTCGCCCCCGCTGCCGCCGGAACCGCCCGGCGGCGGCAAGAACTCGCCGGATCCGGCGTTGTTCCCGTTCCTGGCGCGCCGGCTCGCCGGTCCGGCGCCGGAACCGGCTCCCGGGGCTGACGAATACCTGGCCGCGGCTACGGTACTCGCTATGAAGTACGGGCCCAAAGTGCTTGACCAGGTGAGAGACTGTTTTTAGATCATTATATCTACACCTACTTTATGTTACACAGAGGTTTCGTATAAGTAATTATATTTTTTTTTATGTACAAAAAGACTGATGCATATTAAAAAAAAAACTTGAATTTCATTTAAATTTTATTACAAGTGATAGTAGAGAATAGAGAGTAGTTTATAATTTTTATCAATTTTACAAAACTACGTTTTTATAGCAGGTCTCTAAATTGAATTGAACATTGAACAAACAGGCATGTAAACAATCTGATTGAAAACTACCATAGACTATGGACACATGCAACTATTAGGAATGTCATACACTTGTAACCAATGGGCAGACCGGAACCGGAAAAACCCGACAAAATACCAGGCCAAGTTAGATAGGAACCGGTGTTGCCGCATGTTTGTAATTCAATATGTAATTTACACAGCTGCCCCCCGCGCACCTGGTGATCTCTCGCTGCGCGGGCGACGAGCACTCGTACTCGGGCTGCGAGGAGCGGCGCACGGCCGAGGCATTACTCAACTTGGCCGGTGTCACCACCGCGCAGCCGTCCAGCTAGCCCCGCGAGTCGCGCTCTAGTGGACGGCTGTTGTTTTAGTACTGTTTTGTTGCGGGATTGTTGCGTGTGGGGCTCAACTTGGCTGGTGTCACCGCGCAACGCTCCATCTAGCCCCGCGTGTCGTGCTCTAGTGGACTTTTGTTCTAGTGCTGTTTTGTTGTGGGGCTTAACTTGGCTGTTGTCACCGCCGCGCAGCCCGACTTTCACGCGGTATTAACATGTTTTTTAGTTGTGCGGAATGCGGAGCGTGTAGAGTACGATATTTGAATTTGGTCTATGCGAGTTTAAAGCGTACATGAAAAAATTCCACAAGAAGCCATTGTTTCCTAGTGATGTTGCAACGTCGCAGGTCTCCGTACAATTTAAAAAAGAAATTCAAATCTCATGCTGTCCTTATGTAGATAAAGTATTATCTACAAATCCCTGTCTTGTACAGATAATGAAAGGACAAAAATTATTAATTGCAGTGAAAAGTTGATAATAAAAGTGAACCTAGTACACTACTACTATAACAAATATTTGGTTTTATACTACCAATAACTGAAATATATTTACCTAATTGTTATCATACTCAGATAAAATAAATGAAGATTTTGTCAACATTGGAGTCTGTTACACGTTTAATACTATATCGGAATATCGCGATTCAACTTGAAGTAGTATCGCGTATACCGCACATATTATTTAAAACGTTTTCGTAACGTTATTTCATCACGATCCAGTATTGCGTGATAATATTGAAAGTGTAAAAAAATTGAGAAATTGAGGCAAACTCACACGCTCCGCTATTCCAAAAAATTATGCCGTTTCTATATAAACATCGTATTAAGTGCTCCGCGTTGAAAGCTTCTAAAGACGTTCGAGTAATTAATTTTATTTAAGTGTTTGCGTGTTTTTGTTTTATTAAGGATGTGAAGTTTGGATATAACTGTCGGGCGGGTTGAGGTGAAATATAATTAGTGTTCTTGAAGCGTAGATGATAGTTGGATCGCTAAACCAGTGGCTTACTACCATATTTTAAATCCATGCAAGATCCGGTGAGTAAGCGAGACAGCGCTATATATGTAAGGCGACATCTCCCTTACTCAATCGTTCTTGTATGGTTTTAAGACATGGTGGTAAGGTAAGCAACCCGATCGCATTCTACTGCTCAATCGGTCGATTAGATTACGAAGTAATTATATTTATAAGTTTTAAAATATGAGTTGGATTTCTGTAAGAAAACAATTAGTTTTGCCAGAGCATAGCCCTGGTGACTCGGTGATTCATTGTTGACATATAAGTTCTAAGAACTGCATAGTTCAATTTGTTGCTTATGAATTTCTATTATGTCTATGGTTTCAATATAAATATAGACAAAAATGTTTACCATTCTCTAGTCCAATTAAGACATACATATTATTTTGCAATGACGTGATACGCATCATTTATTAATAATAATTCAATTGTTTACGGCAAACATCTGACTAATGTCGTCTGTATGTACATCACACTTAAAATTAATTTATTTGTGATCCTGATAAAAATGACTTTTATGTAACGATATCATGCAATTGGTTTGCTTTAACTGTTTGTGCTATCACGAATACACATCCATTTTCTGCAAAAATTCTATGGCGGCGTACCGATCGGCTTTCTCTCTCATCTTAGCGTTTCCCGATTGTCCCGGTCCCAAGTAGTAATATATAAGCAGTCATTGGTTCTGAAACAACACAGCTTCAAATCCTCCAACTGCAAGGCATCCAATATTGGACATAGGTCTCCTTCACATTTTTAATTATCTGAAGTTTGCCAATCGCTTAGAGTATGACAAAACTCTCAGCTTAAATTCAACGCTATGATGATTTTATTTGAAGATATTATGAAGTATAAGAACGAGAATCAAGTTTCTGTTTAATAGCAAATCAGAGTGAAGAAGGGGTTACCATGACGGATTTAAGCTGGCCCAAAACAGTAAGCAAGATGACGCAATACATGATGTAGTGCGATATCTCTCTTTCTCACTTGTTTCTGAATATCATCAATCAATGGACTGTTATTTATAGGCTTTGATTGTTCGTACATTTTTTTTTATTTCGGCCTTTCTACGCCGCCTTGTGTAAGTGAGATACGACAGTAGAGACCATAGTGATAGACGTGATAATAATTACGGAATATTGTTTAAAATATTCACAGATAGTTACACATTACTCCTTATATGCATTTAGGTTTTCTGTCTTGTACTAATTATAGTCAATCTTTCATAATATAAGAACCTGTTTATTCTAACGATGTCGCGTTATTTCCGTCAACCATTATGATAAATTCTATGAGAATAAATTCTTTACAATATTTTCTTTGAAGTGGACGGAAATGAAACGCTACATAGATTTTAAGATATAATTTAGTTATATTTATTCGCTTTGCCTACGGTTACGGTTGCGGCCATATGTTTAGCTTTTAAGTACTGTTTCATTGTAAACCTTTCAGAAATAATAGCAAATAAATCTAAACTGAGCAATATAGATGTAAAAATTATATTATATATACCTATTGTATGTGTGATCTGAACGCTAACATAATTATACAAATATTGTATACAGGGCGATCAAAATGTATTTTATCTATGCAATCTTCCCTACCTTAAAAGTGATACATTATCTGTATATAATAAAATCTAATAGCCAATAACTTTAGTCGTAAGGAGACCGTTTTTTGTGTTCAAACCAAGTGATCTACTTCATACAATTGCCTACAGTTTAACGAAATTTTATTTATTTAATTATATTACAGTAATATAAGGATTATTAGATCTGTGGCAGAATTAGTTCACTGATATTCAAGTTTGTACCCTATTCTGAAGCTCAGAAGTGATATTATTCCATCTTATATAGAATCTGTTTACGGTACCTCTGTCACAGAATAGCAGTAAGTAATGGCAGTCGCCAGGATATTAGTGAAATCTTAATTGTTGATAGACTTAGCGGTTACTTTCCGAGATATTAATGTCGCTACTGACGTAGGTCTACATCTCTGCTGAAAGGCTTCGCCAATGTAAATACATTATGGAAAGGTTTGGAGATCGTTACTCTTAACTTTTCCTTCCTATTGAGCAAAAATTTTCAATCGAATATGTACCTTAAAATTTTCCCGGAACGTTACAATTTGCTGCGCGTGTATACGACTTTGCGTTGCGCTATATCGTTTCTCTATCTTATTGTGTACGTCCATGTACCCATAATAGAATGGCAATTTAAAAAAATTCTAGACATCTATGACCTGATACCTGATAGTTAATTATCATTCAACTATTCCTTACCTGTCGAAAATCGTAACCAGCTGTTTTAATTAAGAAATAAAAAAGAGTGAATGTTATAATTATGTAAGGGTACGAATTGGTTTTCTCTCAAGTGCCTACTAATTGCTTCTTATCTTAAAATATTAGCAAAATTAAGATTGATGGAGTTTGTTTAGCATGGGCGAGTACCGAGATTGTACATTTGCTACGCATTAATAATGTTCAAAAACATTTAATACATGTCTTTGTGAAACTGTCATAAAAACTACCAATGGAAATAAAACTGACATAAAACAGGCCAATAAGAAAATAAAAAACAAATTTTACATCGTTTTGTCATAATCTCGGTATTTGCGGAAAGCCTTGAAAGATACACCAAGTAGCTCTTTGTGATAAGAAATCTTTTGAACTATCTGATTAACTATGAAAGCCTTCATAAATTAATTTCTGTGTTTGCCTTTTCACTCATCGTCTGTAAATAATAAGGTATTCAAAAAAATTATGATAGGGCCTAAAATTATAATTCAAAATCGCAATATTCATTATACATTGTCATTTTGCAAATATTAAACATGCGGACAAAAATTGTCTATGGTTGCATATTACTTTTTCGTAATGACTTCATTTGTAAAATGATGTTAGATTGCATAATTTTATAATATGCGCATAGTAACAATAACTAGACTGATGTAAGGACTGATTTGTGATGAAGCAATATTTATTTACTAGTAAAAAAGAATGTTTTATTTTATGGCAACACGCGGTTTCTTGTTTTTTTCTTGAGATGTATTTATAGCGCATTTGATTTTTAGAACTGCATACGAATGATTGTTTTATTTGTCATTAATCATATATGGATCATCTATTACAAAAAGGATATTGCTTATACAGCTTTAAGTACCAAAGTGTGGATTTATTTATACAAAAAATATTGGGCGTAAATTCTTGTCGCTAACAATAAATTCCTTTTATTTATTAAATTATTATTTTTAATTTATTCTTTCATGACAGTTGTAGGCATCGAGAGGTCGCTGTGTGCCAAATATTAGATCAAAACCAGAATCATACCAGTTATATCGAGTGTATTTATGGTGATGTAACACTTAGATTAGGTATTAAGTGATATTAAAAATGTAATACTAATGAAATACATAAGTTTTGCTGTATTTAGGAGCGTCTTCCATCTTATTCGTATTGTTTTCTCGTAGATATTCGCAGTTGGGGAGGAAAGTCTATGTTTGATAACGTATGCTATATGCCGCACTTGAAAAGTGCACATTTAAGGCTTTTTCGCAATATTAATTATAGGTAAATTCAATATCATGCATGCGCTTGAAACTGATAATACATTTACAAAATGTATTTTCCCATAGACTTTTTTCATCGACTGCATAAAACTAGCCTTTCTTTCGGTGGTATAATGAAAAGTAGATAAAAATTTACAGCAATAATTAGTATCTAATTGTAGTAATTTGCTGGTAGATGCTATATGTAATTATGTGTGATAACTTGCGTTTTATTTATTTAAGAATGTGTTAAAGCCTTTGCAACCTATAAAATGTGTGCCTATGGTATTTGTTTTCGACAGATTTGATCTTTTTTCAATTTTAAGGAACTTCATTGTATGTTGAAACGTTGAAACAATTCCTGTTTGTTTTTTAGGAAACTAAGACAGAGGTTAATCTGCTCAGCAGTCTTGTTTCACGTTGTTTAGTAAAACCACACCAACATGTTTTTAATTTCAACAAAAATATTAGATTTCTTCTTAATACGACCAAGTTTTCAGAACTAGCGAAAATAACATTAATTACGAGGTTGCACAGGTTTTTTGTATTCATGAATAACATGTTTCTTTATGCAAAAGAAAATGTGATTCATGATTACAAGATATGCTTATTAAAATTTATATCAATATGATATTAAAATCGTTGCGGCTCATGTAATGTCAAAAACAAATCGTATTTTATTAATTTATTTATTATTAGATTAAATTATGCTGTTATTTGATTTCGTGTTGTATTTTGTTAGTAAAACGAGTAATTTTAAAAATTATGGTAAAAATGATAGAATTGAATTGATGTAGCCACTGTCTATGTCCGATGAATACAATTCGTCGTTGAATACTTTTGTTCCACAGGTCTGTTCAGAAACAGTAAGGCATTTACAGTGGTTATGTTAACGATTCTCAAATCCTAGTTATACGTTGGTATGTCCGAACTATATTTAAGTATGAAAATATTGTTGTTGTTGATATTTTGCCGGCTTTGAATCGAAACCACTCTTTATTGCTATTGTTGAGAGTTATTGCCAAATTTTTATTTGTCCTAAAATCTTTTTGTCTTTGTACATATCCATTAAATAAATTATGTACTGACGATCGGTTTGTTTTAATTTGAACTTAGCTAACCTTCACTCACGCACCAACTGAATGCGCAAGTATTATATGATACAATTTAGAAACAAAATTTATAAAATATTTTTTTTAAATGGCTCATTTTGTGGACTTCACAGTGCTTTAGTTAACAAATGGTTGGACAATACATGATTGAAAACAAATCAAAACCCCAGAAATACGTTTTCATGATTTTATTACAAAAAGAACAACATTTTGCTCCTACAGTCCAGTAATACAACGATAATATTTATCTTAAAATTACGATAATGCTTTCTAGTTTACATTTTGAATATTTATGTAAATTCTAATATAAGTCTGTTCTCACGTTTTTCATTCATAGATTGTTAGGCATATTGTCATCGACTTCAAGAGAAATATATCTGTCTCGCTTCCGCCGGGGCCTGCTCCATGGGGCAGTAAGGGCATTTCAATCTGAAAAAAGAGATGTCTGTTAATATTTTTTTAAACATTTTAATATACAGGTACCTTTTAATACATTAGTTGGTAATTTGGTAGACTTCACTTTTAATTTATGTTTATTTTATTACTCTGACTTTAAAGAAAATTTATTCATCAATTTACATTTACATAATTAAAAATAAAAACCTAAACTAATTACTTAAACTAAAAAATAAATAAATCAAGAATCTCATATAAAAAAAAAACTGATATTTAATTTAAATCTATGTTTACTTTGAATCGAAGATTGGACGGCAATAAATCAGTTTAAATTATATTTAGGTCATGAAGCGTTTGAATCTATGATATTAAGTAGGCAAACAGGTATAAGGCCCACCTTAATCCCATAGAGTATCTTTAATCGGTGGGGTGATCAGATTAACTTAAGGCAACATTGTATTTCTGATTCATTCTTCGTTTGTCCCACTGAGCTTTGTCCCACTAATAAATTTCTTAGTTTGTCCCAAACATTATGCTTCCTTCATCCCGATGTACAATTTTTATTATTTTATTCCTAGTTGGTCCCATTTTGCATTCCTTGTTCGACCCGTTGTTTTTTATAAGTAATTTTCTTTCTAAATAATATAGGTTTTTGTTTGTTATTCGTTCAAAATACTTTTTTGTTAGCTGTACCTTTAAAGAACCTTCTTGTGAACTGGGACAAACCGGGAATATAAAAGTGACTGGGACAAACGAATCATTTTTTGAAATGTGGGACAAAATTTCAGGACGAACGAAGAATAAACCGTATTTCTTAGACTACAACTGGGGTCTTTTAAAAAGGAGATTCCTGAAGTGCGGACGTGACACTCCTGGTGTTGCCGGCGTCCATGGGCTACGGTTAACGCTTACCATCAGGTGGGCCGTATGCCTGTTTGTCTACTAAATTGTATAAAAAACGAGTAACACTCACTTGGCTGCCATGGCCAGCTTGTTGAGCGCGTCCCGCGAGATGACGTGTCCGCACAGCAGCCGCATGGGCGGGTTCTGTTCGGACGCCTGCTGGCGCAGTATGGGACACGCGAACACCGAGTGGTAGCCGCCACCGTCCTCGCCAAGGTCAACCTTAAACAGTACACATCACATATGATCACATTTTGTGACCACTTGGGCAATTTAACATTTTACACGATGTTATTTTCCTCGCAATTGTAAGAAAAGTACTATACAAGTTTCGGCTGAAATAGCAACGTCCGAGATTGGTAGTGAAAACTTACCTCTAGTGGTAATTCATCATCTGCCCACGCCGCGATGACGTGTGGATGTGTCATTTTGGCTCGAATGTCATGTAACGCTGGCAACACTCGGGCTCCCGCCAACACGGCGCCTGCGAGAGGCGACAGTGGCGCCAGCCGAAGGAGGGCGCAAGCTTCACGGATAAATAATTCTGCCGCTTCGGCGCCTGGAATTAAATAAATCTTTTTATATGATACTAAATAATATATGCCAAAAGTCTAATAGCAAAAATGTTAGTGAGACGTTGCGTGCGGCGTGCACCAGGCGAGCGCGCACACGCACACACACACACACCCACGCTAGCTACACACACTCACCCAGCGCGGCGGGGTCCAGCAGATGCCGGTAGAGGGCGGGCGCGGGCGGCGCGCGCGGCGTGCACCAGGCGAGCGCGCACACGCACACACACACACACCCACGCTAGCTACACACACTCACCCAGCGCGGCGGGGTCCAGCAGATGCCGGTAGAGGGCGGGCGCGGGCGGCGCGCGCGGCGTGCACCAGGCGAGCGCGCACACGCACACACACACACACCACCCACGCTAGCTACACACACTCACCCAGCGCGGCGGGGTCCAGCAGATGCCGGTAGAGGGCGGGCGCGGGCGGCGCGCGCGGCGTGCACCAGGCGAGCGCGCACACGCACACACACACACACCCACGCTAGCTACACACACTCACCCAGCGCGGCGGGGTCCAGCAGATGCCGGTAGAGGGCGGGCGCGCGCGGCGTGCACCAGGCGAGCGCGCACACGCACACACACACACACCCACGCTAGCTACACACACTCACCCAGCGCGGCGGGGTCCAGCAGATGCCGGTAGAGGGCGGGCGCGGGCGGCGCGCGCGGCGTGCACCAGGCGAGCGCGCACACGCACACACACACACACCCACGCTAGCTACACACACTCACCCAGCGCGGCGGGGTCCAGCAGATGCCGGTAGAGGGCGGGCGCGGGCGGCGCGCGCGGCGTGCACCAGGCGAGCGCGCACACGCACACACACACACACCCACGCTAGCTACACACACTCACCCAGCGCGGCGGGGTCCAGCAGATGCCGGTAGAGGGCGGGCGCGGGCGGCGCGCGCGGCGTGCACCAGGCGAGCGCGCACACGCACACACACACACACCACCCACGCTAGCTACACACACTCACCCAGCGCGGCGGGGTCCAGCAGATGCCGGTAGAGGGCGGGCGCGGGCGGCGCGCGCGGCGTGCACCAGGCGAGCGCGCACACGCACACACACACACACCCACGCTAGCTACACACACTCACCCAGCGCGGCGGGGTCCAGCAGATGCCGGTAGAGGGCGGGCGCGGGCGGCGCGCGCGGCGTGCACCAGGCGAGCGCGCACACGCACACACACACACACCCACGCTAGCTACACACACTCACCCAGCGCGGCGGGGTCCAGCAGATGCCGGTAGAGGGCGGGCGCGGGCGGCGCGCGCGGCGTGCACCAGGCGAGCGCGCACACGCACACACACACACACCCACGCTAGCTACACACACTCACCCAGCGCGGCGGGGTCCAGCAGATGCCGGTAGAGGGCGGGCGCGGGCGGCGCGCGCGGCGTGCACCAGGCGAGCGCGCACACACACACACACACACACCCACGCTAGCTACACACACTCACCCAGCGCGGCGGGGTCCAGCAGATGCCGGTAGAGGGCGGGCGCGGGCGGCGCGCGCGGCGTGCACCAGGCGAGCGCGCACACGCTGGCCTGCAGCTGGCGCTCGTGCCGCGCCGCGTGCGCGGGGAACACCGCGCGCGCGTACTCTATGGCCGCGCCCACGCCCACTTCGCGGCCCAACTGTACACCAACACGGTCATTTTAATAGTTTGTTTCTTTAAATTTGAAACGAGAATAACACGAAGAATGTTAAAGCATTCTCTACCGATTTACTTTTAGGAAAAGCAGAATACCAATTTTTCCAAACACATTACTGCCACGGCCTGGGCGAAATAAGGCCGTATTCTGTCACAATAACCCTGGATTCCTTCCCAGATGATTCTTGATTGATGACCCAAACCCAACCATCCCCAAGGTTATTGCCATCGGCCAGAGTAGATTTCCTAGACGATCTCCGTAAAATCTAAGAAGAGTTCAATGAGCCAGGGCGAATTTTTTGAAAGATCCTTATAGCCCATAAATCATTGGTCCATCGTGTGTTTGCCAATAAAGTATCCCCCCTCCATTAACTAAATTGCACAAGGTAGGAACAGCACAAACAAATCTCTATAATACATAAGAGTTTACCTTCAAAGCCTGTGTAACGTAAAAGGTCTTATGCTTGGTCACTCCAATACCAAAGAAGGATTCCTCCCCCCTTAACCAAAATGGCACAACGTGGCAACAACACGGCTCTATAGATGTAATTTACCTTCAAAGCCTGCATCCGATGTAACGTAAAAGGTAGCGGCGAATGCACCAAGTCTTGAGCTCGGCTCTCAGCCCACTCCAATGCCAAAGAAGGATCCCCCTCCATTAACGCAGCTGCACAACGTTGCAACTGCGCGAACGTACATGTGCGCTCCACTGCGGGAATCTTTGCTTCGGATACGAACGTGTCACCGACATCTTCTAAACCCTGTGACAAATTACATACATGTCAAATATCAAGTCCTCAAATTCTTCAGCAACAATTTTAACCAAAACCCTGATAGTTTGGAACAGCTCATTACTGGCCATGTCGAAAATACAATAGAAAAAAAGGGTGTCTCTTAAATAAATAAAAATGTTCTTTATTGCCAATCAATTTTTCTATACATTACATAGGTAAATATAGATAAAAGTATTTTTACAAAGGAAGAAATATGTATTGGCAAAGGAATGCCTCAGCTTCTGTTACCCTGACCATGGTCAGTCAGAGAATAGAAAACAACACACTTTTTCAGATGATTTTATTGGTAAGAAACACTTCATTTCAAAATTTTTGAAGGAATCTTTATAAATATATACATATTTGTCTATGACACACTGTCTGACCTACAAATATGTAAATGATGTATCAAAACATAATATGATGTCTTTTCAGTCATGAAAACTATTAGCTAGGTAGGTATAAGAGTATTAATTACACATTAGTATAAAAATAGATAAAAAAAAAACCAGTATCCCTGGAATGAGTTTTTCTAATTGCAGACACTAGGGACTGTATTAGCGATTATGTATGATAAACCTGTACAGCGCCCCTGGCGGATAGTAAGGCGACTAAGAAACTCCATACAAAATCCTAATGCAGTCACTAGTGTTGCATTTAGTAAAACTCATACTCGGGGTACAGATTGGCATACCTGTCTATATAAATGTTGTGCCACAGCCTGCTCCATTACTGGCCTGTTTGCTTCCGAACAGAAGGACTCTGCCTTAGGAGCCACTGAGCCATAGTCGGCTATGAAATGTCTGTCAATTGTTTTGCCCACCCGCGACACTGTGGCGTGAAGTTCCCGATGTTCTGAGATTCAATTATTATATATTTATTAAAAACTACCATTCCACAAATAAATAATACTAAAAGCATTCTCTAACAGTCAAACATTAGGAGAAACAGATAATTTGTGCAGCACAAAAAATTAGGAAACTATTTTATTTATATTTTTATCCTATAAATTTCCTTGATACTATACTAATATAATAAAGCTGAAGAGTTTGTTTGTTTAAACGCTTATAACTTGAAAACTAATGGTTGGATTTGCAAAATTCTTTTTGTATATTAAAGCCTGATTCTCGGGGAAGATTATAGACTGTACAGTGTACATGCACAATAATGGCGAGTGAAACCGCAGGGAACAGTTAGTTAAATATAAATATGAAAATAATGAAAAGTTATTACTTGTGTTTTTGCTGTACAATATTTAAAACAAAGTACCTAAATAAATAAAACAAGCTTTCGCCCTTGTGATTCAACACTAAAACAGTGTTTTTTCCTGGGATGAAAGGTATCCTATGTCCTTCTCAAGACTTCTATCTATGTGTATGCGAAATCTCAGGAAAATTGATGCAGTAGACAGGGCATGAAAGCGTAACAAACAAACCAACACTTTCACTTTTATAATATTAGTTAGGACATGTTTATTACCTGTAGACATCTGGAACACGGTCTGCTTAACTCTGGAAGCCAGTTCACTCACCACCATAGCCTGTGTCTGACTTAGGGGAGTATCGGGTGGCTCTGCAAAATGTCATAATGGTCCATCTCAAAATGTTCATTATTCCAACTACCAGAAGAAGAATGAAAAATTCTTTCTGGGTATGATAGCCTGATTCTTGGAAGTTATAGGCTTAAAGGCAGAGAACGACAGCTAATATATAATGGGTTGGGTACTGAGGCATTGTCATAAATTGTTTTTTGTTTAATCTCAATTGACTAGCACATAAATAAATCACAAGATGCTATTCCGAAGATTTTCAACTTATGTTAACATACTGAAGTACATGTTGTTAAAAAAGTGACATTGTAACAAGTGAACAATAAAATCTGAGAACAATGTGGCATTCTTTAATTTCTCTGCTCAGACCCCCAAGAGTGATAATTAAATCAATCTTATTGGGATGGATAAGGATGGTGCCAGGAGCATCACAGTTAGTTTTGTTTATATGGCCTTAAATACAGAGCACTGGATTTCTCTCCATTACAATACAAAATATTATCCTTTATATAAAGACACCTTGGCAGGAGTGAATATTCCTTTGGCAATTAAGTACTGTGGATGGGTGCATATCACTGCACTAACGGAAATTATATCTCAAGCACTATCGGGACAAAAGAAACGAAAATTCCATATTTTACAGATATTTTAATCATGTGTGATTGAATACTTTCACTTTGGCATATTGTATATAATAAGCATGAAATGTAACAATTAGAAGGATTTAACTTACGATTCGCAATTTCCCTTTTCAAGTTCTGTACCTGCTCTATCACATCATGCAAAACTCTATCTGTATGGCCATTTAGAGCATTAAATTTTGAGAGTGCTTTGTCTAAATCTTGTTCAACACCAATGCATGAATCCATGGCTTCAAGACTTTATGAATGCTGAGGACTGTTTTATTGTACTATAGAACTTATATTAAATTCAGTTTTATATAACAAATTGTATGTATTTTCAATTGTTATTGTTAATTTCACACGAAAACAGACATTTTGGCTGCTGAAGAACAAAATGTCAAATGCAAAAATGACAATTTCATTGTTGTCTCTGGTTTTTTGTCATCATGAATGTCATGATCTTAAGTTTTTTTTTTTTGATGTGGCAATAATCCACATATGGCAATCAAACATAAAGCTTATTTTTGCCAGGGGAGCTTACTACCGTCTCTTAAAACCATGCAAGATCCAGTGAGTAAGATAGATGTCGCCCTACATCATGTATAGCGCTGTCTCGCCACCAGGTGGCCTACAACCATGCAAGAACGATAGACTGAAGGAGAGGTCGCCTTATGTCTTGTATTGCGCTGTCTCGATTACTCACTAGATCTTGCATGGTTTTAAGAGACTGTAGTAACCCCCATAATATCATGTATTCCGCTGTCTCGCTTATCACTGGATCTTGCATGGCATGGCTCTATTTAGGTGTCCGTGCCTATGCTTGAACCACGAGTGAGATAGCATTCTTGTAACTCATCTTCCCTCTTACTCTCTCCTTATCAAGTAGCGTATCCTACCATAGAGTCAAGTGTAGCGCCCCCCCCGCACGGCACCGGCGACCGGCTGTTGACATTGACATTTCAGTACGCTTTTGTAACTCATTCGAGCAACTCGTGTCTAGAGAGTGAATTTTTATGAATTTCATCACAAAGCCTCTATAAACAACAATAAATTCCGCTCGGCGCCCATGGCCCAGCGACGAGACGCTATTGCCTCTATAGGCACCGTCAGGAGGCATCAATTGACACATAATATCAACAATAAATTCCGCTCGGCGCCCATGGCCCAGCGACGAGACGCTGCTGCCTCTATAGGCACCGTCAGGAGGCATTTATTGATTCATAATATTATGTAGTTTCAATATACGACGCCTGTCGCCTTAATGGACGACGCCTGTCGTCCCAATGGTGGATACCTGTCGCCTTAATGGACGACGCATGTCGTCTTAATGGACGACGCCTGTCGCCTGTCGCCTGTCGCCCTAATGGACGACGCATGTCGTCTTAATGAATGACGCCTGTCGACTTAATGAACGGCGCATGTCGTCTTAATGAACCACGCTTGTCGTCTTAATGGACGACGCTTTTCGTCTTAATAGATGACGCCTGTCGTCCCAATGGAGGATGACCCTTGTCGACTTAATAGCCCACCTCTTATCGCCTCGTTAGACGGCAGCATTGACAAAGAATCGGTGTCGTCTTATTAGATGACGTGAAACTTGTCGTCTCATTAGACGACGTGAAGCTTGTCTTATTAAACGACGTGAAGTTTGTCGGCTTATTAGACGACGTGAAGTTTGTCGGCTTATTAGACGACGTGAAGTTTGTCGGCTTATTAGACGACGTAAGGTCGGTCGTCTCAGCAGACAACGATGTCGATCATCTCTAAATGTTCATCATCTCTTAAATCAACAAAGTATTAGTTTCGTCTCATTAGACGATGAGAGACTTTTCATCTCAGTAGACGACTTGATGCAACAGATAACTTGATGCTTATCATCTCTTAAGTCAACAAGGAATTGATGTCGTCTTTAAGACGATGTGTTATCGATGTTGCCTTACAGCGTGATATTGCACTTTCTTTCATGTTGATGCTTATACATTTAAGAGTGTGTCGAGGTGTCTTAGTACCGAACAACGCTTAAGTACCTACTCCGTGAGCTGAGCAAAGTACAAATCCAATGTTTATTGGCATAACAAGCTTGTGCCTATTTACGATCCCTACGCGACTGATGCAAATTACACCTGCAAGTTCTGAATGTCACTGAGAGAGACCGTCCTCAAGTCGATCCAAAATTACTTTCCAAGTATTTCCAAAAAATGGAAATATTATTATTATTTTTTGGTCATACGAGCAGTAAGGCCTTCGGTATGGCGCAATATTTGAGCTGTGCTCAGACGAAGTAATTGTAGCGGGCAAGAGGCAACCACAAAATATCCCAGTCAATAAAAGCTGAGGAAACATCTATGTATGTGCTTAAAATCCTGCTAACTAGCTAAAGAGTCAAAAAAATTTTAATATAAGATTCAATTCTGACATTGCGATGCGAAGCTAAGGGCTTGGTACCGACCGCTGGAGAAACGATCCGTATGCTGAAGTATGCAAAGACAGACGCAGACCACCCACGCCTTTTTACTTTTCACCTCGGTGACCAACTGGCATAAATAACCCCAGTTTTACGCTCATTTCCGTTTGTCGAACATAATATTTTTGTTATGGATCAAGTAATAAGTTGGGACTCTATCCAAAATTCCCAATCGCTATAGTAAATTTTAGTTAAGTAAGTAAATAATGTTTATCACATCGCCTCCACATTACGAAAAATATTCTTATTTGTTATTTGGGTTTTAAGTCAACCCCTGTTTGGTATGAGCCAGTCTCATGTATGACTGTGTATTATGAGCTATGTATAACGCAAGGAGTGTGCCGGGATTAAAACTTCAGTGGTGCCGGGTTTACACGTAATACGCGTTGACAAATTAGAGCGTCGTTACGACAGAGTTCCGTTTATAATTTAAAAGGTATAAATCATGGCGTATGGCATTTGTCTTGGGTGGATGAGATGATCAGATATCTTAATAAAAACTCCTCAGCCAGTTCACAGCGCGGTTTACAGGTTGCATATATTGTTGTGTGTAAGTGTAATATGCCTTTCATATTGGGCATGCTTCAAACCGCGTGTATTTATCTGCCTGTTAAGAAGGGTTATATGGTTTTATTATGCCCTATTAATGATTTGACTCTCTATATCCAGCAAGTGGAATAATTGTCTTTCTGTAACGCCGCGATATTGTATAAATACGCGAGCACGAAATTCAGGACTAAATTCCCAATCGGGTAGAACTTTCAGAGTATATTAAGGTATTTATTCTATGGGCCAATAATGTAAAAATATTTTGTAGCCTGAAATAAATGATTTATTATTATTATATATTTCGACATAGACAACTGCTCCCATTGTATTTATATTTACAGCACTCCCCAGTCATCAGAACCTCACGAAAAGGGGGGGGGGGCAAAATAATACATACCTACCCCTAGACTAATGCGCTCACAGGGGGTCGTAGACGACTCACCTCTTGGGGACACAAACCCCCGACAAAATAGTAACAATCATTAATTTTAACTAAGTGTAGTAGTAGTAAATTTCGTGAAACTGATAGCTAACGAAGGGGGACCTTGTATGAAGACCTCCAAGAGAACGACAGCGCAGATATAACTTAGACACTTGTTAGTCATATTTGGCGTGTTAGCCATTTCAGCTCGTTAAGAAAAAGCAGAATGAACTGATTCCTATCAGTCAGAGATGCAGTCTCATCATCAAAAAATCAATATGGATAAATATATTTCAATCTAGACGTTTTATTTCGTACAAAAACTAAAGTCAATAAACAAGGGAAAATAAATCATATTATAAAAATCTTAGTGCCTGGAATAATGAGGCCTAAAATAACGTCGCCCTCTGTAGCCGAATGGTAATTTTGCCAGGCAGTCACACTGCAGTTGTTTGTTACCCGGTGTCAGGATGGAAAATAATCTTTTTCGGTTTGACCCGGGTCGTGGATCTTTATCCGCATATATATTTTTCATAAATTAACGGACCGTAAGTTGGTATCCCATACATAACACATGCATAAAACTTTACTTTGAAGCTAGCCTAATCTGTGTGTTTGTTCATATATATATATATATATATATATTATATTTGAGAAAGATAGATGATAGATAGTTAGATAGATATACTCTTTATTGTACCATTATCATACAAATTATACATATTATGATCCCCGATTCGAAAGTAGAGCAAATCAAACTATTTATTTGTATTAACCAAAAAGCTAGCAGAGCTCAATAGACGTAATAACTATGAATATAGGAAGGCCAAACATATAGGTTTCTCAGCTCGTCTAGGTAGTACTATTATTGACTGCTAATGGAGCGCGGAAAGCTCCCGAAATCTTATAGCTACTTGGCAGATTCAAGCTAAGACGCAACTATTACCTATTGATTACAATATCAACCAGAAGATGTGGATACTGAGCAAAATCACAAGCACTGCTACTAAGGTTGCTTTATGAACGCAACAGTTGTTTGGTGAACGAACACTACAGCTGCTACTTAGGAATATCAATATCACAAAGAAAGGCAGCACAAACACTCCTAGATACCATTGCAATATCTATCAACTGTGCAGTAGGTAAAATCCCGTCTTGATAGTTTCGGTTGCCAATATATAACAGTCGTTTAGACGAGTCTTCAGAATGTGACATTAGTTTTAACCACTATAAAACTACACTCGACTCGATGAAACAGAAGTATGTTCGATATATTTTAGCCCATTTAGCGGCATAGCAGACTGTTTTTTTTTTCAGTTAACATAACCTACCAAAAAATTTCATCCGACCGTCGATAGTGACTATAGGTACCCTGTTGGTTAGGCGTCGGAAACGACAGCACAAATTCGGGTAGACGTTTAGTCTTCCTGCCCATTGGGATTGCCCACACGTTAGTAGATACTCTACCTAAATAGGTAGTTACAAGAATTAATGGAGGTGCAATCCTATCAATCCTTTTTAGTATCTCCGGGCTGACCAAGGTATTTTGGAAAAGTGGACATAAGAGGCAGTCTTCATTCATAAATGATACCGGGTTAATCCTAGTGCAAAGAAACCAACTTTCAGAAGTAGACAACCTCAATTCGGAGGTTTGTACCATTAGGGCCGGATCATTGAACTGAGTCAGTTCAAACTCGAGGAATTTGTAAATAGAGCTCGTAGAAGTTTCTTGGAAAACTCGGTAGGTACCTACCTAGGCACAAGGTTCGTCATGCTTGTGCCAAGTTTATATATTTACTTTACTCCTTATTAAATCGGTAGTAAATACAGTTGTTAATCCATACGGAAGTTCCTTTAGATTACATTATATGGTTACTCACGTACCTAGTTAAAACAGAAGAAACCTCTCTCAAGAGAGGAAGTAGACTTAATGAAACCCTGGTGTTTTCTGGTAAAAGGCACCTGCGGTTTCCCGTCCGCTATTTACATTTATATGTAACTAATAAAGTTTAATAAATAAATTATTTTCATCAATTAAGTTCACAGACTGTACGTATCTTTCTAAAAAGCTGACTTTACATGTTTATTCGCAAGGTCCAGCTATCTACACTGTATTAATCTCACTGTTGTTACATGTTGATTAGTAGACAGAAAAGTTCACGTTTCGTTATTATTCAGTATTAGTAGAATACAATATTTAGGTATATTCAGGGAAAATTTTAAGAATTTTTTTTCCGATTCCGATCTCATATGGTCATAGTGGCATACAAAGCAGATAATCCCTCATAGAGGAAACCAGGATGCAGGGCTTAGTCAAAGGTTAATGTTATTGGTGGAACAAGATGTCCTCTGCGCCACTAGTTGGTTGACTGAGAGAGAAAAACCTCATAAGTCCGCCATTTAAATATGTACGCAACGAAGTTTAATAAGTAAATAAACAAGACTCGTTGTCACTTTCTGTCACAGAACTTTATAGCCTCTTCATTATTATTTAAAGCTTGAATAAAACAGCTCTGAGCTCACGCATGGTCAAAGCTGGCTAGATACAGACATATTTGAAGAGGCACATTCATCATCCGAGTTGGATAAAAAAAAATTTAAAGAGTGGAGGTCCTATGTAAATTTATAATTACTACTTGCGGGATGTTCCGCCATTTTTTCATGAGGTCTAACACAATGTATACGCTCTTAACATTATATCTGGTCAATAACGGATAAAAAATAAACTTTCATACTAATACATTTTTCATGCCCAGGTTTGACAAATAAATGATCGATTGATTATTGATTAATAAAAGTATTCTGGCTAAGATAGAAAAATTGTTTTACATACATTATCTTTTTGACTTAGCGTGGATATATTATATCAGCTAAATGATCTTTTGTTATTTTCATATTTATTCATAAATCACAGTACGCCAAGCACTGGCACCGCGCCGGCAGAATGTAAACACGTCTCACTCGTGGTTCAAGCATAGGCACGGACACCTAAATAGAACCGTTTTTCCCCCGAAGGGTAAAAAACGGATATTTAGGTTCCTGCCGTAGCTTGAACCACGCCTGAAGGCCTTGCCGGCTTACAGCTGCAGGTACTGAAATGTCAATGTTAACAGCCGGTCGCCGGTGCCGTGCGGGGGGGGGGGGGGGAGGGCGCTACACTTGACTCTATGGTAGGATACGCTACTTGATAAGGATAGAGTAAGAGGGAAGATGAGTTACAAGAATGCTATCTCACTCGTGGTTCAAGCTACGGCAGGAACCTAAATATCCGTTTTTTACCCTTCGGGGGAAAAACGGTTCTAATTCTACATAATATGTGCAAGAACGAGTAAGTAAGTGAGGCTGAGACAGCGCAATAGATAATGTAGGTTATGTAGGGCGACATCTCTCTCCATGGCCGTACAAGGTGTTAAAAAGAACTCTATTGTCAATGGTAATTGCACAATTTCGTCTCCTTTTTTACTTGCCCAAAAACGAAGAGGTTAGAATATAAATTTTGTAGGAAAGTTCCACTAAAATTACTTGGAGTATAAAGTTCACCCCGTTACAATAATGGCACAAAGTAAGCTAAACGATATGGCGGGTAAATTCGCGAAAGGTGGACCACCGGGACTTGGCATCGGCATGAAAGTGGTAGCTGTCGTTGGAGCAGCAGCCTATGGTATCTCACAATCCTTGTTTACCGTAGAGGGAGGTCACCGAGCCATCATGTTCAACAGAATAGGAGGAGTTCAACAGCATGTTATGTCAGAAGGATTGCATTTCCGAATTCCTTGGTTCCAGTACCCTATTATTTACGATATTAGATCGCGCCCTCGCAAGATCTCTTCACCTACAGGATCCAAAGATTTACAAATGGTTAACATTTCCCTGCGCGTGTTGTCTCGACCTGATGCTAATAACTTAGCTATTATGTACAGGCAACTTGGCACAGATTACGATGAGAAAGTATTGCCGTCAATTTGCAATGAAGTCCTTAAGTCAGTTGTTGCAAAATTCAATGCTTCCCAGCTCATCACACAGCGTCAACAGGTTTCCTTGTTGATCAGGAGGGAATTGGTGGAGCGAGCTGCTGATTTTAACATTATTTTGGATGATGTGTCCTTGACTGAATTAAGCTTTGGCAAAGAGTACACGGCTGCGGTAGAAGCGAAGCAAGTAGCCCAACAAGAAGCTCAACGTGCTGCTTTCGTTGTGGAAAGAGCTAAACAAGAGCGTCAACAAAAGATTGTACAAGCCGAGGGAGAGGCTGAAGCCGCTGAAATGTTGGGAAAAGCAATGGGCATGAATCCTGGCTATCTGAAACTGCGTAAGATTCGCGCTGCCCAAAGTATTTCCAGAATGATTGCTCAGTCTCAAAACAGGGTGTTCCTGCCTGGCAATAGCTTGATGATCAACTTGCAAGATCCTACCTTTGATGACCTCTCTGAGAAACTTACCAAAAAGAAGTAACATATGGCTGCGGTTGAGTGTGATGAGGGCTTGGAGCAGGCCACCACTCTAACCGATGATGAGGCCGCTGTCATTATCAGTGGTGCTGCTTCAATAGCCGTTTAGTGCATTTGTTAGCATTTCGCAAAGTGTAAAGTCAAGTACTGTTCTTGTTATATTGTGGCCTGTTTATGTTATTAGTTGTAGAAATATAGTATGTATGGAATCATATGTCAATAAAGTATATTAAAAACGCTTATTGTTATTAACAATTTTATGTCCAAAGCCTATCCGTTTTATTAACAAATTATTCATCACATTCACTTCATCTACACCACAGTCCTAAAAATGCTCATTATACATTTTACAAAGCTTGATATATCTATCTATCTGAGATCTCCCTAAACCGTGATGAAAAAAAGTTGTCAATCCATCAATGGAGGAAATATGTAATTAAGGGTCGATTTCACCAAACATGACTTAACTTGAGAATAGTTATCTGCGGATTATATTTATTCTTCCATTTAACTTCTGGATAACTTCGTCCATGTTCCACCACTTTACAACAGATTAAATTTACTTTCGGATAGTTACTCTCTGACAGGGAGTGAATTCGAATGATTGAAATGAATGACTGTATAAGTCGCCCAAATGTAATTGCTCGTTTCTCCTCTAATAAATAAAGTGTATTTCGTATTATTATATTTGATAGGGTTATACCTATGTCAAAACGAGATATTCTTATTGGTAAAATCGACCCTAAGTGATCATCATACTGTTGATGTAATGAAGATCATACTTTCACACCCTAATTCACAAAACCAAATTTTATATTCTATTTAAATTTTTTATTAAATCCCTCAGTTACCTAGGAGGGAAAAATAGAACCCATACTTGAAAATTTTTTACTGCACCCCTTACCACGTGTGCACTGCTCTTAATTCACTGGTTGGCGTGCAAATTAACCAGCTGAGAATGCAACCAGGAATATGCAAAAAGATTTATTGAATACTTGCTATTGCCCACCATCCAGCCTGCGTAGTACTTAGTTATATCGCCCTAAGGGAAAACTCTGACTCCCAGTCATTAACTATATCCATACCAAATTTTATTAAAATCGGTCTAGCAATACCAACAGACTTTCAAATTATAATATTATAGAATTGACACATGTAAGATATATGTATGTGCTTTCCTCTTATGGAGATTTACACACTCATACATAACAGTTAACTATCACATTTTAGTTGTAGTTGAAGTTGTTAGTATACATGTTAAAGGAAACGTTAAAAGGTAAGATTATCTAGTTGGATCTATCTTAACATGATTCCATTGCTATTTTGTCTGCTTGAGTGCAATTATAAATGTATAGAGCTGGATTTCACCTCATTCATTGAAATCAGTCCATAGCATTTGACCAGGTGATATGGAATTAACCACTTCTATTCCAAGCACAGCAGGCGCCGAGCTTCTTGCTGGACTATTTGCTCAACTACTATTGTGACCGATGTTACTTTATTGCCAAAGCTTAGTGGAATTGACTGTTTTTGAAGACACATCGGCTGTAAAAGCCACAGTAAAAGCGGTCTGTCTAATGAACACATAAAAATGATGTCACATAATGGAGAAGACATATTTCTTTAAATTTAAAGCTTGAGAAAAGGTAACAACTAATAATAAACTTTGTGTAGAAACTTTTGTTTTATTCAATATATACATCTAAAAACCTATATAAAGGGCAGTAATTATGAAAACTCAAATAAGAACAATGAAATAATTTAATTTAGATCTACTAATTAACAATAACCATATTATAATCTAAACACCCAATATTATTTTAGTTCTGTTTAATTGCCGAGGGTTGTGGTAGCCTGTACTTGGCCATTTCAACTTCTGCTTCAAAAAAACTCATATTATCGTAACAAAAATACTCAGGGACTTTGTAAGCACCTGATTTTTTGGGGTCTACGTTGGGCCCAACTGGTTGCGTAGCAGGATGAACTACGGCACTGCTAAGTCCTGGGACATCGACATTTGGTTTAGATGTGGAGGATCCGGATGAACTCTGGTTTTGTCCAATCCCCTCACTGTAATATCTTGTAAAATTTCTGATTACGGTCGCTTTGAGAATTTTCCTGACCATGATTCTTTATTAAATTGTTACACAATCAAACAAAAGAAAGTGATTTTCTTGAAAATAAAATCACAAGTAGTAGTTAGCAGAAATAGCAAATTGTCAAATAGGTCGTATTGTCAATGTCAATGACAATGACACGACTTATTTGACATTTTGATGTCATCTTGTGAAGTGGTTATGAAAAAATAAAAATAAAGTTAAAAAACTATAACCCGACTACGTGGTGTCTAAAAAGGATAAAACAAGGAAATGATTGAGATAGAAATCCAGAAATGCATAGCTGTACAAAAATGATCATGGTAAAGCCGTGGTCGCACCCATTATAAATGGATGATAAAACGAACATTGTTGGTATACACTATACAGTGGGTGCGACAATTTATATAGCCTATGTTACCCACGCTATTTTTACGAATCATTTGACACCTCATTCATTGAAATCGGTCCAGTAGTTTAGGCGCCACGATGCAACATACATACATAGACTGCCAAAATCATTACCCTTCCTTTTGGCTTCGCCATAGTCGGATAAAAAGAAACAATAGGTTACCATGATCTGTTAAAGCAATCCCTAAATGAGTGAGAAAGCCAGGGTGTTTACTGCCAATGTCTTAAAACCATGCAAGTTCCATGATGTAAAGGCAACATCTTCCTTACTCACTGGATCTTGCATGGTTTTAAGCGATGATAGTAGGCCACCTGAACCTGAACACTCCTAGTCCTAGCCCAGCAGAGCAACTCACTGTGTCACTACTATGCTTTGCTTCCATTTCACTTCACTATTCTTCTTTAGTCTATGGTTCCTTTTCATGACTGTTTTGGAGTTTACCTACCTTGCTTATTTCGCCGAATTTTCGCTATTGGAGTGGAATAATGTGTATGGTTTAACATTTCATTTATGTTATAGAGTGTGATAATGAATTTGAACTGCAGCTAAGCCTACTTGTATCAATAGATTATCTAAAAACGCTAGTTCAGCCATTTACATGAAAGGTAAGTACAAAAAATTGATAGCACCTTTATGTTTTTTTTTATTCTGTTGACGACAATTTTTATTAGAAAAGTATAATTGTTCAGATGTTCTGTTGTTTAATATTTTATTGGTTTGTGTCGTCACCTGTTAAATTATGCATCATAGACATACTACATAGGTATATACTTTGTTATACACCTATTTGCCGCTATTTTATACTATACTATAGTTATGTACAGGTAGATCTTACCCGACCAAGTTTGAAAGATCGTGCTATTACTTGTTCCGTTTCAAGAATGCCAATCGTTTTCAAATTAACATTATACTTAAATACCTATGTAAAATCAATACTGTTATTGATTATTTTCTCAATAATCATATACCTATTATATTTAAAATTTGTCAAAATGTGGCTGAGATTTATCTAGTGCAATAAAGTTGTCATCAAGCGAAATATTGCTATTGCGAAATATTTTTTTGTAAGGAACGGAATGTTTTTTTAGTCTATGGTTTTTTTATTTCTGTTTTGTCACTTTTGTCTGTTTTTCGGGTCGGCGTTCACATTTAACATAATTTGTGTCGTAATTTAGTAAATGTTGATAAAACGTGCATATTTATTCGTGCCTTTTGATTTACACATGGCCAGTTTATGATTTGTCACATTATCCAATTGAATATAGTGAAAACGGGAAATGGCGGCCGAGAGCGAAGTACCAGTTTACGATGTGCTCAACGATGCTATGGAATATCTGTGTAAACTAGGATCCAATTTACGCGTTCGTTCGGAAACCTTGAAGAATAAAAGAATACGCAAAGAAAAGCTTAGAAATTCACATGCAGTGCAAAAAGCCGCGCAAAAGGTACTTTTGATTTGCGAACTCTCCAAAAAATCGCTGCAAAATGTTGAGACTGGAGTACAACAAGTACTGACGTCAATAGCGCAAGCACAATCAAGTGGCGGGAAACATCTGTCACCTAAAGTGTCACAGGGAGATAGTAAGAATTATGAATACATTGAGTATAAATCAAAAAGACTAAGGATAGCTAAAAAAGTTCCTCTAAAACATTACATGTCTGTTAAAGTTCTAGCTCGGAGCATGCCATCTGCCTTACATGAAAAATATCCTGTTTATTATGATTGCAAGTTGTATAGGTTACGAATGAAAAATAATACACCTCAAAGAATTTCTGATAAAGCTATCATAAAAAGTGACAATGAAGTGAAGTCTGAAGAAGAAATTAGAAGTAAAGATGCAGTCATTAATGCTCAGTGTACTGGCACGAGTGTAAAATCAACTCACGATAAAGATAAACAATCTAAAACTGTCTGTAAAAGTAGTCCTGAAAAAGCCAAAGTGGAAAACCAGACTAAAGATGCAATTGTTAATGACAACGATAACAATTTACATTCTGAAAAAATTGAGCCAAATGAAAAACCTAAAGTTGTCAATAAAGCAAAAAGAAGTAAGAAAAAAATATGCATTACATCTGAAGAAGATTCTATTCTAGAATCTTATGCTACCAAAGAAAAAAATATCTCATTTGAAGAGTGTGACACTAAAGACCAGAAAAATGACAACAAATCAGCCCCTGAAGTTGACAATAATGAAAAAAAGGAATGTGATAAAAGGGATCAGAAATCCGACCATCAAAAGTCATCAGGATCACAAGGAAAGTTCAAGAGGAAACGAGTAACAATCGATGATAGCAGTTCTGACCACGAATCTCACAAGTCAGAGTCCAAAAATAGCATCAATAATGAAAAAATTGAAATATTAGATGATACAATTAGTGATAATGATAAAACCAGTCAGGAAGAGAAGCATGAGTCTAAAAAAAGAAAGAAAATAAGAATTGTTGAAGACAATAGTTCCGATGGGTCCCAAAGCTTAAAGACTGAAAAAGGCACAAGCAATAACAAGATCCTAATATCAGATGACATGATTAGTGAAAATAATAAAACCAATCATGAAAAGAATAATCAATCCAGAAATAGTATTTTTGACAAATCAGAATCTGATGGACATGACAAAGAGAACCATACGGATGAAGTAAAATGTTCTGATGACAAAAATGAATGTTATACAAGTACACCTGCAGACTCTAGTAAACCTTTAATTAAATGTGTTAGTTTATGTAAATTACTGAAGCCCTGTGTTTTAGAAAAAGTGGTTGAAAAAACAATTAACAAGCACACACAAAATTCAAAAGAATCAACCAAAAACCATAAGGAACTAGATATGTCAATGCAACAAAGCAAACAATGTAGAAGTAAGTCCTTAGAAAAAACTGCAGTCAAAGAGAAACTTGAAGAAGAATATTGGCAGCAGAAAAGAAAAGAAATTAAAGCTTTTAGAGCTAAACAGTTTGTAATTAATATAATGAGGTTACCCAATTTAACAGGTAAATTTCTAGATAGTCATAATTTAAATAAAATTATCCAGGGTGGTGTTATTGTTTGTGAAAAACCAAACAAAACTATTGAAAATATTAAAGAGACTGTTGATGCTTTGGATAAGAGAAAATCAAGTGATTATAGCATAAGTAAGGTTAAAAATGCTTTACTAAACGACTCTGACTCTGATGATATGGTACCAAAGAAATCAAATGAGGCAGATAGAGTAAAAAATGCATTACTTCAAGAATCTGAGTCTGAAAAAAGTGAAAAGGGAACAAAAAAAGCTGACAGCAACGAAAAACGAACTCAAAGCCCTGTTGATAATATAGAAGAAGTTTCTAGGAAAACAAAAAATGCTTTATTATCTAGTTCTGAATCAAAAAATGGTGATAATGATGTTGAGGACAGTACAATGCAAGACATAAATGAAAAGTCACCTACAAATTCAAGACCTGAATCTCCAATTCATAACAAAATTACACAAAAAAATGAAGATGGAGAGAAAAATGATATTGATGCTAATATTGAAAATAAAGAACCTGCACATCAGTCAAAAATTACAAACAAAAATGATGCGGTTAAATCAGCTTTGTTAAATTCATCAGATGACAACAATTCAAAAACCCCATCTGATAAAACGAGAAAAAATAGCCAGGGTACAACACCCAGATCTAAAAGAAAACATATTATGGAAAGTATGCATGCTAAAAAAATGTTGCTTACCTATTCATCTAGCTCTGAAACAGAGGATGAACAGTTACGCAGTGTTTTGAAAGAGATAAAAGATTCCTTGCTTAAAGGTATTTCATCAGATGAAGAAAAGAAAGACAAGAAGAAAACTAACAGCCATCGCAGAAAGTTAGTTATGTCATCTGATTCTGATGAAGATGATAAGGAAGAAGATAAAGAAAAGAAAAATAATACACCACCCCAGTCTGAGTCTGCTGAGAAAAATAGCCATGATGAAGACAATCCTGGGGGTGAATCAACTAGTACTCAAGACCAGGCTAATGTTGACTCTGAAAAAAAATTAAATTCAAGAGAAAGCGAAGACAATCAGTCTGAAAGTGAATCTACTAAGACTCAAGATGGGGCTGACTGTGATAAACAATCTAATTCCAGTAGAAGCAAGGTTAGGTCAAAATAAATTACATGTTCTGTTAATTTTCTTTAATTTGACATAATAATGTCTGTACAGTTAATAGTACACTTTGCGCCATATTATTAATGTGTAAATGCATTTATTATAATAGGATTTATATAAAATATTCCTTCTAGTATTAAGGAGATTACTTGATCTACTACTTGAGTGTTATAATTCAGTGTAATTAAATATGCATTGGAAATTATTTGCTGGTTTCATTTTGTAACTAAAAGGGTAATTATTGCTTCAGGATTTTTCTTTTAATATCTGCATTATAAGTTAGGGTAAAATACTCTGAATTGTAGAGAATAAAGGACTTCAAAATAATTACAGATCGGGCGTACAAAGACGAATAGCACAAGCAGTGGTTGCAGTCAAAAGTCAGGCTCCCCGGACACTGACAAAGATATTAATGGGTAAATATTATAGCAGGGTGGGCGTAAGGGCATGCTCTTAGGAAAGTTTTGAAAAATAACTCGAATTTTCTCTAGGAATGAGGGATTGAGGTGTATGTTGTGTCTTTATGCATGAAGTTTGTTATGGTTTATGGTGGAAAACTAGTTCTTGGCTTTCAAGTTAATATGAAACCAGTACTAAAATAGTAAAAAGAGTGCAAATTTTGTCTGTGGAGACTAAACTTGGGAACCACTGCTCATATATGAAAAAATCTATTATCATTCAAAAGGTATAATTATAGGTAGATAAAGGCTATATAGAAGTTAGTGAACAACAAATTGGGAAAATGAATATTTGATATTATGATAAAGTTACCAAATTATTTCTTTTTATTTAGGCACTTCACTACTTACTATACTTGTAGTCATGAAATTGATAGTATAAAGCCATACATAGTGGTTCAAAGTCAAAAATAACAAACGTTTGTTAAGCTCATTTTAACTATATGTGTTGTCACATCTTTTCACTTTAAATAAGTAAGTACTGATAAGAGAGAAAGAGACAACATAATTTAGTTAAAATGGATTTGACAAATGTTTGTTAATTTTTATGAATAAGGAGGTTAGGCTCTCCACATGATACCATAATGCGTGAAAGTATTTTTCGTCCGAGCGTGTTTTGGCGGTACTGGTTATTACAATGGAGCGACTGCCGTCTGACCTACATAATCATTTTTATAGGGTCACCAGACCAAAGGAACTTGATCCGGGTGTGTTAGGGGCCAACACTGTCAGATTTTTGAGGCTTTCTAAAGGCATCTGACATCCATACTAATATTATAAATGCGAAAGTCTGTCTGTCTGTCTGTCTGTCTGTCACCTCTTCACGGCTAAACTGCTGGACCGATTGTGATGAAATTTGGTAGGGATGTAGTTAACGACCTGAGGTCAAACATAGGCTACTTTTCGGCGCGATATAACCGGGTCCCACGCGGGCGGAGCCGCGGGGAACAGCTAGTAGCCTTATATATGAGCCGGGACCGCGACGGCTTAACGTGCCTTCCGAAGCACGAATGATGAGCTCCTTCGTGCTTCGGAAGGCACGTTAAGCCGTCGGGGAATTGGCATTTCTATCTTAAGCTGTGAGCTTAAAATAGAAATGCCACTAATGGCGACGACAAGCATGGCCGCGCACTCCGTCGCTCGACACCTACCTAACTTACCTACTTGACTTGGGTGGCTACTGGTGGCTTACCACCATCTCTTAAAACCATGCAAGATCCAGTGAGTAAGCGAGACAGCGCGATACATGATGTAAGGCGACATCTCCCTTACTCACTGGATTTTGCATGTTTTTAAGTGATGGTGGTAGGCCACCTTGACCATTTAAGTCTCTTTATGCTAGTTCTAAAGTTTGGTATGATTTTCTATCTTGATCTCATCCGTGATAAATATATGGTACCTATTCAAAAGTATTTTACAACAGCGTATTCGCGACGACGTCATTCGTTGCAAAGGTTTCGATTCCATAAATGTTCGAGCGGGCGTACTATCCGCAGATTATTTTTCGACGTTTCGCGTGAAATGAAAATCACGTTTCGCGCACTTCGCACCAACAAACATTCACTTATCAGAAGCTTCGTATGTTATGTCAATAAAATCTAAAAGTCGCAAACACCAAATCCCAACTTCCCATCCGAACTAATATTATAAATGTGAAAGTGTGTTGATTGTTACGCTTTCATGCACTATCTACTGAACAAATATTTCTGAAATTCAATATAATATGATAAACCCTTACTAAAATTATAAATGCGAAAGTGAATTTGTATATTTGTTTGTTTGTTTGTTTGTTTGTTTGTTTGTTTGTTTGTTTGTTTGTTTGTTTGTTTGTTTGTTTGTTTGTTTGTTACCTCTTCACGCGCTACCTACTGAACCAATCTTCCTGAAATTTCGCATACACCTAGCTAGGAGTATTGAGAAGGACATAGGTTACCTTTCATCCCGGGAAAAAGCACAGTTCCCGAGGGAAATACATGCGGGCGAAGCCGCTTGGGAAAGCTAGTATACTTCTAATTATATCATCATCAATATATTAATACTTCTTCTCTGTTCATAAAAATGCCTAAATATTTCGTATAAAGATAGAAAGTAGGACTCGAAAAGGACTACGCCGAATATGGAATAAGAAACCTAACACGTGTCACTTTCATAGGCAAGTAACGTTTATTTGAAACTAGCTGTTCCCCGCGGCTCCGCCCCGCGTGGACCACGGTTATATCGCGCCCAAAAGTAGCCTATGTTTGACCTCAGGTCGTTAACTACATCCCTACCAAATTTCATCACAATCAGTCCAGCAGTTTAGCCGTGAAGAGATGACAGACAGACAGACTTTCGCATTTATAATATTAGTATGGACTAGCTTTCGCCCACGTCTTCGCCCGCGTGAATTTCCCTAGGGAACTGTGTTTTTTTCCGGGACGAAAGGTATCCTATGTCCTTCTCAATATATTTAACTACTAACTGTTCCCCGCGGTTTCACTCGCCATTAGTGTGTATGTACTATAGCCTATAACCTTCCCCAAGAATCCGGCTTTCATATACAAAAAGAATTTTGAAAATCCGACCAGTAGTTATCAAGTTATTCAAACAAACAAACTCTTCAGCTTTATTATATTAGTATAGATGTGTATGCAAATTTTCAGAAAATTGGTTCAGTACATAAGGCGTAAAAGCGTTACAAACAAATAAACAAACAAACTCACTTTCGCATTTATAATATCAGTTGGTATAATGAGATAGCGTCTCCATCAATAAATACCATTAATCAATTGCTACAGGCTAACGAACCTCCGGACCCTGAAAAAGATCCGTCGACGGCGAGGGTCGACGTCGACCGCGTCCAAGTCATCCAGGTCTCCCAGGAGGAAGATGTCGAAGTCACCACTCATCAGTTCGGAGAACATGCTCCAAGCGGAGTCCAGCTCCGAAGCCGAAGCAGCTTCGGGGGCGGAGAGTGAAGGTGGAGAAGGTATGTTAGCTGTTTATCCTCGACTACTTATAGTACAAACACAAAACTAATTATTATGCGGTATCCGCGTATTGCCCGGTCGTCAAGCGGTTTAAAAAAATCCAAATCAAATTATTCGTCAAATTATTTATCTCAAACTAGCTTTTGCCCGCGGCTTCGCCCCGGTGAACTTCGTTCGGGAACAGTGCTTTTTCCCGGGATGAAAGGTACCCTAGGCGTCCTTCTCCTGGATCTAAGCTACCTCCCCACTAATTTTCAGTTCAGCCGTTCTTGAGTTATAAATAGTGTAACTAACACGACTTTCGTTTATATGTATATATATATATATATATATAGAAGATTTAAGACCTGTTAAGTATGAGATTATTGGATTATTCTTCGCTAATTGTTCGTGAGCAAGCGTGAGTGTTGGGAAGTGGTACGATGCGGTATAAGTGACTTTAGTCCATGTCACCAAAATCTCCCAAGAGAAATTCTTAAACCGCTTCACTTAGCCCTCTGACTATCTTGACTAGACATGATTTGACTAAATGTAGAATATTCAAATTAAATTTGATACTGGCAAAGATAAGCTATAAGTTTGATTGTCATATTGTGGCTTAATGCTACAATAAAAAAAAAAATATAGATAAAAAAACACGCTTTAATGAGCAATCGAAATAAAAAACGAAAAATAAATTAAACCAAAAAACGTGTGGGGTGCTCGACAAATAAAAAATATGGCACAAGCACCCCACACGCTTTTTGGTTTAATTTATTTTTCGTTTTTTATTTCGATTGCTCATTAAAGCGTGTTTTTTAGTTTTTTTTTAACTATATTTATTTTCCACTTTTTAGAGATAAACTTATCGAATTATTGTATTTTCATCGGTGCATGATAATTCTATAAAGTTTGAATCAAATCTGACCGTTCAAAGTGGGTCAAAATTAAGTTCAAAGAAGTCGGTTACAAACAAACAAGCAAGCAAGCGAGCAAACATTCAGGTGAAGCTAACAAAAGCGTGTTAAAAATGAACAACTTTTCATATATGTATAATATTATATTTTTGCATAACCTAGAAATAAAGGCTATCTTTATCTTTATATTTTTGCAGACTTGCCAACAGTAACTATAGCACCAATCAACGGAGGCCTCGGCGAGGCGACCAAGGAGGATCTGCTCGGGGAGAGCGACTCGTCCAGTTCCAAAAATGATTCTGATGTAAGAACCCTCGAATTATTAAAATTGTTTAAGTTTACACACAAGTAATCAAATTGTTATAAAAAATAAGAACGTCTTATGTCTACCAGTTTATTTCGCAGTTTTCTATCGCCCGAATGTGCATATACTATAGCATATGTCAGAAAAATTGTAACATTATAATGGTGAAAGTATTAGTGTGATTTACCTTAAGGTGATACCTCGGTGAACACTAGCGCCACCGTCATTTAAAAATCATTACTCACTGAAAACACAAGTTATCAAAAATCCCTCTGCTGTAATTAAGGTTCTGGATCTGAAGTTAAATTTTAAACATATTAAATTATTAAATTTTAATTCCCTATAGTTACAAATTGCATTATTGCTTAAAACGGCCACTTTTAGCAGTTTTGCAATTTGTAACTATATGGAACTATAATTTAATCATTGAATATGATTGAAATTAACTTAAGATCCAGAACCATAATTACAGCAGAGGGATTAATGATAACTTGTGTTTTCAGTGAGTAATGATTTTTAAATGACGGTGGCGCTAGTGTTCACCGAGGTATCACCTTAAGGACTAGTTCTAAGTTTTCCTACAGTCTTCTACTCGTTAATATAATTTTTACCCAAAATGAATGACGAGAATTTTATAATATTTAAAGATGATTTGATCTGGTTACGCTAGATGGCATTGTAGGTCACTAACAAATCAATAACTAAAACACTTCTATTTAAAATAACTGAAAATAAATGCATTTAAGTTAAATTACGTTTATTTTTACAGGGCGGCGCAGCTAAAGAGGAGTCCGATGCTGATGGAAAGTAAGTTAATATACCAATAAATTAAAATTAAAAAAAAAACCCACGACACATTTTCTTTTAAGTGGTGACCGTCGACTGATTTACCCCCCACATATTATTTGCAGACATTAAGTATTTTCTCCACTTATACCCCCAGAGCTTTGTAACAGCTTAACCGATTTTCATTAAACATATTATTTTGTAATGCGCACGTGATGCGCTTTTATTTGAGACCCCACTGGAGTATGTTTGCAGACATTCGGTTGTTCTTCCCCACTTTCACCCCCACAACTTCTAAACGGCTCAACCGATTTTCATCAAACATGTCTAAGAACACGCCCGTAAGTCACCTTTAATACGAAAAAAACTAAATTGAAGTCGCTTCATCCGTTCGAGAGCTATGATGCCAATGACAGACACGTCAAACTTATAACACCCCTCTTTTTACGTCGGGGGTTAAAAATTGTTTAAAGCATATGAAATTTAGCATTTTTAAACCATATTAGATAAATTTAGCAAGCGAAAACTTAAAATTATAAAGCTTTAATATAATTTTGTACATATGGAAAATTATATTACGCAAAACAAAATCAGCCAATTATGTTTCGTCAAATATCTATAGAAAGTTATTTACTTTCAGTGTCAAATCCAAGCGTCGCAAACCGATCGCCATATCGTCCGATTCCGAAGCTGGATCTTCGCGACGACGTAAGGACGCGGACGTCAAACTGAGTGACTTTGAAGACTCCGAGGACGAAAGTTCGGAGCCGGCGAAGAAGAAGAAGAGGAATAAGGTCGTCGACAGTGACGCGTCAGCTGGGTCATCAGACGGCGGGTAAGTTACTGGTTTGAAAAAGATATAAGGGCTTGGCCATATATTGGACCAATATTTGGAAGTTGGTGTCACAAACTGACTGTGACGTGTCAGCTGAGTTACCGGACGGTGGGTAAGTTACTGGTCTTGAATAAGGTCCAAAGGCTACTAGCTTAGCCATGTGTTGGTCCAATACATGGCCAAAAACTGAGTGACTTCGAGGACTGAGGACGAAAGTTCGGAGCGAGCGAAGAAGAATAAGAGAAAGAAGGTTGACAGTTATCCGTAGGCTGGGTCATCGGACTGCGGGTAAGTTACTAGTTATAGAGATGCATTATATTTCGGCTATTAGCTTGTACAATTGGCCCAACATTTGGAAGTTGGGGGGAACAAACTAGATCTTTACTACGTAAAGAGGAACTTCAAACTGAGTGACTTCGAGGACTCTGAAGAGGAGGTTATAAGCCAGATGGAAGTGTTCTATTGGCCACTAGTGTTGTTTACTATGAGCAGAGCAGAGTATGCTCCTCGTACTCTCAAAGCATCGCATAGTTCGAGCTTCGGATCTTTCTAGAACATTCTCGAAACATAGATACCCATCAAAAGTGACCTTATTTGAATTGAAGCCTCACGTCAAAACTACACCTTAAAACGTATGTTTATAAATTTTATTTTTTTATAGTAAAAAGAAGCGTCGTCGAATTAAGCAGGTGGACAGCGATGCCTCCGGTTCGGACACAGAGAACGAGGGTCGCAACAAACATGGACGAAAAAATATCCGCAAGGTATGTTCAATCTATACTAATATAATAAAGCTAAAGAGTTTGTTTGAACGCTTATAACTTGATAACTACTGGTCGGATTTGCAAAATTCTTTTTGTATATGAAAGCCTGATTCTTGGGGAAGGTTATAGGCTATAGTACAAACACACTAATGGCGAGTAAAACCGCGGGGAACAGCTAGTCTAAAATACAATTTATATTAATTTATTTTACTATCTTTTAAGCTTATATTGAAGCTTCATTTACTATTGCTGATAGAATTTATGGGTCAATTTTTGTATTGGTCTTAGATAAGTTATCAACTTTTTTGTTCTTTTTATTGACATCTACCTATGCAATTAAAGCTTGTTTAATTGAAATGTTTTTTTCTGCCTTGTTAGAAAGTTCCTCGGATTATTTTGGTTTTAACGCTGGAAAAGATAAAATATTGAATTTATCTTTTTTTCTTTTAGGTTATGGGCAAGAATCAGTTGGAAGAGGCCACTAAGAAGGCGGCCAGAGAAGAGAAGGAAAGGATTGCTCGTATCGCCGAGAGGCAGAAATTGGTAAGTTTGAGTTAGTAAGGAATGGGGTAAATAAAAAGGTACTTGAATGTTCGACATGCTTCCTATAATTTAGGACCTTAAACAGATAAGATACGTTTAACATCAACATTCTTTAAAGAAGAAGGTGCATGAAATAAATACGAACGAAAATTACCATTCTAGTTTAATTACATTTTAATACTTGCTTAAATCACTACTCGCGTGTTTTGCGAAATCATCAGTATTACCGTTGGTCCCGGCTGCCATCAGGTAGTCGTTAAAGGTCAGAGGCCGAGAGGCGGTTCCAAAAAACTCTGACAATAGGGTGTGCCTGTGCATGGTAGATTGACCGTGTCACCTTCACGATATGATGATGATGATCAGTTTTACACACCGTTTGTGATCCGTCATATTAAAATTAGGTCTGTATGGATGGAGGTGACTCAAGAGACTTTAGGTAGGGTTTGGAAGAAGTTAGGAGTTGCTTAATCATTTGTCATTGACACAAAGAGAAGAAAAAGAGGTCATATTAAATTTACATATCGACTAAAAGTCAGGATAATGACTAACAAGCAAAATTGTTGTTGGGAATGAAATTAAATATCTGACTCCATGTTGAAAATTGTGTATTTTTTATAATAATAGAATGTACAAGTCATGCGTTTGCCGATGCTGTCCCAGACTCTTCTTTTCACGAGAGCTTCTTCACACGTTCATTTGTTTTTCTTGGGTCTTTTTTTATTAACTATTTTTTCGGCCAGTGCCGCAAGCTGCCAGTATTATATTTTTATTTTTAACAATTGTCCATCTACCGAATCTGATTAATAAGTAAACTGATGAATTAGTGAAAATGACAAGTAAGTTTAATTTGAATTAAAACAAAGCGTTTAAAATTTTACTTATATCATAATTTTTCAAAACAGTATAACAATTTGGAGTTCGACGAATCTGGTAAACCGGATGAGGTTGTGCTTGAGAAAGTGGTGCTTGACTTCGACCCGGAAACCAAGGAGCCGCTGATTCAAGTCGACAGAGGACTTGTCAAAAAACTGAAGCCACATCAGGTCAGTAAAAAAAAAAAAAACTTAAAAAATTTATGCCTTAATACTTAAGAATAGCCGCATATTATTATTGGCACCAAGAAAATTCTTAGTTGGAATAATTGATTTTAACATTAGTTTTTCTATGTCCATACATACATCTTTTGAGTTTCCTCACGAGGCTGGCATAGTAACACAGATTGGCAGAAATTTTGAAAAAAATAATAATGTGTGCTTAAAAAATTGTTTTTTTTTTTTTAAATTTCCCTAAGAGACCAAATCAGAAATGTCGACATAGCCCCGTAGAGTCTCACTATTAAATGACCTGAATAAGGTCGCAGGCGAGCGTTGGATGCAGGCCGCGTCCAGCAGTGGGCTACATCTGAATGATGATGATCATAATGTTGTTTTTCAGGCGAACGGCATCAAGTTCATGTGGGACGCGTGCTTCGAGAGCGTGAAACGTATCAAGAAGGACAAAGGCTCCGGATGCATTTTGGCGCATTGCATGGGATTGGGTAAAACACTGCAGGTTAGTAACATCACAGATAATAGAGCAATACTAGCACAGATATTCAACCGCCATACAAATAAGGCGCGCCTATTTTTAGTGTACCAATGACCCCATACTGACACTTACTAACGCCATCTATCTTAGGAAACTGAAATTCGAACTCCGATAACTTGATAAATAAAGCACTAAATCAGTTTGTGATAGGATAAAGATACTTGAATAAATCATGTTTAAATAATTCACATTCTTTTTTCGCCAAAAACAAGCGGGATCTTAACTAATTTCGATTTTTTTTTAATTTCTGTAGCGCCATCTAAGTCTAAGGTAATAAAAGGAACTAAATCTTTTAGGCAATGGAACCACATGGTTACATTATGCATGTGGTTCCATGTTGTTATACTATTAAAACAATATATGTATGGTGGTAATATTGTACTTTTATGTATTGAAAAAAAGCCTTACGATAAGATAAAAATTTTATGTATTGAGAAAAAGCCTTGATAAGAGAAAGTTTTAAGTCTGGAGTAATTTATATGTAGAAACTGCCTCCGAGGTCCAGTGGTTAAGGCGATTGCTTATAGACCTGGGGGTCGTTGGTTCGATTCCCATGGGAAGCATACTTTGTTTAGTTGTTTCAAGTATGTTTAGGACTTTGTAGGCGTGAATCACCTGATTGTTTGGTAATAAAGATGATTCCGTGCTTCGGAAGGCACGTTAACCTGTTGGTTCCGGCTGCCATTTGGTAGTCGCTAAAAGAATCACGTCAGAGGCTGTGAAGCCGTTTCGAAGAACTCTGACACTAGGGTGTGCATTGTCGATTGACCGTGTCACCTCCACGAAATTATGATGATTTATAATACAATAGCACGGACAATAGCCTATATTGCAATAAATTAAATTTTAATTTTTTTTAGGTTTTGTTCCATGATTTGGTAATTATAAAGTACAAAATCTAAGTAAAGGTTAATCTAATTAATTCTTATTTATTTATATTGTATGTAGTTACTATTTATAGTTACTATTTATATTGTTTGCAACAATTTTTTTAAATATATCATATTACTTCTATTCAGGTGGTGTCCCTCACTCACACACTACTCACACACGGTTCGCTCACTGGTGTGAATCGTGTGTTGGTTGTGTGCCCGCTGTCCACAGTACTCAACTGGGTGAACGAGTTCAAGATGTGGCTGAAACACGCAGAGACCGACTACGAAGTGGATGTATATGAGTTGTCCAGGTAATGTATTGACATATTTTCGAGTCAATAGCAAATAGATAGCTCAGAGACTAGAAACCAGAACAGCTCAGGATAGATCAATAAAAAAAAATGGAGGCCTATGTCGGTGGACAATCTAGTGTTAAGAACGGCTTAGTGTATATCTATATATATAAAAATGAAACCCGTTTTCCGTTGTCACGACATAGCATGAAAACGGCTTGAACGATTTGGTTAATTTTTATTTTTTGTAGTTTTCTAATACTCTGTACAAGGTTCTTACGGAAAAAAATATTAAGAAAGTTGGTACGAAGTTCGCCGGGTCAGCTAGTATATAATAATATGTAAACAGATTTTTTGTAACCTAGAAATAAAGGCTATCTTTATCTAGCAAATAGATATTGTTAGCCGGGTGTGAGGCTACCTCAATTGCCTTCCGATCAAGTCGTTCATAGAACAGGATGCGGCAAAAACGGGGCATGACGTCAAGCGCCATTTATTTTCTTATATGTGTGTATATAAAATCTTTATTGTACAGTCGGCTGCAGAGAAATCTGACCCCCATGCCACAAGGATCGCTATTGAAAGGGGGTCAGATTTCTCTGCAGCCCACTGTACATTCATTTATTTATTTATTGTATGACCCTCCTGTTCACTGTACAGAAAAACAATGAATATACACATAGAAGACAACTAAAAGCGGAATAATCTCTAATAGGGGTTGGTTTGTCATTTATTGTTGCCTGAAATAATTAAATAAATAAAAAAATGCATTTGGCAATATATGTATGTAGGACTTGGCTAAAATAGAACAGTAAATTATTAAAACTATAGGTTTTATAGTATTTTTATTTAGAGTTATTCACCAAATTTTAAAGATACTTTTATCATCCCTATATGACTTATGAACTAACAAACTATTCAGATTTATTGATTAGCATAAATATAGACTTATTTGTAACTAGCTGTTCCCCGCGGCTTCGCCCCGCGTGGGACTTGGTTATATCGCGTCCAAAAGTAGCCTATGTTTGACCTCAGGTCTTTAACTACATCCCTACCAAATTTCATCACAATCGGTCCAGCAGTTTAGCCGTGAAGAGGTGACAGACAGACAGACACACTTTCGCATTTATAATATTAGTATGGATGTTCACCTACTTATTTTTACAAAAGTGGCAAACAAAGAAAGTTTATCGAAATACTGGTTTCCATCCCAAGCACAATGAACATAGACAAAATAAGTGCAGACAAAACATGATCTTATCCCTACTTGCAGGTACAAACAAAATTCGGAACGAGCGTTCCAGCTCCAACAGTGGTTCGAGCACGGTGGCGTGTGTGTGCTTGGTTACGAAATGTTCCGAAACCTCTCCGCTGACAACGTTAAGAAGTTCAAGAAGAAGATGCTCAGGCATTTCCAGGAGAGCCTTGTGGACCCAGGTAGCGAATTGTTAAAACATACAGCCATTCAACGCGTTCCCGTGTCGAATTGAAGGATGATTTACAAAATATACTTGCTATTTTGTGTCATGGAAATCATACAACGTGTCAATAAGTATGATTTTATTGGAGACTAGCGACCCGCCCCGGCTTCGCATGGGCATAAAATACCTGCCTCTTCAATCACTCTATCTACTAAAAAAATGCATCAAAATCCGTTGCGTAGTTTTAAAGATTTAAGCATTAATAGGGACAGAGAAAGCGACTTTGTTTTATACTATGTAGTGATGATGAAATATTCAATCGATGATATATGTTGCAAATTGATGTTTGCAGGTCCCGATTTGGTGGTATGCGACGAGGGGCATTTACTCAAGAATGAAAAAACTAGTCTGTCACAATCTATGAACCGCGTCAAAACGCTCCGAAGAATTGTTCTCACTGGTACTCCTTTGCAGAATAACCTTAAAGAATGTAAGTTTTTTTTTTATACCATTTAGTAGACAAACAGGCTTACATGAAGCGGTTACCGTAGCCTATGGACGCCTGAAACACCAGGGCTATCACGTGCGCGTTGCCGACCATAAAGAAATCTTTTCACGCCCTTTTTGAAAAACCCCTTTTTTATTTTTTAAGTCTTTGTTTTTCTACTTTGTTTTTATTTCATATATGTTTTTAGTACCTAACCTACATTTTTTATTCGTACAATGAACTGTATAAATATGAACCAAAAAGTGTATTTTTGTTTGCTAAATTACTTAATATTTATTAGTAGTTCACAACTACATGGATTATGAATAAAATGTTTTTATTTTTCTATCTTACCAAAATCAAAGATAGAAAGCTGGGTATAGATGAGATATAGTCTTTATTCATTTATTTAACCTTTATTGTACAAAATGTAAAGCACAATAGGCGGACTTAATGCTTAAAGCATTATCTAACAGTCAACCTTTGGGTAAAGCAGAGAGCTTTATTGTACCATTAACATACAAATTATACATTCGGATACATATACAAAAAATGTGTACAAAAGTGGACTTATCGCTTATATTGGTTTAAGTTTTGCGCTCACATATAGACAGACACTGTTGTTGCTGTTGCTGTTACTATGTATAGATGTCTGTGGTACGGACTCTTCCATCTCCATTCTTAATATTGTCCATTTAAATATTTGAGCATGTAAAAAATTTAACCGGCCGAAAGTTGTCGCTTCTAGTCATATCCGTGTTTTGAACATAAGTAAGTCCGTTCAAGTATTACGTAAGCACTATAGGGGGGCGAGGGGGTCTTTCATTTGCTTATTTTGGATGGCATGGGGGGTGGGGGGATCTAGATGGTGATTACGTAAATAATGTACGCGTATCCTATGTTGTGTTGTATTTTTTTGTAATTCTCATGTTAAGTGAATTGTAAAATTCTTAAGGTGATACCTCGGTGAACACTAGCGCCACCGTCATTTAAAAATCATTACTCACTGTAAACACAAGTTATCAAAAATCCCTCTGCTGTAATTAAGGTTCTGGATCTGAAGTTAATTTTAATTATATTCAATTATTAAATTATTGTTGCATATAGTTACACATTGCAAAACTGCTAAAAGTGGCCGTTTTAAGCAATAATGCAATTTGTAACTATAGGGAATTATAATTTAATAATGTAATATGTTTAAAATGAACTTCAGATCCAGAATCTTAATTACAGCAGAGGGATTTTTGATAACGTGTGTTTTCAGTTAGTACTGATTTTTAAATGACGGTGGCGCTAGTGTTCAGCGAGGTATCACCTTAATGAGAATAAATATCTATAAACATAAATTTTATATTGTCTCACAGACTACTGCATGGTACAATTCGTGAAGCCGAACCTGCTTGGCAAGTACAACGAGTACCTGAACCGGTTCGTGAACCCGATCACCAACGGACAATACACAGACTCCACTGAACACGACATAAGAGTCATGAAGCGACGTTCGCACGTGCTGCACAAGATGCTGGATGGTGCTGTTCAGGTATAAATGATATTAAAACATAATAAAATAGCTGTTGCCCGGGGCTCTGTTCCCGTGGGAATTTTGAGATAAAATTTTAGCCTATGTGTTGTTCCAGTCTAAGCAATCTTCAATTCAGTTTTCACAAGAAAACAGTTGAACTGATTGGGTTGAAATTGATATATTCATGAATCATGAATTTTTTTTTTTATCGTAATTTTAATATTAGATGTCATGCAAAAAATAATATATTCCCATATTTACCACTGCAAAGATAAGCTACTCACATTTCAACATTTGTTTCAGAGACGAGACTACGGGGTGTTAGCGCCCTTTTTGCCTCCGAAGCACGAATATGTCCTGTTTATAACTCTGACGGAGGTCCAAATCAAACTGTATCAGTATTACTTGGACAACTACTCCAGACGGTAAACTATCCGTTTTTTTTAATTATCCTTTTTAACCCCTCACCAAAAAGAGGTGTGTTTTAAGTTTAACGTGTCTGTGTGTCTGTGGTATCGTAGCGCATAAACGCCAATTTTACGAATTCGAAGACTAGCTGCTCGCTCGTTCACACGTATGCGGACGTTTTTGAAAACACAATAGATTTTGTTATAACTGCTATAGCAGTTGTGTGTCCGCTAATGTGTTAATTAGCATATTTTATTAGAATAATCGGCACCGACTTCAGATTCGTTTGATATGAAGCATATTTAAACAAAAATGTATTAATTATTTAATCCTTTTTAGTTAAGTAATTGGAGTCTTTTTCGTTTTTTTCACAAAATCAATTATTATTTTTTTATTTATTAATTTTATTCATGTACATTCAAATACAAACAGGAAACTTAAAATTTGGAAATTTAGTACAAGGTTGCTACTTATTCCTATAGAAATTTCTTCTTGTATGTTGTATTTGTTTATTTGTATTTGTTTATTTTCCTAGGCCTCTTGCGGGTAAATCTTCAGGCTTCCTTTTTCCCGATTTCCAATCGCTGCAGAGGATATGGACCCACCCGCTTGTCTTGAAGTACAACTCGGAGCGATATGAAATTATGCAGCAGAAAAAGGTACCACATTAGCTTACATAAATATAATAGGGAATGAGTGAAATTTTTAAAGCGCTTGAATTTTTTTCTGTCGGTAGGAATAAGGTTCCTTAATACCAGAAAAAAATATCAGATTTTTAGAATCAGCCAATTAATTTATATTAAATATTATATTTTAAAGACAAATTGATGGCGTCGCTACAGCCTTTCGCGGTCTATTCCTATGCTTCGTTCGTTAAAAAATACAAATATCATTGTCATGTTTCTTTTGGTTGTCGTGAATGAACCAACCTTTAAAATTCACAACCTTATTTGTTGCTCTCTGCTGCCGCATTTTGTTTATTCTTTCTAGACCTTTAATAGCGCCTGCTTTAACGACTAACCTGGACCTGTGATTAATTCCCTATTAAGGCCAATCAGAAAAAAGATCATTTTCAACTGAGTTTCACAGCCGGTTGTGAAAACGGAATTTATATTTTTTTCTTGGTAACTAGTTGGGGGAGAATATTTTTTAAGCATTAATACAAGAAGGATCAATTGCCGAATAAAATAATAAATTTTACTTATTTTTATGCAGTTAACTGATGTTTTTTTTTAAATAAATTATATTATTTTTTGTTACAGAGAGATAAAGAGGAAGAGGACTCTGAAGGATCATTAGCGGACTTTATAGATGACGACTCCACGCCAGACGTAAGTTGATATTATTCGTTCAAAAAGTAGTAACAAATGGGTCTAATCATTATCCACTTGATACACTTCATACGATATATACAAGAACATGTATATATATATATATGTTCTTGAATAAAAATAATTTGTTAAACCCATTTTAAATGGATACAACATAACTAAATTTCGTCCGCGTCGCTTAGGTTTATTCGCATATAAGAAATCGAAATCAAATCAAAATACTTTATTGTGAAACACGGGTAAGAAGATATAAATAAAAATAATATTTGGAAATAGGAATATTTGGTAGGCATGACGGGTTATAAAACGTGAGTGATGCGAGAGCGACGTGTTTATGCTCTCGCGCCTCAAAGGGAAGATCTGCCCTCAGGGCGTCGATTCTGCTAACGTTAAGACAAAATCGTATCAAAATAGTGTTTCAATAGTAGGGCTTTTTACACACTATTTACAAGAGTTATGACAGTATGATGTGATGTGAATTTAGTGTGTGGTGTGACCATCAGCAGTGATATAAAAAATATATATACATTTCTTGTAACTAGTGTGTAAAAAGCACTACCATTGAAACACTATTTTGACACGATTGTGATTTAACGTTAGCAGAATCGACGCCCTGGCTGGGTGTTATTTCTGGGGAACCGCGCGACAGACGATGTCTTGGCCTTTGTACCTTACCTAGTTTTTAACAAAATTATGTATACATTTGTGCAATAAAGAGTTTTTCTATTCTATTCTATTCTTGTCGGAGGTTGTATAATATACCTCCAATCCGTAGAAACTTTGCGGTTCCGAGATACTGGCTTTTAACGCCATCTGTTGTGCATCTAAGTAGTTATTTGTTGTGGCGCTAGTGTCGTCATAAACTTATTTACACAATATTTATGGTTTGATGATTGTATGCGTATTGCATTCAGGAATCAACCACAGAGGAGTCGTCAGACGATTCTTCTGACATGAGCGACGACAGCCGGAAGAAGAGTAAGAAGAAGAAATCAGCCAAGAAGAGCAAGGGCAAGGACTCACGGCCGCGGAGAGGAACCAGGGCCAACCCAGGTAATGATAGCAAGTAGGACTCATCACCCTGGTGATTATCACTCCCATCACCCAGAGGAGTGACGATAGTGGAAGTAGAGTAAGAAGATCCCATCATGGGATAAGTCCGCCATTGTCTTCTTATTTTAATAATGTTCCTTTTACTATGTATTTTAAAGCAATAAAGATATTACAAACAAACAAACAAGAAGTTGCCCAAAAGGAACAAGAACTGAACTGTATTATATATATATTTTATTCCTTTTTTTTTATAAATATCCTATTATCTTTTTTTCAGTTTTATGTTTATTGTGTCTTTTGTTTCACACTTGATCAATTAGTTTATTTGTGAGACATAGGGGAATACAATATAGATGTTATATAGTCCACTTCATTAGTCATCGTCTTCATCAGTGATTTTTATACTGTGTATGTTTTCACATAATTCATCATAATTTCGTGTAGTTGACACGGTCAATCGACCATTGAAATCCTGGCGTAAGAGTTCTTCGGAACTGCCTCTCAGCCTCTGACATGGTTCCTTTAACGACTATATGATACCTGATGGCATCCAGGGCCAACGGCTTAACATGCCTTCCGAAGCATGTAATCATCTTTATTATCAGACAATTAGGTGATTCACGACCTAACTAAACTGGAAACAACTAAATATGCTACCCGTGAGAATCGAACCCATGACCCCCGGGTCTACAGGAAAATTCCTTAATAAATTCAAAGGTATTAATGTGTTTGCTCTTTCACTCATATATCATACTTACTATATTAACTAAATATAATTAGGAGTTTTGTGGCACCAATTAACATAAAATCTTTGTCCAACAGTGGAATTAGAAGAGGAGGACAAAGCGAATGAAGTTTTAGAAGTAAAGAATGAAAACCCGACCGAGTGGTGGATGAAATTGGTGACGGAGGACGAGCTAGAGGATATGAGGAACTCGTCTAAATTAATATTGCTTTTCGATATACTGCGGCAGTGCGAGGCTATTGGAGACAAATTGTAAGTAAACTATAGAGAAATTTAATAGAATGGGGGGTTAAATTGTGAGAAGGGGGGGGGGGTGAGCTGAAATTGAATCGATTGGGGGTCAAATTGTGAGGGGGGGGGGGGGGTGAGCTGAAATTGAATAGATTGGGGGTCAAATTGTGATGGGGCGAGCTAGAGAAAATAAGGAACTCGTCTTAATTAATATTGCTGTTCGGTATACTGCGGTTGTGCGAGGCTATTGGGGACAAATTGTGAGTAAATTAAGAAATTGAATAGATAGAGGGTCTAATTGTGATGGGGATTAGCTAGAGGGTGTTAGGAACTCGTCTAAATTAATATTGCATTTCGATATAATGCGGCAGTGCGAGGCTATTGGGGACAAGTTGTGAGTAAATTTTAGAGAAATTGAATAGATTGGGGGTCAAATTGTGATGAGATGAGCTAGAGGATATCAGGAACTCGTCTGAATTAATATTGTTTTTCGATATACTGCGGTTGTGCGAGGCTATTGGGGACAAATTGTGTGTAAATCATAGATATTTTGAGGGTTAAGTTGTTACGGGGACGAGCTAGTTCTGAAATTTCCTTGCGTCTGTAGCTTAAGTTCGATCATAGTAAGTGTATGTGAGCAACTTTTGACATATTTTAGCTTTTCCTTCAATTTTATTTTTCAAGGAATTATATATTCAAGATTGAAGATTCTTCCTTGAGTTTCAAGGTTTATCCGAAACAATTATTGAAACATAAAAATCCATCATAATCGGTCCTACCGTTCTCGAATTTCTCGCTTAGCAATATATTGAGTGATCTAGATATATATAGATCCATTATTATTTACATAAATTAATCTCCTATACTCAGCTAATGATATTTTTTCATGTTATTTTCAGATTGGTGTTCTCTCAATCCCTATACTCACTAGATCTTATAGAACATTTCCTTGGTAAAGTGGACGAGGCGACGCAAGAAGGACGCATCGACGAGAAACTGGGCGGGCACGTCGGTAAGGACACATTTTTTTATTTGATTATATTGGCAGTCACGCATACGACTTATAACAATGGGGGCATGGACACCTATTTTTTTTAATTTATTTATTTGTCCCGGGCAACAACATGTCATTATAAGTTAAGTATGTCCATATAGTATATACCTTATTCTAAAAATACGTATTTATATATACACTTAAAAATTAATGCAATATCATTTATGCTAGTAATATCTTGTTTTGAAGATATCTGAAATTATCACGTTCTACAAAAATTATCCGAAGATTATTTTTATGAAAATACAACTGATATTAATTGTTCTATAAAATGATATTATAAATGATGATAGATATCACTTATTTTTATTGACTAATCTAATTTCGTCTTGAATGAGTAAGATAGACTTTAAAGAAAATTAAATCATCAATATTTTATTACTATTTATTTCTTAAATCCTTCAATCCACTTACGCGTCTGTAAAAATTGAATTCCCTATGATTTTTTCTTACAAAAATTTAAAAAAAAAAAACAAAATCTTTATTTTCCTTAATTTCTAATATGATTTAGAGTTAGACTAACCCACCTCATTATTTCCAGGCTCATGGTCGCCAGGTGTGGACTACTTCAGACTGGACGGGTCGACGTCGTGCGAAAACAGATCTATATGGTGCAAGAACTTTAACAGAGAAGATAACCCTAGAGCTAGGTCAGTCTAACCGATACTTACATACTAATCACTATCACTACATCACTACATAGTATAAAACGAAGTCGCATTCTCTGTCCTTATGTTCCTTTTGTATGCTTGAATCTTTAAAACTACGCAACGGATTTTGATGCGGTTTTTTTAATAGATAGTGATTCAAGAAGGTTTTTATGCCCATGCGAAGCTATTAGTCGCTAGTATTATATAAATGCGAGAGTGTCTGTCTGTCTGTCTGTATTACGCTTTCATGGTTAATCCCCTGTATCGATTTTGATGAATTTTGGTATGGATACAGTTAAGGAAAAGGTGTCAAACATGGCTACTTTTGGGTGCTATATAACTGAGTCCCACGCGGGCGGAGCCGCGAGCAACAGCTAGTGACGAAATATTTGTTATTCGTCTTTACTAAGACGATCTGTATTCTTAAGATTACTTCTAAGAACACCCGCATTCTTCTTTTGTACCATTAGCATAGGCTTTTAGCGTTGAAATTACAAGGACCATTTTAAATTAGTATTATTTGAACCCATAAAATAAATAATCATCATAAAATATTAAAAAAAAAGTATTTTTCATTACTTCACCTCTGCACCAACTTTGTAGCAGCCAACCATACGCATCGTAAATAGTCGACGAGTAACGGAACCCGGACATGACAAAGACAATTTCAATAATGCGGATTCCTCAGTACCGAAATAAATATTCTTTGATGTACAGTCGGCTGCAGAGAAATCTGAACCCCATGCCACAAGTATCTCTATTGAAAGGGGGTCATATTTCTCTGCAGCCGACTGTACTCTCACCTAAAACAATTTTTTATTTATTTTGGTTAAGACGATACCTCGGTGAACACTAGCGCCACCGTCATTTAAAGATCATTAATCCCTGAAAACACAAGTTATCAAAAATTCGTCTTTTGTAATTAAGGTTCTGGATCTGAAGTTAATTTTAAACATATTAAATTATAGTTCCCGATAGTTATAAATTGCAAAACTGCTAAAAGTGGCCGTTTTAAGCAATATTGCAATTTGTAACTAAAGGGAACTATAATTTGATATGTTTAAAATAAACTTCAGATCTAGAACCTTAACTACATAACACGTATTTTTGATAACTTTTTCAGTGAATAATGATTTTTATTTGATGGTGGCGCTAGTGTTCACTTAATAAATAAATATATTTTTATTTAATTAGATTGTTTTTAATATCGACGAGAGCGGGCGGTCTCGGCATCAACTTGGTGGCAGCTAACCGCGTCGTGATATTCGACGTGTCGTGGAACCCTTCACACGACGTTCAGAGCATATTCAGGGTCTACCGGTTTGGTCAGAAGAAACCCTGCTATATCTACAGGTTTTTGGCTATGGTGAGTTAACACTTTAGAGCATTAAACCGTCCAGAGTAGACACTGACATGCGACCACTCTGCCAAAAGTATAAGACCGCCGGTCATACTGCTTATAAATGTGAGCGTGTATTTTTTGCTTGTGTTGGATAATAACTAGTTGACTTGTATTTTGTTTATGTTTAAAATAATTATTTTCTATTTGTTTAAATTGAAACAATTTTTTCCCATATTTGTTGAGCTCCCTAAGGCAGCAAAACTTGGTGAAACCTATTTTTTTATTCGCAATGTTTTTGTGCACGGACTTAGACAGATGGAAGGACAGTGTAGCTGGGTGTGAGATAGCGATATAATTTGCTATCTTGTAATATTATAATTCAAAACACTGCGTGCGATGCACTATTATAATTAGATAGATAGATAGATAAACTCTTTATTGTACCATTATCATACAAATTATACATATTGAATACAAATACAAACAATGTGTACAAAGGCGGACTTATCGCTGATGCAATTTCTTCCAGCCAACCTTAGGGTGGATAGGAACAACGTGGAAAAAATGCGGTAGGCGGTACCAAAACAAATAATTATGTATTCTACAAGTAACAAAAAATTAGTAAACACAGTAACAACTGTAAAATATACTTAAAATTTGGAATAGTTCCATTTAAAGGTTGATAAGGACAGCAAGCCCAAGTGTTGTGTTTCTTTGCAAAAGGTAGAAAAGTACATGAGTATCGGCCGAAGTAGTTATCAACGTCTTCGTTATTTATTTTGAAAGGTATTACACCCTCTTAAATGTTACCCCACAAATGGCTTTGACTCAACCTTATTGGAGGACCTGCTATTTTTGTTCTTTTAGGCAGACTCGAAACAAGTGTAGTAAGCGTCATATCTTTTTCGCTTATTCATTAATTTTCGGGCCTGCTTAAACTGTTATCCTTGTCCAGGGCACAATGGAAGAGAAAATCTACGAGCGGCAAGTGACGAAGCAGGCGATCTCGAAGCGGGTGATCGACGAGCAGCAGATCGACCGGCACTACGCCGAGAACGACCTCGCCGAGCTGTACAAGTTCGAGGCCACGCCGCCCGCGCCGCGCCCGCTGCCGCCGCTTCCCAAAGACCGCCTGTTCGCGGAGATGCTGCGGGAGCACGAGGCGCAGGTATACTGTGTATAGGGCGTGATGTCTGCGAGCCGCTGCCGCCGCTTCCCAAGGACCGCCTGTTCGCGGAGATGCTGCGGGAGCACGAGGCGCAGGTATACTGTGTATAGGGCGTGATGTCTGCGAGCCGCTGCCGCCGCTTCCCAAGGACCGCCTGTTCGCGGAGATGCTGCGGGAGCACGAGGCGCAGGTATACTGTGTATAGGGCGTGATGTCTGCGAGCCGCTGCCGCCGCTTCCCAAGGACCGCCTGTTCGCGGAGATGCTGCGGGAGCACGAGGCGCAGGTATACTGTGTATAGGGCGTGATGTCTGCGAGCCGCTGCCGCCGCTTCCCAAGGACCGCCTGTTCGCGGAGATGCTGCGGGAGCACGAGGCGCAGGTATACTGTGTATAGGGCGTGATGTCTGCGAGCCGCTGCCGCCGCTTCCCAAGGACCGCCTGTTCGCGGAGATGCTGCGGGAGCACGAGGCGCAGGTATACTGTGTATAGGGCGTGATGTCTGCGAGCCGCTGCCGCCGCTTCCCAAGGACCGCCTGTTCGCGGAGATGCTGCGGGAGCACGAGGCGCAGGTATACTGTGTATAGGGCGTGATGTCTGCGAGCCGCTGCCGCCGCTTCCCAAGGACCGCCTGTTCGCGGAGATGCTGCGGGAGCACGAGGCGCAGGTATACTGTGTATAGGGCGTGATGTCTGCGAGCCGCTGCCGCCGCTTCCCAAGGACCGCCTGTTCGCGGAGATGCTGCGGGAGCACGAGGCGCAGGTATACTGTGTATAGGGCGTGATGTCTGCGAGCCGCTGCCGCCGCTTCCCAAGGACCGCCTGTTCGCGGAGATGCTGCGGGAGCACGAGGCGCAGGTATACTGTGTATAGGGCGTGATGTCTGCGAGCCGCTGCCGCCGCTTCCCAAGGACCGCCTGTTCGCGGAGATGCTGCGGGAGCACGAGGCGCAGGTATACTGTGTATAGGGCGTGATGTCTGCGAGCCGCTGCCGCCGCTTCCCAAGGACCGCCTGTTCGCGGAGATGCTGCGGGAGCACGAGGCGCAGGTATACTGTGTATAGGGCGTGATGTCTGCGAGCCGCTGCCAGCGCTTCCCAAGGACCGCCTGTTCGCGGAGATGCTGCGGGAGCACGAGGCGCAGGTATACTATGTATAGGGCGTGATGTCTGCGAGCCGCTGCCAGCGCTTCCCAAGGACCGCCTGTTCGCGGAGATGCTGCGGGAGCACGAGGCGCAGGTATACTGTGTATAGGGCGTGATGTCTGCGAGCCGCTGCCAGCGCTTCCCAAGGACCGCCTGTTCGCGGAGATGCTGCGGGAGCACGAGGCGCAGGTATACTATGTATAGGGCGTGATGTCTGCGAGCCGCTGCCAGCGCTTCCCAAGGACCGCCTGTTCGCGGAGATGCTGCGGGAGCACGAGGCGCAGGTATACTGTGTATAGGGCGTGATGTCTGCGAGCCGCTGCCGCCGCTTCCCAAGGACCGCCTGTTCGCGGAGATGCTGCGGGAGCACGAGGCGCAGGTATACTGTGTATAGGGCGTGATGTCTGCGAGCCGCTGCCGCCGCTTCCCAAGGACCGCCTGTTCGCGGAGATGCTGCGGGAGCACGAGGCGCAGGTATACTGTGTATAGGGCGTGATGTCTGCGAGCCGCTGCCGCCGCTTCCCAAGGACCGCCTGTTCGCGGAGATGTTGCGGGAGCACGAGGCGCAGTGTTGTCTACGAGCCGCTACGTATGAATGAGTACAAGCGCGTGTTGTTTCAGATCTACAAGTACCACGAGCACGACTCGCTGCTGGAGAACAAGGAGGAGGAGACGCTGTCGGAGGAGGAGCGCAAGGCGGCGTGGGAGGACTTCGAGAACGAGAAGAACAGGCCGCCGCCCGCGCCCGCGCCCATGGCCTGGCCTGGCATGGGTGAGTCACATAGCCTTTTATATAACACCAGCATTCGCCCGTAGCTTCGCCCGCGTTAATTTCCTACTGGTACAGTGCTTTTCCCCCGTATAATAGGTACCCTATATTCTTCTCAATACTTCTATCTATGTGTATGCGAAATTTTTGAAAGATTGGTGCAGTAGAAAGGCCGTGAAAGCGTAACAAACAAACAAACTCACTTTCGCATTTATAATATTAGTAGGACAAGAGTTTGTTTGCTTGTTTGTAATAACTTTATTGTACTAAAAACAAAAGTGAATACAAAAGCATAGAAATAAAACAAAAGTACAATGGCGGACTTATCCCAGAAATTTTTATTTATTACAATTAATGTAATCATTTTTTATTTATGTATGTATTAGCTGTGACCCGTGGCTCTGCCCGCGTGGGACTCTGTTATATCGTGCCCAAATAAATGTAGCTTTAATGTTTGACCCCTGATTCTAAACTATGTTTGTACCAAATTTTATCAAAATCGGTCCAGCCGTTTTTGAAAGCGTAACAGACTGTTAAACTTTCGCATTTATAATATTATTAGTATGGAAGTGTCATAAGAAAATATCTCAGGAGGAATAAAAGTGTTTTATGAACTAGTTTAACGTTTACCAAAAAATGTCTAGTTTCGCTTTCGTTTCAATCGCCGTCGACGAAAATAGACAGTTTTTGGTAAAGACGCGTCGCTTCATTAATATGTTATCAATTTGCCCCCCACAGTGCCCGGCATCCTCCAACAACAACAATTAGCGTACGCGGCTTTGGCAGCCATGTTGCGCAAGGACATGCCCAACATCAACGACCAGCAGATACGGGACATGCTGCCGCTCATATACAACGCCAACCCGGGGGTGAGTGGTCGATATACGGCTTAGTTGAATCATGACAGATTCTAAAAATGACTACGTAGAATTTATGACTGATTCTGTGAATGTCCTATTTTAGAATTGACTAAGTCTATAACGTTTTAACTAAAATACAATAATATGTTGTCTGAAATAAATGAATTTTAGTTTATTATAAAATGTTTAGCCACTCTATCATGGTAAATTTCGATAAGTGACAAAGAGCCAAAACATATTTTAGTCTAAATAAACTTAACAAAATTTTTACAAACTAAGGGGTGATTCTATAATTGAACGATTTGAACCGATTCCTTGTTCATTAAGTTGTAACTATTGATTAGTTCACATGGGACAGGAAATCTGTTAATAATTGGCAGTTAGACGCGACTTTTTCAAACAACTACTATCTTATACTTGGTAAGGTTCAAAATCAATCCCTCTCTCCTATAAAACATTACGTGTTGTTTTATTGTGCTATATGGCCTATATTGAACGTTTGGTGGTTTGAAATTACAGCTTGATATCAGTGAAACCGTTCGGAAATACTAAAGTAATTAGCAAAATACCCATACATTATAAGGAAAATTTACGCGATCTGACAGCAGCTGTCATTTGTTTATCTCCTAAAAGTGCCTGTTATACACTTGGTGTATTACTCATTAGCTTTCTTTTTGCGTCGTCGGCCAAACAAGCCAGCATTTGTAGCCAAAGTCATAATTTCAAAACGTTGACGAATGTCGACAAGAACAAAATGTATGCGATTGACATAAGCTGCGGTAAATCACGTGGTCAATCCTATACATTTTGTTATTTTGGCTAAGCCTCTGAGCCGTATCACGATTAACTTTTTGTCACCTTTCTTTACTCATATCAAGCTATGCTAGAACGTATATTGATGTGTGGATTTTCATTAAGCTAAAATTTGCGAATATTTTATAATACTGTTTTAAGTAAATATTGGACAAATATAAAAATAACACATACATTTATTTGTCCAGATGTTCGGTGGATATGATTATGGCGTAAGTTCTAAATAGATCTTTATAGTGCCCGTTATATATCCTTGTACGCCATGCATACATATGTACTCACCTTTTTTTTATTTTAGCATGGCCTGTCTAATACCACCTACTTGTATGTACTACTATTGTACCTTAATTTAAAAAAAATATTCGTTGAATTTAGATAATTTTTTCATGTACTTACCTAATAAAATTGTAAGAATAAATATAGGAATCATCACATTTGCTACCTAAGCAGAAACAAAATATCGTAGAATATTAGACTGTCTTTGTCGCACTTTTATTGTGGTCTTGCTCGCACCGATGTCTTTATTACTCGGTGATTAATAACTCGCATTTGGTTTTGAAAAGAGTATAAGTTCTTGTGTCTTTATCGTACCTTAAGAATTCTTCATTATTTTGATAATAATAATATTTATTGCCAACTAAGTGTTTTATGTAAGCAACCAATTAATCTCATATTGAGTTTGCTCATAGGCGCACCTTAGACGCTTATTCATGCATGATGGAAAACTATCAAACTTAGGGATGGTGTGGTGACTCGAAAGGTGAATTGAATCGACTGTGAAAACATAAACGATGGAACAATTGAATCGACTTATTTCCAAACTAATAATTTTATTTTTTTAATTTAAATTAAGAATTTTGCGATGATTTGTTTGGAAATCAGTCGATTCAATTGTTTCATCGTTTATGTTTTAATTTAAATCAAGAATTTATTCGGAACTGCAACTTGATTTGCTTGGAAATAAGTCGATTCACTTCACCTTTCGAGTCCATCCCTATGATTGATGGAAAACCATCATGCATGAATAAGCGTCTAAGGCGCACTATAGGAAGCTATATGAGCTTCCTATGAGCGAACGTAGAGTGTAACTATTTATTATTATTTTTTGTTCTTTTTTTATGTGACGACTCATTTTATTATCAAGTAAATATAACTGGAAAGAAACTAGAATAATGAGTTCATATAAAATATAAAGCTATAATAGTTGATTGTTATACTCTTTTCAAAGCAAATTCGCAGGGTACTTTGCACCAGTACGTGTTTAGTTGTAAAAATACTGTAAGTTTCGGTTTATAAATGATTGTACATCGATTTTTTTTTTGTCTATCATTTAAGCACCTTACATAGTTATCAAGTTCATAAGGCTGATAATGACTATCTTTTTTTTTATTTGGCAGTTGATGCAGAAAATGGGCGAGATTTATAAATACGCTCAGCCCGGCATGATGAATCCAGGAATGATGAATCCCCTTATGGCTGGTAAGTTGTTACATTTAATTTCTCATCTTCATTTAATTTATACTTTTTTACTATATTTTTTCAGGTGTTTGCTCTAAGGTTATAATTTTTTTTTTTGTCAAAAACTCTTGTATATTTTTGTTTGGATTTGTCAGTGTTTATATTTGTTAAATTATGGCGCTAACTAAGAGGTATTGTACTCCGTATATTATTGTACATCATAGAATGTTTGTCAACTTCTTCGAATGGAACGTTTTCATCGCAGATTAAATTGTATGTCAAACGTGTATTCACACTACATGGTTGATTGCCTATCCATACTAATATTAAAAATGCGAAAGTCTGTCTGTTTGTCTGTCTGTCTGTCTGTCACATCTTCACGGCTAAACTGCTGGACCGATTGTGATGAAATTTGGTAGGGATGTAGTTAACGACCTGAGGTCAAACATAGGCTATTTTTGGGCGCGATATAACCGGGTCCCACGCGGGGCGGAGCTGCGGGGAACAGCTAGTAACCTATAAAGCTAACACGGTTGTGTCAGGCCAAGGCGGCGGTATGGGCGGCACGAGCGGGCTGCAGTACGAGCCGCCGTGGCAGCGCCAGCAGCAGCAGCAGCAGCAGATGCGGCTGCAGCAGATCCTGCAGCAGCAGCAGAGCGTATGTACATCTGATTATTTACATTTTAAATTGGGTACGACAGTATTTTTATTAGGTGTGGTCGCGTGCGCGAAAAGTAGTAGGTATATATTGTGATTTGTGCTCTGACTGTTTGATTCCTAATTGGTTTTTGCTATTTTAAATGATTGAAGTTTGTATGTTTTCTTCAAGGAGTATAAAATAATACTTTGATAAAATATAATTATGATCTTTAAATGTTTAACACGTTAGCGGACGCACGACGGATATAGACGTTATAACAATTAAACCTTCTGTTGTGTTTTCAAAACCGTCCGCCAACGTGTTAAGGTATCACTGAAAATGTTAAAAGTGCAATAAAGTTTAAATAAAACTGACGTAAATCGCGCGTCAAACTTTCGCTCGACTGCCAACGTAAAAATCATATATATTTCTTTAAATATATATTTTTAAAATCAGATGGGCGCGAAGTACTACGCGGGCGGCCTGGGCAGCCGCGACCCCGTGGCGATGGCGCTGCAGCAGCAGCGTGCGCGCGAGATCATGGTGGGCGAGCGCGGCCGCCCGCGCGGACGCCCGCCGCTGCAGCGCGCGCCGCCGCCGCCCGCGCCCGCGCCCGACGTCGTCAACCTCGACTCGGACTAGGTGAGGGGGGGGGGATACTATTAGTGACGGCCATCATGGGACTAACACTAGTAGTTTTGGTAAAAATACCTGGACTTGGACTTGGTGAGGGGGGGGATGACATAATATTAGTAGCGGGCATGCTGGGACTAACACTAATAGTTTTGGTAAAAATACCTGGACTTGGACTTGGTGAGGGGGGGGGGGGGATGACATAATATTAGTAGCGGGCATGCTGGGACTAACACTAATAGTTTTGGTAAAAATACCTGGACTTGGACTTGGTGAGGGGGGGGGGGGGGGGGGGATGACATAATATTAGAAGCGGGCATGCTGGGACTATGCAGTGCCCTTGCAGGGCGTCACTTTTACTATATAATATTATATCATGTATAACACCTTTAAAATTTGTATATAAAAATCTGAATCTGAATCTGGGACTAACAGAAGGGATGGATGCCGACCGGCAGTTATTTTGTTAAAATACGGTTACTTTTAATTGTACCACAAAATTAAAAAAAACATAAAACAGCTTTACTTAAAACAATGAGGGTTCAAATTTAAAAATAACTTGTATACTTACCCGAATTTCTTTGCGTATATCCGCCACTATACAACCTTCTTACCTCCAATCTGTACCTCCAAAACAACAAAACGTGCTGACATGAGGTAGTTATATTGTAGAATAGATATCGAAAAGTATATAAATCACAAATTTGTGTCGACTTCATCCTCAAGTACATTTATCTTTTTACAGTATCATGTATCTACTTGTACCTGTAATGGCTCACTTGTTTTATCACAGTTAATTTACTAGTATAATGTTATTATAGCTGTTGGTCTTTCTATAACTAAATAAATAAGTACAACCACTTGAATTTCAAAAATCACTGACATATTACTAATTAAAAACTGTAATTTTAACACAGACGCACCAATTAACATTAAAATTGAAACATAAATATTTCCTTTTCAGATACCGTATATAGTGAAAAAAAGTGTACAGTGAACGATACAAGGTGCTACGTGCCGAACGGACCAGGCGCTGGCCAAATGTGGAGTGATATATATATATATATTACGCGGCACATAAGATGACCTTGGAGTGAGCGAGACAGAACCATCATTATGTAAGGGAAAGTATATGTTCGTCCCGCTCACAATTAGATCAAATTATTTGCCGTTAGTTATACTCTCTAACGTAGCAGTCTGGGCTTACGCTCTTCACGCGTCGCGTCGTGAAATATACTATAAACGAAATGTCCTTTTTTGAAAATATTGCCTTGAAAGGTCTTTTACAATTTTTTTTTATAATTTGGGCGTCTATCATCGGTTTTTGCAAAGCAGTCTTTAGTTCGTTTTATTAGAATTTTGTATGGAAATCTTACATTGCGAAACGCCAGGGGCGCTAAAATTTTAATTTAAAATTGTTGTTGCAAAAACCCATGGCAGAGGCCTTGTTTTCAAACTAATGAAGATTAGATTCGATTTTGTACTTTACTATTCTCTCATTATTTTTGTAAATTCTGTCGAGAGGGTTAAAAACATAATAAATAATTGATTGGACACGTATTTTATGAAATCTATTTTTTAAGCTTTCGTTCTCATGGTTGTGTGTGTCAATGAATTTTTAAATACCCGAGATACTAAAACTCGACCCATGGAAGAAAAATAAACTTTTCTTGGGAAAACATAGTGAAATATATATAAAAAAGAAACAAGATTTTTTTTATAAAAACAACAGCTTCCGTAGATTTATATTCTAGACCTTAAAATCTGAAGGTAAAAGTTATGTTTCCCGCCAAAGGTTATGTGATGGCACTGACTTAAGGTTATTTAAATGCTTTATTTAAAGGCATTGGAATTTTCGGCCGTTAGCCAGATACAAGTCTAATAATGGCCACGAATAAATTCAAAGAGAAAAAAAAACTTTTGGAAACCACCATATTTGTCTACTAGAAAGCAGAAATAAATTGAAAATACGACATTTCGAGAATAGTATGTTATGTGACGTCCTCGCACACATATCATGAATCTCATTTTCTTGTAACTAGTGATGCACATTATTGGCAATGAGTAGTTTAAAACCAGATATCTATGAAGATAGCTCCATAGACTAAAATTCTGAAATATTTTAACATCAAATTTTTAAGTAGATTTTATTACTATAGTGAAGCGGTGATGTATTTAAAAGAAAATATCGCCGTGATACCTTCAACCCTATGCAAGCGAATATATATTCAAAACCCATTATCACAAAAGTTGTATTGGGTTTTGAAGCTGTAAGACTTCTAACATGGTTTTAAGCTTCTTGGCAAATTGACAGCTCTATAAAAATACTACCTATGCTTTAAAAAAATGTATGCTAGCCCGAGGTGTCAAATTGTTCAGTTAATTGCCAGTACATGGCACTAAGATCGATTGTTTATTTCTGAGAATTTCGCGGTCACATATCAAAGAATCTCTTGTTTATATTTCTTTGATAGTGCGAGCGCAAGCCCAGGACTTAATATTAGTTGCACCGACCGTCATGTTTTATGTCTTCTTCGGGCCTTTACATAATATTTGTATACATAAGTTGACCCCAGCGTGAGCGAGACAATCTAATTATGTAAGGAAAAGTAATAGTTTGTCCCGTTCAAACTTAGGTCAACTTATATGCCGTTACTCATTGGAGCTGTAGTGGGAACAATGACGATATAATCGACCGCCATAAAGGGAAGACCTTACTGCCAGGCTTGATGTTAGTCCTAGGGAACTGCGGCTCCGGCGATGTCTTGTCAAAGGTTAAATATATGTCTCTAATCTGTAACAAAATTGACAAAAACAATCGCGATTCGGTCTTTAGTTTTATTGTTTTTATTAGTCGCAGGAAGGTCGCTTCAAATCGGTCAGATTTGAAGTTATATATAGCGCCATCTTTGAAGGTGCGAATTCGCAATTTTTTCCGCGGTTTTCACGAGGTCAGCTGATTTAGATATAAAGTTTTCTGATCTAAGGCGTTCGCCTCTTGTGGTGCTAAAAGTTATCACAGAGCTTTTAATGAGAATCAAACGAGTTTTTAAGCACGAATAATTTCCCCTTAAAACACAAGGTCGAGAACTTGAAACAGTTTATGTAAAACGGTTTATGTATATGGTCAGCCTTTTCAATATACCATTGTAAGTAATATGTAAAGGCGCGTAAGTATTATGCTCATGATAACGTGACGCGTGTGCTGTGGTATAGACATTCTACAATCTGGCACTTTGGGTACATCGGGAACAGCTTCCAACAGATATGAAATTCAAATAATAAGTATATATGTGTTGCTAAGGTCACACCATAGAGGTATTTTTTTTTACTGGGATAAAGCTTAAATGATGGTGTTAAAATAATACATATTTAATTTTTTTTAACTGTTGTGGTAACTGTGATGACTATTCTCTCTATTTTAAAATGCGACTAAATGACAAACTCAAATTTCCTTGTCCGGCACAAGGCTATTAGATGATAATACTCAAAACTGATGAAATATACAATGTTTATAGATGTATTTAAAACAAAAAAAATATCTGTTGGTAGCTAAGTGTCAGATAATTTAATTTTTAAATATATCTCTCAGTACAGGTACTTAGTGTTAAGGTATGTTATATATCGGTAGGTAATAATCTTCTATGTAACATCGTACTATGAGAGATGAGTGATACAGTAACGCCTAAACGCCTATTGCACTTACACAATGTCTACTTACATGATTATTGTAGGACAGAAACACCAATCTATAATATTAGTGTTCGTCTAACTACACTAAATGTTATATAATGTGTCAAAGCGTACGTTGACCTTTATCTATCCATCCTTGTCGCACATCACAAATAGGAAAGTAAAAATCAATGGCATGCTTTTAACACATTATGTCACACTTAGTATATCTTAATTCAGTAAAATAATAATAATTTGCGTGTACAACCTCACGCATATAAAATTATGAAGCTTATGAGGAAAAGTTTTAAGTGATTTTAAATATAAGTAAGGATTAAATTTCGTATGTATGTATTGAGAAGATTATTTTCGTAGTACGTTTCGTACAATATGGTGAGCTTGTTCACGTTATCATAATTCTTGAGATGTTTCATGGGTTTAATTTGGTTGTAGATTAAGTATTTGTTTAGTTTCTTTTAATGTTATGTTACATTCAGCGATAAAAGGATATATTAGTGAGGTATCATACTGGTAATTAGTTGTATGCGTTGTAGCTTTCTTGGATTTTAATTTGCAGTTCTGTTTTATTGTAACTTACTCGCAGACGTATAAGAGGAAGCAGACATAACATTTTTCACTACAAGGATTATGAATTAAAATTATAATCTTTTACCTACTATGTTGCTAAACACTATCACTTTCTGTTTCAATGTTACAACACTTAAGGCACACGTAGATAAAATTGATAATAAAGCAAGTCACTGTCTTTGAATGAAGCTTGGCGTCATAATAATTAGCGGCATTATAATATTAATACCAGAAGACTCTGACGTGTGCGTAGGTGTGCTTAGTTTCGAACGCTGCATTTGGTTAATGTTATGTCTGCCTTCTGTTTTGGTCTGTGACTTTAATTGGTACATAAACACATTTTACCCTTTGAATGACACTGGAAATTGTAAATGTGACAATTTGTAGAACGAGTATGGTGTATCATATACATCAATAAGATAAAATGCATCAATTCATCTTGATATTAACACTTTCACTGCGGCCGTGTAATAGTGAATCGTGATGGAACGTTGAGTGAAGAATATGTGTGGACAGTTAGTATGGTTGAACGCTGGGTGCGTGAATTCGCGGAACACGCGAGGTGTGTTTTCCGCAGTCAAAGTGTTAAAAGTTCGAACGGTGGCTGCGTGAATCGCATTTTGTAGCACAACTCCTAGCTGATCATGTAACTCATTACTTTTATTTGTATGCACGTGAAATAATTTGATACTTTGTAATTATTATTGTCTCCCAGGGGTAATAATTGTTACCGAGTATTAAATTGAATTTATTTATTTGACCTGGTAACCCCAGGTGGTTTAGTTGTGATATTGACTTATCTTAAAATTTTTGTATACGTTTATTTTTAATTGGTCACCATTGTGACGTTAATTTTAGAAGCAGCAATTATAGTTATTAAAGTATAATTTTATAGTAAATTTTACGTATTCCCATAACTAGCGTGACAGAAATGCATTTTGTAATGGGTTTATTTTAATGTTAGAAAAGCAATTCAGAAAGTTGATTTATTATAATTAAGAATAGGATATGCTTATGTTATTTATAATTATATATCGGTCGTCATTATAAATTGGAAAGTAATTTCTTATAATTATTGGGAATCTCTGCCGCAAGGTCTATAAATAATAAGATAACAAGAGAACCCAGGAAGGTTTATTAGTACTTTATATAATAATACAAACAAACAGTATTTCAGTTAGTATAAGTTGTTTTTATATTTTTACTTGCACCATTATATGTCTTCTGCTGTTGCAATAGTGTGGCTATAAGTATAGTTATTGTGAGTCGCTATGTGAGCGCCGCTGTAATTGTTTCATTATTTATGTAATATATAAACTGTAGAAAACTTCCTATTATTTTGTAGTACAATCAAAGTATAATAAATGATTTTGAAATGTGTACTTGATTTTCTTATAAACGTGAGCTGAGAGAAACTCGAAGATCCCAAAAAAATATCAAAAGCATTTTCAGTAATCTTCTAGCGTAGGTTATAAAATAGCAGTTGAGCCTGCGACCCCCACAAATTGATGGGCAATTCCCTTTGTCACCCCCAGCTATGTCTCCTCTGGTGTCTAGTGGGAATTTTCTTAAAAAACCCATATGCAACCCCAGGTGACGAATGGGAATTTCACAAAGATCCCACTCGTCAACCCGATTAAAAAGTCATGCACCCAGGCTCACTTAGATTTTCTGAAAATAAATATGCAGGAAATGAATGGGCCAAAGTCCACGCTCACTTGGCTTTTAATACAGATTAATTAATAGTTATTAATGATTTCTTATGTTTTCGCGATTGTTACACATTAAATTAAACTATTTTATACGGTTTTCTATCGCGTTTATTGCTTACTTATTTATACCTAACTTTCAAGCACTTTACAGAGCTCATGGTCGCAGGCAGACTGAGTTGACATTCGTCTGTGTCATTTGTTTCTGATGTCACAAGAATACAAAAAGTAAGCAATAAACGCGATAGAAAACCGTATAAAATAGTTTAATAGTTATTAGTTACTATTGAGCTCATTGGGAGATGAGAATACTATATGGTATGTTTTCATAAGATATAATAACGGGTGGTTCATTGAAGCCAAATAAATAGATATTTAAAGCAAAAAATACTTAAATAAAACTGCATGCTAGTTTTATAGGTTACATCCCAAAGAAAAAAAAAATATTTTTACCATTTTAACTTATTTATATTAATTAAGATTCTTAATAGATATAATATTAATTGATTAAAAAATAATAACAATAATTAAAACTAACTTATATATAAAATATTGTAATATAAAAATAAAAACAAATAAATAAAAATAAAAAATAATAATATACATAGCAATGCAAAAAACTCAATAGATAGGTACTTGTCATTTCTGTGGTTGATTTTTTTTGAAAGCTGCCTGCCTGGCATGTCCTTTATTGGGAATATTTTTGTTGATAAAATTTGCCTCAAATTCCTAACTGTACTTATAAGATTCAACAATAATTTTTTGACTGGTACCTGACGAACCAAGTAAATACAATTATTTACAGAAATGGCATCTATATTTAAGAGGAAATAAAATTTTGAGAGGCTCTACTAGGAATAAAGTTTCAAGCCTTGTAAGCAATAAATAAAATTCAATGTTTAAGAATGCCAGGGGAAGAAATAATGACAGAAGAAAGTAAATGCTATAAGAAAAATTCATTATAAAGTTTATTAAAAAATTATTACTAGAGATCATACATTAATATTTGGAATACCAGTGTTAAGTCCTAAAGAAACTTCTATGTATTTAATCAGCCTTCGTGCTAGGAAAGCTGCATCTTCACTTTTGTAAACATTTGCTGACAACATATCCAATTTGAGCTCTGTGTGGAAACTAATCAAGTCCCCAGCATCCACCGCCATCCCGTTGGCAGGGAGTCCACTTGCGTTCACCAGCACTGTCCTACGGGTCTGCAAATCAGGATGAACTTGACTGAACACCTTCTTAGTCCATTCTAAACAAAATACTCTACTCGTATCCATTGCCAGCACCACAAAGTCAATTGCTATTTTACCAGTCAAATAAGACTGCTTTACCACCTCCTCCAAGTGGAATGATCGCAATATTATCAGTTTCCATCTAAAATTCCCTTTTGCATGAACTTCAGCAAGGGCCTCGGCTACTTTTTCAATAATATCAACACTTGTCGATAAAACTATTACAGTTAGACTATTCCTGCAGCATGTAGGTCCTACCCAGGGCGCTATTATTGTATCTTCTTCAATTGCAGACATATTTTGTTTCCTTAGCTAAGCTGCGTAGCGTAGAAATGAAAATAACTTTAATATTTGTTCCTATTTTTTTCTTCAAACTGCTGCATCTGTTGACCGTTGAAAAAGTTTTTTGTTTATTTACTTGTGTTATTTAAACTTTTTGACTTTGACAACATAAACTTGCAAACAAGGAGTTTAAAGTCAATGTAAGCACTTGTCAAGTCATTGTCACGTCACATAAAAAAACAAAAATATTGTCTGTCATGTCATGTCAGATGTCATAACAATAAGAAGGTACTTTCTTTACTTTGAATCATAATATTGAAAACAAACGAATTGAAATTATACAAGAAACAAAAGAAACTAAGTGTGTTGTCGCATACATTTAGTGGCATATATATCTACACAATGTGGCGAGGAGATGAAAAATTTCCAGATAATGGATTTGAAGCATGGGGTGGTTATATGCAAGCAAAAATAGCCAAACTTGAACAGCAATATACATCGCGAGCCGACGGTGAAGCAAGGGAAACTGATATCTTTAATGGAGTAAGTATTTATGTCAATGGTTTTACCACTCCTTCTGCAGACGAGTTGAAAGTCCTCATGTCTAAACATGGAGGTGTATACCACACGTACCAGAGAAATGAGGACTACATTATTGCTTCTAATTTGCCAGACACAAAGGTTAAGAAAATGTCCTTATCTAGGGTAGTGAAACCAGAGTGGATTTCTGACAGCATAGCATCAAATCGCTTACTTGATTATAGAGATTATTTACTGTACAGAAACACTAAAACACAGCCTCAATTAAATTTCATTAAATTTAAAGATGAAAATGCTAACAAAGAAAAAAATAATTCAACATGTTTGAATAGCACTGAGAATTCTGAACATAAAATCTTGAAAACTGATGTGTATGCTATTGAGTTAAATGTGAAAAAAGAAAATGAACAAATAATGCCAGCATTAAAGGAATCAAAAGTGACTAATATAGCTACAACAAGTTCTGCTGAGATTAATACAAACCTAGATGATGTAAGACATAAAGAAAATGGTGATGTAAAACATGACAAAACAGGATATGTTACAAAAACTGCAGCTGACCCTAATTTTATAGCTGAATTCTATAACAATTCACGGCTGCATCACATATCACAGATTGGTGCTTGTTTCAAACAGCATGTTAATGATTTAAGAGAAAATAGCCAATTTACATTTCCTGCAAGATCCAAACTTAAAGATGAAATATCTACTTTCGGAGAAACAAATAACTTTTCGCCACTTGTATTTGAAAAGGGAAAAACTATAATGCACATTGATATGGATTGTTTTTTTGTGTCAGTAGGTTTACGTAACAAGCCTGAACTTCGAGGTAAGCCTGTAGCAGTGACACACTCTAAAGGAGGTCAAGGAAGAGCTAAGAGATTAGGGGTTGATAGAAATGTAGAATTTAATCTTTATAAGCAAAAGCAGGCAAAAAAGATAGGAAAAGCCACTGGGAAGCCTGAAGAAGAAGTAGAATTTGAAAGTAGAGTTGATAATATAGCTGATGAAGATGATAAATATGGATCCATGAGTGAAATCGCTTCTTGTTCTTATGAAGCTAGAGCAAAAGGTATTAGTAATGGAATGTTCATGGGTGCAGCTTTAAGGCTTTGTCCAGATTTACAAACAATTCCTTATGATTTTGATGGATATAAACAAGTGGCATTTACTTTATACAACACCATAGCTCAATATACTTTGGATATAGAAGCAGTGTCTTGTGATGAAATGTATGTAGACTGTACAGAAATTCTAAAAGAATTAGGTATAAGTGCTCAAGATTTTGCAACAGCTTTAAGAGCCGAAATTAAAAGGAAAACTGGTTGTCCATGTTCCACAGGATTTGGTGGAAATCGTCTACAAGCAAGACTGGCCACAAAGCGTGCAAAACCAGATGGACAATTCTTTCTTACAGCAGAACTTGTAGAAGACTTTATGTATGATATCAAACTTAAAGACTTACCAGGTGTTGGCAGACAGACTATGCAAAAATTAGAATCATTAGGACATCAGATTTGTGGATCTCTTCAAAGCTTACCTCTAGTTACTTTACAAAAACATTTAGGTAATAAGACTGGCGCCCAATTATTTGATCAATGCCGTGGCCGCGATGATAATCCTCTGACCTTTATCACTGTGAGGAAATCTGTATCGGCAGAAGTAAATTACGGCATCCGATTTGAAAATAATGATCAATGTGTGGAATTTTTGAAACAGCTGTGTGCTGAAGTCCACTCTAGAATGCAACAATTTAAAGTTTCAGGCAAATGTATAACTTTAAAACTAATGGTAAGGGCAGAGGAAGCTCCAGTTGAAACTGCTAAGTTTATGGGCCATGGCTTTTGTGATGTTATCAACAAATCTACATCATTGACCAATGCAACAAATGATGTTGAAGTCATTACAAGGGAAGTATTATCTCTATGTAAAAAACAGAGTATTGATCCAAAAGAAATGAGAGGAATAGGAATTCAAGTTACTAAATTAGAAACAATGAATTGTAATAAACATTCAAAAGGAGCAATAAGTAAATTTTTGTCTAGTAAGGTAATAAAAGCAGAGATCAAATTTGAACCTAAAATTGATACCCTCATAATTAAACCTGAGGTTAATTCAGGACCACAATCACCTGTAATGGCTAAAGGTGTCACATCCCCAAAACACAAATCTCCAATTTTAGGTCTAGTAAAATCTCCAGTTGGAAAAAGAAGAGGTAGGCCACCTAAAGGTTCAAAACCTCAGCAGTCTATTTCACGAAATCTTATGAGTAGATTTTTACATGGACAAAAGGCAAGTATAAAAGACACGCCTTATAAGTGTCCAATGATAAAAGAGGTTGTGATTCCCAAAGAAGTGGTGAAACAGGAACAGAAGCAAGAGGGATTATTAGGTCTTCCTTGGCAGAAAGTGCGAGAATTACTCAGAGCATGGCTTCAAAATGGTCAGACGCCATTGCAGTGTGACGTCGAAATGATTTCCGGATACATGAGGGAAATGGTAATAAACAAGGACATAGACAAATTACAAATTCTCTTAAACTTTTTACGGCGCAGAACTACAGAAATGGAATGTAAAATTTGGAAAAACGTCAACGATCTTATTATTGAACAAGTCCAGAATGCTATGATAGCTGTTTATGGGAAGAAATTGTACTTAGAGAGCTAATGAAAATTATGAAAATAAAACAAAAAATTTCATACAATTCATTTATTTATTTTTGATAGGTACTATGATCTAGGACTAAAAAGAAAACAAGAAATACGTAGTTAAATTTTGTGTCAAAACAATATTATTGCATACATCTCTTTCATTTCACAATACCGCCATACATTTCAAATACCACAGACAATTTCTGTAACCCTTAATTTGGCAGCATCTGGGATCACATAAACATCACATACCAGCTTGCCTTGGTAATAGACAAAAATACCTCTTCCTCGTACCTAACAGCTATCGTATCGTAAATTGTTTATTACTATAAGTAATTTGAAGACACATGGGTATATAATTCGCAAAATGGCAGTTAGTATCACTTGACATTTGTTAATAAGCACTTTACGAAATTACAACACCTAGTAATGAAAATGGGTATTTTGGTGTATTCTTTTGAACGATACACCAGTTGTTAATTTGTAAATAAAATAATAAGAATGTTACATGATAAGTAGTTTAATTTCAGGTTTAGGCATAATTTTATTATCACAGTTTATCAATTGTAAATAAAAAATATAATATTTTGCAAAACAGCGCCAAATTCATAAGCATTTTTAAGTAATTCGTTTATTAGTCAATTATAACTTATTTCGTCTTGTGCTAAATAATCTTTACAGATTTCTGAAGTATCCCAAGCTTATAGCCTGTAGCAAAACTTAAAAAACTAAAATGCTTTGCGACAACCTTTAAATTACTATTAGATAAAATATTTCTATTATTTAATACTCTGTGACTGAGGACAAAAACAAGTCACAATCGGGTAAACAAAAAAAGGTCTCTTAAAAATAAACTAAAAGTCAATCTTGCTAAACCACTTACGTTAGTATCAACATACAACAGACGATTTGAAACTCACCATATAAAACGAAAATTAATGGCAATAGTGGCTTCACTCGACCCAAATGAAGTTAGCTGCATTTCTTTTAATTAGTTACAATTTGCCCAAATTTTACGGAAGATTGCTAAACAGCATATCATTGAAAGAAGAGTTCAAAGAGTTTTATAAAACACCGTATCAAATTATGCTTAATCGCCAAATAGTTAAGATCTTCGCGTGATAATCTTCAATTCGTAGAAACTTTACAAGCGCGTTATGATATACGGAATAGCGCCATCTATTGCTACCTGTTAGTATTCTGCATGACGCTGATAAATGTCGCATTGTCAAATATTTTTTAATTTTAAATTTTATTGTACAAAATACATTTGTATAGCATAAAAGGCGGACTTATTGTAATCGAATTAGGAGTCTGACCTAAATCGTCTTTTACCTCATAATATGTCATTTGACTTTAAGTTGGTACCATGTTACTGTACCCACTTGGGCATGGTAAATGGAGCTAACTTCACTCTGTCTGTCGACTCATGCCGTGGAGTTGACTTGTGGTAGTATGTTGTGGATAATCTTGGATTGGATGATGATCTCGTCGCCTGACCTTATGTTGTACGAGTAGAGCTGCTTCGTCGGAAACTTCATTTCTTCTGGACCCTGGAATACAAACACGATTACACTACAATAAGAACTGCCTTTCTACTTCGACGTTTGCCTGGAGGTAAAGGGCTCGATTACTACGGAAATCATTATTTGTTGTTCCCAATTTGGTTAGGAAATTGCAGTTTTCTATCCAGCAGTTAGGGCTGTGTCTGCGACGCGGTGCAAACGGACCTGCTATTGTGCCCTAGCTGCCCAAAGGTGATATGGCAGTGCCTCTTCCATTCTTAGATGTTGAATCCTACTGGGCCAAATTTATATAAACTTTATCCATTTTTAGACACATGCTTAAAATAACGTGTTTGTCTGATAATAAAGATAATGCTGGGGAATAGTCAAAAATCATAATTTCGGCTGCCATCTGGTAGTTTGTTTGTAATAGCTTAATTGCTTCAAATACAATAAAATATTTATTAAAATAACAAGACAATGGCGGACTTATCCCAGAAAGGGATCTCTTACAGTCAACCGGCGAATGACGAAAGGAAATGCTTGAAAACGAGTGGCCGTATGAATGAGGTATGCGGAAGGGTCTGTTTCATTAGAAGCTTATTTATATTTACCTGCGTGTCCCTTAATTCTTGGTCAACGTAAAATAATCTCATCTTTGATGCGGGAAAGCCAGCCAGCCTCTCCAGGCGCGATTTTAAATCCGATACAGTTCTGAAATAGTAAGATAATATCGTTTAACTTAAACAAAGCCAGGTTTGTTAGAATATTTTTATTATAACTCGAGAACGGCTTTGGATATCTATAGCAGAATAAACTATTCAATACATTAGAACTATACTGATACAGGCGTAAGACTCTTCTTATAAGCCCAAATACTGGAGTGCTATTTTTGAGAGGTATGAGACTCGCCTAAAGACATTATCGTTCGAGTCACCGGTTATGTCGCATGAAAATCGCATGAAATTATCGAAAACAAACGATAATCATTCGACTTACTGATTTTGCTATGTCTTTCAAAAATAGTACTGTACCTATCCTTAGTATGAGATTTTATATTAGCGATTTTGTATGACAAACTTATACAGCGCCCCTGGCGGACAGTAAGGCAAGGCAACTAAGAATTTCCATACAAAATCGCTAACGCAGTAGCTAGCGTTTATAAAATCTCATATAGTTCGCGGCATACAAGTTGGCAATAAACTGAAATGACCTTAAATGCGCAGTTGCCGATATTCATACAAATTTTAACGTGCGCAGCCCCCCGCACGTCCCATTTGTGGCCATCTTATGTGCCGGGTGGTATACTAGTAGCGATAATAACGGCTATTTTAAAATAATGAATAACACTGTTAAATTATTTGCCTATAACTGTTATTGTAAACTGTTATTTTTGTGGCAGTGTTAATTAATTTTTAGATAACAGCTAATTCTGAAATAATCAAATAACGAAACAATGTATGTCAGTTATGTATGCGTCGTGAGCTATTAAATTGAGGACTGACAGAATTATTTTTTTATTAACATAAATTAATTATCCATTACGAAAGTAATGAAATAGGTAAGCTTACAATTCTGGCGTATTTAAAAGTTCATTGATGTTATTTACATTAATTACGTAATATAATACGTACACGATTAAATTAATCGTGCACGGCACGGCAACAGGGCGTTAGATACATTAACAATAACAGGCATTAATGACAGCTCATTATTTCAGTATCCAATAACAGTGTTATTCATTATTTGAAAATAATGCATTAAATTAACTATTATCGCAATAATGATCACCACTATATACTAGGGGTGAATAGTGAATACGCATGTCCCGCTAATTAATACCTGTAGACGTCGACGGTGCGCACCTCGCTGGCGTCGCCGCACGTGAAGGTGATCTGCACGCGCTTCTCGGGGCGCAGGTCCACCGACACCAGCGGGTCCAGCTTGCCGTGCACGCCCACCAGCTCCCAGTACCTGACAGTACAAACATAGTTTAACCACTTAAAACCATGCGAAATCCAGTGAGGGAGATATGTCGCCTTACGCTGTCTCGCTTACTCACTGGATCTTGCATGGTTTTAAGCGACGGTAGTAGCCCCTCAGGGCACAGGGATCGAAACCGGTATTTTTAACACCCAATAATAACGGTCTATCGATTTTAGGGTCGTCAATCAAAATATACGTCAACGCTATCAAAAGATCAAAAGATATATAAGATATAACCGTAAATGTTGCAAATTTTCTTAAAATTTGCGATAGGAGCCGTGAGTTCAAGCCCTTTATCTTTTCAGAGACTACCTATATATATAACTAAATATCTAAACACTGCCAACGTTGCGGAATTTTCCTTTACTCGAAATAAGAAATTGCTGCTCATGTTATATTCAGATCAACCTAAATATTATCTCTTTCGACACCCAGTTAGGACTTCTGACGTGAAACAGAGTTCATTACCATAATCATTTAGTAATTTATAGTGATGTTGATGCAAATTTGCGCCCACGTCGTTCTATATTCTATATGGAAAGGACCTTCGGAATATTCTGTGTGGCGTGCTCCTAATTGATTTCAATTTAGCAGATTTAGCTAATTACTTACCTTACATATAATTTTAAAAAGCAATGAAACGTATTATCTAAGTACTCAGTCATCTTTAAACTACTGAACAAATTTTCATGACATACAATCTTTTTGGTTGATAATGGATTTCTAAGGCAGTTAGAGCCGCGCCGCGCCGCCGCTGGCAAAAACCAGTAAGTATAGTCACAATAAAATAGTAATATTGTACTATCGAGTATATCACTACATGTGTTCTAGGTTAGGTATGCCATCGCTCTAGCTACAGGAAGCAGGGCTATGTTCCCTATACTACTTGGACCTACTGGTGGCCTACTACCATCTCTTAAAACCATGCAAGATCCAGTAAGGGAGATGTCGCCTTACATCATGTATTGCGCTGTCTCGCTAACTCACTGAATCTTGCATGGTTTTAAGAGATGATAGTAGGCCACCAGTAAGTATAGTCACAATAAAAAAGTAATATTGTAATGTATTGTATTGTACTGTCGAGTATATACATGTGTTCTATGCCATCGCACTAGCTACAGGAAGCGGGGCTATGTCTATGTCCCTATAACTACTTGGACCTACTGGATACAACACTCACCTATCAGGACGGTCGGACTCGGGCTTCTCCATGTAGTATCTGATGAAGGCTCTTTCAGCCGCCTCCCGTTCTTCAGCGGGCACCGCGCCACCTCCGTTAAGCGTGCGCACGTGCGGCAGCCGCGCCACCAGTAGGAGGCGTCGCTCGTGCTCGGTGGACTCGAAGCGCTCCCATAGCGGCCAACCCTGGAACATAGTTATGACGATGATTGACTTTTTGTCGTGTATTTGAGTTGCCATTTTCTCGTGTAATAGCTGTAATGCCCGAATACTCAAACGCTACTCAATTTTGAGTGCTTTAAAATTTAGTAGCGTTTGAGTATTCGGGCGTTAGTCTTTCTAAAACTGAATAAATATCTAAATAAAAAATAAGAATTTAAATTATTGCAACCGGGTTGACCCGATAGGGCCGTTAAAACATTTTACTTATAATAAAACAAACATTTTAGCCCTAACCTGTACCCCTAGTAATCCTAGTATGAGATTTTATAAACGCAAACGCTAGCGACTAGCGAATTTGTATGGAATTTCTTAGCTGCCTTACTATCAGCCAGGGGCGCTGGACAGGTTTGCCATACAAAATAGCTAACGCAGTCGCTAGCGTCTGAGTTTATAAAATCCCATACGGGGGTTCTAGCTAGGCGTATGCTTAAGCTGAAAATGTAACTAGGAAACACGCTCGAATGGAGAAGATTCTCTGTTTGCTTCCTTTCACACAACAAGGCATTTATAGGACAAAATTAAACAACCAATCAGTTCCGCACTTCGCAGTTAGAAGAGGAATATGTTGCTTTGACCCTAAAACGAAAATTACTTTGAAAATCTAAGAAATTTATTCTGTCTATCACTAAAGGGATTAGGAGCATGTGAACACTTACGAAATAGTAAAGCGAATACAGATAATTCGTAGAAACTTGAAATTGAGTTACGAAAACTACTCTGCATTAGTCTGCTCATTATAACTGTCAGGCGCAGTAATAAATAAAGTTCAAGCAATGCTCGTTTGGTTAAGTTTTGTCCGAGCAACTAATTCTATATTACTCCACCCTTTATTACGTTTATGGTTAAGAATTACTTATCTGCAAATGTCAGCAAAAAAAAAAAGATTGCATAAACTTTTATCCAAAGAAAATCTTATACCTAACAGGATACCTGCTTATAAGGACTAGAACCGTGTATTAGGTACGTTGTGAATAACACCACAGATAACAGAATAATATATAACATAATACGAAGGACCAAAAATTAAGTTCGATATTCAAAAAGTATTGAGCCAATGAAAATAATTTATTTCATCGAAGCTCAAGGTTTAACAAGGAGCAAGATTCCTTGTAGGGTAACCTCGGACGAAGCAAGATACCTGCATACTAGTTATGTTTTATTTGTAGGACATTATCATGTGTGGAAGGCCTTTCGACCAGCTAGTCATCGTCTAGACTTCAATTCAAATGGATAAACGAAAAAGAATCTTAAGACCATAAGAACAAATTTGAATGTCGATTGCAAGCAATTCCCGTGGTTTCTTTGTTCAATGAAGGATTGCAATGTTGCCCTTGCTAAATACGGATGGCGGAACACCATTGAATCCTTGGTATTCCAGTACTTTTTACGGCCGTTATTAACCCGTTGCCTCGCAGACATAATAGAAAAAGTATTGCTATGTGACAATTATTGTGTGCGGGAACTGATTGGAAATATTAAAATAATATGTAAAATGATACAAGTGTTGAACGGTTGAGAACTGGTCCCACTGGGTAACGGCACCGTTCTGAATCATTGGTTTTAGTATCGATTCCGTCTTTTCATGCATCGGTGATAGTGTAAACGCTTGTAATATACCTACTGGCATTTTTTTTTTTGTAATAAAATTACATTTTAACGGCGAGGGCACGGCCATGTTTGGATTGGTCGCCTTTAGTGGCATTTGTATCTTGAGCTCCTGCGTGCTTGTATGCGAGTGAGTTTTGAAACTTTTCACAATTATACATATTTTGAATCTAATAAAGCAACGTAAAACTAACTGGTGTTAATCGTATAACTACTGGGGTAATTTTATATACCGCTACATATTTTTGCAGAGTAACGGCATTCGGCTTGGAAAACCTCAGTGAAGATAAGTGTTGCTAAAAGGAAACGCAGTTCCTGCACTGGAAATTGCAATTTGCTGCAATTACGCAATGTTGCGGTTCACTAATTGATGTAATTGGTGGCCTAAGTGCATAACTCTGACACTAGGTTCTAATGAAAGCATTTTGAAAAGTCAAGTAATATTTTTGAGACCTTAAAACTATAACTTAGTAAATAAGAAAGTTATGTATGTATGTATGTAGGTAAAAACTTTATTGTACAGAAAAAACATTGATGATACAACATAGAACACAACAAAAGGCAGACTTATCCCTAACAGGGATCTCTTCCACTCTACCTGTATAATAAAGGAAAAAGAGTAAATACATGGACCTTGAAGAGGGTACATCACAAAGAATACACATATGAATTTATACATTTAATTACAACCCAAAGTTACTTATCCTATACTATAAATAAATCAACTCAAGTCCGAACGTTCGAAGTATTCCCTAACCCTAAATTTGAAGGAGTTAGTTTTATTGAGGTGATTATAAGGATTCCGTAACCAAAGGGCTTTAAGTTTTGGTTCCACTGTCCGTCAGCCAGACTGGCAGTCTGTAGTACCTCCTGGCTGAACTGTATAGTTAAAGGTAGGACAACTAAAATTTTCATTTACGGTTCTTTTTAGAAAAATGCTTTAGGTAAGTAGGTCTTCGAATTTTCAACTGAATTAATTCTTCGAAGTCAATGTACGCCTAAGCTGGAAAAAGATAAACTAATAACAATTTATGGAGAAGAACCTACTTACAGGTACTGGAGTAAAAACAGAACGGCAGTGGAATTCTATAGATTTATTCCTGCATATATTCCCCAAGCATTAATTCATGAATCGTAATATTGAGAACGCACGTGTCCCTTCCATAAGCCCTCGTTTGTTATTTCTAAAGGTACCTACCAGCTGTGTTTTAATTGGTCACGACCCGGACACGACACTGGGCGTTGCATTTCGCTTCTAGATATACCTATGTAAATAGATTCACTGGACAAAATATATAAAAACCAGCTTTTCATTTACCTGTATACCCAGACTTTGTATTAGTGAAAATTAAGAAGCTCGTAAATTCAGACAATCAGATGAAGTTAGAAAGACTACGGATAAACTTTTAAATGAAGACGAAATCAAAATGTTCAACGTTTGCTAAAAACGTAAAGACGTGGTAAAAAACAAACATAGGTCAGATAAATTTGGCTTATCGAAAAAATGCGAAAACAAACAAATGAGTAATACGAGGAGAACATCTGCCTAAAGTAAGCCTTGATGAAAAGTTAATAGATATAATGTAGAATTTATGGAATATTCACACAGCTAAATAACTAGAATAATCTTGAATGTTAATTTTATTATAGGACTCTTACATGGCGTGATAGCTCAAATGACAGTAAAATAGGACAATCGTTATTGGGGGAGGTGGGTGATACTGGGATTATTCCATTACGGTCTTACTAGTTATTTGATTCTATAACTACGAATGTAGTTAAGTAAACTGAAAATCTTATTAATTTAAGTTAGTTATTTGTCTTCTTTAGCAAAATATATTTTAGTTGCTTACAAAGAACACGTTTAAAATAGTTTTAATTGTAACTTAGGTTTCGCAGTATGTAGCATGGTCACAGTCTTAAACGGGGAGCGGTGAACCTTACATTTGGAGTTGTGTAATTCGGAAAACAATTCGGAGCTCCTTAGATTTAGATAAAATCTGTGGTCACAGCATAGATAATAGAGGCATAAGCTTTGCTTAGCACTATTATACAGCTGTTAAATTGAAAAGCCCTTTACAAAAAAAAATAAGTTAAATAACATGCCTACTTAGGTATACAGAAATATCTAAAACGTAACCCTAGTAATGGCGTAAGGGGTTTCTAGGCCAGACGTTGACTTGTTTTGGTATTGGTATTGCCGACCGTACTCGTCCATCGATATCCATGCATTTTGTATGAGTCCCAGGACATTCGTCGTGAACAGCGTAATATTCCAGTTCTTGCTGTACTCTACTTATATGAGTTACTTTAAAAATAGTGGCATGATTTTTTTTATTCTCTACGACATTATTTCTAATGAGTTAATTTGATTTGAGGATTTTTAGATGTAGTTCAATAAAGTTTTGCCCGAATAAAATTCTCTACATTGATATCACTGAAAACTCCTGTACCTTTTATTATACAATTTTACTGTTCTTTAAAATGTTAGAAACCGCGCCTGCGTTTTCTAAGTTTCCTTCGCCTTAGTTTTAGCCCTGAATGCCTATGCAGGGCTAAAACTAAAGTAGAAAACGATAATTAAACCTTAGTAGGCCCACTTAACACGAATATTTGTAAACTTAATGGAGGGACCTTACTCAGCACTCGCAACAAACAAAAAGTATTTGTAAGTCAATTTATGGTCACATCTATTTAAAAGTTTGTAGATATACGATGAAAAAACCAAATTTTACTTTATAGACGATCTACAAAATTCTTACACTTTTTAAGTTACTAATCCGAAAAATCACTTGAGTACTAATCCGAATTTAAGTAAATAAGTACATAACAAAGACTACAAACAAACTAAAAATGAATAATAGGATTTGACCGCCACGAGGCATCCAAGGTTGCACAAAGAAGCGCAAAACGTGTGGGACGTTGGTATAAAAACCGTTGGTATGAATCATATTATCTGATCTGACGGTTATTGTCCTGCACAGATAATCTATCAATTTGAATCCTGACTTCGGTCTACTTAGCTAGATATAGGTAATGGGTAAAATATAATATAATGTATGGTATAGCAATGGTGTACCAAAAAAGTATTGCTTAAAATACAATAAGTATATATAAGGGCAAAAGCTAAAATATTAGACTACCTTGTGAAAAAACCTGTGGACGTTTTTGATCTGTAGATTTTCAAAAATCTTACAATGTTAAAGAAAAGATACTTATATGAAACTAAACAAGATGCAGAACTTCTAATCAATACAGCGACAGTTCTACCATAAAAAAACAAATCCCACAGACGTAAAACATAAAACAGAAAAAGTATGACTCATAATAAACGAGCATATTACAAACGCGGAGGTACGAAATCGATATAGTTTAAGAATATGATATAGTTTTATGTGTTTACGTACGTTGGAATGAATTTCATAAAATTTTCGAAAATATTTTTAAGTTTGACCCAGTTCGAGATAAAGGTACTTATTCCGCTCCGTAACATAATATACGAACAAGACTTGAGAAATCACTTCACGCAATTACTATTACAAAACATCTAGACTGCTAAGTGCATTCTTCATTTGTGTAATGCCTTTTTTTCATTTGCCTTTCATTGCCTTGGTTTCAATAAATTCAAGATAATGTATAGTATAAGATTCTATCGTGCTGAACATACTGCGTCGTAGACGACGACTCCATAAAATTTTTCGAACATTTTAATATTCATAAGAAATAAAACCTGATTCGATTCGTGTGCTTGTATGTAAATTGTTATTTAAAATTCATACAGTTATATCATCTATTAGTTAGAAGTATCAGACAATAAAATAGAAAGTTTTACTTTATTAGTCGTTAGGCACCGCTTATAGAAATTATTTATTATAATACCTAAGCCTTAAGCACATATTAAGAAAGAAAATCGTAAAAAGAAGACAATGAATCTGTATTAATAAAAGAACAGAGTTTTTAACGCCATGACATATCTATGACAGTGTTTGATCAATTTCGGTCCGAAGAAAAGACTTACAACAAAAAGCAAAATCCCAGCATTAATCATAAATCTAATGTATTATCTTATTTATTTGAAGATCTGTTAACAACTTTCCATGTATCTAAGTAGTTATTCAGATCAGATCAGAACAGATCGCGAGGTCAAAGCGGTAGGGTTCTAAAAATATGTCCGACTCATACATGCTCGCCAAAAATATTTCAATAAAACATTACTCACATCACTAAACTCTACTCAAACAAAGCAAATAAAACCTGCAAATACAATGGTTGAGATATTGACAATGTTCAAGATTATCCGGTCATTTGGCAAGGTCGCCAATTCACTGGTGAATGTGAACGACCGAACTGCAGTTCATTATGACAATAATGCAGAATTGCAGACGATAATTTGTTACAACCCGTGAATCATCGAGTCAACTCCAGTTCAGTTAATGCACCAAAACCAGTTCGTCTTTTTGAATACTGCGAAAACAGAATCGAAAAGGATATACCTATACATTTCACAATATTTTTAGCATGTTGGTCTTACAATGATATCTAATGCGCACTATTTAAATCAAGTGACATCATCGCTGTTATCGATATCAAAATCTTTAGATAGTAGGTACTGAACAATTTGTTTTTGAATTGCAACTTTACACAGAATTGGTAAAAAAGAAATAATTCGCATGAACAAAATCTACTTATTAAATTGGAACAATAAACAATTTTTAACTTCCGTACGTGCTAGCTTCAAGGCCCTATCAGTCAGTGTCGATGAAACATTTCAAATCAAAGATGATAATATGAGTACCTACGCTAATGATCCTTATTTTTTTTTTAATATTACAAAACTATCAGGCTTAAACTCGTTTGGTTTGTGTTTCAGCTGAAAGAACATGACAATTAAATTAGGGATGTGCGTGCACAATTAACATCGTTTAGGCATTTAACTGTCTGGCTTGGCTCCCTTCCTAATGTTTTGTGTCATGTATGACAGTTTATCGCATGGCCGGCGTAGTCATAGTGATACGACATGTTCAAACTCGGCCGTCAGGCACACTTTCACATTCCTCGTTGCGTGACGTTCAGAGCAAATGTAAATTGCGTTAGGAAAACTGCTGCCTATGCAAGCAGAAATAAGGACGTTAATAGCTCGTCACGAAATGATACAACAGGACATCAACGAAGGGGCACAGAAATTAAGTGCAGGATAGACCCATGTATGTATAAACAAAGTAACTTTGTGGTAAGTGCAAAATTTATATAGGGGAGAGATTGGTGAGTAAACATTAGTAAAAGTGTTAAGTACAGAAGAAGTGTCAATTTCATCACCCTAAATATTCTTTTCATAGAGCTATTCGATGGTAATTTTTGAATAGCTCATATTACAACGCACCGTTCTTAATGTGTTTTATCTTTGGCAACATAAATATGAGTCAATGCCAGAAACGCAAATACGAGTTTTCGCTTATCACTTCAAAGATAAAAGCAATCGTAAACGAAACATTAATATCAAAGGCCAGCTCCAAGGTTGTTGAATTCCCAAAACAGAATATTCCCGGTACAGCTACAGCGTTGCGAACCCGCGACGCAAACGTGTTGAAATTATGCGTGGATCAGCAACGCGCAACGGTTCGCATTGTGTAATCACCAGGCGTTATGTAGGCCGCCACTAAATCGGGAAGACCTTAACCCGTATTACCGAGCTCCCGAGGGACGCTAAGCGGACAAATTGAGATGACAACCAGCGAAAAATAAGAACAGCGTTATCTACGAAGTTTAAAGTCGGAAGGACTGTAAATGCTATATTGCAAGTTGGCCGACATTAAACTTGGCAAACGTCTATTGAGGATTAAGACTCGATACTAATTAAAGTTGTTACACAATCACGTTGCAGCTGAATCTTTTTGTAAAACATATGATGGCAATAAGTTCGATGATTAATGAAAGTTGTATTCGTTGAAGCTTAACAATAACCACATGAATGGCTATTTGTTATTACCACAAGACCTACATAAGCGAGACCCTATCATGATGCAATGTTATATTCACATAAGGTATGAGGTAACATGAATTGGATAATCTTTAAAGGAATTATCAAATCAACTTACACCATTTAGGATATAAAACGATATGGAGCTTATTAGAGACAAATAGGAATTAAAATCATCGATAAAATATTATTTAGTAATATTTTATCGATGTTAAAATTGATAAATCTGTCTCATTTGCATGATATGGTGCTTTACTGCTGAAGTGCTGACACATGGGTAGAGTAGGACTAAGCCAAAGTTGAAACTACCATAACATCTGCTGAGTGACAAAGCCTCAGCTGAATCTAGCCAATTATTAATCCTTGATGGACAATCTTTAACGGTAGGCACTGATCGTACTTTTTGCAACAATGGTACCAAACGTTATTCGTAAATATATAATATAAGGAGATATTGCGTAATTTGTGATTGGCAATTTTTAAGATTTTTCTAAAAGACTCACCTGTACTCGTAAACTCTTCAACGCCGGAAACTGGGACAACCGGTCTACCTCGTCCCACGTGGCCAAACCGGTGTTGTTCAGGTTTAAAAACCGGAGACGACTGAAACAGCAAAAGAACTGTTTACTACAAAACTTATAGTATGAGCTAGTAACACAATACGCCGCCTGAGGTTCAGTAGGTCAATGGCAAGACATTAAAGATAAAGTCATGCCATGAATGTCGTAATAAATGTAAGGTCTAAAACTAACGGGACTTTCATATGGACGATCTTTGATTTAAAAAGTAAAATGCTATCAACTTACGGGAAAGCGTCATGGCTCTTCTTATTTCCATTGCCGTCCTCACATTTCTCACACGGATCTGGCTCCAGCGTTGTTATAGGACAGTCATTCACTAAAAGCGCGTCAAGATTGGGGAAACAATAACCAAGTTTCGATATTTCTCTCCAACTGCTCACAGGGTTTCCAGAGAAATGGAGTTTTTTCAGTTTATCATGTATAGGCTCAGCGAATTCAATATTTAGGCGAGAACATTCTTCACATCGTTCTTTTTCATTGACCTCTTTACCACTTAGGTCCACGTAAGAGTACTCGTTGAGGCTCAAATGCAGCTCTTCAAGAGCTGGTAGAGCTTTGAGTAGGGAGTGGACACTGGGCCAGCCAACGAATGTTGAATTTAAGACTAGGTGGCTGAGACTGTCCCACTGAGGCCGCAGGGCTTGAGCTGCTTGGATTTGGGCAGATAAGCGGTTGAAACTCAAGTTGAGAAAGCGCACTCGCGGCGTTTGCTCCAGCACTGCGAAAACCTACAAGAGATTTCATAACAGCTCTGCAGTTTGATCCACTCTAAAATAACCTATGTATGAGTCGTGGGAAATGTTGATAGCTCCTACTATTTGTCTATCTAGCTAGATACACACAATTCACAATTACATAATGCGATGGCAAGTAAATATCTGAGTTACATTTTTTTAACCCATTGATAATAGTACTTGTAGAATGAGAAATTAGCTATTAGATCTTTGATACCTACAAATAATAAATATATGAAAATATGCTCAGATGTTTAAAATATTTTTTAGTATAAATTGATATGCTCAATTAAAACAATTTTTATATAACTTGTGACTCTTACCTCTTGCCATTCAGTAAGTTTATTGTTGGCAATGTCAAGTTCTACGACATCTGCGCATTTGTCTGCCAGGACACATGGATCTCCAGCACAGTCGATGTCGCAATCATTCAAGACGAGTAATGTGGGCACACTGAGCCTGGGTGAACGTTTGGGCACAAATATGGCAACTGGCATGTCATCTATGGGTGGATTTACTTCGCCCTTCGCGCCATATTTACGCTCCAGAGCTTCTAATAGCGACGGCATCTTCCTGTAACAATGGAATTAAATATTTGCTAAATTATGATTTATAAATTAGATTCTATGAGCTAGCTGTATTTAGTTCGCTTTTTTGGCAACACTAGCACCAAACTTTTATCACAGAGACTCAATATTTCTTTAGGTCAAATTTTTAAATTAAGACTACATTAGTCGATTATCAACATTTGACCATCTTCATAATATCAGCCCAAGAAATAGACAGAAGTCTGCCTTCAGATCTACTCGTGTATTCAGTGGCATCCTGCAACCCAAGTCGTTCGTCTATCATAGATGAACACTTGCTTCAAATTTTACAAGCCACCCAAATTAATTTATTCTGGAACAAATAGTGCGCATTATATAGTATTTTGTGGCATCATAGACCCAAGTTATTCGACTAGGTTTATTGCTTAAAACGCATGTGCGTGCGTTATCGTTGCGCTCGGTAGGAGTTACAATGATTTCAATAATAAATTCGAATAAGAAACCGTAGATTACAAAGCTTATTATATTTAGTCCAATATTGGCTGTCCTTGCTATTTTATTGCTCGGTTGCCGACGCGGATGCGTGTCGAAACGAACGATGCCCTATCGAGTGTATCGAAGGAGATATTAGCAATGTCGAAACCAGTTAATAGTGCGAAAACAGAAAGACTTGGTCTTTCCGTGATTTATTAGAACTTTCGATTTTTAAAAACCGAGTAATATTCCTTCTCTGATATTTAATTACGAAGTGCACAAGTAGATTAATCCTACAAAAACAAAAATAAACAATTTCGTGTTTTAACTAAGGATATGAGCTGTCGAAAATATATATGCTTGAAACCTTGCTAAATATCATACGTTTTAAGAACTATGTCCGTATTTCTTTGAAGCTAACAATAAACGTTTATAAAAAGTTCCACATGTTGATTGTAATCACGATGCATCTGCATTGCATTATCGATACATGACGCGATGATGTTAGCTGAGCTAACAACAACATTAATATTAATGATGACGATTTCTAACGTGCCACGACAACCAAGCGCATTATGGGAAATATCAAAAGATATTGCCTCGCATATTATTTTTCTATCAACCGGGAACCGCATAAAATAAGACTTTTCCCGTAATAACAAAACGAAAGGTCTTAAACATATTGTAGGTACCAATTTTCAATAGGTCGTTATTACTACTAATAATTGAATATTGACCTAGAATAGTAAAATAATATTCAGGAAAACTCTGCAGTAGAATTTGCAGGGTCAATAATCCTGGTAACCCACACCATATGAATAAATAAACCCCTAAGTCATGTGCTCATGCATTTTATACACAGATCAGGCTCTGCCCTGAACTTTGAAGAGCAAAAAAACACAAAGTAGAAGGATACAAGTCTGGATTTGGAGGTCAAGTTGAAGTTCGATGTGGTCATTTAGAAATCCTCAGATTAGATTTCGATAGAAGCATTGAGGCATTACAGTTTCGACAATGGAGGACAGGAGTAAGCCGATGTTTAGAAGGGTGTTGCACAATGGATTGCGCTATATCGTGACTGCACTCAAGGTTCCTCTTATGCACTTAATGAATATAATTACTTAGGTCGGTCTAGTATCCTATTGAATATCATATCTTGATGATCTAGTAAGACCCGAGTTTAACAAAATTTTGATTTAAAACGACGGCAATTTGATAATATGATTAATGATAGTCAACGACTGGGTGATTTTTTTGGGCTATGTTGCTTGCTCAAAAAAATAATTTACTAATCCGACACCAATGTGTCGGATGTATTTGTAGAGTGATGGGATTTGCTTTCAGTTAGACGAATTTTCCTAAGCCACATGTTGGTATATGCTTAGAATCTATGGAGACTGTGTTGTGTATTCATTGTAATAACTTATAAACTAAATGGAAATTAGCTTACATTATAATATAGTAAAGTATGTATGTTTAAGAATATAAACAACAAAGTTAACACGAAACCTAATCAAATTAATAACTAACTGGTCTGACTAGTAAATTAGTTTTATTGTTCGCTACGGACCGACAGACAGCCACAGTCATTATAATGATTGTTATCAAGTTTATTAGTTTGTGCGTATTAGGTAGACCTTCGTTTTATGTACGTACTCGTACCAAGATAATATATAATTTTATATCTATTAGCTTATTATTTCGTACATTTGTAATCATTATTATCGTCTGTCATATTAACTCCATATCAACTGAAAGTTATTTTGTGTGTTGATGCAGAAATCGATTTACAAAAGTGTATCTCGCTCTGTTCTGTCTGCATACGCAGATCTCCTTCAGAAAATGTAGTAAAATTATCAAATAGGTCAAATTCAAATGTTTTAGCATTTACGATATAACGCAATAGTAAATCCGTAATAGCCGTGAATGCTTCACTATACATAAACGCGATATGACACATAAATCCCGCTCCAGATTTGAAACAGCGCGTATAATATTATTATTGCATCGTGGTTTGCGTGGTTTGGCAACGATGACTGACATTGTGTAAATTCTCATAATCATCGAAAGTAATGGAGGAATACTTAGAATAAATATATCCAATGCAACATACTTTTCGCGCATTACGATGTCAAAATCTGTATAATGACAGGGATAAATATGCAGGACAAATGCTTGGGGTTTTTGATACTAAAAGATTAGGGCTCTGTGTCCTAAACCGTCGAATTTCGTAAAAAACATTGATTTTGTCCGCAAACATTAGTGCTGATATCTATGCATGTGGCCTTATAAATACAAAATGCACTACAAAATTTGAGAAGCATTTTAAGGTGATACCTCGGTGAACACTAGCGCCACCATCATTTAAAAATCATTATTCACTGAAAACACAAGTTATCAAAAATCCGTCTTGTGTAATTAAGGTTCTGGATCTGAAGTTAATTTGAAACATATTAAATTATTAAATTATAATTCCCTATAGTTATAAATTTTAATTATTGCTTAAAACGGCCACTTTTAGCACTTTTGCTATTTGTAACTATATGGAACTATAATTTAATAAGTGAATATGATTAAAATTAACTTCAGATCCAGAACCATAATTACAACAGAGGGATTTTTGATAACTTGTGTTTTCAGTGAGTAATGGTTTTTAAATGACGGTGGCGCTAATGTTTACCGAGGTATCACCTTAAAAGTGATTGATAATAGGAGAGGAAACATGTTAGGACACTTGAAAAGACACGACGATTTGATGAAGAACATAATTGAAATAAAAAATAGAAGGAAGAAGGGGTCCAGGTAGACCAAGGCATAGTTATATGAAACAGATAAAAGAGAAAACAAACGTCGTGTCGTATTAAAAAACAAAGGAACTGGTAAAGGATAGACAAAAATGGAAGGAACTCTACCAACAAGAGCCTAGCTCTTAAATTACAACTTAAACCACAAAAAAAAACAGAAAAAACTTTACCTACTCAGAACAGTAAGACACAAAGGAGGGCTTATCGCTAAAGCAAACTCTTCCAAACAACCTTTTCCATTTGGGTGTGGAAAATTGCGTGGGTACATTGAGTTCTATTATATTATATGAAACGATATCAAACTAATAAAACATATTATTATAGCACCCTAGCCGTTTTCGTCTACTGCGACTGCTTTGGACCAATAACTTCTTTGATGTGCTTTGTACTGATAGTATCGTTTTTTTAGTAAGTAGGATATAAAAATCATATATAAATTAAAATTATTCAGACGGAAACCTCAGAGTATAATAGAACTAACGTATTACGGTCCACTAACGTTGATCCTGTTGCCTTGATAGTGAAAAGCGATGTAGGTATAAAATGAAAATTAAATCAAGGTTGTGCCTATTGAATCGGTTAGAACAGAGGATGTGTGTTAATTAGAGAGGATATAATTAGATTGAGGTGATCAAAATACAACAACTGGTATTAAGGTTAATTAAACAATGTTGGTTTTATTTTACCTGCCTCATTATATTTTTTTATAACATACTTTCGTAAATATCTTCTGAGGTCCTGGATTCAATACTAGAATGGGCAAAAGTTAGTAAAGTATTATAAAAGTTCTAATAATGATGATATTAAACAGAGTAATAAGGTTTAAACTTATTCAATATTTATTAGAGGTGAAGGACAAGGTCGCAAACTCGGCACAAGTGATGGAGAGTTCATAATGCATTATTACATCTTTGTTAGCCATTACCATGTAGATGAACATACATACGGATTAAATATTGAGTTGCTGTTTGTATTCGGTTATTTATAACGTATATTATTCGTCTTTAAATTTAACTTTGTTGATATGACAATTTGTAAAAACTTATGAAAATTTAAGTCAGCCTTATTTACAATAGACAATAAAGGTGAAAAAGAGGAAAGAATGGCAGATAATAATAAATTAACTTATATTAAACCAACTAATGCCATTTTAATGTTCACATTTTAAAAACACAATACCTACTACCAGCAATAAAAAACACGATAGTAAACGCAAACTGCTATAAACCCAGAATTACATTGCAAGTCGTAGGTAAATATGACGAACATACGATGACGAAATAAAATATACAACCGTTCCTAAGTTCCATTCTGGTTCCTTTAGATTTTAGAGCTAGAGTCAACAACTTAGGAACTAATTTTATAATATCAAAAACAACATTCTTTATTGCATCAAATAAGAGTTCCAACAAAAGCATTTTAAATAAACAAGGTATTAGTTATAAAACTTTCAAATTTTAATATTGTAATGTTTGTGTTTGTCCTAAAAATATTTGTTAAAGCAAATCCCAACAGAAGTCTATGAAAGGAAAAGTTTAGTACCAAAGTCAAAGCACTTAGCACGTTATTTGATATTGGTTATTTTATTGTTATTAACAAAGAAATAGCATGTATTTTTATGTGCTTCGCAGTAAAAATTATATATTATTGAGATAATAATCGAGCATCAACTTTCGAAAAAATCAAATAGATCAAGCATATTGCACTGCACTTTAGCATTTTGCAGTTCTTAATAATGAGAAAAAGCCTGAAGCAGACATCATATATTAGTACCAACAGAAACTTCTATAGTTAATACATAAAGTAATTGATTGAGTTATTAATCACAGACATAACTGATGGTGTAGGGCTTTTTATGTCGGCGCCACACCCAGTCGAGACAGGTCTCGGTAGCAGCGAACTGAAAGTCTGGACTTGCAATGAGCATTTTGTCTAATACCAGACTACTATCAAACGTTGTACGTAGATATCACGTCTGAAGGGTAAACATTCGCCCTTGTCTGGTATACGCTTTGGATTGTTGAGCTTGTTTTGTTTGCATTTCATATTATCATAACGTCCATGTCAACATCGTCTGTATAATTTTCTTCAAATAATATTTTTATGTCCACAACATCGAGACTTTTGTAAAAACATATCAGTTCAATACGACTATTAAATCCAACGCAAAAAAAAAACTTCTAATAAAAGATTGAAGGTCAAAACACCAAGTACCAAGTTATGGCTTCCTTAAATGTGCGATTAGTTATAACAAAGCTGAACAATAAGTGAGTCTCGCGACTGTTTTGTCACGTGTATTGCTTTGTATTGACAACAATCTAGCATCCAAATTACGTGAACGTCCTTCACAAGTGTCAACAGAGCAGGTCAATTGACAAAAAATACAGCTTGTGAATTCCGAAACGATAATGCGTATACCGCGATTTGCGCGTTACAGACAAATTGCGCAGTTGCGAATTAAGTTTTCATATTTTTACCTATTTCCTTTTGAATTAAGTATTTGGGTAATTGTTATGTAACATGGCATTGAAAATATTCATATGTTTAAAAGTAGGAGTTCTTTTAGTTGTGATTATGTGTTGAATTAAGATTTCTGTATGTTTTTACTTATATTTAAGTATTAATCTGAATGAAAGTTTGGATGGATTGATGGATGTTGCTAACTTAATATCGGCGGAACGGATGATGGAGTTTATTAGAAATTTGGCACAAAGATTTTATACTCTGGAATAGGATAAAGACTACTTTTTATACCGCAATATAATTGAGTTCCTAGCAAGCGGAGCCGGGGGCTACAAATAGTTAATTTATAACAAGTATCGTCACACGTAGTACCAATCTTGTTTCTAATAATTGTGTATTGTATTCACACCCACAATAGACAATATCATGGTTAATTATTTAAATTGGATCCGGTTATGTATTTGCTATAGTTCACCATATAGTCTTGTGTCTCCTCTCCATTTCTTCTAATAAATGTAGTAGAAAAGGAGAGCAGCAAACCAAGGCCTGAGTTTTGTAGCTAGGTATTATTAAAATAAAAAAATGTCGCTTCGCTTAAAGTAGAGCTCCAGGTTGCTTGCTTGCTAATTTGACCTTTCGATAAAGCAGTGGTGGACTTGGGTAGAGTAAGAGTAGCGATCTCTATTTTTAGGGTTACGATTAGGCTGGTAGTCAAGTATTAAGCGAAAGGTGGCAAGGGACACCAAAAAACCAAAGACAAATGCTGACGATTTGTAATGGTTCTTTCTTAGCTATAGCCATACTACTCAGTATTCTGTGCTATAGCTATAATTTATTAAGCTTTTTCAGCAGTTTGAAGATAATCAGCTCATTTCGCCACTTTGAACTAATGCAACATGAGTAAGTCTGCAGGATACCAGAATTCCTCAGAAACTTACAGCAGATGTAGCGTGTTTTTGGGCTCATAGGAAGTCTCAATGAATAGGTGATAGGACGCCACTTGGAGAGTACTGTATGTCTATCTGATCTGGACCTTTTGACCGGGGGTTTCTATTCAAATTCAAATTCAAATTGTTTATTTTCAATATAGGATATTCTTATCACTTATTGACGTCAATTGTTACTTATTTTAAGTTTACCACCACTTCCAAAGCGCAAGTGGAGAAGAAGTGGCGCCACAAACTCCACAGCAGCATTTTCTTCAAAAACGTCAATTCACAAAATTTGAGTCAAATCAGACGAGTTTACATTTGAATATTTTTATAATTACCATAAGGTTATTATTAAATAAATATTGAGGATTATTGAAATAGTTTAATAAAAATGTCAAGTAATAAAAGATGACATGATATAATAAAAAAATAATAATAATAATAATGTACTGAATGTACATATGATCAATTTTTAGCTATAGTTTGGAGGACTCCGCACCAAGCTTAAGTTACACATCCTTGTCATTGAGAAAATCATGAGCGCTATAATAGGCTTTTTTACAAAGTAAATTCTTAACATGTGCTTTGAATTTTCGGTCAGGCAAACTAAGGACCGACTCTGGAAGCTTATTGTAATAGTGTATACAGTTACCCAAAAATGAGTCATTAACTCTACTTAGCCGATATGATGGGAGATATAATTTATTTTTATTCCGTAAGGGTCTATCCGTAAGATCGCAATTTTTTTTAAAAGAAGAAATATTTCTCCTGGTATACATAATAACCTCAAATATATATTGAGAAGCGAGAGTTAAAACATTAATATCCTTAAACAACTCCCTAAGCGACTCCCTTGGTCTTAAACCATAGATGGCACGAATTGCCCGCTTTTGCAAAATAAAGATAGTCTTTATTTCACTTGCCCTTCCCCAAAGCAATAGTCCATACGACATTAAGCTATGAAAATAACTAAAGTACACTAGCTTAGCAGTTTCTACATCTGCTATTTGTCTGATTCTTCTGACAGCATAAGCGGCAGAACTAAGTTTTTTAGCCAGGCTTGTAATGTTTACAAGCCTGGCTATAAAGTTTCAATGTATACTATTGTTTTTCAGTGGCGCCGTGTTAATTTTAGACAGCGCACTGTACTGCAAGGACAGCTCAATAGCTATTTCTGAACGCGCGATGTTGTAATGCGCGGGAACTCAATTATCGTGGCTGTTTGACATTGCAGATAATTAACAAATTTTCAATTTAAATTAATAGAGAAATAGACGGTGGATTTTGTTGACAGCAGTTAATTATTTGTGTAGGGTTATGTTGAAAATTATAATTTTAACAAGAACAACAACAGCACTACTTAAAATGTATATGTTTTATGCTAACAAGCTGCTTCCAAAGGTAAATTTGGTGTCTGCAATATCATATCCACTTCTTCACCTTGCAAGGCTTCCAGTTCAATCTCACCTAGGTAGGTATTTCTGCCGCCAAAAAACTGATTTCACGGGACAGGAATGAAGTTGTTGGACAAAATAATAATTGTTTTTACCATTTGAGTCTTGACTTGATCTGTACATTAGAGTATATTTCTAAACGCTTATTCACTTGTCAGACTTTTAATAGATGATGCCTAAAAACTGGTTGGTACTTATTTTACTAAGTATAGTGTGTGCATAATGTGGAGGTATTTGTCATGCATGTGTAAATCCTACCACCCAACCGTCCCTCGCGGACACTCGCGGTTGGTTGTGGTTGTGAGTCGTGCGTGACGAGGGAGTCCGCGGAACCTCTCGTTTCTCGCGCCGCGGTGCCCGATGTGATAGGATGAAGTCCCATTCAAGTGTCAAGACAAGCCAAATTTTATTCTTGTCACCTATTCCTGCATGTCTTTATAATAAAGAGACCACAGACATAATTCCCGCCCGCTTGATCTTTGGCACATTTAATCGAGCTAAGCTAAAACTGTTTAAAAAAAAAAACGTTTTTGTTAAAGATGTATTTTTGGCGATTCGTTTTAAACACTGATTAAACTACAAATTAAACTGATTGATTAGGTAATTTGTAGGCAGGTAGGTAGGATATTCAAGTACAGTATAAACTTGTTATCCCGAATATCTGTATTTAAAACTTGGTAACCCTAACCACGCTTCTTGTTGTAGTGTTTCTATGCGGATAGAAAATAAACAATTTAATACCCACTTAATCTTATCTGCTTACTTAGATGAAAAACCGTAATACAATACAACACACAACAAGGAAATCATTAACGAATAGAAACCATTTGTAGAACTTGTTGTAGAGTCGCGAACTTATGTTTGTATGATCAAGCCACGAGCAAGCACAAAGGTATAAATGACAGAATGATTGTGGTACTAAGTAAAGTAGGTATAGTCTGAAGGTACCAATTTGTTTATAAAAGTTACAAATAAAAATATACTTTCTCAATAATTTGTAATAATTTAACTATATTTTGTAGGTACTTTAATAAATAAAGGTAATAAGTACCTACCTAATATAAATGAAAACTGCATAAGGTAATAACATAAAACATGCGTCTTTGTCTATAATTGCGTAAGTATATTCAAATGTAGGTAGTCCTTATCTACCAATCAATTATCTATAATTACTTTTAATAAAAAGGACAAAGCCTCAACAAAGGCCAATCTAGCATTGAAATAGAAAACAACTTACCAGAGGATCAGCTATAAACCACAGTGATAAACCAAAAATTTAACACTACACCGACGACAATTCCTCTTCTACATATCCAGAAATAACGTCAACCACAATAACTTCACTTTAAATTTTAATAACTAAAATCAGCTGTTCACATAATCTTGCGCCTCAAAAGATATCCATACGATCTTCTAAACGCACTGACTGAAATAAAATCTCCTCGTTAGAGGAGTATAGTATTCGTTGAATAAAATGACAAGAGAATGTTTACATCAATACACTGCACAGCCGCAGTGGCTTGTGCACTTACACAAACGATTGTTGTATCGTACGTACACAAGCGAAATATTGACTAGCCGTGGTGGGGATGAAAGAGGTCAATGACGTGTATATGAAGCTGCGGCGCAAGAAAAAGATAGTATTACAGTTATTGCACATGAAAGAAGAAGTCAGAAATACAACAAACTGAGTGAGCCAACGAGGAACAGACACACATAGATACACTGCAGCTGTAGTCACACTAGTCTTATGGTAGTGTGTAATGAAGCTTAGATATTATGTGTATGTATATAGGTATTATGTACAAATTATGTACGTACAGTATTTTTTTGTAATCTCTAGTTTGTGTGTTTGATATTGCGTTAGTTGGGGGCATTTTATAGTATTTAGCAAAAATATTAAGTACCTAACCCATACCGTGCGCTACCTAGGTATTTAACCTATAGAAACTTACAGGCGCTAGGTGGCTCTCGCACTTTAATGGGCTTCTAGAATCCTCGTATTTTTGTTTGGCCCTATAGATTTATTGGGTTGATCTTGGGAACGAAAGAAAATAGGACTAAATTTCCATCAAGGTAATAGAGCGCTCTGCGGTAGAGCGACATTGACTTTCAGCGCCTTTTTTCATCTACACTATCATTTCACGTAACTACCTAAATTTCTACGTCTGTTTTATATTAAAATCTTATTAAGTTAATTAGCTCTACTTATTTATACTTACATCTGTTTTTGCGCGTCGGACTCGAGGTTTGTGTTATTTCTATTTTCAGCTCCTCCGTGCTTCGGAAGGTGCGCTAAGTCGTTGGTTCCGGCTGTTTACGCTAGATGGCCGTAGTACACTATCGCCGTACTTACTACCTACACTACAGCGAGCGGTGTAACGGTGTAACTACATGAGTAGAGTAAATGGTAGAGTCGACTAGCTTACTAATCTTCCAATCAGTCGAATGCCATTGTTCTTAGAGAACACCATTAACACTACTAACCGTTTACAGAGCCTGCTGTACACGGGTAGAGTAAATGGTAAAGTCAACTAGCTTACTACTCTAGTACTAGGTTCAAATACTCTACCAGTTTTAACAGAAGTTTACGTAATTTTTTTTCTGATAGTAGAGTGATCGGTGTTTTCTTGGTGTATAGAGATAGTAGGATTGAAAGAAACGCCACTGATCCTGGAGACCGCCTTGAACTACTTTACTACTCGTTTACATTGATCGACTAGGCGGTAGACTGAACGTCACCACATTTCTTCTCCCAAGAAGAAAGGGGGTAGAGTAGCTTGCCCGTAATGCTAGCTGCTCGACTCTACCAAATTTTAGATCTCTACTTAATCAATGCCGTCTACATTACAATAGTTAGTGGGGTAGTGTCATGCTGCAGTGGAGTTTGTGGCGCCGCGCCGCTTCTTCTCCACTTGCGCTTTGGAAGTGGTGGTAAACTTAATTTAAGTAATGATTGACGTCAATAAGTGATAATAATGTTCTATATTGAAAATAAACAATTTGAATTTGGTAGTTAGTACTATACCACGCTACTCTTCCTTTTATTCGTGTACAGCAAGCTTACCTAAAGCTGTACATGGGTAGTGTAAACGCTAAACAGAAGAGTACTAACTATACTACTAATTATACCCATGTAAACAGTACTGGTAGAGTAACTAGCACCAGAGGAAAGTTGCTTGCCCTTGGTGTGTATGTACCTACCTATAAACTGCCCCAATAATCAGACTATCATATGCAGATAGAATTTTTCAAATCTGACCATTGGATCTTAAGTTAGAAAAGTTTAAAAAACAAACACTTTTCAGCTTTAAAATATTTTGTGCCTAATCTTATTCTCTAATCTTATACTTTTTGTACAATAAAGTTATTACCAAGGGTTATTACAAGCAAACAAATAAACTATGCCTTTTAGGCTTACGTCCATGATCCTCTATACTCCTTGTACCTAGTTATAATTCTTAATCAAGGTAGAGCGCTCTATGGTAGAGCGAGATTGTCTTTCAGCGCATTTTTTTCTTACACTAGATTTTACTTATCAAAGTCTGTTTTACGTCTCAAAAATTGAAAACCTATTTAGTAGACAACTTACTAAACATACTTTTTTTTAATTCATTTTTGTTGTATTTCTATATATAAATTAATTCTATCTTGTTCGAGCTGAGCTCAAGCAAGATAGAATTTCTATATATATTTTTGTTGTATTTCTAATTTTCTATCAATCTCCTCCGTTCTTCGAAAGGCAAGCCGTTGGTCCCGGCCACCTCCAGATGGCTGTCGGTAGGCATCACATATTAAAATCTTTATTTTTCTCAAAGTAATTTTTAAATTAATCAATCCATATTTACCTAGGTTGTCTTGTAGTGTAAGTAAAGAAGCTGATTGCGATATTTTTCTTGAATTTAAAATGAATTGTTCTTTTTTATAATTGTTTTGAATAACTTATATCATTTTGGAGTAAATAAAAAAAAAATGCATGACAGTGATTTATATGGTTTGTCAGGTTATTTCTAAAAAAATACATTATATACTTACTATTAGGCCTGTTTAAAAAGCACAAAAAGTAACTTTGTATTAGTATTAAGTAATTTATTTACCTACTATTGATTTATCCAAACCAAACTAATATTATAAATGCAAAAGTGAGTTTGTTCGTATGTTTGTTTTTTACCTCTTCACGTTCTACTGCATCAATATTCCTGTCGCATATACACATAGCTAGGAGTATTGAGAAGGACATAGGGTAGGTCATCCCGGGAAAAAGCACTATTCCCGAGGGAAAACCATGCGGGAGAAGCCGCGGGCGAAAGCTAGTTTACTATAAAAAGGTTGATAAATTATACGAATTTATAAATATATATTTTTTTATTTTCGTCTTAAAATAAGTACTACTACCGTTTTTTTATACTTTCTTTGCGACTAACTAATTATTTGAGAATTTGTGAATAATTAAAAGCACGGCTTTAAGTAGTTATCTAGACTAAGCTGGACAAACAAAGACATAAGATTCCTGGTGGCTTACCATCATCTCTTAAAACCATGCAAGAACGATTATGTGAGGGAGATGTCGCCTTACATCATGTTTTGCGCTGCTTATTACCCCCCAGGGGGGTCACTACCGTCTAACCAACCATGCAAGATCCAGTGAGTAAGTGAGACAGCGCAATACATGATGTAAGGCGACATCTCCCTTACTCACTGGATCTTGCATGGTTTTAAGAGACGGCAGTAACCCCCATGATGTCCGGAAGCGGCAGGCGATACCGGCGATACCCAAACCCAAGTTGTGTGAGACTGTGCAATGTGATATCATTGCTATTGTAGTCGTAAAAAAATAGGATGTCAATGTCAAGCCAATGTCTTGGGGTATGTCAACGTCAAATGTCAGTGCAGTGAATTTCATCAGTGTTTGTTTTCATTTTCATATTTCAATGGATTGGTGGATTTGTGAGGCAGGCAGAGAATAATTTTATTTATAATTAAAATAATTGTTTTATTTGTTCGTCCAGATCGCACATAATTTTTCCTGTTTTGCGAGACCAAAAAGAAATTGTTTTGTGCCTTCGCCTTGATTACATAAAGTTTGAAAAGTAAGTAGATACTTATCCTTTTCTAGTCTTATCATAGGCATTTTGTTTGTTGCTGAAAAAAGTTGAAATAAAAATAAGTTTGCTTTTATGAGCTCTTATCAGCCTTCGAGGTCCAGTAGTTTAGGCGTTTGCCTAAAGATCCGAAAGTCGTGGGTTTGATTTTCACGGGAAGCTACTTTGTTGTTTCTAGTTTTGTTATGACATAGGCTTGAATCACTGATCTGATAATAAAGATAATTCTGAGGAAGTCACATTGGTAATGCGTTTGGTCTCGGCTGACATCTGATTGTTGTTGTAATAATTCACACAATGATATTGATGAATCTATATACATACAAACAACTTGTTGGAATTGTTTTTTTTTCTGCTTATGGAAGCCTGGATCTTGGGGAAGGTTATAGGTTAAGGCGCTGTATCCCTCAACCTTTCGGTATTTGAGGGGGTGAACTGCGCGGGGTACGGAGCGCGAAACTCCGCCTACTGCCCGGTGCGCGCTCGTGCGCCAGACGGACAAGTGCGAATATTATTTACACGTCACTTCTAACGTAGTCGCACGCGCGCGACACCGCTCCGACCGTGAGCGCTAAAATGCCGCGATGCAACCAACAGAGTGGGACAATGGATTTCGTATTTTATTACCGACTTAAAAAAAAGGAGGTTCTCAATTGGTCAGAATGTTTTTTTTTTTTTATGTATGTTACCGGATTACACAAAGACGGCTGGACCGATTTGAAATTTTTTTTTGTTCGAGAGGGTATACTTTCCGATTGGTCCCATATTCAGCAGGTCAGGATCTGATGATGGGATCATGGAGAAATCGAGGGAACTCTTCAAGTTTTGTATTGGGCATGGGTATTTTTTGATATATTCCATGTTAGTAAGGTGAGATGTAGGTGAGACAATGCTTGAAAAATTAATCCACTTTCAATAATGCAACGTATTTACAACTTTCTAATTGTAATATATCTTGCTGGATTACTCGAAGACCACTGAATCGATTTGTAAAATTCTTTTTTTGTTAGAAAGGGTATACTTTCTAGATGGTTTCATAGTCATCAGATCAGGATCTGATGATGAAATCATGGCGTTATCGAGGGAACTCTTCAAGTTTTATTGTGATTTGGGTATTTTTTGATATATTCCATGGCAATAAGATGACACGACGCTAATGACATTTACCCGACTTTCCAAAATGCAACGTGTTTACAACTTTTTAGTTGTAAGATATTGCTTATTCAAAACTAAAAAATAATTGTTTTTGCCAAAAAAAACGAAACCGACTCAAATTCCTCAACTAAAAAGGATGAAATAATTAATACATTGTAGTTTAAATATGCTTCATATCAAACATTTTAATAAATTTGAAGTAAAGAAAGAGGGCTTTTGGGATTTAGAAGAAAACTCTTTGTAACTGATGAATTTTGTGTACTTCCTGGGTTTAGAAAAATACAATAATAATATACATAATTATAATCAAGTCCTTGCTAAAAAGGGTACAAGAAGTTATGATTGTAATCATAAACTAAAATGCATGCAACATGTCGATCCGTTCCTTTTATTACGTAAAAAAAAACAAATACATTTAATATGTCGGAGAGAGAGATATAAGGGGGGCAAGTGGAAGTTAGGACGGATGGCTCCGAGCATCAGATAGGGTCATAGGATGGCTTTCGTGGACAACTCTTTAAAGCAGAGTGACAGTTCACTAACAGGGTATCTTTACTCAATCTTGCAAAGGTCAAGCAAGGGCATAATTGTCCCGGCAGAGGGACAGCAACCCGAATCACGGCTGAGGTCGGTGCCCCACACACGCACACGACAGTAATCTCACAACCAAGACTCTTCTCGATTTCCTCCGTGCTAACACAAATTATGACCAACAGCATTGGTAAAATCAAAGGGGTTTAGGGTACACAAACACTGAACACAAGGCATCACGCCCATAGGTCAACAAGGGATAGCTAGCTTCTGGCAATAATCACATAACCACGTGCACGGGTTAACGCTTAAACCAATTTACGTAAACTATTATCTTTTCAATCTATCCGCTCAATTAATCACGATACGTATCCGACTCGAGTGCGCTCGCCCGACGCCATATTCATAGTGAACCTTCGTTTCGATTCTCAACCGCTACTGAAATGACATTGACATCTGACAATGACGATTGGTGCTGCCAACTTGATTTCTATAGACACTTCATTCGATTAAGATATTACGTTTAGGTCTTTACTATCTGACAAATATAACAAGACATGTTGTTTTTGATGACTAAAGGATCACATTTCATCAAAAGTAAGCTGTCTGCTACAACAGGGCGATGAGAAATTCGGTTTCTTACGATCAGGTGACTGTAAGAAATTTTCTTTGTCATCACTTGGAGAAGATAATGATTGTCTATTAGTTGATCTTCTTTTCAAATTCTTTTGTTCTTCAGTAGGCCTTCTTGAAAATTCTGGTAGTGTGTCTCTTAGTGGCATGCCTCGGGCTTGGCGTGAATCTACAATTTCTGGCAATAGCCATTCCATATAAAATGTTTTTATTTTTTCTTTCATTTTTGTTTCCCAAAAATTATCGTCTTTATGGACCATTAATGTTTTTAAGGGTGCCTTTTCTCCACTCCAGACTGCAAACAAACAATTGTTTTTTTGAGTGACATGCAGTTGTCCTTGAATTTGGTAATACCAATTACACGTTTTATTTATTGTAATCATGTCATTTTTTCTCTCCCACTTCCACATTTGTACTTTATTTTGTTTGATTGCATTTTCTATTCCTATTTTAAACGCAACTATAGGACATTTTATTTCAACAATAGTATCTTCACCTATTAAACCATCAGGTGTGGCGCCAATAAAAGGATATTCCTGGTCTACGAACAACCCGCAAGGGTCAATTTTAACATTTTCTTGGAGAGCCAGCTGCTGCAATGCAAGTTGTTCATTTTCTATTCCGTGTGCTACTGCCGTTACGTTACTGAGGTTCGACTTATATAGGATATTTTGGACTAACTTTTCTTTACTACTATTTTCTCGCCTTTTAACTACCATCCCAAAATTAGATGCAGTTATCATATTTTTTCTCAAGTCTAACCATTCAATGCTGTCTCTCTGATGCGAGGTTCCTTTTTGTATTGCATCTTTGTCCAAAGTCAATTGTTGAAGATTTCGTAGGAACGATTCTTTAGCTTTGACCAATTCCTCAGGTACCATATCAGGAGCAGTACATTGAGCACCATAATCATGTTGAACCGTTTTGTGATTGTGAACTCTGTTTTTTTTATGGGGGTTTGCTAAATTTCTTTTTCGTTTTATTAACCTTTGCTCTTCAAATTTTTTCAACTTTGATTTGGGACATCGGCCTAAAATTTTTTTGTGAAGAGTGTATCGTGGATGTTTATTATTGAAAAAAAGGACTGCTGCGGAACACCGTGCACGATAACCACGACGAAGGGAAAAATTTATCCTTTTCCCCCCTACAATCTTTGCCACTATACTATTGAAGCGTTCCACTGCATTAGTATCTACGTCTTCAAGGAGGCTTCTTGATTTTGATAATGTTGATTGAATAATCGTTTGTATTCTCATCCAGCACGGGGTATTCTCTACTTCAATGTTACTCTGTATAGTTTTGTCTTTTGAACAGTAATAATTTTTGCAATTTATGTGGTTACCAAATGCATGATAAATTGAATTTTGTACATCATTTCGGAATTCACTAATTGTATCTGGTTTTTCTTTTTCCGATTTATATTTCGATATTGAGGCTATTACAACTTTACGAATAGTCATTATCTTGATTTCTGATAGCAATTTTCTGTATTCCAATGGATATTTTGTTTCTTTTGTTATAGTTCTTAGTCTATTGCATAGATTGCGTAATAAGTGGTTTCTGCATTCTATCTTTTGAACAGTATGATTTGGGTAGGGATTTCGAGCTAGAATTTTTGCGTACGTAGCAGAGTCGCCATCTGCAATTAACCTTCCATAAATTATATTATACATTGCTAAAGATGTATCAAAACCTTGACAAATGATTTCAGACTCCATTCCACTGGAAGCCCCTGAATAATTTTTATAACATTTATGTTTTGGTGCCGTAATTTGCTTTTTGTCTGCTCGTGCACATATTAAACAATATTTATTTTTAATTCCTATAAACAAAACTTCCCCAAATTTACGACCTACAATTGCTGCGGCACCAGACAATGCTTTGTAATTATTCCCATAGGATCGTGATGACCAAACGCCATCTGCATATACGTCTACCATAGGTATACCATCCTTGCTTAATTTTCCCTCGGATATAGCTGCATTACGTTCACGCATAGCAGCCTTTTCCATACATTCAACGGCTGTGGCTTCCCATTTTTCGTAAACTACATCTTGAATTTTTAAATACGACCTGGATGTAAAAATGGGTATATCCATGCATGCTGTAAGTTCTTTAAACTGGGAATATCCAATACCGGCTGAAGTTACACCTGTAACTGCAGCCAAATTAACGTTAATGTTCTGTTTGCTTGCTGTATCTTCGTTTGTTATAAAAAAATCGGTGTTACACATATGACATCTAAATTTAAATTTTGAAATCAATCCATTTCGATTTTCTCCTATAAGAGACATATCTTTGAGGTTACAGTTAAATAAAGAACTATGGCTGGATATATTTTGTAATTCCTTCACGAAGTACATTATATCCACAACTCTTCGTCCTTCTATTGGGAAAAACGACTCCTTTTTCGACTGGTTTTCTACAAGCAGCTCAATGTCGTTAGTTTCTCTGAAAAGAATACGAGTATATGATAGAACCGAGAAATATTATATTTATCTCCCAGCAAGAAGATATTACTATAAGTTGATTATACTAGATTTGAATAATCATTCAACTTTTTATTCAAGAAAAAATCTAATATTTTAAAGAACGTACCTAATATATTTATAATTTATAATATATGTATAAATAAAAACAATCTATAATTATCAAATTTAAGCGACATACATGATACATACCTATTTTGTTCTTCAACAGTTCCTATATTATTTATTACGGTTGGATCAACTGTCGTCGGGAGTGCTAGTAGTGTTGAAGGATTTGCACTTTGGGAATCCATGTGACTGAAATAATGAAAAATAAATATTTATCGGCGTACTAATCATAGACATAAAAACATGAGGAAGGAATCACGAACAGAAGCTAATATATTATATATAATTATATGTATAGGTAATTTTATTTATATTTATAACTTTAACGACAAACATGATACATACCTATTTGGTTCTTCAACCGTTCCTATATTACTTATTACGGTTGGATCAACTGTTGTCAGAAGTGCTAGTCGTGTTGAAAAATTTGCACTCTGACGATTCTCGGGTAATCTGTAATGTAATGTAATTATACTATTATACTTTATATGAAACTATCCTCCACAACTTTTCATGATATTAGCATGTTCAAATAAAAAAAAATATGTTTAGCTTAATAATACTTTAAAAGTATATAATATACCAAACATATATTTCTATTTTACGGTATTAGAATAAGGTTTTGATATCGATTTTGTATTTATAGATTTCGTATGCATAGTATTTGTACTAGTACCTAATAGTTTGCTATTACTTGTTATTATTTGAAACGCGGTGGCATGGCGGCGGGCGCGGCGCCGGCTCGGCGCCATAATAGTCCCAAGCCATTTGTTGCAACGCGCGCGACATCTTAGCGCTCACAGTCCTAGTCGGACCGCTGCGTGGCAGCGGAAAGCGCGGGCCGGCCAATTGATATTCCTAATCTACAAACTAGGTACTAAAGAGGAAAAAAATATATTTGTGTATGTTTGTAAAGAATAAACCAAAAAAGCTATTGGACCGATTTTAAAAAAATATTTATTATTATATTATTACCTATTATATTATTACCTATTATTATATTTCCTTTATTTATCTTCCTCTCTTTTTTACATTTTTAAATATTAATTATATATTTATTATATTTATTATTATTATTTCTTTATTTATTAATATTATTTCTTTATTTATTATTAATATAACTTTTAAAAAATGTAATAGGTATTATGTGTATGTTTGTGAGTAACATAAGCTATGTTAGCTAAGTAATATTTTATCGATGTAGGTAGCTACATCGATAAAATATTACTACTACCTACAATCCTCACCCGCGTGAATCCCGGTCGGGCTGCTAGTCACCTATCTGTACATATAATTATGTAGTTATTTGTGCACTGAGTTCAATCAATGACAAAAAATGTTTATCGGTACTTACTGCGATATTATGTTCCTCGTATTCTTGTTTCGTCTTTTCCTTGTACAATATCGTCGAATTGTTTTATTATTTTTATTACCCATTTTAGACACAAAAATAAATAAATCACAGTCACAAATAAGTACTTAGATTATTCAACTACACAGTGTCAAATATCACACAAATAATACACCAAGGTGTCAATATACCTATCACCAAAACTAATATAAAAAGTGTCAATTGTCACAAAACTAAAACCTAATATATGTCCATCACAAAATCCAACAAGTGTCAATTCGCACAAACAATATATAGATATGCTTCAAAAAGAAGATCAATAGGTGGCTAATACACAATTCACGTGAACGCTGTGAATTAATCGTCAAGCAGCGCGACGTGACTTACTCCACCAACAGCTCGTGGCAGACTGGCTTTGTACCTGAGAATCGCGCGATATAGTACGTACTCGTAATGAAATAAGGTTGAAAATGGCGATACCGGTCGGCCGGTCTCCAGTCTCAGTTCAAACCCGTATCTACAATTTCGTTGTTATTTTTCAGTTTTAATTTAATAATTCAATAGTTATAACCAAATATTGTAATTTTTTTAGGTATCCCTCTTGGTCATTAAGGTACACTTTTTATAGACGTAAAAAAATTGGTAGTTGTCGCTGAAAATATCAAGTAATTCGCGACGAAACTTTTTCTGGATATAGCTTTTTTGCTATTTTATTTTGATAGGTTTTAATTTATTTTTTTAAAAGATTTTGATGTAATCATTTATTTTGATCTTTGAACTATACTTCATAATTTTTTCATGCTTGTATTCCATGAAAAATAAGGCTAACTGCGCGACGAAAAAATAGTCGATTTACGGTATTCCCTTGATGCACAGCGCCTTAAGTATACAAACATGGAGCAAGTGAATCAGGTAGTAAATAATAGAATTTATTTATTTCAGATAACATTGATTTATTATATTTTTTTAAATTAAATTTTTTATTATTTGTTTATGTCAAAATGATGATTCAATGAGCTTATCAGTTACCACCCTGATAAAAAAAAAATTAATCACTGTAGCTATCCTTTGACAATCATCAGTCACCTGTAAAAATATCAAAACAATAATAAGTAGAACCCTATAAACATGAGCTCCCGCCAAGTTCAAGCTCAGAACAGAGATATATTGTGTCAAGGGATTTTGAACCTTAGCTAGAAAGTAATGGAATCAAACTCATTCCATTAGGTGATTGTTTTAGCCAGCAATAGCATTCCAAGGAACTTCATTTTTGATGCCAAGCAAGCGGTCTTCAAAAATAGTTGAACTTTATGTCATAGACTTAAAAGAGGTTTTACAAGCCTTATGGAGGGATAAAATATGTTAGTTAGTTATAGTTAGTTACCTTGGCTTATAATAACCTCGTTATTTTTATTAAGATCATGTACATAGAATACTTGTAGTTTGAAATTTTCCGTCTTGATGTTTATACTTCTTTTGGAAGCCATTGGAGGTAGAAACCCTTTCTAGAAGGAAGTGTCTCTGCCTAAGACCAAAAATATCTTAAAAAATAAATAATCTTATAAATGAGGGAACACTATATTGTAGAATAAAGAGTAACATATGGAACATAATAAATAACATAATTTAACCAAAGATAATACATAAGCAATCAAGTCGCTTCCCCCTGTCTGTCCCTATCTTAGATCTTTGAAACTTCGCAACGGATTTCGATGCGTTTTTTTTATAATAGATAGTGATTCAAGAGGATGGTTTATATGTATAATGCATGTGTACATATTACATATCACTAGCGACCCGCCCCAGCTTCGCATGGGCAAAAAACTTTCCACTTGAATCACTCTATCTATTAAAAAAAACACATTAAAATCAGTTGCATAGTTTTAAAGATTTAAGGATACAAATGGACATAGGGACAGAGAAAGCGACTTTGTTTTATACTATGTAGTGATTGGTCGCTAGTATTTAAATATCATTTAATAAATATTTTGAAATCATCTTTGCTTATTAATATATTGTCTTCATGTGCAGTATTTACAAATAGCCTTCAAAGAACAATGCAAGCATTAATGATGAAGAATGACACATTAAAACCAACACATTTTATCACTCTATATAAACGCTAGTTGCTTACAAGCAGTGAAGTAAAATGGTTTAGTATTATGTAATAATATTGCATTTTTATCAGAATGCTGATAAGGCTGACAGTAACGAAAATGAGTGTGGCGCGAACAGCAGCGAGAGGAACACAGATGAGGTTTTTTTCTGCGATGGAAAAAGGAAACAATTTCTTTTTCAGGCAGGTATGCTTTCCATGTGTAGTATAGTTAGGAATAGATAACACAAAAAATTGCTTGTTTTATTTGCTTTTTCAGTTGACTTTATGTCAACAAAGAATGAAAATGAAAAGGTTGTGAAATTAAATTAAGAAGTATATTTCAGATTGTCAAAATATTGTATCATTACATAGTATAAAATAAAATCGCTCACTGCTGTCTGTCCCTATATATGCTTAAATCTTTGAAACTGCATAACGGAAAACTATTCAATTTAGGTAAATTTAAATATGTTAGGCGAAGGTTTTTATGTAAGTTGCACAGAATTAGAATTAGTAATAAACCCGTGCGTAGCCAGGACAGGTTGCTAGTTTTTTATATAAAATTAATTTATGTTTTGATGCATGCCATGTTTAGATTGAAACTTGCTTAAAGTATGCCTCAAAACACTCTTTTCAATATTTTGCAGGAGTGCTGGGTGAATAAAAATATACCAAAAATCGGTCCTTAACTTAAGTAGGAACTAATGTTTAAAAAAAAACATTTTTGCCTTGTTGGCCAACAAGGAGCCCAAATGGTTTAAATTTTTTTTGTAAAAAGATATTGATAAATCAACAATAAATAAAGATGTTCAGTGATAACATTTATCAAAGGTGATATATATAGTTAGAATATTTTGATAAATTAAAAAATCACCTCAACTGAAGGTGTGATAATTTGTTATCATTCCACACACATACGAGTATGCCATATTTACCGATATCTTTTGGTTCTGACTATTCTCTTTAAGTACTATAACTTATATTATATTAATCTTTATAATCGATTATGTGTGTGTTTGTATTATAGCAAATAAGGATAATAATGTGTTGGTCCTGTATATATGTTTGCACGTCCATCTGAATGTTCCCTCGTAACTAACAAACAATTTACATAAATTATATGTCGTTACGGTCGTCTGATCGCGTTCATTGCGCAACTATCGCAGCGTATATCAAAATGGAGGCCTATTAGCGCCAAAAAGTAAAGTCTCAAGAGGATTTCAGAGAAAGAAAAGTACCTTACAAGCCTCGGCCGAAATTGCAATTTACGTCCTCGTATTTAAAAGGATGAGGCGAACTGAGGCCTTTTAAAAAGCAACTTGGCAATATAAATATAAAAAAAATTACTCGGTCGTAAATTGCTTCATTTCTGGCCTCGACAGTAATGTACTTATTATTATTTTATTCCAGTTGTTCGACACAGTCAGCAGTACCTACACATACCTCCTTGGAGACACGGCGACCCGTGAAGCGGTCCTGATAGACCCCGTGCTTGAGCACGCACAGCGCGATGCTGACCTCATCAATCAGCTCGGTTTCAAGTTGATTTACGCAAGTGAGTTGCTGATGGTATAATTAGTTGATGAACTAACATTAGTATTTCAGCTATACGTGCGCGAATTGTTAGCTTGAATACAATAAAGGGGCAAAAATTAAAAAATAATATCTGTGAAATCTAATCTCTGTCTCTAAGCCCACTGACAGCCAGGCGTTTCGTAATTTTTACCAGTTAGATGACAATATCAAATTTCATTATTATTATTAGTATTATTGAGAGCTATTGTTTCCCCCTTCAGCTGAAGAATGAATAGATTTGTTCATATATCAACACACACTACTCCTACAGATAACGAGAACGATCATAATCAAACAATCGATGTCATTAGTAGCTCAAACTAACTTGAACTGACTCTGTCACGCCACCTAGCCATAAGGCTAGGTGGCGTGACAGAGTCAGTCATATGTCTGGTCATGCATTAGAGTTCATTTTCGAACCTTCTCCTCGTATCAACTTTAAGAGAGATATTAACTATCTCTTTCCCACACTAGAATGTCACGAATCGTAAATTCGGCATCAAGCAATTTTGAACCTTATGTCGAAGATGATAAATTTGCTTCTGTGGTCCGGGTTGTTCAATATTTGCAGTGGTAGTCAACTATGGGGCATACTTTTTTACATTTTTTTTTATATATTAATTTATTACAAGCAACAAAATTTACATTTTGGCCCATATTAATAAATACCTTCAAGTCTAACATATTCATATTTCCAGTGAACACACACATGCACGCCGACCACATCACAGGCACCGGCAAGTTAAAGTCCTTGCTGCCTGGCGCTCGCAGTGTGATCGGCAAGGCCTCGGGGGCCCAGGCCGACTTGTATCTGGATGAAGGAGAAATAGTCAAATTTGGCGCTCACCAGTTACTGGCCACTTCGACCCCTGGCCACACGAACGGTTGCATGACTTATATTTCACATGAGCAGGTTGGTAAATAGTATAAACAGTTTTTAGTGATTTTGTCGGTAGTCGACAACTTCAAAAAGTCTATGGGTGTTTGTACTCGGCCACTTCGACTCCTGATCATACGAATGGTAGCTTGACTTATATTTCACATAAGTACATATTAAGCAATTTTGTAGGGTAGTCAACAAAGCTATTGGCGGTTGAGCTTGTGTCTAAAGGAAGGGGAAGTAGTCTTTAGTGCTCATTCTAAGGTAATTGACCAAGCCTCCCAGAAAAATTAAGGTCTTTGTTCCCTTTAAGTATTTATAAAACAGCTTAAAAGAGAATGGAGAATTGATTAGATTCAGGTGTTACTTAAAATATAATCTTTAATCATTTAATTTTATCTCTAGGGCATAGCATTCACAGGAGACACCCTACTAATCAGAGGCTGTGGACGTACGGACTTCCAAGAAGGCTCATCCGAAGCCCTCTACAACTCTGTTCACAAAAAGATCTTCACACTACCAGAATACTATACGTTGTACCCTGCTCATGACTATAGGGGACAAACGGCGACTACAGTAGGGGAAGAGAAGAAATACAACCCAAGGTTGACGAAGCCACTTAATGAGTTCATAGATATTATGAAGAATTTGAACCTGCCATACCCGAAAATGATTGGTGAGTGATATTGAAATATTTCTATGGGGTTTTATAAACGCAGACGCTAGCGGCAGCGTTAGGATTTTGTTTAAAATTTCTTAGTTACCTTTCTATCCGCCAGGGGCGCTACAGGTTTGTCATACAAAACCCCTAGAATGCGTTTATAAAATCTCATTCTAGGGGTTACACATGTTTGGTACTTCACTTATTTCTGTTGTTTTTTATATTGTCGAACTCCTTTGTGGGGTAGTGGTTATCATGCTATGGTAGACTATAGATTTTTACAAGAATTTATCTATAGATTATCAAAAATTGCTTAAAATACTTTTAGCAGTTTTGCAATTTTTAACTATATGGAACTATAATTTAATATGATTAAAATTAACTTTAGATCCAGAACCTTAATTACATAACACGGATTTTTGATAACTTGTGTTTTCAGTAAATAATGATTTTTAGTTGATGGTGGCGCTTTTGTTCACCAAGGTCTCGTCTTAAGCGTTAGTTTGATATGCAACTAGAACTTGATGAATGCTAAGATAGATTTTCATTAATGATGTTTTTTTTTTCAGATAAAGCGATACCTGCGAACAAAGTATGTGGATTATTTTAATTGTTTTTATATCTGTTTTAAGTGTAAATAAATCATTTGTATGTGGTATTGTAACAATGAACAAAATATTATATTTATATTAAATGCACAAGATAGTTCAATTAAACTGACTGTCAAATGATGTGTCCATTCGAAAAATAAATATGTTCTCATCAGAGAAAAAGTATCTAGTCCGATTAAAATATGACCTTATGGTCTTGAATTTATTTTCAACTAGCTGTTGCCCGGGGCTCCACTCCCGTAGGAATTCCGGGATAAAAAAATAGCCTATGTGTTGTTCCAGGGTCTAAACAATCTCTATTCCAAATTTCTGCCAAATCTAATACAAATAAATTACAACAAATATATATAGAATACTAGCTGTTGCCCGCGGCTCCGCCCGCGTGCGCCTCGGTTATATCGCACCCGAAAGTAGGCTATGTTTGACTCCTAGTGCGTAACTATATCCCACTTTTCATCATCATAATAAATACCAAATTTCATCACAATCGGTCCAGCAGTTTAGCCGTGAAGAGGTGACAGACAGACAGACTTTCGCATTTATAATATTAGTATAGTAAGTATAGTATCCATACTTCCATACTAATATTATAAATGCGAAAGTCTGTCTGTCTGTCTGTCTGTCACCTCTTCACGGCTAAACTGCTGGACCGATTGTGATGAAATTTGGTAGGGATGTAGTTAACGACCTGAGGTCAAACATAGGCTACTTTAGGGCGCGATATAACCGAGTCCCACGCGGGGCGAAGCCGCGGGGAATAGCTAGTAGTATATAAGTATATATTAGTATATCTTTGTTGTAATATAAAAGGTTGCTTTGTAATGAATTCTTTTTTTGCGTAGGCACATAATATGGACACATTTATTCGCAGCTGGTAATCTAGATCATGATATATATCGTCTGTGATAATATAGACTGTTATGTTAATCACATAATATTCATAGTTTACTAAAGAAATAATAATTGCTGCTCATTATTAATAAAAAAGCGTTAATTTTATATGTTATAGCAAAATAAGTTTGCTATTTTGTATGCAAAGTAACTTGTGTTGTGAATCATTATTTTGTTTTAAGATTGAACGATTTATTTATAGACGTATTATGTATATTTTGTTTGTTTATAAAAATTATAGCAATAAAGGTTTATATATTTTTAATCTACTCTGTAATTTTACACTTCTATGTTATTTTTACTCTATGATTCCATTATTATCTCTTCCATCTTGACTGCCTCCATGGCCTAGTAGTTTGCCTTACAATCTAGAGGTTGTGACTTTGAATCCCATGGGAACCAGACTTTGTTTAAAATCGTTTAAGTATTTATTAGGTTAATTTTTAATTATTATTTTTAGATATTTAGTTTGGTCTTACACATTTATAATATTAGTATAAATGACATATGTTTTACTTTAAATAAATTAATATTAGAATAGTATTTATTTGGCTGATATGGGTTACAAAGTCTATACCTATAATACAAGTTATTTTCAGCGTGCAGGCAGGTTTGCATCAATTGATTGTCCAATAACAAAGAAAGAAGAGAAAAATAGCTCGAGCAATTTACTGAGTCCAATGATATTAGGACAGTATTGCCATAGTGTTAAGATTTTTTATAAATATTCACAGTCTGCTCGCTTCCTCACGCGATCACTCGCGCATATTCGCTACATATTCGTAACTTACCGCCGTATTAAGAAACGTTTGATAAGCCCATTTTAACTAAAATATGTTTTGGCTCTTTCTCTCTTACCTGACACATCATGTGAAAGGACGAGATGAAACACATTTTGGAGTGTGTGACGGGAGCGATAGTGTTATACTCGACCGCCACAAAGGGAAGATCTTCCCGCCAGGCCGGGTGTTATGCCTGGGGAACCGCGGCTCCGACGATGTCTTGTCAGAGGTTGTATTTATGCTCCAATCCGTAGAAACTTTGCAAGCGCGATTTAGACTTTCATAGTAATTTGCCATCTTGTATGCAATTCTGAGATTGTTGCTTTTTAACGCCATCTGTGGTGCGTCTTTGTAGATATTGTTGTGGCGCTAGTGTCGCCACACACATTTTAACTAAAATAGGCTTAACAACCGTTTCTTAATACGGGGCTTAGGCTTTGGTAATATGGTCCTTTGTTCAATATAGCCATAAATTGTTTGAGAGTTTTTCTGTTCTGACTTGGGCTCTGCTATAGTGGTCGTCAAATTATGTGGTTGGTTATAGGTCGGCTGCAATCCAAGTTGGTTTTGAAACCTGATGACCGCTTTATGGCGTTTTCTATAAGTTTTGGCATACTTTTCGCCTGCCTGGCTTCTACATCGCTCACCGCGCTCAAAGCCCGCTATAAAAGCTATGCAAATAGCTTAAAAGTACAAGGAAATCTATCTTTATATGTCTCATAGGACTACCACGGGAAGAGAGTGGTCTATTCTAAAACAACCCAACTGAACAGGGTGTCGATTCTGCTAATGTTAAATCACAATCGTATCAAAATAGTGTTTTAATGGTAGTGCTTTTTTACACACTAGTTACAAGAAATGTATATTTTTTTTATATCACTTCTGATGATCACATCACACACTACATTCACATCACATCATACTGTCATAACTCTTGTAAATAGTGTGTAAAAAGCACTACTATTGAAACACTATTTTGATACGATTTTGTCTTAACGTTAGCAGAATCGACGCCCTGGCTGATTACCTATATAATAAGGTAGGTAACGCAATGCCCTCATTCGGATAACTTCAGTATTTTTTGTTGATAGGTATTATGGAATGGAACCACACTTAGGTTTATGTTGTGCTTGTAACTTATTTCTGAATAAATGATATTCCACTAGATGGCGCTACTTATACTTTATAACTCGGTAGTTGAAACTTAATGCGTAACATTTTTCAGTAGATACATATAACAATTTTTTTTTTTAAACCATATCAAGACGTGCACGCTGTTGCTTTACTCTTAACGCTGCTTCGCTTGCTAGGCTATCCAGTTCGTCCAACATAATATTTGATCCTACTCCGTAATCTGTAGCACGTACCTAACTAACAATTTTAAAAGGGTGACGAATCATCCTCGGTTGGGATTTTTTGCGGATCAATTATCACCTAAGTCATTTCAGGTAATCATTCACTGGAATAATGAAAAAAAAAAAAGATAAATAACAAAATCTCTGAATATTCGCTTACGCTACTCAACATCATTATTGCTGTTATAAGCGGCCTACATCCACCGCCTGTCTGCGACAATTTTCAGGTTATCTGACCGACGGTCCGACGCTGCACTTGCGTGGTCGACATTCGGGAACCTTCTTACCCATCGCCTGTTGGTCCTCCGCCAACAGTAGGTAGTGCGATAAGCCGCAGAAACTGTTTGCCAACTAAAATTGTACCGTAAATAACATTCAATTTAAAATTTATAAAACCCATGTCACATTTTCTTTTATTGGTGACGGTAGACTGATTTACCTCCACATATTATTTGCAGACATTAGGTATTTTCCCCACTTACACTCTCAGAGCTTTGTAACGGCTCAACCGATTTTCATTAAACATATTATTTTGTAATGTGCACGTGATGCGCTTTCATTTGAGACTCAAGTATATTGCAGACATTCGGTTGTTCTTCTCCACTTTCACCCCCTAAACAGCTCAACCGATTTTTATCAAATATCTAAGAACACCCGCCCGTAAGTCACCTTTATTACGAAAAAAACTAAATTGAAATCGCTTCATCCGTTCGGGAGCTATAATGCCAGAGACATACAGACAGACACGTCAAACTTATAACACCCCTCTTTTTGCGTCGGGGGTTAAAAAACTGCGGTTGCCAACCCGCCTGCCAAGCGTGGCGAGATGGCAGATGACAACAAACCCCCCTGTGCCTATTCTTAATTTCTTTACAAATATTGCCGCCAACGTTTTCATCGGCCAAGGACACATTCACTCAATGGCCAAAGAGTTAATTAACAAAACTTGTTAACGCGCTCAATAAATTTAACAGCCCAATAATTTACTACGTCATTACCCAGTTCTCGTAATAATAAGAGATTAATTAATGAAATCAGCAGCTATTATTGGTGATGATGTTTGTACAGGCGCGCACTGCGGCAGTAGGTACAGTCGAAGGCAAAACTTTAAAAATTAGGAGAAAATAATAAAATTATAAAATATAAACAGGCACTTTTCTACCATAAAATAGATAATATGTTGTCTTTATCCCATACGGGGTAGATAGAGCCTATCGTCATGACCTTAAACCACGTTTAGCATGATGGTAGTTGAAACAGGAAATCAATAGTAATGGGTTGCTAGCTGCATCGCCTATGTCATGATTCCACGATTCCCTCGGTCGACTTTTACGACCTGCACTATTAGTCCTCTGGTCACAGCCAAGTTTTGCTGTCTAACGTTATACCTGTGGTTATACGAAGCAATTTTAACAGAGCTCGGATTAAATAAAATTGGTAAAAGGAATTGATCGGGACTCCAGTACCTCTAGTATGAGTTTTTCTAAACGCAGACGCTAGCGACTGCTTTAGGATTTTGTATGGAATTTCTTAGTTACCTTACTATCCGCATAGGTACAAAATTGCTTACGTAGTCGCTAGCGGCGTTTAGAAAAACTCATAGGTACTAGGGGCACAGGAGTGCAATATATGATAAAAATTATGGAACGAACGGTTGTCATTCGACTCAACGATTTTAAGTGAGTTATGACTCTCTTAAAATCGGTTTCAAAAATAACACTTCAGTTCGGTAACCATTTTCAGTCATGCATGTTTTTCATATTGCCTTTACTCGATTTCACGGTTGAATCCCAAATTTATCTTCGCTTTTTCTGTTCAAAAGTTAATTTTCGTGCTGGCTACCGAGGCAGGCTGAATATAGTTTTGTTCGGCGAAAGATTTTCCTTTTTTTCGTTTGTTAGCATAAAACTTTTCAAGCGTGTTCCTTGTTAATAATAAGCTGAAGAGCTTACAGCTTTAGAGTCTAGGGTCAGCTTTTAATCATGGTTCTAGATATTTGGTACTGGTTATTACAATGATGCCCTTGCCGTCTCACCTACGTATAATACTTTTAGGACAGGTAAACCAGACCAATAGAAACATGATCAGGTTGCGTGTCAGTGGCCAACACTGTCAGATTTTTCAGACTGTCTAAAAGCATAAGATATATAAAAGCTCAAGACAGAGATGCTGGGAAACAAGCTCGTATGATAAAGACTACTTATAAAAATTTCCAAACCTAACTTTAATTTACTATATAACTTTTATTTTAAGTGCTTTCTCTCGTCAATATGTTCATATTTTGTCTTTCAACAACACGGCTTTGTGGTAACGCAGCGTATGCGTTCCCCTCTGACAAAGTATAAGCCCAATCGGCATACCTATGCAATGTGTGTAATCTGTACACAAATTATTTGCTGTTTTGTTTCATTTTTTAATGTGTAAGTGTCATGTATTTGCAAAAAACGTGAGATCTATTGGAATAGTAAAAAATATGGCTAAGGTGGACGGAGACGGAGAAGCCGGGTTGCTCGAACGTTATTGCACTTCACTACAGTATAAAACAAACTCGCTTTCTCTGTCCCTTTATCACTTTGTATGCTTAAATCTTTAAAACTACGCAACGAATTTTGATGCGTTTTTTTAATAGATAGAGTTATTCAAGATTAAGGTTTTTATGCCCATGCGAAGCCGGGGCGAGTCGCTAGTAGATTTATATTATATGATTGCAGCAGGTAATACTGTGTTTGACATTTCATTATCGTTGCCGAATACAGGGGGAGCCGTGTAAGTGAGTCAATGCGCGGGGCGACCGCGACATTAGCCAAATGGGGTGGAATGGAAACACTAGTCCAGGGTATTTTAGGGCAGGGCTAGTGACGGTTTTGGCGTAGATTCAGAATGTCATAAAATATTTGGTCACAAATTTTTGGATAAGAATCAAAAGTTTATAAGCTAAGTACTTACAACGGATCTGCCGAATCAAATTTTTATACAAAGCTATGAAAGATGTTTACAACTAGTTTACAGCTGAACAATGTAAATATTCCCACAAAGTAGGTATGACAATTTATTCGTCTCATCTGCGTCTTTTTAATAAGTATCTTTGATCAATATCATAACTGATGGACTCATGGATAAATAGATCTCCCTTTATAAATTAGACAAAATATTTTCAGATATTTTTTACGAAGGTCAAACAAAATTGTAATCGAAATTGTAGTTGCTCTGTATTTAGGCTATTGCGCCTTATTTTGAATACTAAAACAAGTGATTTTGGATAGTTATCCCGCTGTCTATGAAGCTGGGTTACTGAGAATTTATCCTTTAGTCATTATATATAAACTAGCTGTTCCCCGCGGCTTCGCCCCGCGTGGGACTCGGTTATATCGCGCCCAAAAGTAGCCTATGTTTGACCTCAGGTCTTTAACTACATCCCTACCAAATTTCATCACAATCGGTCCAGCAGTTTAGCCGTGAAGAGGTGACAGACAGACAGACAGACAGACAGACTTTCGAATTTATAATATTAGTATGGAAGTATGGAAGTATGGATATATATATTGTTTCTTTATTAAAATAAATAAATAAAAATATCCATGGCAAGTAGAGTGGAGTGTTCTATCTGTACGCACTTTCAACTCTTATGTCATTACGCCTGATCAGAATAGGCACTAGCCACACACTAGCACAGATTTACAGAAACTATACATACTAGTAGTTTTAGTAAGTGTATTAAACCTCTATAATTCGTAGTCAAGGGTTCAATTTCAGCCTTGAGAAGGAAGTTCGCCTATCGACGTAAACTCCGCTCCCTCAAGCTGTTTGCGTATTAAACCTCAACTCGAAACATTGTCTTGTAGAGAGCTTCACACATTACGACACTTAACCTAGTTTTCCGAAGTTATTTGATTAAGCAGCGGAAAATAATAACGTGACTTACAGAAAATATAGCACACGAGAAATATCATTTGCTAGCTGTTCCCCGCGGTTTCACCCTCCGGTTCTGTGTATGTGCTTATAGTAGTATTTGTAACCTTTAACCTTTTTCAAGTATCAGGCTATCATATGTAGAAAGAAATTTTCAAATCCTTCTAACATAATCGTTCAAACAAACACTTAAGCTTTATTATATTATATTAAGTACTAGCGACCCGCCCCGGCTTCGCATGGACATAAAAACCTTCCTTTTGAATCACTCTATCTATTTAAAAAAAAACCGCATTAATATCTAGTATATTATAAACTACTTAATTAAGGCTTACCTTAAACAATATTTAAAATTTTGAGAATAAAATATTTAGAAGGTCCTAAGGTCATGTGGTCTGACCGGCTTGTGATGTAATTCCTCCAATATCGAATACGTTATACAACATGGGCAGAATTATACACTAACATAATTGTACTACATCTCCGTGTGCTCTGTAGTAGACGAACAGAATATTCGTGTTGTGCAAGGAAAATTGATTTCACGGCTTGTTAGGCAAACATAAATAGTGTGGCAACGTCTTTGAACAGAATAAGGAATAAATGGAACAACGGAACAGGGCTAGGGATCATGAGATTTGTTAAATGCATTCGCATCGACTGCGTTACTTTTTTAATGGAAATTCTTAGTAACCTTACTGTACGCCACGGGGCGCTGTACAAAATAGCTAACGTACCTACGTAGACGTAGTTTAGAAAATCTTTTGGTAGACGCATGCATACTTCACTATTTAAGTAAGCTAATTAAGCATATTTAGGTGTATCAAAAAGTCAATTTGTGGGTTTTATATTGTTGGACACTGAATTTTATGGAAGAGTAAAAAGTTTGCATACTAAGATGCTCATAAAATTAATATAAATAAAATTGATAAAATACTTTAATAACGTGGTTTATTTTTTTAAATAAATCTCTAAACCGGCGTGTGATATTTATTCTTACTTTAAAATGTTTGCAGATATATCTATTTAGTACCTACGTAATTAAATGACTAAACTTTTGTCCGTAAGAATTATAAGTGAAACAATTCTCCTGCATCTTTTTTAATTTGTAAAATTGGCGCCTATATTGGCGCCACCGGAAGCATGTGACGTCTGAACTGAAGTCGCACATGGAAATAGCCACGTTCCTGTCTAGACTTCTTCAGGCATCCTAACTGTAAAGACAGGTCTTGAAAATGTGTTACTGAAGAGAGTTTTGTAAATATTATATGATACTTCGACGAAGAAAGAAAGGGAGACCAAGAAAGAGATGGACGGATGATTTGAGGGATTTTTATAAGACTGGAGGGTAACATCACAGAATCGAGAGGAATGGAAACAAAAAGAGCACGCTTTTGCCCAGCAGTGGCACCTAAATATAGATATAAAATAAAGCTTCAGCGTCTTACCTATGTGAGCCAGTCGAGTCCACCATTCGGAAGGTCTACATTATACATTTTTATTAATAGGAATGTTGAGTATATGGTACATATCCTGGCATACCCCAACTGCCCGGATTACACGGTTGAGGATCTAAAAGTGGCATAAGACAGTGCAGTGGAGGTAGCCAATTATTGGTCAAAACTAGTCATAGAAGAGTTAGCCATTTCGACTTGACAAGAAGAAGAATATCCTTATCTTCTTATGTTCCTCAGTTATTTTCTCAGCCAAACGCTTCATAGCCCAGGATGTGCTTTATTAGTAGGTTCCTATTTCTAGATATCAACACTTTACAATTTATACAGGGAAACTAAAAAAGACTATAAATATCCACGTGCACGATTATATTTGTGTCTATTGGACCCACAATTCACAAGTTTATAATGGGGTTATTGAGTGTTGTCCATTTAAAAAGTTTAAAACGCTAATACCGTGATGCCGCAGTGTGAATTAATTTAGTACTGCGGCGGCACCGAATTTGTTTTAAACGGCTTTTTTGGGAAGCAAACTTTAAGTAGGTCGGACAGATTGTCGCTTAGTGTTTTAATTTAAATACAGTCAACAGTATAGCTAACGAAAGCTATTGAAAATTCGCTCTTATCACCGCTATATAGAGGCGGGGCAGTTGACATATTGCAAAAAAGGCAGGGTTTTTAGTTATTATATACTAGTGCAAGAGGCGTCAGGGAAGTTTTAAGGTTTAAAGAACTATTCTTCTTAAGACACAAAGCCACTTACATGAGAAATAATTATAGTATACAATATACAACGTTCGAAACACTTCACAAAAAAGGACATCTATTACACAACCCAGGAAGTAGGTATTTCTCTTTTCACCCATGTCCGGGTCCGTAAAATTACTGTATTTTTTATTTGAAAGTGATATAGAGTATGTATGCAATGGCATTTCTTTTCATCCCGAAGCATGTCATATGCTATTTTTTTTATTGACTGAAGAACAATTTGATTGCTTTGCTTATTATTTTTATTCCGCATTTACTAATATTCTCGTGTATTGTGATTTGATATTGAACTATTCATGTTAAATGTTGCCAAGAAGAGATGACTCGCACTGTTAAATAGTTATCAGATATAATGTAGAGCCAAGTTTCTATCTCTACACGCGCGCCCTCTCTACACGGCCTTACTTCACAAACTACAAGTAAGAAGGCCTAACAGATTACAGAATCAATGGTCTTACTTGGACTTGGTCAAAATGTGTCTTGGTCGTTTTGTTACTACAAGAACTGAATTTATCTTATGTCAACTTATGTAGGCTTACATTTACTTCACATAATAAACCAGTCATCGATTGAACCTTGTTTTTAATTTACGTGGTCACTCGTTAAAAATAACAGAAAAGTAATGAACAGTAAATATTTTTTTAACTAACGCCTATGTGATGTAGTGAAAATGCCAAAGGTATAGTTTGAAATGAAAAATGTGATAACTTTTTGACAGTGCGAATCATATGGTCTCGTTTTGGCTACATTGTATATGAAAATGTTTTTAGTAGAAAATTTTCTTTTACAAAAATATTTAAAGTTTTTATAAAGTGAGTAGATAAGAAGCGTATTAAAAGCTAGGTAACAGCAACAGCGAATAACATACAAATATGTACAGGATAGATATATTTATAACAAGAAAATAAACAATTTGATGATAAAATTAAAAGCCACCCGATTTGCGGAATGGAAGGCGTTCTCGTCCATTATCATTTGCATGGGACGAAAAGGGGACAAAAACTCCATCAAACATATTACGTCGGTCTGAGTGCGGCTTTTGATCAATATTCGAACGATCATAATCCGGACGTCCGTGTCCGTTTAACTTGTTCAACAAAATGGACGGCGTCTAGGTTCTGTGAAATATTGGTCTGTCATGTCCATTTGCCCCATAATTATGTATTGTATTTTTATTTTATTGAATACTAGAAACGCGCCTTGGCTTCGTACGGGCATAAAAACCTTCTTGATTCACTCTTATCTATTAAAAAAACCGCATCAAAATCCGTTGCGTAGTTTTTAAGATTTAAGCATACAAATGGATATAAGGACAGAGAAAGCGACTTTATTTTATACTATGTAGTGATAGTGAAGGTACTTACAATCACAGAAATCAGAACATAAATTTTTAACTAATTAAACAAACTTACATCTAATTATTTTCATTCTGACAGACATCCTATAATTGATTATACAGTATTTTCCAAAAGGCAAACAAACGATAATAAAAGTGATTTTAGACAAAAATATAAGTATAAATCAAAAATATATACCTATCTATCTTATCTTATCTATATATATAAAAGAAAGTCGTGTTAGTTACTTCACTTATAACTCAAGAACGGCTGAACCGATTTAGCTGAAAATTGTCAGAGAGGTAGTTTAGAACCAGGAGAAGGACATAGGGTACCTTTCATCCCGGGAAAAAGCACTGTTCCCGAGGGAAGTACACGCGGGCGAAGCCGCGGGCAAAAGCTAGTATTAGATAAAAATTCAAAACAAAACAAAAGGATTGTTCAGATACCTACTTTATAGGTATACTTTACGGATATACTTCTTTCGTTCATATCGAGGATGTTACTTGGATTGAATATACAGCAGACATCGTTAACAAAAAATATGTATCTTCTTCATTTAGTGTTGATTACTTCAAGATTTTTTTTTTTATTCTACTTTCTTTGGCTGACTTAAGGTCTAGTACAGCCACAGATTACCCCCTAAGTACAGCTCACATTATAATTAAGAACTTCATTGCTTCAGTAATTTAGCCATCAGGCACTTCCATAAGACGTAGAGACATTCGAAATAAATATAACGAAATTAATAAAAAATAAACAAGCAAATTTAAAAAATTACAATGCATTTAATTTTTATATGTCAAATGTTTAGTTTCTTTTGTTTTGAAATGAAAAAAAAAATACTGTGTGTCAAGTACTTTTAATTCTACCGTTTAGGTACAAAGTTTTTAGTTACGCCAAAAAGTTAAAAGTGAATAAAATTTTTGTTCTTTTATTATTCTCAGAGTTAAATCTGAAAAAAAAAACATTTAAAATACTTAAAGTGAAATATTGCTTCCCAAAAAGATACCAACAGTCTATTTTTTCTCACTTACAAATTCCAATGCAAATAGCAAAGTTCACAGCGAAATTGCAAGCACTTTTAATTCGCAGCTGTCGTGTCTTGTCCTGCACGAATCCCAGTAACACAGGAATATTCTAGAGCCCACAAAACACAAACGTCGTTCTTGCGCCGGCCGGCCCTAGACTTAAATGAGGGTAGGATTGTCTGTCAGCGCTCTTAGTTGACGCGTTCACTTCATATTAGTTCTACTCATGTTTTATGTTAAACTAGCGACCCGCCCCGGCTTCGCTTGGGCATAAAAAACTTCCTCTTGAATCACTCTAACTATTAAAAAACCGCATCAAAATCCGTTGCGTAGTTTTATAGATATAAGCATACAAAGGGACATAGGGACAGAGAAAGCGACTTTGTTTTATACTATGAAGTGATAGTGAAGTGATGAGATATAATAATTCAAAAATTTTCACATTCCTCTTTTATTGCAAAACAAGCAACACTGATTCTGCTCCTCCCAAAAGGCGCCATAATTTTTTTTTATTTTGTTCTGTAATTTGTTTTTCTCTTTGGTGCCCTTTTACCATCTTGTTCTAAGCGACTGCTCCATTTGATCTACCCTACCTAGGGCCGGCGCTGCGTCGTTCCATATTTGCCTCACTCACTCACTTCATTTGTTATTCGAACTTAATTGCGGTTCATTATGTGTTTTCAATTGGCTTTTCAGACTGTCTTTGAGGTCCAGTGAGATTAGATATTTTCCTAATTATATGAAAGTTTTGGGTTCGATTCCCACGAGAACGTACTTAAATTGTTTTTAGTTTGGTTAGGACTTTTTAGGCAATCTCTAATGCTGAATATCGTGCGTAGTGGAAAAGAAAATGTAAGAAAGCGGACCCTAGTTTCCGAAGCAGAACTATGCATCACACATTTGGTTGACTGGTAAAAAAGTAACACCAGTACAAATGTGTAATAATGTAAAAAAAACTAAATTCAGATAACGTGTGTCAAGAATCATCTCGATTAAATCATAGCAATATGTAATCAAGCGGATCTCTACAATTTTTTTTTTTTTATATCTATGGATTAAACCCTTATGCTCTGACAAGTTTTTAACATTCACATTATACCACTTCAAACAACTTTACAGAGGTACCCCCAAATTGTATTTTCAGAAGCATCTTAACCTGTCAATGGTTACCATACTAACCGTCATAAATAACCCAACACGTCATAGCCACTCAACGCCCCTCTGTTTGACCCTAAGGAGGACTTGCCGACTCTCCCGGGTCAAATGATTCCATTTCTTGTATCAATTTAAAACATATTCAGGCACCAAAGAATTATAGGATGTTTAGTACTTACGAGCATATAGTTAATCAACCATAGACATCGACATCGCTATTGACTGAAAAGAAATAAATGTGCTTATTACGTGATATTTTTTTATATTTTTTTTATTTAAAACGTTAGTGTTAAAAACTCACAAATTTAAAACTTCTAGACAAGCTTTAGTGGCATTAGATTTCTAATCAATCGTCCAATCTAACCAAAAAACTTATTTACAAGCCCAAAAAATAAAAGTATTTTATTGCTTACTGTCTGTTGCTCGGGATTCCCACGGGAATTCTGGGATAAAATATAGCCTATTTGTTGTTCCAGGGTCTAAGCAATCTCAATTCCAAATATCAGCTAAATTGGTTCAGCTGTTTTTCTGTGAAAGAGTAACAAACACCCATACAAACTTAGTCACTCGTTTACCTATAATATTAGTAGGATTTACATTTTATGAAATCGGACACACCTATGTCACCCAAAATATCACAAAATGTGTGTCGACGTTATCAAAATGGGATATTGACGAAAAACTTGGCAACAAAAGTGTTAACTTTGTCAGTAGCCGCTCAGGGGAGTCCCCTTCGGTGTCGTGTTTCTGAAAAATCTGTTTACGGCGACGCCCTCCCTAATGCACGATCAAAGAGGCTATGCTTTTTTATAAACGCAATTTCGTGGGGTACGTACAGTCAGCTACATATTATCTTGTGTGCGTAAATCGTGTTCTCTTTCGTATATATGTATTGCAGCCGTGTGAAACGTGGTAAAAATAATAACGATTTTATTTTATTTATTTACTTAAAGATTAGGTATATTCACATTAAAAATTATCTGTTATCAGTATGACAAAAAACAAATTTGCTTGCTCTTATCAAACCACCTTTCAAATCACCACCAGTATAAGCCCATATATGGAATTAGTTATTTTGTAGTATGGTATTACCATGATTCCTCTGTAAGTAGTACGTAAGAGTAATAAAGTAAGTATGTAATTCACTAATCGCCGACAATAACATTTTCTGCTTGGTCCAATGGTTGACTGGTAGAGAATGCCATATTGTACATGTATGTCCATCATTTGTACACTTTATATTTAATTTGTACAATAAAGTTTTGAATAAATAAATAAGAAAAGCTTTAAAAGTTTAAGTAATGTGAAATTTTAAATAAAAAAAAGTAACACCAGCCGTCGTTGTATCATTCCTCATATATCAGAAGATATATGAGGTGAAGAGGTGAACGTGAGATGGGAAATGTCTCAAAATACCTATTTCTCTCTGATATAGTCTATTAAAAACACTATGGAAGGCAAGAAAGAAGGAAGACGGGGAAAAGGTAGAACAAGAATGAGTTTTAAAGAACAAATAAAGGAAAAAGTGGGAGTCGTGTCGTATCAGGTGGAAAGGCTAGAGGACGGTAGAAACACCTGGAAGAGACTCCACTGAAAAGAGCACAGCTCTTAAATTTTAGATAGATAGATAGTCTATGATGAGTCTATGTAACATAGAAAGAGAGAAAAAAGAGTTGAGAGAGATCTATACTTAGAAGCCTGAGATCACACTATTAAAGAGAAACGTTTCTACGCTACGACCCTGCATTCAGAGATACTGTATCGAATTATCGATATTGCCTCTACTAATAGCTAAACCATTATGTGGCATTATCCTATTTCGCGCGGTTATAGGATTAAGAGTATTGTATTGGTTACTATTATGTAGTCTATGGTATTGTTTTTGATATTCCTAATTGAGATTAAGCGGTTAAAGGCCTTTTGGTCTGCTATATCAATCCTATCAATATGTAGGTAGTTTGATTATCCCCTGATAAAAAAAAAACAAAATATTAAAATAAAATAAATAAATTGCTCATGCCCATATAATGTTAGTAATACAATATACTTAAAACTTTGTCTTACATTTTTACAATATAAAAAAAAAATGTCTTACAGCCTCTCATTAAAATCTGTATGGTTAACGTACGTTAAGCAAATCAGTACTTGGCTGTGTCTTGGATTGGTCGCTGCTACTAATGGCATGTTATTATGAGCTTTTTCGTGCTTCGGAAGATTCGCAAAGTGGTTAATGGTCAATGTTTTTCGATGGCTTGAAAAAGTGACACGTGGCCAACAGGCCACTAGGACACTAGACAAAAAAGAAAAAAAAGAAAACCTAACTACTACTACAATACAGAAAAGTACTTCAAATATATCATTAGAATTTTAGCTGTTTATTTATTTGATTAGATATAAATTGCCTCGCGTCGTGCGCAATTCCAAATACTTCGGACATATTTGAGCTAATGCTGGAAACCAAAATTTAAAAAATAAATTACTTAATAGTTTTTTTTTTATATTAGCTTTACAGGAACAGGGAGTGACGCAGTTTAGGTATTTTAATTTAATCTTACTGATTTGAAAGTTCAAGTCTTTAGGGTTTTCCGACGTTTCATTTAAATGTAGAAGACATCGTATCTGGATAAATTATATAGTTAATAATCCTTAAAATTTTATAAACAAATCATCTCCCATATCATCGGTGATATTGAACACTTTCCTCAAGAAACACACTCAATGGTAAAATATTTAAAATATACGGGTCTTCTTTACAATTTATAACAATCATCTGATTCTAGTTTTTGTATGAGCTATATTTTTATAATATTTAATACTTCTTTATTTCTAAGGAAAGTTGTTCAGGTCGTATATATTAACCATTTAACCATACACGCCGTGAAAGTATCTAATAGAACTGAGTACTTACTAACTTAGTAGTACGGATTCATTTCCACCAAATAAAAAAGGTGCTACCATCGGTTCACGGCTGTTCAAAAATGATGCATCATCATTGGGAAATCCAGACAAAGCCAGACGGGGACATATTCGCGATTCCCTTCGATATCCGTCCTTATTGTACGCTGCGTTAACGTTACTGCGCGTGCGTTATCCTCCCACTTGCCTCTCCCTCATTCCTATGTGGCTAACACCTCCGTCCCTCTCACTCCCGAGAGGGTCGATCTATACCACGCTAGGTACAACTACGGTACGGTACCGTCCAGCTAGTACGCAGGTTTCTGGCATCTGACATAAACGTCAGTAGTCGTTTAACAGGTTTCGGGACGAACGCGGCGGCCAAGATGTCGCGCGCCGTGCTTTTTATTAGTGTTTTTACCATATTTTTGGACGTCCTGCAAGCTGGGCAGGTAAGATGCATGTTTTTGTACCCGTAGTACGATGTTTTAGGAGTTTGCAGACAGCGTTGCCATGCCGGGGCCACTAAGTCGAAAATCGATTGTATCGTTCGGCAATGTTTTCACGGCGTTGTAAAATAGTGGCTCGCTGAAAGAACTGACGTGTTGAGACGCGGATGCCATAAAAGTTTAATTTTAACCATTTCGTTTTGTTGATATGAAAAATCGAAGCATTGCGTAATACTTATTACTGCGACAAAGCTAATATTAACGTTAGTTTGCGCGACGTGAATGCTTTGCAACTAAAGCTTTCATATTTTTAAATTAAAGTTTCCAAGTGCTTAAAGTTCGTCCGATTCTGCATATTTTTTATGCGGAATCATTACTTAAAATAAATGACTTAGAATCTATTTTTACAGGTCTAGAATTAGCATAAAATTGTAATAACAGCGTTTGTTTTTCTTAATAATATTTTGAACCTTTGGGATCCGATGAAAGCCGAAGCTCAAACATTGGTAGCGTTTACCTTTTCGTATCTACCTATATGGCAGGGATCAGAAGGGGTAGAGGTTAAACTCGACACGCAAGTAAATGCTACCCTAGGCCATTAAATGCCGAGTAAGCCCTTCGTGTAAAAGTAGAGTGTTGTTTTCCATTGTATTGGTATTCTAGAAACTATATATATACTATAAACAGTATTCTTAGATTTATGATGTGCGTAAGCATGACTCATATCTAGATCGAATTAGAAGTATAGTTGGCTACTGAAATGATAAGAATACCGATTTAGTATATTTGAAAATCTGCCTATAAGTCCAGACATCTGAGATAAACTGATATTTATTTTAAAAATAATAAATCAGAAAAGTTTTTTTGTTTGAGTTGTAAATGCCGCTAACTCTGAGAATACCAGGCGAATTCAAAACATATTTGTTCTAAATTCTTGAAGTTAGTAAATAAATAGACATCATGGACGGCTAATATCTAGCATAATAGTGATGAGAATTCAAAAAATTTGGCGTAAGTAGGTGGTTTGGCAAAAATCAGAAATAAACCAAATATTAATGATAACAGAGGTGCCAAAATCAACGACATGGATACTGAACCGTCATATTATTAAGTAATTAATATTCAAATTGTGGTTATCTGCATAGCTATTGATATTAATCCATTACCTAACAATCTCCATGCAAATTCCGAACAATCGATCAACCTGAAGAGTACTCCTGAGTGACAGGGATAAGCGATCCAAATTAAGTAAATCGTCATGGATTCTCTTACATAATCTAATTGATATTTAGATAGCCAGAATACGGTATTTCCAGATAAAAATATTATGAGTTTAATGAAATTGCAATATCTAGCTCGTTTTGTATCTGCGTTTGATAGGTTTCGAAGAAAGTTCTTTGATCAAGCATTTTAAAAAGGTAACATTCCGAAGCTGAAATAAAAATACCTGGAAAATGACAGAGCAAAAATTTTCAAAAATAAATTATACGTTGCTCTGATTGGATGAAAAGATAAATTTATCTAGTTATAGGCGAATCCTACCATATCTATTAGTTTTGTTAGTGATTGCCAAGAAACTGACGAGAAAATACATTCTCATACTAACTCAAACTCGCACGTTCATAAAACAATGTGAATATAATTATTGAAGTATATAAAAATTAGCTGCTCCCGTGGGAATTCCGGGATAAAACATAGCCTATATATTATTCCAAGGGCTAAGTAATCTCCATTCCAAATTTCTGTTAAATCGTTTCGGCCGTTTTTCTGTGAAAAAGTAATAAACATCCATACAAACTTCCGCGTTTATAATATTAGTAGGATATCGATCAATGAAATGAATTCTAAGATTTAGTAGTAGTCTATTTATTGCCCAGATGCCCGAATTTGGCTTTTAATTAGAGTTAAATCAGTAATTGTCGATTGCGTCACTTTCGATACTAGAAATTGTTTGCTTTGATTTAGTAACATCTCTGAGTAAAAAATTATGCCCAGTGAATAACCGCTTGTATTACAGCAGACAGCTATGACTGCAATTTTATCAATTGTTACATCTTCAGATTCCCATTCTCTGTTGGTTTTTGATTCCAAAAGATTCCCTTTTCATGAGTAGTTTGAAGAATGAAAAATAAATAATGATTTCTGGGTGAAATTAAATCATTCAGAATTGAAGTAATAAATATATATATTATTATAATAGTTTAAGTTACATAAGGCACTCTCATAACCATATTCAGAGAAGGCTAATAGAATTTAATATTAAAAAAGTCACGGCTTATTAAAGTTTTAAATAAATAAATATAGTATATAGGGACAAATCACACAGATTGAGTTAGCCCCAAAGTAAGTTCGAGAGTTGTGTTGTGGGATACTAACTTAACGATACTATATTTTATAACAAATACATATATAGATAAACATCCAAGACCAGGCCAATCAGAAAAAGATCATTTTTTTTTCGTCTTGACTTGACCTCACCATAAATATATTTTCTTTAATCGGGCTGATTTTTTGGTTAAAACATGTATTTCAAAATCTTTGCATGAGATTGTAAACGAACTCCATCCAAATGTAGATTGAAATATATAAAACATCAATAAATTTCCCAAATAAACTCACACGGTAGAATTAAAGAAGCACATCATCTAATCCGTATACGCTCTGATTAATACAACGACAGAACGAAATCGCACTGAACTGACTGCTTATTAACTGCTCGAATTTAATAATATGAACCTACCGAGAAATGGAATAGAATCCTATGCGAGACGCCGAGGCCTTACGACCGTCGCAGACTTTAAATTAAATCGGGATCTCACTGTAGTTCAATTTGAACAGAATACCTGGAACCTAGAAGTCAGGTAATTCCAGATTGGAAAATGTTACGCTAGTGCCGCTAATTTTACTTAAGCTCCTTTGTTTTCCATTTGCATTCGAAGTTTTTACGAGTTTTCAATGCATACTATTTCTGCTCAGGAAATGGAGGAACTTTAGTATAGAGTATTTTCTACTTCTTTTTCGGATGATATCTTTGTATTTTCATCTTTAGTGTTATTTTTGATGTCTTTTTTTACTTGTTTCTTGATATTGAAATCTATTCCGGCTAAGAGTATCACTTAACACTTACGATGTTTACTGTTAATTTATTTTTTTATTTTCGTCTTTATAAATATATTTATCTCTGTGTTCTGTTTACTGACTAATTTCCTAGAAAGATTAAATTTGTTAGTAATTTACCCATTATATTTAAATAGCAGACATTAAAATACTATTTCCTTAAAATTACCCCGCTAAAATAACTTACCAAGTGCACCTTCTAAAAAACTTAAAATTATTGCAGCAGAAAAGCAGCACTACATGAAATTCTTTGTTTTTACTGATAACTAAAAGGATCGACTAAAATTTCATAAACGCTTAAAGTATAATCTGATAGAGACAAGATTTTTTATAAGTATACTAGCTGTCCCGGCGAACTCCGTACCGCCTGAACCTGCACTTTATTCACCGTTTAAACCTTCCCTGAACTTCCACAAATATTTCAAGACCAAAATTAGCCAAATCGGTCCAGCCATTCTCAAGTTTTAGCGAGACTAACGAACAACAATAGATTTTTATATATATAGATTACATTTCTATAAAATAATTTTCCCATTATTCCCACGGGTGTGGCTTGCGGCTGCGAGTAAAATCTAATGAGGAACAATTCATTTATTGTGCGGTAGTGTGACCATAAAGAGTAGTTGTCCGGTCTTAACTGAGTTACTGCACTGAGCCAAGACGTAATTGGAATAAGTCGCCCATTTTTCCCCTTCCATACTGCATCAGCGGTCTAGTCTTTTCTTGTTGGAAAAGTAACCTCAATTTATAGTTAAATAACTATATTCTAATTCTATATAGTCTGATATTAAATAATATCAGACTATATAGAATTAACATTTTCTTCAGTCCAGTAATATACTGGACCACTGGCGTTGTTTTTTCTTGATTTTCCCAAACCCATAGACCACCTTGTCTTGTTCTGTTATAATAGAATTTGCTGAATTATGGATCTTCTTCCTTATGTTACTATGCTTTATTTGAAAAAGTAAGTTCTTAGTTATCTAGGAGAAGCACGCAAATTGATCATGAGATAATTAATTTAGTGGTTGGTGTGGTAGTGTGAACATTAAAAGTAGTTGTCGCGTCTTAACTGAGTTACTGCACGGAGCCAAGACGTAATTGGAATGAGTTCGCCCATTTTTCTCAATCCATACTGCATCACTGGGTCTTTTCTTGGACAAGTAACCTCATTTTATTGTTATTTAATATCAAAGTGTATTGAATTAACTTTTTCTTCTGTTCCTTAATTATAATTGAAAAATTTTCCTGTTAATTTTCCCAAAGCCAAACCTTGTGTTTCTCTGCTAACGTGGAATTTACTGAACTTCTGCCTAATGTTACTTTACCTTTAATTTCAAAAAGTAAGTTCTTGGTTATATTTATTAAAATTTATTACAACATGGCGGACTTAAAGCCGTTGGCTTATTCTACCAGTCAACCAACAGGTGATGCTGAGAAAGTCATTAATAAGTTATCTAGAAGAAGAATGCAATTTTATCATAAGATAATTCAGTTAATGCCTAGTACGGACGCGTGACCGTAGAGCGTAATTGTCGCCTCTTCTTACTTAACATAGTTTTAACCGAGTTACTGCACGGAGCCCCAAGTCGTAATTGGAATGAGTCGTCCATTTTTCTTCTTCATTCCTTACTGCATCAATTGTTTTTTACTTATAGGACGATAACCTCAATTTATTTCTATTTAGTATCAGAGTTAATGGAATTAACTTTTCTCTTTTGTGACTTCATTATTTTTGGATCACTGGCGTTGTTTTTAATTTTTCTAGAGCCTATTAATTTGTGATTCTCTGTTATTTGAGTTGTTTCTCTGTCACGAACTGATTAACCAGTACCGCCGAATCAGAAATATGATTAAAAGCGTACAATTTATTTATTTAGGTTATTCTAGAAGAATGCAACTTGATCATAAGATAATGTGGAGCGGACGTGTGCCGTAACGCCAAGGCATAATTGGAATGATGTCTTCATATGTAACGTGAGCACCTTCACTATTTTGTTATTTAATATTATAGGTGATTAAATTTCTTTTTCTAAACAACATCTTATTACTCTCTTCATGATTTAAGAGGTTTTCTCTTGTAAAGTTGCAATGTGGGTGCATTACGTTACTTATGTTATAAAATTATTGAATTCTGTTACGTTTCTATATACAAATGGACTGTGTCGATAGAAACATAACAGGAGTATAATATTTTTGAAAAGTATGAAATAGCAAAATCGGTGAGTAGAATGGTTATCGTTCGTTTTCGATTGATTTTGACATAACCGGTGACTCGAACGATAATTATTCGACTCACCGGTTTTTGGTGAGTCATACATCTCAAAAATAGCACCCCAGAACTAGTAACTAGACTAATTGCTAATGAAATTAGCCATCACATATGAGACGATTACACGAAGCAAGTACTTGTTAGACTTTTTAAATTTTTATTACAAAACCAATGGATGAGTTTAGAAGTAAGATGCCAGTCGAAATAATAAGTGTTAGAGCAAGGTCTACAAACAGATGAAGGCATCTATGGTCCACCCTATATTATTTATAGTTGACTAGCTGTTGCCCGCGGCTCCGCCCGCGTGGGACTCGGTTATATCGCGCCCAAAAGTAGCCTATGTTTGACCTCAGGTCGTTAACTACATCCCTACCAAATTTAATCACAATCGGTCCAGCAGTTTAGCCGTACTCTTTACGGCTAACAGACAGACAGACAGACTTTCGCATTTATAATATTAGTATGGATTTATTGTCATCGATATTTCACAATCCATTAAATCGTCTAAAAGCCGTGACTGCAACGGTTGCTGAACTGTATGAAAATACCTCATAACTTCAAACTTTTCTATTCCATTTCGTATAAAGCGAAGCCTTCTGAAACCCAGGCTCACATGTAACAGTCGTTAAAGTAAGTCTGAGGTTTTCGCTCGATTTGGGAAGTCGGCGCTAGCCGCTGACACCGGGATATATGCGGCGTTTGAAAACCGCTTGAAGTTTCAAACCTTCCCAATAGATTAATGGCCGCACTCACGATAAAGAGTAACATTACATTCGTTACCCATTTTCGTGTTTCTTAGTTCTTTTGCTGACTGTTATATTTTATTGAAGGCAAAACCATTTAACTTTATACTTAGTTCCCAAAAACAACAAATTATCTTCATTCTTAAACACGGCTAGTGAAAGTGCACCTTTCTTGTGCGTACCAGTCGTCACAGCCATGGTTAGATTGACGCCCACCGTGGGCGTTATTTTGCACAGACTTAATTTAATTCCAAAAATGTTGCCAATTTTGATTATTATTAAAATGTTAGGCTACGAGTACATTGTCAAAGATTCATCTCATTGAGAGTCTTATGTCAAAATTTAGGAATGTGCAAAGTTCACCTTGGTAGACATGGAACTCTTGGCGTTGCAGGTGTTACACTGCAGTGGGCCAAATAGGATTGTATACTTCTCAAGATGGAAGTGTAAAGATTGTGGTATAATCTTCTATGGACCACTATTCATTAAACCTGAAACAAAATATACTTAAAGCAATAGTTTACGAAGAATCAATGAAAAATATTCATATTTCCATTCACTACGAGCATCCTATTATATTAATCCAGCTAGCCAAGAGCTTTGTTCTGTTTCTACAAGCAATATTGCACAAAACAACAGTGGAATCTTAAACACAATACTTACCAACGTAGTACAGTTGTTTCATGAATTAGGTAGGTGGGGCGTATTTTACTTGACTTTGCAGAAGTGCAAGATAACCCGACCCGTTTATGGGTGCTGTAATAAAATGAAGAGCACTACTTTGATGGTAGTTTTTTTTATTTCACTCTTTATAGGCGTTTTATTAAAGTGATTCGTTTGTATGGTTTTCGGCATAGTAGTAAATTGCTTTTATCAGTGGTTCTGCTGTCTCGAAGTAGAAATTTCTCCTAACTCTATAATAACGTTACAGGTAGGTAGTAATAAGTACTTAGGATACCTGCCAAAAAAGTTCAAAAATATACAAATTAAAAACAAAGCATAATTGGCAAGTCTACTGTTGGACATAAGCTTGACCATGTTTTGTTTTTGGAAGTAGTCAATATCGTGTTGGTGATTTTACCATAGCAAAGAAAATATACACTACCATGGTGGGTATAAGAATACAAATCTCAAATTTGCAGTGTGTGTGTTGTGTCATTTTCAAAGGAGCTAAATTTACTTGTAGTTATCTCCACAATTTAATTACTCACCTTTCTTGCTGCTTCTTCTTTTTTCTTTTGTTTTGTTATTGAAGATTGGTGTTAAAAAATATCGTATTCTATGTTCAATTGTTCATTTACTAGTTTGATTGGAACCGCTGTTTGGCGTGTGTTAATTGGAATGTTACTTGTTGTTTATCGACAAGATCATGGTCCATACGTCTCATGGGCCGTTTGGGCTGTGTCACCCCTGTCAGCCTTTGATGCGGTCGCAGCAACCACTGAATATTAATGAATGAATGATCTTTATTGCACCATTTACATACTTAGAATTGATAGAATAACACTTTATGGATTATATTTTAATCAATCAATCCTACACGAACTTGTTTTCTAAGTAAGTATTCGTTACTCACCCGTATGTAACTTTACTCGAAGACAGAGTTATAACATGCAAAAATATAACAAAATCATTCATTTCTTTATTTGCAAATATGCCCTAAAAATTGTGTGTGAAGCTCTAGCTTTTATGTCGTTCTATTTTACAAAATAAAAACTTCATGCCACGCCAATGAGTGATATTTTAATCCTCAGACATTGAGTCATACGTATTTGCTACAAGTGGCAGCATGCCCCTGTTTATTCTCAGACATCTTCAGTTTAATGAGTCAGTAGTGTGAGATTTTGTTCCGATCAATAAAAAGCCATTGTGTATCGGATTCCAGAATAAACTATTCTAATCCAACTAATCTTCACAGTCACAGACACATTTACTTTGTAATCCAATTGTTTGTTCCCGTAGGAAGTTAAAACTAAAAAAGTGCCTTGTAGGTATTTCTTTAGAATTATTTTGTACAAATATCTAAATCTGTCCCAGTTCACATGGTGAATGTTTAGCAAAAATTTTGTCCCCGCGTAGTCTACTGTTTGTGTTTAAAACTATATATCTACTGGTGTACTTCTATGAAGACCAGAGAAATACTTAATTTTTACAAAGTTGTAAACTTTTGGTATACATTACAGAACAGCCCTTCGAATGCGCAAAGAAAAATCCTCTCCTATATCACGATAATTTAATCTCTAAGTAGAGCACTGAATTCTTCGAGCTTTTAAGCAGTACGAGAAAATTCCATTATTCTTTCCCAGTGCAAACACAAAACGAAAGGTTCTTTGTAGGAAAACAATCTAGTTGGTATCTGATGAAACTTTAGTTGCCTCAAATAGCATTGTGTGAAAGAAATAACTACTAGCAAAATAATCTATAGGATTTAAGCATTTTAAAACCCAGATTTATTTAGGGTGAGGCTTTAAAAGTGGATATAATCAAGTTTTAAATTCTGAACTGCGATGAGTGGGGATTAAAATGAATTTTCTGGCAACACTGGGGATGTTGGCACGCTTTTATCGTACTTTCTTTTAAAGGATTTGCGGGCGGCTTAATAGGGTCTGTGGTATTGTTTGAAAACGATTTTGTGGGGCCTTTGTCAGATGCGTGCTGTAACTGATAAGATTAAACTTGTAGGGCCTGATTAATTGTCTACTTTATTTGGTAATTGGGGAAAAGAGTTATGGAAAAATGTTGTAAAAATTTGTCTATTGCTGTTAAGAATATGTTAAAAAGGTTAAGGACAAATGTACGAGTTTTTTTTTTTAAATCCCGTCAATGAAATAAAATAATTACCCTTCATTATTTTCCATTTGTTTAGGGAATTTTTGTGTGTCAGTAAAACTGGTCTAATGATTTGAGGATGGTGTAATAGCAAAGAATTTCGAATCACGCTTTGACGCGACGCAATTTTTTTTTTTAATCTATGTGTAATAGTTTTTCACTTTACAATTTACTATTATTAGAAAGACAGTGCCGCATGGGATCGATAGATAGAGTTATTGTCGTTTTATATGAGTAGTTAACTACACACTAAAAGTTGGCGCATTTTCTTTGTACGAATCTGTCCTAGCTGTGGTATTATTATAGTATTTTCTAACTAGTTTGGTATTCTGTAATCTGTGGCTATAGTACGGTGCATGGTCTATTGACAACTTAGCTATACACTCTGGCACAGGGCACAGAGGCACAGGCAGTCGGATCGGAAATTCAGAATCGGACCCCTGCAGTCTAACTTATTCAGTGCAGTTTGAATTTGACATTCATTTGAGTTAGTTGGCAAGTTTGTCTTTATGCGGATTTGGTTCCGAGGATCTATGGCCCAGAAAGCTTTGTTGTATTTGATATTCTCTCTATATCTATCTAATAATTTACTTGTTTAACTAGCGCGTTTATGTATTTATTTTATTAGGTACAAACTACATCAATTATTCCTAGCTGATGCTATGTGCCGTCACAGCCACAGAGAAATTTAAGATAAAGATAAATAAATTTATTTTTGAAAATGTTAAAATAAAAGAAAATAACACAAACATTAAAAAAAACAATCATTCTTAAAAATAGTGCCTGACTTTCCTTTCGGGTCATTAACCAGTTGACATACTTGATGATTGAACTAAAATATATGAAATAAATATATTGAATTGGATTAAATTAAGAATTTTTGACCACAGCGGCTCTTGATAAAAGTTAAATAAATTCAAGTACTATTTCATTGAAGGGCTTTTAATTTACAATTCTAACTCAGGAATAAAATTGTCAAAGGAACAAAAAGAAAACTCAAATCTCCACTGATTGTAAGATTGAAAGTTTGCTACCAAGATTGTAAATGTCGTATTTTTACTCTTTGGGTACGGAATACTAAAACGAAACATTAATAATAAAAAAAAATATCCCCTAGGCTAAGAATAATACATTATCATTATCTATTTGCTCTCATAAAACTGATGTCGAGATAAAACCCTCTCTGGAATATACAGCTTTACGACGGCAAACTAATTTGACGTCCTAGCTCCCACCCGCCAGCTTATATTAGGTTTCTTTCTGTACTTTATAACTTCCCCACAACAATGAAACAAAACAAGCTCCGCGCCCACAATCTAGCCTACAATTTTAAGAAAGAACACCTCTTTGAAATTTAATCCCACACGTATTCAAGATGGCGTACCTGCACTAGCGCTATAAGCTTAGACTCATTGTGGCTATGAAAAAGGCGAATCTGTGTAGAATAAACACAAGAAATATGTATATATTTTATTTCAAAAATGCATAGCACCTACACAATTTCGTATACATCGGTATAATATAACAATTGGGGTTTTTATTTTATATGTTTTTAACTGTACGTTTAATTTATTACCTCTAAAAATATCCACAAATTACCTATATGTATTACTTAGACTTATTTTTAAAAATCATGACTTTTTATAAGCATTTTTCGACGATATGTTTTGTTATAACAAAAGTGTTGGGTTTCCTCGCTCAAAGGTAACCATATCTACTATTCAACGCAAACACGGAATATATTGCCAGTATTTCAGTGTCCTGGGCGTGAGACTAAATATATTTCTTTGTTTTTAGATTGTATATTATTTTCTGATTCTTGGATGAAGTAGGTACCAAAAAAAGATCTATCGAGGTCAATGGGTCACAAAGTTGAATATGGAAAAAAGTTTTAGTGCAAATCGATCAAACAGCGACAGAGGGATAGTTTTTGTCAAGAGCGTTCATTATTTCTTGGACAATGGATATATTTCTTAGTAAAAGATTAAGGGGTAATATTTAAAGATAACCATTATCTTCAAAACATAATTTCAAGAGATAAAACTAATTATCTTATTAGTTATCAGTATATAAATAAAAGTACACCATCTAATTAAAATAAAGAAAATATTGCAGTTTTATATATTTTCTTAATATTCAAATAGTATTGTTTTTTAATTAAATAATCAAGATCACTATATAGGTTATATTGTATTTACGACGTAAACACTACCCTTGACCACCGGGCGGTACCCGGGTACCGCATAACAATAGTGTTTCTATTGTATCTTGATTGTCCGTAATCGAGGGATTAAATAAAATGCAATTTAACTTAGTTGGTATTCAGTAATTTTTAAAGTAATTAAGATTTTCTGGAAATACTTAGAATGTTGAAATAATGCCTACTCATTAAAGATGATTGATTATATATGATCTTTTCAAAAAGATTAAAGATGATTGATTATATATGATCTTTTCAAAAAGATCTCTCCGCGACTGATCGCCGCCGCTGGTGACAAGAGGGCTGGCTGCTTCTTCGCCCAAAGGATTAGCATAGCTATCCAGAGGGGGAACGCAGCCAGTGTTCTTGCTACTATGCTTCACGGGCAAGAGGACGAAGCATTAGAATTTTAAAATATTTTTTTTTTTCGTTTATTCTTTTGTACATAAAATTTGTAAATAGTAGTAGTAAATATATAATTTGTGGTAATAACGTGTAAAGGTAAATAAAGATATAACATAAATTACTGAACTAAATAAAGAATCTGATTTGTTAGACTTTACGTAGTTTAAAGAACTTGACACAAGTAGGTACAACAACTTTTATTGAGTTTTTTCTAAAAAAATATATATTGTAAAATCAGAAAAGAGTTACCAAAGAAGTCATTGAATAATGGCATTCAATGACTATCTTCTATGGTAACTCTTTTTTGATTTACAATAAAAAAATTGATATCTCTATATTAAACTCAAACATCCAATTAGTTCAATCCAAACACAAAAAGCTACTATAAATTCAATATGTTAGTATTTTGATTTAAATCGGCATACGCATGGAAGGAAATTCTAATATAAAGTTACGATTTTTCTGACACCAATTAAGTGGTAAAACTCGTGATTTTCGTGGCCCGATCACATAGCGTCTTCAGTAACTTCCGACTATGCAGTTTGTGTACAAGTCTTTTGTTTGTCAAGAATGGCCATGGCTCGCGAGGAGACGAGAGTGTGTATATATATACCTTTATACGTATAGAAGATGAACGAGTATAGAAGAGGAGTTAGGTCAGGGTCGACTGTTACATGCATTTTTAACATGTAGCTTATCTTTCTCTTACATAATACATTAGTCCAGTAATATAGGATCTAGAGTGGAACATACGTAAATATAAATACATATGACTAGCTGTGGCCGTGCTCCGTCCGCGTGGGACTCTTATATCTTGTTTAAAAGTAGCCTATGATTGACCCCTGCCTTAACTAAATCTCTACACTACTAACAAAGTCAGTCCAGCGGTTTAGCCCTGAAAGCGTAACAGACAGACTTTCGCATTAACAATATTAGTGTGTATATGGATTAGTAAGTATGGATGAACGATGGGTTCTATTTATTTTCTATGCCTTTTTAAAGAATACTAAACTTATACCCCTTCCTTTTAACTTTGACGTAGTATCTGTACTATGTGTCTTCTTTTATTATTGTTATTTGCATGTATATATCGAATCAGAAATAAAATATTTATATATCGATCCGATGAAAGTCACAAAGAGGCATCACCTGCTTTCAATAATTGTTCCAGTTGTAAAATAAGTGCAATCCTCGATCGCTCTCGTATGATCTGCAAAAAAGAAAACAATAATTGAATACCTTTGAAACCAGTTTTAACTGTACCAGATCTGTTGGCCGTCCTTGGCCAGCCTTATTATGAACTATTTATGGAGTGAGTACTGTCAAGTACAAAATAAATATCGATTCTATACTTGACAGTACTCGTACTCATTCGGGTGCAATATATTTGTTGCACGCCTCACAATGCGAAATTTTTGAGGGGCATTAGGATATTTTATTATTATTTTATTGTAAAAACCTTCTTGTAAATTTATTGATTTTAAGTTCGATTTTTAATTCAAATGAATTTGGCCAGCCTTATTATGAACTATTTATGGAGTGAGTACTGTCAAGTACAAAATAAATATCGATTTTGTACTTGACAATACTCACTCGGTTGCAATATATTTGTTGCATGCCTCACAATGCGAAATTTTTAAGGGGCATCAGGACATTATATTATTATTTAATTGTAAAAACCTTCTTATAAATTTATTGATTTTAAGTTTGATTTTTAATTCAAATGAATTTATCTTTAACTGCGTGTAGAATGATCCAGAAGAACTGGTAATTGAACTTAAGTTACTTGTATTGAGTCTTGAAGTTTTGTTTCTGACCCAGTTCACTTACATGGTCAATGGACCTTGTAATCCCCATGATATTCATGAATGAATGTCTACTTTATACAATTAAAAAAATAGTACAGTAGAGCCAGTGAACATCATTACTAAATAAAATTTATATTATAAGGTCACAATGAATGTCCTTGCCAATGCCAAAAGAGCCAAAGCTCCATTATACCCGCATTACATAGTATGGTCGGCATTAACTGCGTTAGAGGTACAAAATGCCCAATGGAGCGGCAAATAGGCTCTTCTGCTCCAGTTGCCATGACGACGGACCTAAACACTGATATACCCGATCCACCCGACCCTTGCCGCGGATAAACTAATCTCGTAAATTTTATTCCAAGCCTCAAACCCCTGAAAAATGAATTTCGAGCTTCATACCTCTTCAAGGAGAGTAAATTGAGGCTGAATAATTTACAAGTTCACTTATACAAGGTAATTTTAAAGAGATACTGCTTTCTTTATTGCAGTTATTTTGGGGAGACACGTACGCGGATTTTTCTTTTTTTATTGTTTGAAATTAGAGAACAGGCATATTATGTAGAATGTTTATGACTCAATCCACATTTACTAATAAAGATAGATACACTACTATAGTAGAACCTGGATTAAGTAAAACTGGGACATTTCTATTCTGAAATTCCATGTGCCGCGAAACCCTGTGCAGAATTCTAGATAAATTTCACATACTATATTAACTCCAATAGAACTGAAGTAAGAGGTTCAAATGAATTTGGTGATGGGAAATAAGATGGCAAGTCCTTCTGTGATAGCAAAAGGGTTATAAAAACAGACTCTTTAATCTCTCCCTTATTGTCCTTGTTTATCATAAAAGACAATAAGATATAAGCAGAGGTTCGAAGTTTACCCGAATAGAGTAACCCTCGGGACATAATCGGAAAAACACCATGATGATGATGTTGTGACAGAAAAAAAAAATCGTAGATGGAGGACACCGCCTCACTTCACGAAATCATAAAACGAGAAATAGGAAAAAGCTGAAAAGTAGACCCCGTGCTCGAAAGCAATCCTGAGATGATAATATTCACTTCTAAAGATTACATTGTAAATGAAGCTTAGAGATAGGATGTGTTTGCATCTCGTTGAGAATTTGATGATTTGAACTTAAATTCGGTAAAAACGCTAAGTATTGGACAATTAGAGAATAAGAAAATGAAATGTAGAGTCTTAGCAGTGAATGCTGCAAGTGCTAAATGTAAAAACGTTTGGAGTAACAATATTAAATATAAGTTTACAGTTTATTTGCTACTCTTCAGTTCATCAGGACTTCAGGAGTTCAATTCTGAACAGAATGTATCCACTAACATCTGCCAATTTGTGTCCGTCACAGTTTGCGATGCGAGTCGCGTACGTAGTCACAATACCTCATCTGTGCTTCATTCGGCTATGTCGTCAGAATGTCGATAAACTGCTCTCTGGTAGGTTGCTTTTAGTAAGAGGCAGTTGTTTAATGACTTTAGGTCCGGTTAATACTTTTTAGACAAATAAATTAAAGCACTGTACTTAGGACTAGTTATATTGCAAGGAAGTGCGAAGTAAAAAAGTTACCACCTACATAAAAATGGCAAATAGTTGCCAGTATTAGTTTAATATTTCCAACAACAGTAAAATTACTGGATACTGATAACCATCTTAGGCCACGAGTAGACAGCGAGCTAGTGACATTTTTAAGGTATCATGAACGTAAATAGGCCAAGAGAAAAGTGTGTTAATCTTATGATTGACTGCCAACGAGATTGTAAAAAACCTTTATAACTTATAGCACAGAATAGATAATAGTACAACATTAAAACGGAAAATTTGTCGCAAATAAGTTAAAATGCCAAGCTAAATTGATGTACCTTAAAAATAGATTTAAAAAAAAATGCCTCGCGCGCGCGATTCGAAATTCTTTGACCTTAAACAAGTTGCACAAAATAGCTTATTAGCACAAAATACCTAATAGTACTAAAGTATTTATAGGGTCCCATAACAGGGTTACATAAACACTAGTCCTCATATCTGCCATTCATAGTTTCCGAAGCCAGCAGTCGCTAGTCGACCATGTTCCGGCGCCACAATGCCTTTAGTCAATACCAGATGTCGGCGAATCCGTTTTCCCATTCGCAGCTTGGATGCGCTTGGTCGGATCCTATTTGAATGTCCGAGTTTGTAAGCAAATGTCTTTGACGGCTGATAGTCTTTTTAAAACTGGTGCATTAAATTGTACATACTACTGATATTTTTGGGCTTTTATTTTTTATAACTAAAGTAAGTAAAGTAAGTTAATTTTATAAGTTTGGGAACACTGATATTTTACAAGAATAACTTTGTACTCAAAAGACACAAATACACAATCATTTACCCAGCTATATATTTGTCCGCCAGTGGGCTAGTACTACATTTTCTTCCTTCTTACAGTGGTCAGCAAGGTTAAGGTTCACAAATTAGGAACGTATTTCTTTTGGCGTAACAAACAAAAAAATAAAAAAATTATATTGGAAATAAGTGTAATAAGTTTCATATTTTTTAATTTCTAAGTAATATCTGAAAACACTGGTTTCGACTCTTTTGCTAGGTAATAAATAAACATATATGGATAAATTAAATAATAAGCTAACCCAAAGTAAGTAAATTTTCTAATGCATATATAACCATATTAACCATGCATTATAATCTTACTGATTACAATTCGATTCCACCGTGTAATCGATCACTTAACAGTCTATTCACATCCACGGAGCGAGAAGCCATGTGTGAAATTGGAATAATCATTTGGACAAACAATTAGATTTGCATCAGCTAATTGCAGATATGACAAGCCTCGGTAGACTATTTCCAATATAATTTGATGATAATCGAGTCATCGCATTGCTGAGGTTAATTGGTATGAGGTTAATTGGTATGTTTATTAAAGGAACATGGCGAGATTCACTAAAATCATAAATAATTACAGCATGTCTAAAAAGCCACTTGTTTATCTTCTTATGGGGTCTTAAACTATAGGAAGCACATCGAACCTCTCGGTCCTTTTGTACTTATCCCATTCCTTACTCACTCACACCGGGATTTCTGAAGAAGGACTGCATGAGCTTCAGAACATCACCTGGTGCGAAGTGCCTATAGTCCTCCGGATACGCAGCTCCAAGGAGGTCCATTCGCTTGCTGGCATGTGAGTCACAGCAGCACAAAATGTGTTTCATGGACTCCAGAGAAAAAGAGAGTGACAAAAAAGCCACTTAGCATCTAATTCATTTTTTGAAAGAGGTGTATCAAGCGCTTAATAGTGAAATAATGTAGCCTTCAGTTAGCACTTTGATAAGCCCTATTTATATTGAATTTTTATGAATGATAGTCACAACAGCTTCAAACATAAATGAATTAATAAAAAATATACTGTATATCGAAGCCAGCTACGAAATCTAGCTACGAAATGGGAATAACGTATTCTTTATATGGAACGATGCCAAATTTGACAGTGACAGTTTTTAATTTATCATTAAATATAACACAAAATAATTTTACTGTAAGATGAGTAATATTATTTTGTATTATATTTAATTAGTTTTTAAAAAGCATACACAGGGAAATTTTATAAGCATATTACTTGCTTAAATCGTAACGCTCCTTTAGTAGGTAGGATAAAATATAAGGTTGTAGCTCTCATTCTTTCTCAAGGCTCGAGACATTACTCAGTATTCCCATATGAATATTTGATGAGAATGTTATTCTTCCAAAAGGTTAGGTGCCGTAAATATAAGAAATTATTTGTCCTTGGCTGTTATCCTTGAAACGGAAGGATTCGTGCTTAGTAAATACTGCACATAAATAAGCGTTTCCAGTGATTTTATATAAGGAATAAAGGCACCAAAGCAAGGCTTAAAGAAAGAATTAAAAAAATCTATATTTTTACTTCGAAGATTTGATCAATCGATGAAATGTTAATAAAGTTGTAAACCATACATTATGCGCCCTCTTCAACTATAGTTTTAATAAGTTAGTGCTAGGCTGCAATAAGTAGGACCATATAAAAGGCTCGACTGGGTGCTTCATTAAATATGACCAAAGTAGGTTCGCCCAGAATCAATTTACCTTATACTGATTTACGGAAGTGAATTATTCATGTACAAGACATGACTTAATGTATTTGTGTGCTTTTTCACCCGGCTGTGGCGAAGCCTAAAACGGAGAGTTATGTGCTTGACCTGTCCTTCCGTTTTTTCAAAGAATGTTTTAGATTTCAGATAAGTAAGCACAGGGTTCTTGTTAAGAAACATTTGCTCACTCTATAAAAAAAATGTTAACGATAATACGTTGATTCCACAAGTGACCCAAGCCACTTTACTCACTCTGATACAATTAAAAAAAAGACTGATTGTTCTGCGGCACAAGTTAAGTTCAATTTATAGCTACCGGGTACGGTTTCAAGAAGCTTAGGTAATTACAGCTTTTCACTTTGGTAAATTGATCTTAGTACATGGCTACCCCTCATCATCTGTCTCAGAATTATGCTCGGGTGGATTTCAACAATTAAACAAGTAAAAAATTCGAAGGATACTGAGTGGCTTAGGGCTGATGCACACGGTCCACTATAAATGAATAACTGAAAATCTTGGCTCTACTGCGACGTTTTACTGACGAAATAATATCAAAATCTCGAATACTGCGAACTCGAATTATTTACTGAATGAAGGCCGCAGTTTTTTGTAAGATAATTTCTTGGATGTTTATTGAACATATTACAGAGACTAAATGTTAACGGTGCTTTAAGTAGGTATCACGTTATGTTTATAGTAAAATTATAGGTTATTTCAAAAAGCCTATTGCCTATGTTGAATTCAAGCTCTATCTACTGAACTCGAGATAAGTATCTCATTGCGACAGCGTGGCTGCCAATGCGACTAATTTGTTGTGATGTATGGTAAAATGACGCAATGTTCTATGTGAACCGGCCCTAATGTCTAGAGTCTAGAGAGCGGAGGGCTAATGGGTTTGTGAAAATTTAATGCGTCTTGTTTTCTCATAGGTTTGTAATGCAGCTCAATCCTACTGATAATCATTATTGAGGAATTTGCAGAATGTTAAATAGCTGTTACTGCAACTAGTCTGCCGAAGATGTACTCATTGTTCCTCTTAGAGTAAGCATTATAATATAACCACAACACGCAATAATACCTATTTACAAGTTTTCAAGTATGAGCATACTCGTATATAAGTACTAATTATGATTTTTACCTGTATATGTATTAGTGTCCGCCATTTCTAAACAGTTCTGATGCGAATGTAATAAATTCTAAATTCAAATTTCGAAATTGGATCGCGGAATCGTAAATCTATGTAACGTTACGCCTTATTGTAACAGTAAAGCAGTATTGTAATACGTTTGAATACTTATGCATCAACACCAATTTAGGCGTAATATAGTTCACAGAGGGTGTCATTACAAGGCGACGACGTCGATTCTGTTACGAAACGCTCGAACCGGTACGTTTAATGAATTTATCTTGTCAGGGGGAACATTAACCAAGTTTAGGAACAAATTACGAGCGTAAAGTTACCTGGTGCCTTGGAAGTTCCCCGTAATTACCGCGGCATCCACCGGAATGCTGAGCTACCGCATTTTATTGCGGAATATGGGGCATATCGCTATACTGTTTGGCGCAAACGTGCTTCGATAACCGCTTTATTACTTGACGAGCTGCCAACGAGCTCAAAATGCTCAAGAATCAATATCCGATACTCAGACTCGAGACCGGCACGAAATGAGCTGTGGAAATCAATATCAGCAAGTGTCAACGTGTGTTTCTTTTTCGCGCAGCTGTAGATGTAGATGCATTAAATTTTTCAGTCAGCTGTCGATATCATTACACCGTAAAAAATATTGATATACGTGCGTATCATGTATGTACAATCTTTCGTTATTTCTTTATCCCTAAATGGCAACTGACCAATGGGGCAGAAAGGTTCTCGAATGGCGACTACGCACCGGCAAGCGCAGCATCACGCCCACCGACCAGATGGTCGGATGACCTAAAGAAGGTTGCAGGCGCTGGATGCAAGTTGCTTCCGCCTGAAAGGCCTATGTCCAGCAGGAGACAGCCTGCGGCTGAAATGATAATGATGAAATTGCAGTACCTACGCCGATCACCATGTACCACACACATTTGGGTTAGTAACAAGCGAAATTTGTTTCATCCTAAAATATATTTTTTTTATTAAAGTTTTTGCACAAAATTAAGTCAGACATTAAAATGGATTCATCCACAATATTTATACAAAAGAAACACGGTACTAATTAGCAACGTGCTTCGTCTAAATTTCAACAAACTTTCTCTGTAAATGAAAATCAAAATTCGAGAAAAAAATATAGCATGTACACGTGAATTCACATAAAATTCAGATTGATAAAAAGTTTGAACTAAGTGCTAAAAATATTGTCGCTTCGGGATGACACTAGAGATTACAGAACAATATAGCTACTATTAATAACACAAACTTTCCTTATTATACTAAGCATTACATGCTGGTATGGGTGTATTGCTTAGGATTGCGGAAATTTTTCTCTCCACGAGAACGTACCTAGATGAGAGTAGGAGTGATTTATTTTTAGAGGCTAAAAAGGACTAAAACCTATGTAATTAGGAGCTTTAGCCCGGGTTTTCGGGGATTAATTTGTATTGTTAAAAGATAATCTGTTATTCGAGCCCCGGTAATAAACTGTACTAATATTCATAAAATTTTGTCAAGCTGTTATATCACGAATCAAAGCTTGATAACTTCCACATTGATGTTTTAATTACGATTGGTAGGTAGTTTTGTGTAAAAACAAACTACAATTTTTCGGCATCTCATCTAGAAAATCTCTAGCTGCTGTAACATTGTCTGTTGTTTTATGTATCGGCAGCGCCACGGTTTTACGGCCACCCATTTATATTATGGGGACCCCTTCACTTTATTGTGCTGCATCGGGTGAAGAATCTTGATAAGGATATTTTGGCGATTCACTGTGAATTATATTGTCACGACATCAAGGGGACAATGGCACTGTCGTTCGCTTATTTCGGTAGCATCTTTATTACATTTTTAGGGTATCATTTGGATTCGTGGGAGATCTTAGATGAAAAATGTTGTTTTTGGTAATTTATAACAGGCTAGTTATAAATTTATCTGTTTCTTCTTTCCTTTTTCATGTAATTATTCTTCATCTTTATCCTCAGTATTCCTTGAGAGCCTAGTTCATGGAGCGTAATGATTAGGGTAATATGGGTAATATTTGTCTTTCTTCATTTAGCAAATAAATTCTTTGACAAATACTCTAATCTTAAGATTAGAGTATTTGTATGACTTTCAATCCATACAGATTATGTTTTATGTTGACAGACTCCTGATCTGGCTTTAAAGATGTTATTGCCGACGGAAACCGTCACCGATCGGAAAAAGGAACAAGAAACTCGAAATCCCTATTTCCGCTATTGTACTGTAATCGTCTTTTAGGACATCATCAGGATGAATAGGTTTGCCTATTCAAAGGCCGGAAACCCCGGCTCCACTAAATATAAGACTACATTTTTGTAGTACTTAGGATCTTTAGAAAAAAAACCGGCCAAGTGCGAATCGAACTCGCGCACCGAGGGTTCCGTACAAACCTGCAAGGTTTACAAAGTTCGTTCATTACGACAATCGAGTCATAACTATGGTATTTTTATTGCAAAATGAAATTCAACGCTATTGCATGAAATAAACAACTTCCATCGGGAGGCATAGGTATTATACTATGTAAAATAGTATTTTCGTTGACGATTAATGCAACTGTAGCCATAATTATATCTTTACAGTTTTGCAATTGGAAAACAAAGCAGAAACAAACAAAATCGACGAGAAATTGTCGCAAATTTTAATTATTTTGGAACGCGTGCGAACAGCATGCGGGCGCTCGTGCGAATGGCGCACGGCTGCCGCTCGCTGTGTGACGATACCCCTTCTCTTGGCCAGTCGCCTGCCCCCGCGCCCCGCGTGCCTCCCGTGCCACCAGCGTCCCATCAAACTTCGCCAGTAGAAACAATACAAGCAAGCTGTCTGATAATAACCAACAATAAGAAATATAATAATGTCATTGAATTTAATTATAAGTATAACACTTTAAGCAGTTAGGACGCATTTAGATTATACAGCTACATTCACCAAAACATCGGGATTGAATGACGATGAGTGAGGTCGTCTTTGCCGTTTGAAAAATGTTGCCCTCCCCATACATAGTATAATAACTCGCGGTCATTGCTGTAACTACAATTATGTTTACAATCACAATTTTTTTGGTGGTATAACTACTTAAAATTTTAAGCTTTTCGGAATTTTTCTGTTACCTGTGCTGTAAGCTATTGCTTCTTACCAAATTTCGAGATTCTATGTCAACGGGAAGTGGTCTTTAGGTTTTAATTCCCTTGCGTGTAGTTGCGAGTTTCAAAATATGCGGTATCAATGGTTGTACTTTTGCGTTTTCCTTTTTCGCGTTGACTTGTAATTTTTTTTTTTTTCACGGGTTAAAGGCAATTAGATCTAAGTATTTGATATGAATTTCAACTTGATAGCTCTACGCGTTCATGAGGAAAAAAGTAATAAGTTTATATTTATTAAAAAATATATATTTTGTAATGTAACTAAAAATTTAAGGTTTTCGGAATTTTTCCTTTATGTGTGCTAGGTCGACTGGAAGTACCCTTTAGGTTTTGATTCCCTTGCGAGTACTTGCGAGTTTCAAAATATGCAGCTTAAATTGCTGTTTCTTTTGATTGCGTTGACATAGAAGTTTGATTTTGCTACAGCTTAAAGGTATTATAGACCTGAGTATTTGGTATGAATTTCAATTTAATACCTCTACGCGTTTATGAGGAAATGGGTAGTAAGTTTAAAATTATTAAAAAAAAAATATATTATGTGATGTAACTAAAAATTTATGGTTTTCGTAATTTTTTCTTTATCTATGCTATAAGACGTTGCTTCGTACCAAATTTCAAGATTCTGAGTTCACGGGAAGCACCCTGTAGGTTTTGATTCCCTTGCAAGTGTCGAAAATTTGCGGCATAAACGGCTGTATCTTTTGATTGCGTTGGCTTAGAAGTTTGATTTTTTTACAGCTTCAAGGGACAGTAGACCTGAGTAATTGATATAAATTTCAGCTTCATACCTCCACGCGTTCCTGAGAAAAAGGGTCTTGACAGACGGACGGACGGACGGACGGACAGACGGACAACAAAGTGATCCTATAAGGGTTCCGTTTTTTCCTTTTGAGGTACGGAACCCTAAAAAAGTAAAAAGTACACCGAGGTGAGATTAGCTGTCGGCGAGTGGTAGGGTCCCAGGCTTGCAGCGGTCCCAAGGAGTGTCAGTGGCGTTGCTGTGAAACGGAGCATGTAGGTTAAGAGCCCTCCGCGCTTTGTTAGCGCGCTCTAATCACTGCCGGCCCTCAACGCCACGACTCGAGGGCTCGTGGCAGTCGCGGCGCACTAGCGTTTTGTGTCTTTCCTACTCCTCACCGCCTTGCCACCTATGTTCTCCTGGTATGCAGCATTTTTTTTTATTAAATAGTTTTTCGTAGATCTTCTCAATTGAGACGAAGTAGACTCTTTAAAGGCCTTTGTCCGTCTCCTAGTTACATTTTAACTTTTTAATTACCTTTATCATAATGGCAATTAGCTTGATAACTAAGATAAGACAAAGTTACTTTCACATTTAAAAAGTAAAGGCAGTAATTCATCCTGAAAAAAATCTATTAAACCAGTAACATTGTAAAATTTACTAATTTATAAGCATTCCGTGTGTATGGATAAACATGAATTGGTAGCAATTTGACTTGATATCGTAGCCGATAAATTGGCAAAAAGACTAGCTTAATTCCAATTCACCCTTTTTAAAATTCTATCCTATTTAGTCCTACAGTATCTTCCATAATCTACGTTGTTGGTGATTGCTGCTGAAAAATAAAATAAATAATCACTATATTAATTTAGCCTTCATTAGATATTAGTTATTCTATGGCTTTTCCGTACCTACGTACGATTTCAGATTTCTGTATTCACACTACCACACATAAATAAATTCAGGTGTTATAACTTTGCAACTGACTCTACATAGGCTTTATGTGACAATAGCCCATAGTTCTTCATAAACGAAATGTGCCCGGATAAAGATTGACGATACACGCCGTCCATTCTAGTTTTAGGCAATTTATTGAACTGATGCCGTGTTTTGAATTTGTAATTGGGGTTTATGAGAGATCTGCTGAAGTTTCCGAAAATGTTTGTTGGAAAATTTGTTTGACTTTTTTGAAACGAGTTTGTGTTTGCTGGGAGTTTTTTGTTTCAATACACTTTTTCAACACTTTTGTTCTATATTTTTGGGTTTTTTGACAACCAACGTGAATTAGCGGTTGCCAAGCTAGCTGCGGATCTCTGAAGATCTATAGATAAGATTCCTAGCTTAAGAATGTCTTTTAAAATACCAGTTAAATCACAGTATGTACGGTAGGTGGAATTCGACTTCTTACGATCCAAAGATTTGCAAAAGAAAAATAATAATATTGACCTCAACTTGAGCGATGAAGATTTTCATGTATTCCATTTTTTTTATAAAGTAGTCAAGCATAATGTACAGAACATACTGTAAAAAGTCAAAACAAGCTAAGTTTTTTCGTATTATACTTGTAATAGAATACAGATTAAATATCTTGTGAAAGACGGTAGTCTTAAAATTTGTATTCAGAATACAACGGGGTCATCTGAATTTTCTACCAGTCTCATAATGAGGCGGGTTTGCCAGTCCCCTGTCTAAGTCTGGAGAGTGGGGGCAAAACTCATTTCCGGTCTGCCGGCGGAAGCCAGCCGGCCAATAACTGCGGAAAAATTGTATTCAGTAGACTGTCGCCCTTTTAAATCTTTAATTTTCTAGAGCCTTCCTTTTTGTTCTTATTCCGGTGTTGTGGTTAGGACAAAAGATTCGTCGATGTTTTAAATCAGATTGTTGCTATTAATTTAAAATCGTTGTTTTATAATATTGGAAATGATACTTTTGTTGTCATTAATCCTTCTCTTATAATTTCTAGATGATAAATAGATTTTATAAAACTTTTGTGACAGAGTAGCGAAATTGAAAAAAATATAAAATATATAAAGTTATAAAATGGGCTTTAGTTAAAAAACAGTAGTAAATAAAGCCACATCAGAGCGGTATATAAGAGTCCCAGTGTCACTGATTGTTGTAAAGAGAGACAGATATAAATACTGCATGAATGAATAAACACTATTGCAACAATTACATAAATAATCATTGAATTGTACAGAATCGAAAATTAAATGAGTACAAAGGCGGACGAATGATAGAGATGACTCTTAGATGCTGAAATAACGGTAAAAAAATAATTTTAATAATATTAGTATTTTAATATTTCGAGTAAAGTAGACAAGATGTTAACAACATTGTGACTACAATGAAATAAATTCAAAACGACATAAATTTGGAGAAAGCCTCAGCCAGAAAACACGGTGACTGGGGCATGTAACTAGTATGGGCCGTGTCCTACATCTGTAGCTGGCAGGCGTCCAGACTGGCGACTTGGAGCCCGACACAGTCGCCGGCCCGGAGGCTGCCAGATAATGTGGGCCAGGTTTTTGAAGGGGCCATGATTCTATATGAAGTTTGAGATACTTGCACATACATCACGTCTTTATCCCATACGGGGTAGACAGAGCCTAAAGCCATAAGACCTTGGGCCACGTTTAGCATAATGGTAGTTGAAACAGGAAATCATTAGTGATGGGTTGCTAGCCGCATCGCCTATGTCATGATTTCCCCATTCGTCGATTCCCTCAGACGACTTTTACGGCTTGCGCGGGAAGAGAAGCAGCTGGTACATTCTATGTTTTTCTTTTTCTCCCAGACCAGCATGGAAGAATCCCAGACCAGCACGGAAGTGTGGGTCTGTATAATAAAAATATTATTGAAAAGACATAAATTTGGAAAAAGCCAGAAAACATGGCGCCTGGGGCATACAACTAGTAAAGGCTGTGCCCTACATCTTTAGCTGGCACGCGTTCAGATTGGCGATTTGGATCCTGGCAGTATCACCAAGCTCCCAGGCTGCCTGATGATGTGGGCCAGAATGGGTCCATGATGCCTAAAGGGACGATGACTATTTTTTTTTAAATCATATCACTTTTATTTGCAGTAAATAGGGTTTACAATGTTCTTAAAATATTTGTGGGTTAGTGCATATGTCCTTGAAAACAAGTTAAACTATAGTTTTATAAAAGTAACTTAATTTTTTTCTCTTCTCTTTTCATTTCAGCGCTCTCTTGTTTGTATTTACAGCGGACGGTTTCTTCTATTTTTACATACTTGCAGAGATGTGAATAGATTACTTTTACTATATATATTTTATATAGTAACCTAAAGTGAAAGTAACTAAAATAATATACGATAATGCAATGCCACGAACTACAACTCGTGAAATGAAAATAAAATAAAAGAAATCCATAAATATAATTTCTTTTACTTGCTACTACATTTTGCAATCATAATTCTATATTAGCCTCATAAGTATTTTACAAAATTTGTCTGCCTAATAAACGTACGTATGTATATTCACGCCTTAATTAAATGTAACTCTAACTTAGATTCTCTGAAAAGTTGGAACTACAGCGATAAGACCCTTTATGTCCCAAATTAAAGTGGAACGTGAAATATCTCTGTGCAAATATATGAACATGTAAATAGAAATGATACAGAAATGACCCCACATGCATAGTGCTCTAGAATTGTATATTGACACTATTTTAAGATCCTTTATATAATAAATCTGGTCTAAAACACACCGAAAATAGTAAACAAAAAATAAAAGGCCAGGTAGAAGGGGCAAGCCTAATAAATGCTGGTTCAACATCGCAGTAAGCGATATGCGATATGGGTCTTATAACAGGACGCCGAAAAATGGGCGAAGCGGAGGAGATAAAGCAGGCAAGCAGGGCTTCGAAGCAATCACTTGTATTTTATATTCATAAATTTTAATTGTGTTTTTTTTTATTATAGTAATAAACACATAAAACAATCAAAGCTCAAACTTTGTAATATTCAATTTTAAATACGTTTGTAGTTCCCGACTATTTACTGTGTCGTTCACTAAGTATTACACTCTCGGAGTGTAGGGAAATGATGGGTTTTCTGCACTCTCTTTTATTTAACCTACGAGTATGTACTTTGTTGCTTGACTACCTCATTCTCAAGTTTACTGCTCTTTCATTCTACTTAGCACGTAATGGTGCTTCATTGGACGAATTTTCTTTTAAGACATTTTTACTTGATAACTTCGTGGCCAAGTTTTATTAGCTTTTTTAATTAAGTAGGTCGGGGCTCGGCTGTGGAAACCTCTTTGTCTTTCTACCTGAAGACTATCATTATACTTAATAGCTTTGGGGCTCGCTACTTTAAAAGAATTTATGGAATTCTTGATCTGAACCCGCGAGAATTAATGCAGATCGTAATAAAATATGTTCAAATAACATATTTTATAAGATGAATAGCAAATCCGTAGCCTAATGTGTGTAGGTACTTATAAAAAACATCATTTCAACTACAATAACTCTAGACATTTTCTCACACTTCCTAAGAAGAAGAGAAGAGAGAACTCCGAGAAGAGAACTATTCCTATTTTTGACGCTACCGCTTAGTAAGCGGTAGCGTTTTTAAAGAAAAATTCAATGGTCTGGTTCTTCTGGAAAAGATGATGTATTAGCCTACACCATAGAGCTCAACAAACATTTAAGAAGGCCGTGGCCGTGTTGCTCTTTACTATACACCATTCATAGAAAAAAAGATATAGACAGTCGAGGTGAATAGTGTAGATAGAGCCCACACAATAAGGAAAATTATTCTCATCTCTTATCTATATAAGTAGCTGTGGCGTAAATTAGGTAAAACTATTTGGTTGGTGGTTTTGTTTGACAGTTGATTCCAGCCGCTTGATTGATGGCGGCCGAACGCTAGTTTTGGTGTGAGCTAGTCGATCGAATCATATATTCTTTCAATTCATAATCGACACGATCCGTTGCCAATTTTTAAGAGTAATTTCTTCCTAAATATGAATCGCATATATACATAATCATTTAAAAAAAAATATTTACAAAAATCATATACTAAAAAATTTTTTTTATATGATTTTTGTAAATATATATTTTAATTTTTTAGTTAAAATCATATTTAAAAAAAAAATTGAAAATCTATTCAACAAATTCTATGTTCATAATTGATACATTTTCTTAAATTCCCAGAAACGTTTACCCATAGAATTTGGAAATGGCGCTCAAATTTTTTATTTAATCTATGCGTTTACCAAAATTCCGATAAAATAATGAGATAGAACTTGCATTATTAAATACGTCAGGCCATTATCCTGAGATATCTTAATAAAATAAGGCAACATCTTGACGATTTTCTTTACAGGGAAAGATAGTAAAATTGTATATTCGTCTTCGTAGATTTCTCTTGTGATTCGTTTTGTCTCGGCTCCAGCCAGGAATTGTATTGCGAGTTTATGAAAAAGGAAAAATAAATGTCTCCTCGTTGTTCCCGGCAGATGTGCTGCACCTACATTGCGAGACGTCGATGCAAAGTCAAATCGTTCTATTTATTTGCTTTGCACCGTCGGCGACGCTCGTACAAACTTATCTCTTACACTTTGCATCGGCACGTTCCGCCTTGCATTGAAAAGGCTGTAAATACAAAATAAACTGGAATTCTTAGAGTTGCAATATATAAAGGAGACTTATCTATCATTTTTAATTGCGATTAATTTTTTCTTTTTTTGGCAATAAACTATCTCCTCTTTTTCATAACTTTATTTTCTTATTTCGTGCTAATATCTTCATAACTATGTAGAGATGTATTTCATAATAGATTAATTAATTCCTTTTTCTTAATTACTAACCATTTACTACCTAACTTTAACAATGAATTCAATTTATGAAATTAATTCAATTTAAAAATTCTACTAACACAGAATATGTCTGCGTCGGGCCATTGCTTCAATTTTATACTATTTAGTAGGTAAACAGGTGGTCAACCTGATAAAAAGCAGTTTACGGATCCAACTAGATGCCTGCACTGCAGATGATTTTTTTTCACGCTTTTTAAGTCCACAATACTATATTTTTTTATATGGCTACAGAACAATTCGTTACAGAGCAATTTTCATGCAATCTAACCTCTTTACTTACTTTATTTCACTGAAATCTATACAAAATGAGCACTAGCTGTAAAGTAATCCTTCTGAAACGTGCCAGGATATTGTAACGTCACGCTAAAACAAAAGCAGTGCCGCTTATTGAATTGGATCGTCCAATGAGCTGGATTTAGGGATTTCAGGTTGACATCGGATCAGCAGATTTCAATAAATGTTATTCCTGTTAGAACGAACGATATTCACTTTGAAAGCTCATTCACTACTTGAACAAATTTCTTTTTTAATCTATGACTTGAATTCAGGGTATAGCATAGAAAAAAATGCATGAGATCGCGCGCGATTCCAAATACTTTAGGGTATTATAATACGATGTATGATATTGTTAGTCAATGTATTGATATGATAAAAAAGTCTTTATTTCGTCGTTGATAAAGAAGCTTTTATTTGTATGTTAAAATTATAGTTTTAATTATTTTTGTTTTACTTATATCTTTTTTATTATTGTTTCAGGTATGTATTTCGGCTTTTATAGAAATGTTGGTGTTGCGTAAGTAAACTTGGTCATTGTTAATTAATTCATTAGATTTTAAAAGTTCGTTAATAATATTATTGCAAATGTCACAATAGTTTTCATTAGTACGGCAATTTTGAAGGTCTTAGGGTCTACTATGTTTAAAAAAAAAAATTTTGAACCTGAATATTTTCTTATCTATTTTAAGAACGTAATGATATCTAGAGCAATATAAATTCACGGTACGCTGCGTTACTCTAAGATACCGAAAGACGTCATGTAAATATCCATATTTCATAGAAAACTCTTTTTCAAAAAGTGCTTGTGTTATTTTAGTTAAAATTAACCGAGGAAAATCAGCGCCGGGTGTGAGGTTTATAATTATTTTTAATTATCCCACGATGGCCCATGTCAGCAGTGTTTGAATATTCATCCTACGAAGAGGTTCGCCATTATTTTTCTAGAGTCTCTCTAACCTAATTTCAAGTAATGAGCCTTGTACAAATATAAGAAGTACAGAAGTGGAACTTTTTATTTTAGTCTCTAATTTACGTATGCTAGAATTCAAGACGACTCTATTTAATAAATTACTTCAAAACCCGTACACGTACATATTGTAATCGAAAAAGGGTTTAAAATTTATTTTAGTTTTTATTAAAATATCCGGAAATCAATGCATATACTATTCTGTAGTATGTGGTGCGTCCTATTTCGTGACCAATATATCGACCAATCAATCATACAACCTTTTCAAAACAGGATTAAATCATGATAAAACAGATTTTTATTAATCATGAGAAAAATCTTTTATTGAAAAAAAAAACAAGCAATAGTTATCCTCAAAATATATGAATCTATGTAGTGTTTAAAATGTTTTAAAATAAGTAAATAAATTTCGAACACAGACAAGGTTTAATGCAATGCGTGAAACTGATAAGATCCCAGCTCATAAATAAAATTAACTATCGACTGTATGTGTAAGCACAGATGTTAGTACTAACATATACGTGTAAATTCTGTAGTATCTTTAATTAGTGTTTGCGGGCACGCTGACAATGCAGGATCCTCACAAATTAAATGTCCATGTTTTGTGCCACGCGGACTAGAATCTGAATCCTGTTTGGAAACTTGTACTGTAACACCCTAAAAACAGAATTAAATAATTGAATGAATGAATTTAATTAATTAAATGTTTACAGGATTTTAAAATACAATGTAATGGAGGAAAAGAGATATTGAAAAAGTGTTAATAGATAGAGCAAAGGATGTTATTTTACAAATATAAAAAATATAATACCTTTATTTTATTGATTAAATCTTGCAAACTCAATTCCTAAATCAATGTTAAGGTAAAATTTTACGTATCTTAGTCCAATGAACACATACCTACCTATATCATAGAAAGGAGAAATTTGTATTTAGTGCACAAATATACCTAATTTTGGAGACTTTATTGATTAAGTGAAAACAGTCAACAATATTGATATCCACATTACAAAATCTACAATTTCTAAATAAAATTTTATCTATCGAAAATACGATTCAGAAAAAAAAAATAGTTTATTTTAGGTTTATTAACTATGTAAACATTTTTTTTTGGTTAATTAAATAAATAATTCGTTATTAAAGGTGTATCAAACTAAAAAAAACATGAAGTTGGTTGTTTTCTCGGACATTTTTTTTTCATTAAATCTTTCAAAACAAAATGTCCCACTTTAGGTTATCTGTACAAAAATTAATCAGGTGAAGGATGAAAAATTATTTCATTTCCCATACCTGCTCACACGCCCGGTTACCCGGATATTGCTTGACTGATGCGATCCGGATATAAATCAGACTCAGTTTGCGCCATTTTCTCTTACTATTTTTCTTATTTTTTATCTGAAATTGCAAGCAATTTATTTTCTTATGGGCTGTGGGATTTAGATTGTATTCTTGCAATGAAAACACCGCAGTTGTGGTTTTCAACTGCGAGTACGTTTATTTCTTTTTATTATCCTTTATACATATAATATACAAAACGTCATTTAAAAAAATCACAGAGATATAAACGTATTTTATCATTTTGCAAATGAAAATACCTCTCATTTTACGACGTACGTCACCGTACGGTGTAAAATACTGAAATATGGATGGAAAATTTTAAATCCGATTCCAACCTATATTCGGATAACCGGTTTTTTTATACCGGATTAAGCAACAGGCAAATTATTTTATATACCGAAACTTTAAAGCACCTTTACTATATTTTAAAGCGCAATAGCGGCTACAGAGTATTAGTACAAAGAATAATGTGTTATGACGAGACATACTACTTAATTCTACGGATTGGTGGGATATTAGGCGGTCTATATGTACGAGTATGCCATAGAAGTATAAAAACGCACGCGGTACGCCAGGCAATTTTTTTTTATCTATGGTGTATGCTGTTGGCTATTGTTATCAAGTATTTCTTGCTGAAACACCACTCTCTTCAATTAATTTATATCGTTTATTAAATTTATCGTAATAAGCTATTTAAATGTCTTTCTTAACGTGTGGGCCAATATTTACAGCATATTACTGAACAGATAATACTCCCTGTAAGATTTAAAACCTCCAAGTAAAAGCTAGATCACCAAGGTGGCTGTATACAAATATTCATGGTTAATTTTTCTATGTTATCACTATTCGCACTCCGCTGCCCGCTCTGCAATAGACAACGGATATTATACTAACTCTATGACCGATCCGGGTCAACGTTCCGCTTCATCAGTATTCAACCGGGTGGATTCATCAGTCGCCCGCATTATTCTACTCTACACCCGGGTATCCGGGTATCAGTATCTGGGTATAAATCACGAGGTGGCTGGGTAACTGGTGGAATTAGCTTGGCACTGTTGTAATAATTTGGTCCGTACAGTGTATACATAATATATTAATACATAGGGACCAATCACACAGCTCGATTAACCAAAGTAAGTCGAGACTTGTGTGATTATGGGATACTAACTCAACGATACTATATTTTATAACAAATACTTATTGGCCATACTGAAAATATTATTTTCATCTTGATCTGACCGGGGATTGCACCCTGGACCTCCTGAGTAGCGGACAACCTCGGAGGTCGTCAAATATAATATGCTATATAAATACCTATGGCTCGTGCTCGTACAAGTCATTGTTTGACGCTTGGATTTCAGGAATGGTGTTAGGCGCGTATGAATGTTTTAATAAAATTTAGTATAAGTAAAATCATTACTCTTTACTTCTAGGAAAGGATATCTGAATAATAATATTAATAAAATGTTTGTTTGTTTGTTTGTTTGTTTGTTTGTTTGTTTGTTTGTTTGTTTGTTTGTTTGTTTGTTTGTTTGTTTGTTTGTTTGTTTGTTTGTTTGTTTGTTTGTTTGTTTGTTTGTTTGTTTGTTTGTTTGTTTGTTTGTTTGTTTGTTTGTTTGTTTGTTTGTTTGTTTGTTTGTTTGTTTGTTTGTTTGTTTGTTTGTTTGTTTGTTTGTTTGTTTGTTTGTTTGTTTGTTTGTTTGTTTGTTTGTTTGTTTGTTTGTTTGTTTGTTTGTTTGTTTGTTTGTTTGTTTGTTTGTTTGTTTGTTTGTTTGTTTGTTTGTTTGTTTGTTTGTTTGTTTGTTTGTTTGTTTGTTTGTTTGTTTGTTTGTTTGTTTGTTTGTTTGTTTGTTTGTTTGTTTGTTTGTTTGTTTGTTTGTTTGTTTGTTTGTTTGTTTGTTTGTTTGTTTGTTTGTTTGTTTGTTTGTTTGTTTGTTTGTTTGTTTGTTTGTTTGTTTGTTTGTTTGTTTGTTTGTTTGTTTGTTTGTTTGTTTGTTTGTTTGTTTGTTTGTTTGTTTGTTTGTTTGTTTGTTTGTTTGTTTGTTTGTTTGTTTGTTTGTTTGTTTGTTTGTTTGTTTGTTTGTTTGTTTGTTTGTTTGTTTGTTTGTTTGTTTGTTTGTTTGTTTGTTTGTTTGTTTGTTTGTTTGTTTGTTTGTTTGTTTGTTTGTTTGTTTGTTTGTTTGTTTGTTTGTTTGTTTGTTTGTTTGTTTGTTTGTTTGTTTGTTTGTTTGTTTGTTTGTTTGTTTGTTTGTTTGTTTGTTTGTTTGTTTGTTTGTTTGTTTGTTTGTTTGTTTGTTTGTTTGTTTGTTTGTTTGTTTGTTTGTTTGTTTGTTTGTTTGTTTGTTTGTTTGTTTGTTTGTTTGTTTGTTTGTTTGTTTGTTTGTTTGTTTGTTTGTTTGTTTGTTTGTTTGTTTGTTTGTTTGTTTGTTTGTTTGTTTGTTTGTTTGTTTGTTTGTTTGTTTGTTTGTTTGTTTGTTTGTTTGTTTGTTTGTTTGTTTGTTTGTTTGTTTGTTTGTTTGTTTGTTTGTTTGTTTGTTTGTTTGTTTGTTTGTTTGTTTGTTTGTTTGTTTGTTTGTTTGTTTGTTTGTTTGTTTGTTTGTTTGTTTGTTTGTTTGTTTGTTTGTTTGTTTGTTTGTTTGTTTGTTTGTTTGTTTGTTTGTTTGTTTGTTTGTTTGTTTGTTTGTTTGTTTGTTTGTTTGTTTGTTTGTTTGTTTGTTTGTTTGTTTGTTTGTTTGTTTGTTTGTTTGTTTGTTTGTTTGTTTGTTTGTTTGTTTGTTTGTTTGTTTGTTTGTTTGTTTGTTTGTTTGTTTGTTTGTTTGTTTGTTTGTTTGTTTGTTTGTTTGTTTGTTTGTTTGTTTGTTTGTTTGTTTGTTTGTTTGTTTGTTTGTTTGTTTGTTTGTTTGTTTGTTTGTTTGTTTGTTTGTTTGTTTGTTTGTTTGTTTGTTTGTTTGTTTGTTTGTTTGTTTGTTTGTTTGTTTGTTTGTTTGTTTGTTTGTTTGTTTGTTTGTTTGTTTGTTTGTTTGTTTGTTTGTTTGTTTGTTTGTTTGTTTGTTTGTTTGTTTGTTTGTTTGTTTGTTTGTTTGTTTGTTTGTTTGTTTGTTTGTTTGTTTGTTTGTTTGTTTGTTTGTTTGTTTGTTTGTTTGTTTGTTTGTTTGTTTGTTTGTTTGTTTGTTTGTTTGTTTGTTTGTTTGTTTGTTTGTTTGTTTGTTTGTTTGTTTGTTTGTTTGTTTGTTTGTTTGTTTGTTTGTTTGTTTGTTTGTTTGTTTGTTTGTTTGTTTGTTTGTTTGTTTGTTTGTTTGTTTGTTTGTTTGTTTGTTTGTTTGTTTGTTTGTTTGTTTGTTTGTTTGTTTGTTTGTTTGTTTGTTTGTTTGTTTGTTTGTTTGTTTGTTTGTTTGTTTGTTTGTTTGTTTGTTTGTTTGTTTGTTTGTTTGTTTGTTTGTTTGTTTGTTTGTTTGTTTGTTTGTTTGTTTGTTTGTTTGTTTGTTTGTTTGTTTGTTTGTTTGTTTGTTTGTTTGTTTGTTTGTTTGTTTGTTTGTTTGTTTGTTTGTTTGTTTGTTTGTTTGTTTGTTTGTTTGTTTGTTTGTTTGTTTGTTTGTTTGTTTGTTTGTTTGTTTGTTTGTTTGTTTGTTTGTTTGTTTGTTTGTTTGTTTGTTTGTTTGTTTGTTTGTTTGTTTGTTTGTTTGTTTGTTTGTTTGTTTGTTTGTTTGTTTGTTTGTTTGTTTGTTTGTTTGTTTGTTTGTTTGTTTGTTTGTTTGTTTGTTTGTTTGTTTGTTTGTTTGTTTGTTTGTTTGTTTGTTTGTTTGTTTGTTTGTTTGTTTGTTTGTTTGTTTGTTTGTTTGTTTGTTTGTTTGTTTGTTTGTTTGTTTGTTTGTTTGTTTGTTTGTTTGTTTGTTTGTTTGTTTGTTTGTTTGTTTGTTTGTTTGTTTGTTTGTTTGTTTGTTTGTTTGTTTGTTTGTTTGTTTGTTTGTTTGTTTGTTTGTTTGTTTGTTTGTTTGTTTGTTTGTTTGTTTGTTTGTTTGTTTGTTTGTTTGTTTGTTTGTTTGTTTGTTTGTTTGTTTGTTTGTTTGTTTGTTTGTTTGTTTGTTTGTTTGTTTGTTTGTTTGTTTGTTTGTTTGTTTGTTTGTTTGTTTGTTTGTTTGTTTGTTTGTTTGTTTGTTTGTTTGTTTGTTTGTTTGTTTGTTTGTTTGTTTGTTTGTTTGTTTGTTTGTTTGTTTGTTTGTTTGTTTGTTTGTTTGTTTGTTTGTTTGTTTGTTTGTTTGTTTGTTTGTTTGTTTGTTTGTTTGTTTGTTTGTTTGTTTGTTTGTTTGTTTGTTTGTTTGTTTGTTTGTTTGTTTGTTTGTTTGTTTGTTTGTTTGTTTGTTTGTTTGTTTGTTTGTTTGTTTGTTTGTTTGTTTGTTTGTTTGTTTGTTTGTAATATCTTTATTGTATAAAAACATATTTAAACATAGAAAGTTGAACCAATATACAATGGCGGACTTATCCCATTATAGGGATCTCTTCCAGTCAACCAGCGATTGATTGGGAATATTTATTTAAAAATAAGCGAGTAGGATATAAATAGATATATACAAGGGTCGATCAACTTTTTTTTGTCCTCACCCAGACACTTCCAGTCCCAGACATTTGATTTTTTTTTTCTCAAAATCTATACCTGCTGTTCCAGACATTAAACGTTTAATGAGTAATCAAGATAATATGCCAATCATTAAAACTAAGGTTTAGTAAAAATAATGAAAGTTTACTATAATTTTAGTGGTTGCCCAGTGGACGTCATTTATTGTTTCATAGTTCTTCTAGTTGTCCCCAAGCAATACTCCTCTACAAACTTTAGCATGGTGAAAAAAAAATCTATTGTCGCACTTAAACAAATTCTATAACTGCATCAAACCTTATCTTAGGGTTCGTAAGAGCTATCAATTTAATTTTTCTACTTGATCTATTGGCGATTGTCAGAATTAATTTTGCTGTCCCACAACTAGTATGCAAATTGTAGGTCCCCGGCCAACCACAAAAAACTTCCAAAGTCTAATCAAAAATGGCTTTATAAGTATCAAATCGATAACAAAATCGAATTAGTTTCCGTGGCAACTTGTCTGCCATCTTGTTACGTGGTCCAATTCTAAGTCAGTCGACCGAGGTAAGCCGGAGGGTTACTGTGTCAAAAGTGTGCATCCACTGGACAACTGCCACGAATCGTAAGTTTCTTTGTATATTCATATATATATTGATCCAATAGTTTAGTTTTGATCTTTAATTTACTTTTAAGGTGATAAAATTCGATATTACTTTGATACAAAGAATTAAAGCCACAATTATTGAAAAAAGTCCTCTGGACAACTGGTCACTTGGGCAACCAAAACGGTTGTCCAAAGGACAATCTTGGTTGTCCAAGAGAAAAAAAATAAATTTGTCCCTTTTTAAAATAAAACCTGGTAAATCTAATATTAAAAATAACAAAATTTGATTGAATGGACGTTATTGAAACCTAGACATAAAAAAATAACTAAGTTTTCTTTATTTTAGTATCCAAGAAAATGGGAATGTCATCGAAAGAAAAAAAAGACTTGAGACTTAAGTTATATCCTCAAAAAAAAACGCTGAAAGACAGAGAAAAAAACAAGAATGTTATCAAAAGAATAAATATAAACTAATAAAAGATCTTACACTTTAAGAAAAAAATAATGCCAGATTAATTTGGAGACTGAGATAGCAAGAGCAAAGAAAAAAGCCAACACACCACCGAGTTCACTTTTAATTCTACTTCAAGAGCACATGACAGTCCCGTACCCTTTTCTCTAGACAGCCCTACAATAAGTGTGACTTCAGCAAATAAAATCAGACAGAGACGTGACAGAACAAATTTGTATAGAGAGAATAAACGACTAAAGGAAGAAAATATTAAATTATAAAAGTACGAGAAATACAAGAAAGAAAAAAGAACTGAAGATATTAGAAAACCTAATAAGAAACTATAACTTAAACTAGATAACTACAAAGTATTAAGCAACGCTATCAAAGACATCAAACAAAGATTATACGACAATAAACAAAATACATTCTTGAAATATATATTACGAGGACGAGAAACACCTAAAAAGAAAATTATAATAAAGGAGACACTGGTTTTAGAAGGAAATATCAGAACAAGTGCAAGAAAAATCCAAAATGACACGGTGTTGAAAAAGGAAATCTACCATTTCTTCAATATAGACGACGAAGAAGGAAATGGAAAGACTCAGATATTACAATCGTGGTCAACTGAAGTACAGAAACTTGAGTTGTTTCTGCAATCAAGGATTCTGTGAATGCTCAGTCTCCAATCCACAAGCAAAACAGAAGGCTATCGTTAAAAATAGTGATGACGAAAATAGCAGTGATGACAATCTGCCTTTAAGCCTCTTGATTGGACTAAGAAAGCAGAAATACCTACATATGTCACCACCAGTAAGCATGTACAGAAGCGTGTATGGATCTTCAGATACTTCAGATGACGACAGGAACGAAGAGAAGCAAAGTTCATCAATTCATCATGATTACAATGACCATTATGATTTAACTGAACATGACTTTCTCGCTCTGGAGGTTGTGACGTACAGCAGCCTATATAGGGACAAAATAATAACTTACTTAAACGTGGAGATTATCTACTAGTCAAAGTTCATGGTGTCTGTGTCGCACAAAGTGACATCAAAGATGACGGTGAGATTAAAGTCACTTTCATGAAAGCAATTAAACGTGGAAAACTATTTGTACTTGACCAAAAAGATGTTTCATATGTAGTATGTACGTGGAAAACTATTTGTACTTGACCAAAAAGATGTTTCATATGTAGTATGTATGTACATAGTATGTATTTCTTATGATGTTATAATTAAAAATCTGCCTTTATTTAAAAAATATTTTTGCTGAGTAACTGCCAAATCCAGAATCAGATTTCCTACAATGGAAGTTAAATTACGTAAACTAGAAGTTTAATGACGTTGTTTATAAAATATTTGTGAATAAAAGTATTTTTTTATGGCGTTTTTACTTCGTTATAATTTAAATATTGTTAGGGTCAATAATACTATAAAATAGTGATAATTACAGCAAGACTTGTTAAAAACGTTAAAAAATATCTCTTGGACAACCTGTAATTGTCTCTTGGACAACCAGTTGTCCCAAATTTCGGCTGCTCTAAATTTTCAGCTGTCTGTAAATTAAAATAAAAAGTCCAATGCAAAATTATGAGTTACCTTTTTTACCTTAAATGATATGTGTCCTAAGCAGTTTCTGTTCAATTTAACTAGTTTTGATGTAATTAATATTACTTTCATACAAGTTTCTAGTAAAAGGTTGTCCAAGAGACATTATTTTTGGAAATAAGTTAATAATTATTAATGCTAAAGGTAAAATAAATATTTCAGATTAATGTTTATTATTTTTTCTTAACATTTACACTTTTTGTTATTTCTATGTAACGGTCATACATGCCTGAAAAAAATATAAACTTTCGTTGTCCAAGGGACTCATTTTCCTCCCATTACTGTGTTTTCTGGCAAAATATCTCATTTTAAGTATAAAAAGTGCGCTGCTTGCAGTAGAATCAATAAATTTAATATATTGTCTGGCTATTTATGTTGTAAAATGCAAAAACAAAAAATATTTTTAATTTTTGAAAATTTTTCTCATCTTGACAAAAAAAAGTTGATCGACCCACAAACACAAAAAAGACAATGTTAAATAAAAAGACTACAAGTAACAACAATAATAATATTTACTTAAACTTAGATGATCATACAAAATATTACTTATATACTATTTGTTTAATATAAATAATAATATTAAATAATATACAAAATATAAATATAATATAAATATAATAATAATAATATTATATATATATATATATACATACATACATACTTATAATAAATAGCTCAAATATTGGACGTTACCAAAGACGATTTCATTAATCTTGACTTAAAGGATTCAATAGTAGGTGCCATTCTTACATCTAATGGCAGAGAGTTCCATAGCCGTGCCGCTAAAACTGTAAAAGAATTCCAATACCTCTCTGATGAATATGAGGGTATATTCAGAATCGGGTCATTGGCAGACCGCAAGCGACTGTCCACTATCTTAAATGAAAAATTGTTATGAAGGTAATCGGGAGAGGAGGGATTAAAAAGCACATTAAAAAGGAGAGAGAGAATATGAATGTTGCGACGTATCCTAGTGGGAAGCCAGTTAAGTTTCTTACGATAATCGGAAATATGGTCATATTTTCGAAGGCCAAAAACAAACCTAATACATAAATTTTGGAGACGTTCCAATTTATCAAGAAGTTCCTCAGTAGGGTCAAGAAAAGCCACGTCGGCGTAATCTAAAATAGGTAATAGTAACGATCGAGCCAATAATGCCTTAGTATTGAGTGGCAAAAATTTTTGAAGTCGCCTGAGTGAATGGAGAGATACGAAAATTCTGCGACTCACCTCACCAATATGAGCAGCCCACGAAAGCGTTTCATCAAATAGTACCCCCAAGTTTTTGACGGTGGTGGAGAAAGGAATAATATTACACTTATAATCCTAAAGGGCAAAAATATAAATATTATTCAAACATCTTTTTCTTAATAGGAGATTTCAACAACAAAACGCATTCGGATACAACCATACAACTAAATAATTAATGTGCATATTGTGCATAGATCACGCCCATATGCAAATTCATGTAAACCACAGATAGAAGTCAGAAAGTCTAATTGAAACACATTAAATTTAATATTCAGAATATGCAAATGGCTGACTAGTGCAGTTGAGGTATCTGCACTTTTAATATTATTCTCTGTAAATCTTCTTCGGGACGCATACGTAGGGAAGAAAGGAATTGAAGAAATAGTTATTTTTTTAAGACAGCGCGCTTTATCAATTTTATATAATGTTATAATTATGTCAATTATGTTAGAATGACTAAAAAGATCTGAATGAAATTGGTCAGAGAAAAGGTTAGAATATAATTATAACAGGATATATAGGTTACTTTTTACTATGATATGAGGATGTACAACGAAGGCAGAAGAACTACGGGAAACACCTAGTATTTTTATAAAATTAGATTGGATATGTCTAACATTCATCGTAGACCGGAAGCGGGCGATCAAAAAATCATAAATTGCACAAATAAATGCTCATTAAATAAGTATTTGATTTCATCGATAATTTTGTCGATTTATTTCATCCCAATGTAGTTCTTGATGTTTTAGAACAAAATTTCAATAATAATATCCGGGCTTTGTATGGCATCCCAACTGTATTGTCTAAGTACATATGGGTTGCAATATATCCGCAGAAACAATGATATTGAGTGGGTCGGGTATCCGTATCTTGTAGGATAAGTGGGAACAATGCGTAGGGAATATTGATTGGCTCTTAACCTAAGCCTCGGGTTCTAGAAGACATCTCAAGACGTGCTTTACATCGCCGTAGCCAAATGAAAGGCATTTGATGTAACACGAACTTCCGCAGTAATGAATGAAGTTGGATTTGTGCAAAGCGCAGTTCCTAGTTGGTAAATTTATTTGATTATTTCATAGTCCCGGTGGAGGGTGAAATATAACTTTAAGTTTGTGTATTATAATAATAGGTGCCGAGAGAGTTGGGGATTGTCTGAAATCTGAATATTTCCGAATGAAAGAGATTGCTGGAAATAATTTAAGTTATAATAAATTATTAAAAATAAAGAAAATATAACTGCAATATCCACAATTAGATAAAATGAGTCTTAAGTGTACGTAAAATTGTTGTATATGGAAATATCTAAGTACTAATTAAAATTCAAACTTATATAGGGTTATTCTTAAATAGAAACGTTTAATTACAGTAATTATTCTTACAATTTTAGCAATGCGCCTTTGTAGTTTCAAAAACATAAGAATATTTACAAACAGCTGTAGAAAATGCGGACATTAAACACCACAAATGAGGATTCTCTTTGTATAATTTGGCCATAAAATGCACAAAAAAGCAAAATAACAACTAGAGGATTGTAGGGAATGTCCAAAAAGATCAGAATGGAGTTACCATTAGGAGGAATAGTTCGCACGTTAGCAATGTACTGAATGAATGCCTGTACTGTACAAAGTACAGTCACGTACGGACTTTGTAGCTCCAATTATTCAGGAATACCAGACTTGCTTTGTGCGAATATATCCGGTCAGGCGCGCGGCGGACTCACGCAGTGTGAATTCCAGTTTTCAATATGTTTTTATAGCTATTGTTATTTTTGCCAAATTTCATCTGGCTTCAGATAGCCAGTGATGTGTGATGCGGCAAAACAGTTCGGTTTTTAAAAAATGGTTTTGTATTTCTAAAAAAACATTTATTTGGCAATGTGTACTTTAATTCTGACATAAAGGTCCTCATTCAATGTATTATTAAATTATTCTTCGCGGTTCCCGCCCGACCGTAATGACCATACCATCATCAAGATTTTTTCAAGTCCGTCCTGACGTTCTAAAGTTATAAGCGTTCAAACAATCAAACAAAATCTACACTTTAATTATATTAGCATAGTTATTAAAACAAAAGAAAGACACTCACTTGTAGTTTAACAAGGAACCCCAAAAACTGATAGTATACTGGAGCTGGACCCATATTTCTAGTTCAATGGAGTTTGCGCACTTGTACTCGAAGTGTCGTAGAAACACTAGTTTGTGTGCTCCGGCCCGGCTGATTTGTTTGGACTTGTTTTGAATATTGGATTGTAGACTCGAAAGAATTTGTTGGTTTATAGTTTCTCGATTTGCATTCTGATTTAGTATTCGATATAATCAAAGAATATATTTATTTTAATTTATTTCTGGTAACATTTTTTTTATTGGAATTTAATTCATATTTAATCATGTCAATTGAGTAAGGAATTATGTTTAAAGTAATCTTAATTTTAATAAATGTTTTTTTTAAGAAATGTACAAGTTCACATAAAAATTCCTACATACATCTAATGACTGATGCGATCCTAAGCGTCGATAGTGCACATCAATTGAATTCTGTTACTCGTATCTTCTTCTTTACATATATAACAAAGATCAGTCTTTTTGCTTCTAAAATTTAGCGTCTTGGTGTTTCTCATTTTCCATTCAGCTATTTTACATAGCGCTGAGTAGGCTCCAGCGCTTTTCTTTATATAACTCAGTGACTTTGGAAGAGGCCCGACTGACATTTCTCAAAGGTAAATGCGCTTCATTTATGTCTTGTATCTTTGCCATTCAGCACAAAGAGCCTGTTATGGTTAAATTATTCAGCGAAAAATTTATCTGCTTTTTTTCAGTAAATGTACTTAATTCTATTGCTTCATTGCTTCTGTTGAAGAAAATTCTCTCGTATCGATATTCAAAGACAAAACACTAGTTTAAATGGGCTAAACAAACGCTTACTAGATTTTTTTTAAGAATAAGGGATAAATTTTAGAAATAACATCAGCACAACATATTTATTTTTTGTTCCCTGGTTCTTAGAAGTATGGCTATAGACATTAAGCCTTCAAAAAGTTCGCTATAGCTATCATAGATGCCCGACCTTCCTGAGTAGGTACTTATACCAAATCAATTAGGCAAGATTACAGCCTCCCTTCTTATCTAACCCCCACCTCTCACGACTTCGTCTCGGGTTCTTATTAAAACTTTAGAGATCCTGACCTTTATAATGAGTTACGTAATAGAAGTCCTATGAACTTTGCAACTAGCCAATTCAAAGGTAAGTACCGTGTTTTACTAGGACTTTGATATGGTCATCTAGAATTCACAAGTACTTCTACGCTATAAATGTATAATAATAGCATTATTTTATATTATAGAAAAGGCAATAATCAATGTTGCCCATCTGTTAGATTTAGAAAGCGATTTGTATGGATCTCTTACTCTAACTGAAATACCTTGATATCCCGACTATATGTGAAAGTGAGTTTGTTTATTTGTTATGCTTTAACGACCTATCTAATAACTATTATTTAACTATATTTGTGCAATTCTATTTTAGTGTACTTAAGTTTTAAATGTGTGTGTGCAGCAACAAATAAAAAGTTTATCTTACGGTCAATCTAATACAATTTAAAAAAAAATAAAAACTGCTGGACGCCTATTGGCCAAGGAGATTTGTCCTGGCCTACAACTAGGCTGAAAAGATCAGAGATGATGATGGTACTTAATTCAGAAAATAAACAGCCAAGTATATTCAATGTTGATCAAGCAATGAATCGAACTTCAAGTGTTTATACATCTTTCATTACCCTCGACTCCCAAAGCAAATCTGTTTTGTTTCATTTGCATTTGAATGTCCACTTGGTAACAGTTGCAGGTTCTGGTACCATTGAGGTAATCTTGCGGCTGGAGTCCAATTTGTCGCTCTGTTGCTCTGCTTACTCTCAAACTTCCTTCGAGTAGGGTGACCAGGACATAAATAAGGAAATTTCGCACGGTCAAGTGTTGATTCAACTTAAATTCCAATTCGAAATTTTTTTGTTCGTGACGTCACTATGAATTTGATTTCCTGTGATCTCATATAGCGTAGGTACCTACTACTTATCGCTTCCTCTAAAAATCAGTCTTATCTTATTTTGTCAATAATAGTGAAGTTCGAATATATTTTGAAAAATTTAGGCCGTAGAATGTTCGTTTCATTCATTCAAATGGTGGACGTTTTTATAGTACCTATTTCAAAGAATTTATATCGTGATACAGCGCGGCCATACCACCAATATTTCCAACTGTGGTTTTGCCTCCTCATTACGAAACGATTTGTTACGGATATTATAGCGTGTAAGTTTTGACAATATTTGATATAGTTTACATATTAGTTTTTCTTACTTTTCATGACTAATTCGGCAATACAGCATAACACAGATCCACATAAGATTCTTTTCGATCGTCTCTGTTCAATCGGATGTATAACTTGAAAAATATCCGATAAATTCCGAATATGTGGGGACTACTCTCGCCCAGTACAATGTCACTAGCTACATTTTGCACGCTGATTTAAACTGTGTTTACTCAGGGTTTATGGCCGAAGTTTAGCGATAAATTCTGTCTGAGAGCATGCTTCATTCAAATATTCATTTCAACTTTTCACAAGCTCAGATTTGCGGAACTGATATTTAGGAAGTTTAATTATTGTTTAATTTATACGAGCTACCTTTATTTTCAATCTTGTTCGATTAGAGTTATAAAATGTTAGTAGATACAGGTTTGAGAGACGAGATGTACCACGAAAAGGGACGTACATACTTATTCGAGGTGAAATATTTTGACTTATTGTGCCAGTTAGTCATGTAGCTTTGTAGCGTTAATGAACATCATTTAACTCAGTGGCTTGATTTGCATTGGCTATTGCTTCTAGTCGTTTTATTTTCATTTATTTATTTAACTTTATTACACTATTGTAAAAGGAATAAAACCCATGAAGAAGTTTCGTATGCTAACATGAATCTTTATTTGTGTTTTGTACGTCGTTGCGTCTCCGCTGATATCGCTTTAACCTAAATTCGATGCTGTCAAGCAACCTGTAAAGGAAAACTGAAGGTGTATTGCTCTATGAGGACCTAAATATGGATAGGTGTTCGTTATTGCATTAGTTGACCAGATTGGATGAATTTTTTTTTTTTTAATTTTTGTGTTGATTAATTTTTTGCAGGGTACATTATTACCTAACAATATCGGAGTCTTAGTGACCCAAATTTGTACCTACCCATATAGGTATATGAATCTGGTGAGAACGTCGCTTTGAATATATAGTACCTCGTACAACTTAAAGTACGAAATGACAAAGCGACGTGGTGGAAACAAAGAAATTGAGGAGGAAATAATACAAGAAGAAATAATTGGAAACAATAAAGTTGTTGTAAGGACTCCAGAAATGAATCCGGGAGCTACGGAACACAGCTACCTTCCGAATACGTTTAAAAAGTTATCCCATTACATAATGATTTATTTTATTCACAATCGTTTCGGCTATATATTACTTTTGTCTCATTCTTTTGCTTTTGTTTATTTTTGTGAAAAATGTGTTCCAGATGTGTTGTAATATTTTTCCTTATTAGAATGGGCACAAGTCTTGGTTTTAAATTGCATGTCTATATTGCAAGTAACTTAGATCAATGGCGGTTTGGCCGTTGCAGCTTGCTTGGTTTGGTAGTAGATAGAAGTCTTCTCTTCTTTATTCTTTTCGAGTCGAAATGGATTTTCTATATTTTTAAAAATATGTTACCACCATACACCGCTCTGTCGTAGCTAAAAGTAGACAGATATAATGATACAATAAAGCAATTAATAATAAGCAATAATAATGATTGAAGAATATTTTCTTGTTTTGTTTTCTGCCTAAGAATCCTCATATCGATATCATCTGTATAACTTACATACAAAGAAATTTTAACCAGCGCATTCCAAATACATACCAAAGCCTTAATCAACGCCAGCCTCCCAAAGTTCCCAAACTTCATATGCATAATATCTCAAAACTCCAAACTAGTCAACCATTTAAAATTCCCAACGGATTGAAAGTTTTCCGTCGGTAATAAGAAGTGCGGAGTCCTCATTAAGGCGCCACTTTCCAGCAGCGGCTTATCTTAAGGGTTTTTCGAGTTTGCCCCTGACATACTGACTTGCATTTCTTTTATGTAGATTTAGACGTCGCCTTTGAAATAAACGTTTTGCTTAAATTACTAATTCTGAAGTTTTCGGCATTTCTTTTTGCGCTGGAATCTGACTCTATATCAAAATTCTGTGCAGACTGTGTGAAGATGAGAATATGTATATAGGTATGTGTTATTATTGCGTAATTATCTTTAAAGATCTCATTTAGTTGCTTTTCACTTATATAATCAATTTTCAAATAGAATATATATATTGTCAAAAACAAATTATTTCCAATTAATATCTCTTTGATTATATTATTACGTAATATTCAATTAATTAAGCATTTGTACGACAGCCAGCAATAAATATCAGTAAATAAACATACGAAACTCGATATCAATATAATCGCAATCAGAAGCAATCGTGTAATCAAATTGACTTGGATTGAGGATTTTCGTGTCACTTGGAAAGACAGGCGGTTTGGGCGGGTCGAATAGTTTATTTACTTTGCACAGTTTCTTAGATATACTCACTGTATTTTCGAAATCACGGTTGATCAGCCCTATTGATTTCTATATCTACCTCTGTTTATCACTTTATGTAAGTTTTGATTTAACACGACCGGCAGCTTGATTTTGCAACCTTCATTCTGATTGCCGGGCTAACTTCATTGACTTCCTCAGTTGTTCTCTATTACATTTGTTTCTTTTTTGCTTTTTGAAAAACTAATTAAAAAAATCATGGCGAAAAAGAAATCCCCTAGCTGAAAATCTTTACTGTACAAATTGTTAAAATCGATCAAATTCAAAATTATTTTCTATATAAGCGATGGGTTAGCAACCCCTTAGAATTTACTACTATCTACAAGCGCTACATATGCTAAAGGTGAGCCCTTTTGACTGATCAACCTAAGATTTTGTCCAACCTGTATAAAATACAGACGTGAAAATCTGTAGGTATGGAAAGGCATTTCTATAATCAGTGCTCCAATTTGACGCGAGACCTTAGCAATGCCTATAGGAATCCAAATAATAAGCGATGTAATAAAGGAATAAATCAATTGTTCTTAAAATTATAATTATAGAATCAATGAATAATAACTAATTCAAATTTCTTCAAACTTTTCAAAAGAGATCAAGAAAAGGGCCGGGGAATGGCGCATTTCAGCAATTAAGCCATTAAAGCAGAGAATCCAGTGCCCAATTAAATATTTACCTAGGAAGAGGCTCACGATTAAGGTTGTACTCATTAAAAGGCTCCTGTGAGAGGTCGCGACGTCCCGATTCAAAGGACAAACTGTGGCGGTTAATCTAATGGAGCCTAAATGTTCAATTTAAGTAGTTTTGGAACTGCTTGATAAGATATAGATATAAGATAGTCATCTTCAAAACAATTTATATATACCTAATCAACTTAATTTGATGACTTTCGTGGCTAATGGCTAATATAAAATACTCTAATCCGCTACCTTGGAGGTTCTGGGTTTGATCCCCGGAGAATTTGGAAATTGTCTTGGGTCTTGGGTTTATATATGTATAAATCGATTTGTTTTAATTTCACTGTATTGTTGAGCAAAAGAGATTGTTTTTCAGACAATAGTAATACCTATGAAATTAATTTCAGGTCCATAGCTTGTTTGTTAGGTAACTTTTAAAGAGAAAAAGTAGTACCTACAACAATATGTTTAAGAAGATCTTTTGTTATAATAAATGCCTTAAGCTTACGCTATGAAGCGGTGCCATTTATCAGGATATTGTAGGTCTGGGGATGGGGAAGGGCGAATCCGCTTTTAAGATAACTTTGTGCCCTACGAGTGGGCAGATTATCTTAAGGACTACCTTGTCGACCTAAATCATTTATGAACCTTGGGCTGTTTTATTAATTATGTATATTTTAGTTTGTCCTTAGGATTTGATCAATTATGTACTTTAATAAATGATGTCTTCTGTGGCGTAATGGTTGACATGCCTGACCGTTTTTCAGGAGGTCCCGGATTCGATCCACGCTTAGGTCAAGATGAAAAATGATATTTTGCTGATAAAAAATATAACATACACTAACATATACAATAACTTAAAAAAATAAAATCATTTGCTGATTGGATGTTTACATTATATATAAATTTATTTGTACTCGCGTTTTCGATATGGATCTACGATTTGTTTGAAATTTTAAACATAAGTTTTTACTTAGTCAAAAAAATAATCTAGCTAGGTTTCATATCTGGGAAAATTAATTTTACCCACTTCACTTAGCCCCCTGACTAACTTGACTAGACATGACTACTGACTTGACTAAATAAAGAACATTAAAATAAAACTTTATACTACGAAAATTAAGCTGTAAGTTTGATTGCCATATTATTATTAATGCCAAAAAAAAACAACATTTGAAGATCTGAAGAGAGAATTCAGTTGTATACGTAAAATGTTCAGATATCGTATTGGACCGGCTGATGACGGATTTATCTCAGCTGAACGCATATTGATTACCGTGCCGACCTAAATTGGGATGTGACCTCTTTTAAAATATAACAAAAGGTTAAATTTCATCATGATTGAGAGGCGACAGGTCACTAAAAATATCAAATTTGAAACTGGCTGGCTAAGAAATATTTTCTAGAAATGTGGAGGTTATGGAAATTAGCTTTTGATCGCGGATTAGTCTATCTGGTACTTTATGTTGCATCAAAAGTAGTTTATATGTCCTTCCCGACTTTACACCAAATTTTATATTAAGTTTAAGCATGAAGTATAACCAACAAAGTCAGATTCACATTTATATTATTAGATGTGACTGCTTAATTAGTACAAATGTACCATTAATATCTTATTATCAACTTCATTTGCTAATTAATTTACAATCTAGATGTAGGTCGAAGCTCCGGCGATAGTAAAATTGTATTTAGGTTATTGGCATTTACTTGCGTACTTTTTTCTTACTTGTATTGTTCTTAATGATAAGCGGTTGATCACGATACCACCTAATTTTAAGTGCAGATGCGGATAAGGCAGAACTTGCAACGACTCTACATCCATCACCAGAATGGTCATTCTTTAAACGTATTTTACGATCAACATTAAAAAAAAACTGGCACATAATTTTCTTACTGTTGTAAACCATCGTGGAAGGATGTAAAAGTTATCTGTATAACATAAATACCTAATTAAGTAACTCTTGTTCACCTGATCTTACTTTCTTTTACTGGGTTATATAGTATCTATCAAATACCAAAGAACTTTCACGTCGCTCGCGTGCTCTGTAGTATCTCACCCTCCATTTCTAGTTCTATTTATATATGATAATTTAGTAAGTACCAATACATTACATATTTCTCCAAATAATAATGACATAACGTATTGAAATCTGTTCATTTCATCGTCTCATTTGGCAAATGTCGTATAACGACAAAGCTAACTACCAAATCACACAAAAGCCAGCCGAAATTACTCTTCGATTGGGGGTTATTATGAAATTCCGATATATGTAATACTGTTCGGATCTCTATAATACGAATATTGTTATTGGTACGCCGTATTTCAGCCGACGAGGGTCTCATTACGACGGAGCTAAAGGTATAAATCACCAACTAGGAACTGGTTGTGATTTAAGAGAGAAGCGATAAGCGATTAATTGCAATGGTTTAGTTACCAACAGATAACTTGTGTATGTCACATGATACTGATGATTTTTCTGTCATTGTTTTCGTAGCGTCGATTGATTTTTATTAAAGTGCGTGAAACTTTCTTTAAAGTCTGTTAGATATTTGCATATGTATGTTGAAACAGCATAGAGTGTTATAGATTTAGATGAAGCTGTCTGGTATTTTTTTTACGCAATTAGTTTCTTTTGAACTTTGACGGGCCATAATTTGTCTTGAATATTTTATCCATAGATCGGAAAAATGGCTTAAATAATAAACCAGCTAACGAGCTGGTTTATTATTTAAGCCATTTTTCCGATCTATGGATTCATTTTTCAGAATAACGATTCTGCCCATACATTTGTACAGCGGTCTTACTCCAGCGGTATTAATACAGTAATAAAGTTAGTACCAAGTATTTGGTATCAAAAACCGACCTCCATTTCAATTTACCCTGGTAAATTAAAGTGAAACACCCTTACTTTTGGTCTAAAAATTTCGGATTCCATTCCTGATTTTATCAATTACCCCAAACAACAATTCAATTATGATCAACCGAAACCCGCTGCCGCTTGTGCCTTGGAGAGTGTAGGCACAATAAACGAGGCTGTTGGCGTCGTTAACGCGAGAGATGCTTATCTCCGGCGTGTTGACGATAACGCCTGCTAAACGGCCTTACCGTCAATTGTGAACTATCCATATGGAGCCATATATTACTTCCTATTCTTCAGCTCTTGAATCTACTTTCGTGTATTCTGTTTTTGGTATTTACTTTGTTTATTATTGTTATATTGACATTTAGGAAAAAGGCTGAATCGTGTCGTATCTGGATGTTAAAAGGCTAGAGGGAGATAAAAGCATCTGGAAGCGACTCTACCGACAAGAGGATAACTTTTAATATAAATTAATATGATATTTGTCAAAACTCTCAGTATTAAAACAGTCAGTCAAAATAGTTTATTTGGCTCAGATCAGCCAAATAAACTATTTTTCTTTCTTTCTTTATTTCTTTCTTTTAAGCCCAAACGTCTGTTTTTGATGATATTACCTAAAGAATTATCTTTTATCATCAAACATTAATTTAATTTGATTGTATTTGTGAAATAAACATTAAAAATAATAAAACTGAAATCTCAAATTGCACTCCACGGTAATATTTTTGCTCAATCAATACCGATCGCAATAAAATGGCGTGGTTTTAGATTTACATGTTTTACTGCCTCGCCGTCTAGACTGCGGTTTTATAGATGTAAGAAATATTTAAGTACAAGCGCACTAACATATTGAAATACAAACAATTTTTTTTAGATTCTTTGAAATGGCAACCGCCTACCGACAAACTCAGCGTCATTTATGACTCATCAATCTACCGATGGGTCCTAAAGTATAGGAAGACGCTGTATGCGAAAATATAGTCCGTAGTGGACTTAGAAACTTTGGTTTTTACATTATCTATATTCGCGCTACGTTAATCTTCAGCCATCAGCAATATTGATCTAGAAAAAAATTAGGAATAACGAAGCAATGTAGAAGATATCATGATTTACTTTATTTCATGCAAATAAAATATTCTGAGATTTTAACGTGTGCTATCAGAAGCTATAAATTATTGTATTTTTTGTGAAAACAAGGATATTTAAATGCGACAGATGGGCCATTGCTGTCATCATCAGTCCACGAACGAATACATTAATGGCTCGTGGCACAGTATATATAAGTATAGAGTAGGTAGGTGTGATAAATCAAGTCCTGGGTGCCATGCATCATAATATAAACATAGTTACGATCAACATTTATTCAAAGATATATAAAAAATACAGATAAGGCACAAAGACTTGGCATTTACCTATAAAGTAGAGCACATGAGTATCAATCGCCTATCAAGGCAAATACTAAGCAAAAATGGTGTTTAGCGCTTTGGATCTAAGACCAAAGCTGGTGTACTGCTGGAGGGTTTGTGTACTGTTGTAGGGCTGGTATATTGCTGTTGGGTTGGTGTACTGTGTTGTTGAAGTTTCTTGGTGTTTTTTGCGGTAAAATTATTTTGCGTAGAGTAGGTGTTGTGCGTTTCTAATTTTATGCCTCGAAATGATCGAATACCAGCTTGAATATAGACACAGAATTAAAGTTTTGTAAGTACCTATATTGAGTTTTGTAGCTTACGGCTTTTCTTTATACGATTGAGTACACAATCAGGCCTACGGCCCACCTGATGGAAAGTGGTTACCGTAGCCTATGGACGCCTGCAATACCAATAGTGTCACGAGCGCGTTGCCGACTCTGAAGGAATCTTATCACGCCCTTCATGAAGGCTTCCATGTAGTAGTCACTCGGGAAAACCATGGCAGAGAGTTCATTCCATGATCGCAGCGTACTCTCGCAGCGCTATAAATGGCTCGACTGGTGGTTGATCGTCCTCTCTTGCTCGATATCTGCCAGTTCAGTACCATTATTGTGTTTGAACTATTCACGACCCTAATTGTATCACTTTAATTATATCATTCTGGAAATAAACACTAGTGCTAGATTTCTATTTGATACCTTTTATTTATCTCCTACTCTCACGTATATCTCAAACCTTATTCACATTGCTTTACTTATTTTTATTAAAATAGATATGTCAGTTTTATCCGTATCTAATTGCATCATTTCTGTTTTCTCGATACTTTTAGCTACAAATGGCTGCGCTCGTGGCAGGCTAGTGGAGGTTGCTGGCAATGATTTATTGTTGCTACGTTAATCTATTGCAGGCAGTGACTGACGGCGGTTTTAATTCGTGGCTAGCGTCCAACAGGCATGATGTATGGTCAAATAAGCATGCTAAATTATTGATTCAAATTGTTTATGTTAGATTTCTTTGTGTTTTTTTGTTTCGTAGTAAGTAAATATATATTTTTTTAAGTTATCTCAGATGCACTTCCTTTGTCTATTCTTAGATCAGAAACCATGTAGCCAATCACTATTTTGGCTGGTATTGTAGCCGTCCATAGGCGGTAGGCTACAGTAACCACTTTCCATCAGGTGGCGCTTATACATAATCAGCCGTAAAAGCAATCGCGTATTCAGTAGTAAAAAAAAATATTTTTCGCAAAATTGAATTATACAATTTAGTGAATCTCTACAGCTTATTACTAAGCAATCCATTTATATCTTCATCTATCAAAGCGTCGATTTGAACCGATGTACTTCAACAAGTTCTAGTTAATCGAGATTATCCAAGTTTCAGGAACTCGGGACTCCGAGTCGGGCACTCGAATGGAATATCTTCAAGTCAGAAATTCGCACCTCATTGCGAATCTCGCAAACTATTTCGAGTGATCGATTCGACGACTATTGTCTTGGCCTACATATTTGAATGATAGATTAGACAGATATTATATACGTCTTGTAATTTAGTCTCGTTATCTCCAGCTTAAGAATAGACCATTTCTGTTCGTTTATATTATATATATTCATATATTCATACAGACTACTTACATCGAGCACAGCGATTTTGATAAAAAAAAAATAGCGGCCGATTAGAAATGCTATACAGTTATATTATTCCCTTTTCTGACTTGCCATTATCAATGCCTTTTGAATTTTAGCACAGCAAAATGATTTTAATGTATTCAAATCAAAATAGTCACATATTCACATAATAAAGACAACATGAATACAAGATTAGAATATTTTTTACTGAAATCGTTTCCCCGATTCTCCGGAGTCCTCGGGAGGTGCATACAGCAAGGCTAAATGAGAAATTCCTTGAGTACGTGCTGCTCTAGGGATGTGCACATATCGATATTCGAGTGTCGAGGTCTTAGTAAAAGAGGATTGTGAACATTTGATGCTTGAATAAGGTCGAGTACGTTGGAAACAAATGAAAAATATGGTGAAGCATTTATTGGAAATCGACCTTTAAATTGCATGAATATATATTTTATGTTTTAAACTAAAGATATAACTGAAAAAATGGTTACAAAGAACGAATATGCGACGATAAATGCATGTAATATAAGGATAATTTCAATTTTATAAGGACAAATTAAAGTGACATAGAAAATTAAATCAATTTGAAAGATTAAATCGACACCCATATTTAAGGGGTTTACCCCCACTCTACGCGAGAAGTGCGTATAGTCGCCTATCTCGGTATTAATTCTGGCTTGGTGTTATGGTTATGGAGGGTTTATTAAAGAGCTTGGAATTTTTCATGAATTTCAGTCTATGTCGGGGACGGGGAAGTTAATTTGTCTTGAGTTTACCTTCTTTGAACAGCAGCTTCTTTTGATATACGATTACGTATCTTTAATAAGGGCAGGATAAATATTTGGTGTTTCGTTGCTTTGCTTGAATTTAATGAGATGACCTATAAATGTTGACTTTTATGTAAAGTGATATTCTTCTTTGATGATTATAAGTCCTAAGTAGGTTAATAAAATATACTAAGACATAAGGTAGGTACTGGGGGCCTTTGGTTATTTAATAATCAAAGCTGGGGGCTTAGCCAACGTCTTAATTTCAAAATGTTAACGAAGTTTGATAAAAAAAAATGTGTGGGATTGACATAAGATTAACCACGTGATTTAGCGCAGCTTATATTAATTAATTGCGACCGACGACGCCGCATTTGAGATGTGGTGCTGGAGACGCATGCTCAAGGTGAAAAAAAGGCTATTAAGTACTTGCCTTCAAAGAGTGATACAGTATTTTGGTCACATAGCCCGGAAACCAGACGACAGCCTGGATAAGCTTTTGGTCACTGACAGAATGGTCGGAAGGAGATCGACGTAGCCCGATACAATGGTCTGACCAAATTAAGCAGCAGCTCAACATCCAGATCTCCAATGCAATCCACGGGGCAAAAGATCGCCATAAATGGAAAGAGATCGCAAAGAAGATAGGTCTGGCACATCACGACGCTCAGTAGTGAACAAACGACTGGAGGAGGAGGATGTTAATTCCATACAAGTTTTTCTTGTCGACATCGTTAACGTTTTAAGATTGGGACTTTGGCTATGGCACAAACAAATCACCTAGGATGCACTCAAATAAATGTTAAAATTGAGAAAGATTATGGTTCTGTGCTAGACTGTGCCTCTAATATTCACGTGAACAAGCTTGAACAAGACAAATTGGTTAAGCTTCGTTCGTAAGTAGAAGTAATGCATGAAGCGTCCATAATTCGAACACCGCATTGGTGCAAACATTTCAGCCGTATTTTCAATTATGTATCCTCTCCATAGCGGAGTCAGTAAAGCAATAGCTCCAAAGACGATCCATTAGAAGAGCAATGGATGCGTCAGCACGTACATGCTCGGTGGACGTTCGCTTCATATATCTTCATTGCGATAATGTAGTAAGGGGCGAAACATTGGAAACGAATTGGTTTTTGATATGGAAATGAGAGCAAAGCATTAGCAGTGTAGATTAAGAATAGACGAACATCTTTTCCTGTCTTTGTCGTAAAAAGTGATTATAGGACAGAAAAATATAAAATAAACACAAGTAAATATTATTTTCTAATACGTGTAAAAAATATAATTCAAAGCATTAATATTATATTAAACTAGCTGTGCTTCTAGTTTATCGAGATTGTCATATGTATGTACTATATTAATAAACATTGTTAATGTTAACTTTAACTAAAGTTTAAACTAAAACTTAGACTAATATTTACAGATTATAAAACAATATTATATATTATCATTATTATACTATATTCCTATATTTATACCTTTCACAAGAATGTGGCTATCATATGAAAAAATAATTTTGTGAAACCGTCTGGTAGTTTTAAAGTTATAAGCGTTTAAATAAATAAAAATCTTTAGCTTTATTATACTAGATCATGGATAGCTCTTATAAATCCGTCTATAGTATAGTTATAAACTTGTTCCTTTAACACAATCTGCATTGCTGAAGTAGTCCACAGACTAGTTAAATAACTCGTTCTCACTTTGACAAACAGTGTGTGGGAATATCGTCTAGTCTAGGTTTCTAAAGTGTAGACCGGTCTGCCTAGATTCTGTGCTTCGTTTAATTAGAGTATAAGTTTGTTTAGTAGTTAAGTTTATTATACTCTTTATTGCATCAAAATATATGTAAACATGATAAAATATTAAGAACTATAAGTTAAAATCTCTTAGTGGAATATCTTAGCACTTTTTTCATTTCTTTTGGCCACAAAGAAAAATTCGAACTATCTACATAGTTCTTTTACTTTTTATCTTAATTTATGACGCTTTTCTTATCGCATTTATGCCCAAAAATTGATAATGATCAAGCTCATTCAATTTACAGATTGATAATATAAAAATTTTACTATGTGAGTCATCAGTGGATGCCGTCAGATAGAAAAATGTGGAAGATTTCAATTCAATTCAATTTATTTATTGCATTTCATAATTGTACAATAACAGTTCTAGCTATAGGTATACATATACACAAGTCACTGTCTTTTTAGTAGGTACAATTGAACCCTGTCGGGTGTAGCACATTAGAAGGTTGATATGTAGAGCCGACGCCAAGTAGGGAAATGGTGAAGACGAGATATATTTGAAGCAATTTTATATATTTATCAATACGACTTTTATGTATTTACACGTTATAAGTAGTTTAGAAAAATGTCAATTTTACTTGCGATAGAATGAAATCAAGTAGAAGAAGCATAATGTAATTTCCATTAATCAAAACTGTTGAAACTTATTCCGTTTATTAGAATATCTTGAGTAAAATCCTACTAATATTATAAACGCGAAAGTTTGTGTGGATGTTCGTTACTCTTTCACAGAACGACTCGCAAACGGCTGAACCGATTTGACTAAAATTTGGAATGTATATTGCGTAGATCCTGGCCCAACACATAGGCTATATTTAATCCCGAAATTCCCGTTAACAGCTAGTATACCCTACATGAAACTAGTCAATAAACTGTACTAATACAAGTTGTATGTACTAATGACAGTGCGCGTCTAAACGAAGCACCACCAGTGACTGGTGCGTGGGGATCTTGCGTGGGTTCCAGGTATTCGATGTCGTCGCGTGTATCGCCTTTACATAGCCTTATACGTCACATAAATACCATTACCATATTCGACTTCACTCGATTAAAACGAATTGATGTCGTTCTACTCTTCATTGGAAGAACATGCTATGATTATTATGTGATACATTTATCTAAGTTTATTTTTCCATAGAAGATATGACAGTGAAGTGACGGCACCATTCTATCACTACATAGTATAAAACAAAGTCGCTTTCTCTGTCCCTATGTGCCTTTGTATGCTTAAATCTTTAAAACTACGCAATGGAATTTGATGCGGTTTAATTTAATAGATAGAGTGATTCAAGAGGAAAGGTTTTTATGCCCATGCGAAGCTGGTGCGGTTCGCTAGTTTTAGTATTAGTCTATAACAGTCAATCCAGTCAGCAGTGGAAAAAAATATGATATCTTTATTTTTTATCAAGTATGTGAAAGCTCAAAGCACTAAGTTTCCCAGCGTGAATGATGGTGATAGTATTAGGAAATTATGCTAACATACTAATCAAACTGTCAACCCACACTATAATAGGAGTGCGACGAGTACCAGGCGAACATGATTACACAAGAGCTATGTACAGCAGGTATGCAGATGTTCCTACGTCTGTGTAAACAAGGAGATTGTGTGGCGTGGAGCGTCTGCTGTCTGGCCAGGTCAATAGATGTCACTTAATAGTAAACGCGATTCTATTTGTTTAAATACAGAACTAGGATCAACTATGTTTACATTAAATGTATAAGGGTATGTGATATGTACCTGTTTAGTAATGCTATAAACAAATTTTACATGGATTTACACAAGTGGATGACAAAAGTCATAATGAAAAATGTAATTAGGTACAACTATCATTTATTGGTAAAACAATCTTTGAGAAAAGAAAATAGGTAATTGTTGTTTTATGAACAAATTACAATATAATATTCTTCAGCCGTTTTCCTCCTATCTGAGGGTCGTAAATATCATAATCCAAAATGGATTTTTTTTTTCAGGCAGACTATGGACCTATGGACTATAATCATGAACCAATTAATAAATCAGTCTCGATTAAATACAAACTTTTTAAGTTAACGATTTATAAGAAACGAGACGAGTATTATCCTGAAAAAAAGTTTCTTGAAATGACGGGGTTCCCAATTTATTTAACTCGTTACGTGAAACGGATCGCATCGCGTCGTCTGAACCGTGATGTTACCGTTCCGTTTTCAATAAATAAAGAATGTGTGATACTTTCTGTTTCATTGGAGACGTAGGGGACTTTCCTTCCAATATAAATAATTCCAAGGGATCTGGGTAAATTTTTCATCAGTTTGGAATAATTTTTTTAAAGACTTAAATTATTTACCAAGTTAACAGTAAGTATCATAAATAAATTAATATGTGAATTTTGGTTCTATGACTTGCACGTAGACGAAAATGTGAAAATATTACTTATCTAAAAGTAACTTCTAAAGCGAGAGAGACATCAATTAATCACATATAAAAGTTTTCAGCACAAAAGGCTGTCATTCTCACCACCCGCGTCATCTCTCATAAAGTGTGAGGCCGTAAAAAGACTTTTATAACTAAAATTATGGTAAAATAGTATTCTTATTTTTGTCTTTTATCACCCGTGAGGTGAAGAATAAAATAAGCAAAAAGTATAAGAAAACTGGGCAATATTTTTTCAAACTTTAAAGTTGGTGTTAGACATAGCACCTTCAAACAGTTAAGCTGTAGGTCGTCTATTTAAAGGGTAGACGTATATTCCGAAACTATGCCCACAAATAATGTAGGTCATGACTGATTACCCAATTTATCCCAATAGAGATCAGTGTTTAGAATGCGGGTAGGCACAAAAGGCGCGGCATTTAGATGCTCACAGACGGCTGAGTGCCCACTCGAGCGTTAGCATTTAGCGAGGACGGTCGTCGCCGACGCCGTGGTCTATATGACATTATATTAAGAATGATCAAAGCTCCGTGATATATTTAGAAATGCGATAACATATTTGACTGTATTTTAATGTAATTTTTGTTCTTGTCTTGGCAGTAACCGCTTTTCGAGATTAACATAAGAGTATAACTTAACTAGTATGTAACTGTTTACATATTATAAGGCGTTTAAAATATGTTATTTATCACAGCTAAAGATTTAAAAATAAGTTGCCAGACCGCGCGCCATTTCCAAATTCTTTGATCTCAGCAGTATCAAAAAAACAGGAGAAAATAACTGTCATTATGTGTGAATATGTCAGTGATTCACCACATATAAAATCATTCGGTTCATACGTCGCAGAACTCCGCGGCAGTATCTTTAGGTGGCATTAAAAGGCGCTCTTTTTCATCAAACGAGGCCATTTCCTCTGCTGTCTTGTTGAATTGACATCCATCGCTGTCAGCTCACAATGAAAAAGTATATTACATTTACCAGAGCGAAATGGTAGGCCATTTTAAATCTTGCCTCTTTGATATAGCGAGCATCTGTATTATTGGCTGCCATTATATATCTTTGTTCAATCATGGCGTTTTCGTGAGCACGGATGTCTTTTCAAACCCTTAGTCCCATTAGGGAATCCATACTGGGCTCACGTACTTATTGATTTAATTTATCAAGTTGTTCGTGCACATAATGAACTCATTCGGATGTAGATTGGCAAGCTATTTATATATATGCCAATAAATTTTCATTCAAAGAATTCTGTTTAAATTGTACTGAAATTTGTGATGAAATATGGGTTATTTTTCTATGGATGTTTTGACTTGACCCCTAGAACTCAAACGCATTTTTGAACGAAATCTGCTTAACAATTTATGAACTCTGTTAGCAATGAACTTGTTATCTAGTGCTAATAAAAGCTCGGTTATCCGCCGAGATAAAGGTAAAGTTTGCATTTGACCTTACAGGCGCCGTAGGGTGTTAAGGAATATAACCTTTAAACAGGGTAACTTCAGCTTTCGGCCCTACTAGCATAAGGTTTAATTTTAAATGACGTTTTTTTAATTATAATAGGACTAACTAAATGCTAAACTCAGCTTCTGTAATTAAGTGGGGTACATAAGGAAACAATTTGTTATCGATCTTTAAATTCTGCTTCTCTTTGTATGAATGTATGTATGTTGATGTGGTTTTTGTTGATGATTTTATAAAAAACAAAAACTGAACCTGATAGTAAGCAGTTACCATAGTCATTTGATAAAAGCCTCAGTAATAAAGCGACAGCCGGCTGCCGTGAAACGTTATGGTTTTTGTTGTACGCTCTGATAGCTGAAGGATTAAATTTCAAACCATTATCCTAAGATAAGAAAATATAGATATTTATTTATTAAAACATTATTATACAAGTTAAAAGTATAGTTTATAACAGGTGGACTTAATGCCATATGGCACAACTACCAATCGTAGAAATCAACCGTCATCATAATTTCGTGTTGGTGATACGGTCGATCGACCATGCACACCCTGGTGTCAAAGTTAAAGGCAAATACGTTAACCACTGGACTACGAAGGCAGCTTTGACAATTTACAAACAACAAAAAGATGATGAATTTTTTATTTTTTCCTGCAACTGATACAAATTTTGTTCAGTATAGCTTAAAGTAAATGTCTGTATATTAAAGTTTGTGCGAAGCGTGCCCTATGTTATTTGCTCGTAAAATACGGCAGTCAATGTATGGTAATGTTTTTTATCGCATTCTGGTTGGAATAGGCGGGCCAGATCGAATTTATATATGACAGTTCGACGTTTTTCACGGAACAAAGGCTTTGTAGAGGCAATATTGGATCTAGAGTAGAATATAATAGGATACAGATGTTGTAAGGAAACTTTATATTGATGCTATGATAGGCTTCGAGGTCGGGGCGATGGCCGCAGGAGTAATAAGGATTGATAGGTTTCCTAGAATTTGCTCACAAAATTGTCCTTAATCGTTTTGAAATTTGCTGCTTACTGGGAATTATTTTCTTTTCTTTTTTTAATCCTTCTTATGATTTTAAGAAATTATTATTTTTCTTAACGATTTGATCGTCTAGTTGTTAGTTGTGTAGTTCTATATTAAGTGCCCTAAAATAGGCCTCCTGTATAGTGTTTGTTTAGACAAGTTTTCCAGTGTGCAGGTTACAGGAGTGCTATTTTTTAAATAAATAAATGAATTAATTATTTATGAAATGTGTATGATATAGTAGAATTGGTCGAAAGTCGAATGATTATCGTTCGTTTTCGAATGATTTTCATGCGACATAATCGGTGACTCGAACGATCCGAACTCACCGGTTTTGGGTGAGAAACACATCTCAAAATAGCACTTCAGGGCATGCTGGGCATGCCAGCATTGTCTTATCCATGCACTGTCTTCTTTATAATTTATTTGTGATTTTCGCTCTTATGATTATGATTTATCAACTAACGACCCGCCCCGGCTTCGCATGGGCATAAGAACCTTTCTCTGGAATCACTCTATCTATTAAAAAATACCGCATCAAAATCAGTTGCGTAGTTTTAAAGATTTAAGCATACAAAGGGTCATAGGGACAGAGAAAGCGACTTTGCGTTTATACTATGTAGTGATAAATAAATGGAATTTTATTGGCCATACATATGATTTTCTAAAGAGGTCAATATTGTAAAGATTATAGATAGATGTTAAATTTGATTTTTTGTTGCTTCAAAACTATTTTTAATTTGTTAAATACCATTATCTATATATATATATATATAAAAGAAAGTCGTGTAAGTTACTCCACTTATAACTCAAGAACGGCTGAACCGATTTAGCTGAAAATTGTCAGGGAGGTAGTTTAGAGCCAGGAAAAGGACATAGGGTCCTTTCATCCCGGGAAAAAGCACTGTTCCCGAGGGAAGTACACGCGGGCGAAGCCGCGGGCAAAAGCTAGTTATTATAATAAAACTAACAAGATACCTACTACGTATTCTAATTAGATAGTATTTACTGTGACTGATTTATCCTTATGAAACGAAGACGAAGACTGGAAACTTAATGTCTTTGACGTTTATAACGCAAATATATCTCAGTTAAACTTCATTAAGAGCATTTTGCCTAACTTCGGCGATAACTCTGGTTTTGCTAGTTTGGCGTAATTGATTAATAATATAAGATTTATTATTTATAATATAAATTAATTAATTAATTTTAATTTATTCTCTTATTAATTATTTATTGGTGTCCTAACAATGATCATGAGTTTTCAAAAACAAAAAAAAACCAGAGTTATCTAATATGCTTTTTTATATTTATTCTATCTAAACTTTCTTCATTCTATCAGACTAAAAATAATGTTGGTGATGATAATATTATATTGGTTTAAGCATAAGCAAAAAGGGTCAATTTTAGTGCCAAGGTGCGCCATTATTATTATAACTTACATTAAGAATATAAAAGAGCAATCTGGAATAACATAAAATCATAACACCAAAAAATAATATTTCTGTGCTAGATACACAAAAAATTCTGCTTAACGTACAAAATTAGAAAAGTGCCTTTGAAAATTTTGCCGTGTTATAAACTCATTTGCGCGCCCTATAAAGCCTTAAAAGTTTTCTTCAAAGTAAAATGTTTTGTAACAGGACTCTTGTCTTGAATAGAAATACGAGAAATACGCTAAAATATACCTACTTATTCTTTACCGGCTGACATATTTCTTTTCAAGACCAGAGTGAATAGACTATTAATGAATCAGAGAGCTCTATCTTAGACCACATCTGCACTTACCATCAGGTGGAATCATGGTCAATCGCTAGTGATTGACTATATAAGAAAGACGAGCCAAAAAATACTTACTGTGCTAAAATTAGATGATTTTTCTTGTACATCGTATTTATTATATCGTTTAAATCCATACTTCCATACTAATATTATAAATGCGAAAGTCTGTCTGTCTGTCTGTCACCTCTTCACGGCTAAACTGCTGGACCGATTGTGATGAAATTTGGTAGGGATGTAGTTAACGACCTGAGGTCAAATATAGGCTACTTTTGGGCGCGATATAACCGAGTCCCACGCGGGGCGAAGCCGCGGGGAACAGCTAGTAAATATATATTTTTTTAATTCATGTATTACCCATGGATTCCAGCAGCTATTGAGTCTAGTTCTTGTAGTAACAAAGCGGCCAGTCTACGTGTTTTGAATATAAGTGAGGAGTCATCATTATTTCGTGTAGGTGACTCGGTCCATCGACCATGGACACCCTAGTGCCAGAGTTTTTCGGAACACCTCTCATCCTCTGACATGGTTTTTTTTACGACTACAATATGGCAGCCGGGACCAACAGCTCCAAAGCACGGAACGAGTAGAGTAAGGAGTATAAAATTAGTGAGGTTAGGCCTTGTAGAGTAAGCAGTTTGGCTCTACATAAGATCTAATAATTTTTTGGCTGTGCGAGTCATAGGCAACATTGTACATATTTTTTTTTGTGGGATACCTATTTACAATATCTAAAATGTATATAGATTTTTAGTTGAATTTCTAAAAAGGGCTTTCTTTTTTTTCAGGTAAGATTCGAAGCAAGGATTTGGGCGGGAGAATGTTTAATGAAATCCGTTCACTGGAAACAATTCAGTGTTTGCAGTTTGATCAAGAGAAATACTTTTAAAGTTTGACTTCAAAGGGCTCCTCTCAAATATTTGATGTTTTGGAACACTGCTCCATGATGTTCGAGAGCTTATTCATATTTAATTTTTATATTTAGGGTAGATTTCGTTACAAGCAAGGTAAGAAGTGATTAATTTATTTTTAGTTTAATGTAGTTTTTCAAGGAGATACGAGTATATTTTGTAGGACATGAGGCTTTAACTCACTACCCTCTGTGTGAATTTATGACGAAATCATTGAAAAAAAGGTATTCACAAGAATAATACTTACCGAATCCCGAAGAAAAAAAATAAGAATCGCGTTTAAGAAAATATACTTGGGTAGGAATTAAGGAATGATGATAATACAGAATACCTTCTTTTCCATGTAGTAGACGTTGTGTCCCACTGCTGGGTAATTTAGATGTAGGGAAGAAAGCATCTAGGTTGAAGTGAAATTGGGCGGATCACGTGTGCCACATGCATCTGGCTGATATTAACAACCTGAGTCCCAGTAGATTGATATAGAAATAGAGTAAGGCTAAGAAAAGATCGGACGACTTAGGTGTCTTCAATAAAGATTGTAATGAAAATAGAAGATATTATAGTACCTTTAAAAAAAGTATAATGATATGAATACATATAGACTAAATACATGAAAAACACAGCAATAACAGACCAAAATTGTCATCAAAAGGCAGTATTATCCAGAGATCCAAGTTTGACATTACCAAAATGACAGACAAAAGTCCCGAGGGAGCACAGAACGTGACGTAAGTTCGCACTTCGGGTTATTGCAGCATAAACCCGACTTTATAAATTTTGTATGACCACTATGGGACTGCGATGCCCCTGACCAAGGCGAGATCTCATAAATGTATGAGCGTATTCAGTTTTTTATGAGGCTTTATGGCCCGCTCTGGTGCTTTTAGATTACGTATCGCGTTGCGCCTTTTTAAGTCATAATTCTGTGTAAATAGTTTGTGTTATGAGGTTAAGTTTGTTTTATTTGTTGTACTTATTTTTTGTTTTTAAATTGTTTTGATGTGCAAATATATATTTTACTATTTTACAAAATTATCCATAGGCAATTAATTTGGAACTACATATATCACGAAAGTTAAGACTATGTCACCAAAGTTACTAAGTATCTAGTTTACGTTAAATTTGAATTAAATTAGCTATAATTTATTTAATACGTTTTTGCAATGAGACTTTATTACTTATTTCAATATTTTTCCTAATTAGGTATCTGTAGTAAAATTGGATTGATGGGATGTTATAAAATACTCACGGCTTACAGACCAATAAATCTATGCAAGGGTGACATTCTAATTTCATTCAAATCATTTGACTTTAAGCAATCTTCCGCTGTTTACTAAACAGATAAAAGCGGCCTTTATTTATTTTTTATCTCAAAGATAAGAGACACAAACGATTTATTTACTGCGTAGCGTGGTGCCCACACGCCCCAAGGGCTATTAAGCCATTAGGAATGAAATAGGAGTGCGCCCTTATCTTCCCACAGCAGACAAAATAAGCGAAAGGAATGTAACCGCGAATTAACTCCTGCTCGCCTCTGTCGCCCTGGTACCAGGCTTAATGGAACTCCATTTGGCAGTGTTTCTGTGCCCGCTAGCCTAATTTAAACTTTTTTTTTGTGTGAAAGACTTTTTACGAGTTGAGGGTTGAGTGTGATTGCGAATGAATGGGACTCGCATTTGAGATTTTAAGTTAAGCCTTTGCTCCGTATATGCGGCAAGAACATGAATTTAAAACAAAATATTGCCAATAAATCTAAGGCATTTTAAAAAGCAGTCTTCAATCAACAAATTGTACTACCTACATTTTATGCAAATAAATGATATTCATTGATCTATTGGTTAGGGCTGTGCTACTTTCCCTTGACCCACCATGCTAACACCAATGCCAAATGCAAGTGGTAATCCATATAATACCTATCAACTAACTGTTACTGTAATATTGCTGTACTTCTATGTAACAAAGACATACAAAAATATAATCCTGTAGAGTGAAGAGGAAACCAGAAAATATTCAAGTTTATATTTTAGAGCTGCTATAAAAGAGATTGCACATTTGTCCATCCATTGTCATTACATATTTGACCAATATTTCCGATTTTCTAAGTTCGTGTGTTGTTGCTGTCGCTACAGTGTCTGGTCTCGGTTTTATATATATTTTATAGGGAACGTAAAATTTTTACTATTCTTCCTTAAATTTGTCGCTATTCTCAGATATCTGTGTAGTCCATTAATAATATTGATTGATCTCTGCTGATTACATATATTTAGAATAGACATACCTAGTTCTATAAGCTAATTAATATGTAAGATTTCCTTTTTTATAATATTTTATGTCTGTCATTATTATTTATGAATTTTTTAAATGTGTTAAAGAAAATTCGATGATAACATTAGAAGGTGAATGGTATATAATATAAAGCCTTAACAGGCCAGATATTGACGCAGCTGGCGAGAAAATGCCATGGGGTATGTATTAGATAGTGAAATATTAAACAAAACCGATGAAACTATTTCTTCAAAATAGAAAATAGTGATTTTTTTAATTTCTTGCAATACAATTAAATATTTTAATCAAGTTAATAAAATAACAAGCCTTATCAAATGAGTCAACGAGTAGTATTTCCTCAAATTTGTGTTTACACGAAGGGTGGCTGAAACAGGGGTTCCCTGGTTTGGTGTGACGCGGTCTCCCTAGGGAACGATTACTTGCCCGGGATGGGCATGGGCAGCCTTGTTGATGTTGATATGTATAGATCGGTGTGGGTACGGAAATATATTGCTTATTGCTCATTTTTCTTACGCTCGTATATAAAAATAAGTTTTTAGCATAGAGACGAGATAGAGAATGTACCTCTAGAATGTTTATAAGTTTAAATAGCAACGAATTCTTATATATTGCCGGATGCCGTAACCTACGCACTCGAACAAAATCTCTACTACTAATGCATACATTATAAGAATCACAATTAAAGAATTGATCCGTTTCAATTGGTCGGTTTAGTAGGTTCGAGTGGCAAGACAGGAAATTTCATTAAACTCTTTAAACAGAAACCAATTAATAAGAATACTGCTACGAAATTAAGATTTTACAACATAAATGACATTTATTTTTTATTTGTTTCTGTAATCTTAAAATACTTAACTTGAAGATCAATATACTATATACTATACTATATTGACGCAGAATTCCAGGCTTTATGAATCGACTTCTAATACTTTTTAAATTCGTCCTTATAAACTTTTTAGCTTAAACGTCATTTTATTAAACAATAAATAAAAATAATTGCAGATACATTTTCTTGGAAGTATATTTATGTGTACATTCTTATCTTTGTCGCCAGCAAAATTCTGAACGAAAGAAAATATATTACATTTGAGGCGAAGCTAAAATTTGGTACATTATTGCAAATTGGGCGCACTCTGCCTTCTTAAATCTCAAAGAGCGGGCTCAGTTACAAAATATGGCGAAATAGGGACGATCTGGAGATTCGAATAAAAGCAAGGTTTTTACAGAAAGAAGGTAATTCAATAGTAGTAGTATTTGGTAGTTGATAAGATCAATTTATTTCAACTGTTGAAAATAAACTAGTCCTAAGCTAAAGCTGGGTTCTAAAATTATGAATTTAATTTAAAAAATGCTGCACCTCTTTTCATAAAGAATCACCTTTTATTTTAATTTATAAGTTTATTTGTGATTAAAACTTGGACATATTTATTTTCTTTTTGACTATAAGTTTTTAAAGCTACTTTATACTTAGGTAGTATGCATAAAATCATAGATTAAAAACAAAATTTGCCTTGATTTCCAAATTCTATGTTTGGAGAGTGTGACGGGAGCGATAGTGTTATGCTCGACCGCCACAAAGGGAAGATCTTCCCGCCAGGCTAGGATGTTATGCCTGGGGAACCGCGGCTCCGACGATGTCTTGTCGGAGGTTGTATTTATGCTCCAATCCGTAGAAACTTTGCAAGCGCGATTTAGACTTTCATAGTAATTTGCCATCTTGTATGCAATTCTGAGATTGTTGCTTTTAACGCCATCTGTGGTGCGTTTTGTAGATATTGTTGTGGCGCTAGTGTCGCCACAGGACTCCCTTCCAAGACCGAAGGTCTGATAAATCTTCATGTGCAGTCTGTGCTTATGATGTTAGCTTGCAAGTGCCAGTTGCTTGACTTGACGTCCCAGTGAGTCGGGTACGTTGTTGCTGCTTGCTCGTAGTCTGCGGTGAGTCGAGACTGTAGTGAGCGATGACTTGTTGGCGCCGGTAGATGTCCTGCAGAACTGCCACGCTGGTGCGGTTGGCCGGCCGATGAATACCAGACGTGGGCTGCGGTGGATGGCCGGTCGCTGAAGTCTTGAAGTGAGGGTGGTTTCAGGACCAGGAAGCTCGGTGCGTCGGCTGCGTTGGACCTGTATATACCCCATTGTTGTTGGCTTGCTGTGAGACTGCTGGCTGCTGAGTCTTGAGAGGTAGCGAGATGATGGATCGGAGAATGTCGATGGAGAAGGCTGCTTCCAATCACGTCGGGGTCACCACTTTGGAGAGTGTGACGGGAGCGATAGTGTTATGCTCGACCGCCACAAAGGGAAGATCTTCCCGCCAGGCTAGGATGTTATGCCTGGGGAACCGCGGCTCCGACGATGTCTTGTCGGAGGTTGTATTTATGCTCCAATCCGTAGAAACTTTGCAAGCGCGATTTAGACTTTCATAGTAATTTGCCATCTTGTATGCAATTCTGAGATTGTTGCTTTTAACGCCATCTGTGGTGCGTTTTGTAGATATTGTTGTGGCGCTAGTGTCGCCACATATGCATAAAACTTCTAAGCAAAGGTTATACTTCATCACGATACTTGCAGGAAAGGATCTATCGCACAAAATAACTACATTAAAATTACCTAGGTATGTCCGCACAGCTACGTAGCAGCCCTAATCCTGTAAACAGGAGTCCTGGAGAGTCCCGAGTCCCGCTGTGGCGTGAGAGGTTATTATAACGGGATTTATGTGGCGTCTCTAAACAGATTACCAGCTGTGTTGGAGCTCACACCTTCGGCACAGAGGCGGGATAAACCGGTAATTGTAGATTTACAATTGCGTTGTAAATCTGAAAATTAATCTAATCATCATCCTAATTTGTCCCGGTTGCCATCTTTTCCAGCCGATATTTGCTCTTATTATTTACAGATGCACATCTTGGTGTCAAAATATCTAATGTAAGTCAAAAAATATTAATAAATCTTAATTAAACAAAATAATTAAACAAAATAATTTTTGGCAAAAAAAAAAACCCTTTGGCACAGTTTATTTGACGTACATCAAGTGGTGCGCGGAAAAGGCGTTTTGAAATTGATGGAAAAAAATAACAATAAATTCGCAAAGTAATTGATCTAACATTTTATCAGTAAGGATTCCATTACTTTTATTTAAAGTATACAGAAATCGTCGAATTTTAATCAACGTTAAATCTATCCAACGTCTGTTTAACTCATTGTCTATGCCCATTATCCTAGCTCTATTGTGTCCCACAGACTTCAGCCAACAATACTGTGGAAAACTGCGGTGGATGTTAATAGCTCCTTATTGTTACTTGGCCACGTTTTTGTGGCACTTGCCGTCTATTCTGTAACAGTTACTGATAGTTAGCTACTTCATAGCTTTTCCTGTTACGTAAGGACTTCTAAATTGCGTTGGACTTTCGTGGAATTTGGTACTTAGTTATTCTTTTAGGAAAATATAATGTATAATAGTTTTTCTTTTAGGAAACATTTCTTGATTGCTAGGTTAGGAAAATAGCTACACTTTAGCAATTTCTCGATAAATCCCCAAGCCTTACCAAGTTACTAAGATAAACTATATCTTATTTATAAGTAATTAAAAAAAAAATGTTATTATTCTACCACGACATGTTTAGGACACACAATTTGGCACTTTTTTCTATGACGAAAATTGGGCCACTATACTAAAGTTACTTTCACGAATGTTGCGAGAATTGGGAGCGGTCTCTTTCTTTTTATTTTCTTCTCTTGTGGGTAACACTGGAGTAAGAATTTTCTTATCTCGATTTTTTTTGTTTCTACTTTATTTATCGACTTTGCTCTAGTGTTGGATTTCCTCAAAAAATACATAAATTTTCTTCTTTCTTACTTGTTATATAAGATAAAATTTCGTAAATTTTGTAAATAGGAACATGTTAATATAAATAAAACAATTTGGCTTCTAATGTTTATGTTAATAACGTTTTTCCAAACATTATGTAAACAGTTTTTATAACTTGACCCGTGCCGCGGACGCTTTGGGGAACTTTGTTGACTTTTTGTTATCAAGGGTCGGATAAGCTCAACAAAAAGTTTGAGATGTCTGGATTGGAGCGCAAATTTCATCTCATGCGAACTCACTCTTTTTCCATTGAGTTGTGTTAAATGAAAGGTTATTTTATTTTTTGGGTGCGAGAGTGGTATAAAGACTCCGGTGGTAGTATCTCTAATTTTTCATCAAGTGACACCGTACCAAAAGTGTCGGACTTTTCTTCCCTTGTTGAGATAAGGACTTCAATCCCAATAAGCGAATTACTTTCCACCCTCGAGTAACAATCGACTAAATGTGTTCACCGGCTTGTCATCCAACATTCTGTTGTGTCAATAAGGGGAGAGAGGAAGACAACCCTTATAATTTTAACTGCAATGACAAACTCTATAAATTCAATTATATACAATTGATGAATGTCAAATGTTTAAATTCAAATAAATTATTTATTCAAACAACAAACATTTTTTTTTACAATAAAAAACCTATTAAATAATTATTAACAAAAATAAGATGTCAAGATGTTGTAAGGTTATAACAAAATTTCGCAAATTCGTTTTTAATATTAATACATAACCTAATCAAAATTGAAGATTAAACAAATAAAAAACTACCTAACTTGATTTTCTTACTTTTTTTTTAAGAAATAATAATGTTTTCCCGCGACTTGTTCTGTTATTGTAATCGTTTAGTTAATTTTGTACGGTTGCCTGCGATACAGGCCTTTTCTTATTTGTGTTTAACTAATAAAGAAATGTTGAACTAATTTAACTTTAAAGTTTTAATTAACTTAATTTGTTCTACTTGTCAACTTTATGCTAACATGTATGCGATAAATAAATAAATTGAAATTAACTGATCAGAACTAAATTCGAGATTAATCAAATAAAACTACTGCGTAATATTATTTTATTATATCCTTAATATCAAATGATTGACCACAAACAAATATAATAGGTACATTACCACGAACCCACCTGATGTTTAATGTAAATATGGTCTAAGAAAAACTAAAAGGAACTATATTTAAGAACCGTTTATTTTTTCGCATCTCGTGAAAATGAAAACAAGAATATCTTACATAATCCATTTCAACATGTAACCCAAACATTGGGCTTAACCTGAAATATCCCCACTTCACGCAATGTCAGGTCCGTGAACTATCATACATAGTCAATGCGATGTCCCTGGTGTTTTAGCAAATGAGGTACTGTTATAAAATAAAGGCTGAACAGAATTTACATAGTGGTTTATTCATTGGATGCAGGGGTCTGTAAATCAATTCGTTTATATTGAACAAGTTGAGACTAGTCATTTATGTTTAAACAATATATGATCCGATTGATTGATCAGCTCTCCTTGTTAGTTGGCTACAAGACAGTGTTCAGAGTTTTTTTTTTTATTTGTCCATTTATCGCAGCTTACGCTTCAAAACCCAGAGTACGCTTAGATTTAGCGGTACTGGCTATTGGTGGAGTATACTTATAAAGAAAGATTAATGTTAAATCAAATAAATATTTTAATGAACGTGCAGAAAGATTGATAGATAAATCATTTATTTGTAGTAATACAACACACACTGAAAAATTAGGAAAAAACAGAAAAAAAAATGCAAACAAATTTAGTTGTCCGTACTAAGTATGCGCGTGCTGGAACAATACAAAAAGGCTACAACTCAGCTATTATATTATCTAGAGGCAATTATACACTGGTTTTCAGTTGTGACCTGAAGGCAGGTAGGACAGGAAGGCAAGATACACGAGTTTCTCGAGAGTTCGATCCAAAAGTTATAAGTTATCCTTTTGTGCTTGTTTTATTTTACCGTACAGTATCCTGGCTTTATTACAACACTTTGTTTCACTGAATCAGGATAGTTGGAGATTCTATGTTTGACGTTTAGCCTCGTGTGAGTAGGGTTTAGTAGGGGTTCGAATTAACCAAAATAGCTCTTAGAATGTTGTTATTCATTGTTTTAGTGAGGATTGTGTCAGTTAGCCTATCTTGTTTGATTTTACCATTTTATTCATAGAACTAGGAATCGCGCGCGGCTCTAAGGCTTTTTTTATATCTATGATTTTATTTATCTATATTAAACATATTTAGCCTTTAAAGTTGAAAGTGAAAGAGGCAACTCGTAAACTTGATATTAACTTGTATCTTGGACAAAAGTTAGAATGCTGAAAGTATTTTGGGCACCTTGCCGCAAATTCTACACAGTATTTAGGGTTATTTTTAACATGTAAATGTAATTTATAAATTACTTCGCCTAGTTTTATATCAGTTTGATTTAAACATATTTCTTTGATTGGAAAACTAGGGACTCAGTATTGAGTAAATTTTAAATAGCAATAATATAAAACATAATGCGTAAAAATACCCAAAACGTCGTACATTTATCCAATTTGAGAGACGGTTATATAAAACATTAGTAGCAAAATATCTGCTTTATGTAAGAAACGCTAGTAATACACACAATATGCAAGCAAAGCTCACTTTGCCGCGTCGAACTTTCCCATGTATTTTACAATAAAAATTCGTACCTCATTTTTGTGCCATATTTTTACCACAGACAAGCCACACTTTTCTCCGCGCCCTTTATCTATGACACGAGGACGACACACACATGCTTGCATAATAGAAAACAGGAGAGACAATTTCCAGCCAGCATTCGCCGCTTCATTATTTCTCAAGCAACCCTTTCGTTACTCTAAAGAAAAAAAAAGTAGAACACGCTTTTTTTATCTGTGCTGTTCTAACAAAAAACATTGGCTTTTTGCTAATGAAAACTCTTCGAATTTCAACAATATCAATCAGATAATGACTGAAAACAATAGAAAATAGTGGCTTTGATAGGACCGCTGAAAAGCTGTCTGTCTTGTTATGATAAGAGACAAAGTGAATGAAGATTGGTTTAAATAAGACAAATTCAATTGTTTTCACAGATAACAAGTTGTCAGTAAATCCGTAGAATAATTCATTAAGTACCCAAAGTATTAAAATTCAATTTTCCATTTATTATCGTGTTATTGCTTTAGATTCTATAATAAGATTATACTTGTTATTATTTAAAAAATAATCAAACTATATTCAAATTATTAAAAATTATTTTTTAAGAGAGTACGTGTAACACGAAAAAAAATATATGTCATGGTCATAAATTATTTATTTATTTACTTCTAACTTACAACTATAATAACAGGCAATAATATGTACTTATATCAATTGAACAATTTTTTTTTATCTTAGAATTACATTTTTTTTATAAGTTAAACATACCTATTACTAAATAATAATACTTAACATTTAAGCACCTAACCACTTGTTAAGAAACTAACTACTTGCACGGCCAGAGCTTACGATTACCCAAAGCCAATAAAACCATTTGGCTTTGTTTGCTAGTGCATTGCGGTGTTTCAATGCGGCAGGCCATTGTGACGTAAATCGTAAGCTTAAATAAAAACTTGGCTTTCATTTCACGGTTCAACTAATATATGAATTAAATTCAGTAAAATAATAAGATGTTCACTTTATCTAACTATAACTTTTTTATACAATATATCTGTGTAACTTTTTTTGGCCTGTGATTTTTTTTTTATATTACAATTTATTTATTGTATCGCTGTTGGTTTTTCAATAAAAAAATCGTCTAAAGCGTAACTGGGGTATAGCTAACACAATATTTTTTGGATCACATTTAGAAGTAATAGTAAATACCTGTGTATGGTGTAACCACACTTAAATGCTAAGCTGATGCTGAGATGCTAAGCTAAGACAAAGATAACTCAAAATAGATTAAATCCAAACGCGCCGAGTGTTAATAGTACACTGCTTTATTGCCTTAACCTAAATATAACGCTCTATGCTATTTGACATAAAAATGTGCATACTTAGCATAATTGTATTAAAATGTATGATGAACGCGACTATTGCTATGTAGGTATTAATTACTTTAAATGTGTGTGATAGCTTATACACCCTGAGAGTAAGTATAAAACCTGACACGGAATCATCACTACTCCACCAGGTGGGCTGTCAGCCTGATTGTCTACTCGCTAGTAGATAAAAAAATCATCAGCATTTTGTAGTCTTTGCTTACGCTTCATAGCGTAGAACACGCATATAATCATGGTCCTATAATGAAACCCTATTGGTAGGACATAGAAAACTTATTATTTACTTGTACTATCTTCTGTAACCTATGTTCCTTAATGAAATAAATTAGTTTTATAACGTATAAATATATAAGAAAATATTTAATTAAATGGAACAAAATAATAAGAAAACCTAGAGTCCAAAGAATAAATAAACTTTCCAAAAAATGACAAAGTGACAAAGCTGAGTCATTTAGAAACAGCAACGCAACGGAAATACCACATATATATTTTATTATCTACCCCTTCGTCGTAATGGCGGCCATAACAACCCTAGCATATACGCATAATAATCACTTAGAGCGGTCATATTAAATGCCACGTCACTCCAGCCACAAAATACGGAATACGGATTACAAAAACGCAGCTCATGTCATTGAGTTGAACATGGAATACAAGAGAAAATGTAAAAAAAAATCTCTCTTATTTCAGCATTTATTTATTTGTTAAATAAAACACTGATAGCACTTTCCCAATGCGTGCTATGCTAAGACAATTTAATTATTTTTTTAGTAAATAAACCTATTAGCTTTTAATTCCACAGCATTACATCTATATTCATTTTATAAACTAAAATTGTTATTTTGTAGATAAACTATAGCATTCTAAATAACCGCTTGCAATGCTTATGTCAAAATGTGGTTTAGAACAGAACAATATCATTGAAACTTTATTATTTTCGCAACAGAGTTTAATTTACGTAGTTGGATTAATTAACAGCGCGTACTGGATATTTGGAGTGGTAACCACGCAATGGTTGATTGCTATTTCACGTTGGAATATTTGCGGAAACAAACAATGGATTTGTAAAGTAAATACTAGATTTTACATTGTTATTTTCTCCCTTTTCGTAGATGTGCTCGTAGAAGTGCTACGAAAAGTGCTACGAGATTTCGTAGCGCCCGTAGAAGAATATTTACGTATAATTATTTCTACTCTTGTAAATATACGTCATTTAAAATGTTTGTAAAGGTTTATTTTATTAAATTATAGATCATGCCCGCGACTTTGCTTTCTTGTGATTTTTTCTTTTTAAGCATGTTTATTCTAGCCACAATAATTGCACTTTAAAAAATATAATAGGTGGCCTTAAAAAACGAGTGCCGTAATTTCATACAACATTTTTTTTTAATAAAGAAAACAACTTTAAAATTACCCTAAAAAGATATATGAATTAAGTGGAATACATACAAACCCCGCTTTCGTATAATAATATTACAACAATATTTCGTGAATAATAAATTTACGCGGCTAAGCACACCTTCGCGGAATCCGCATATTAGTAATGAATTCCGCAGTTTACTGCTGAGATTTCCTTGTTATTACGCCGGATCTGTTTCGTGGGTAATTTTCGTAGAGTATGGGCGTGGCGCCCTCTAGGGAGTGTAAAGAGTATCATGATTTCATAATTAATAAAAAAAAATGTTATATTTCATTATGCTTGGGATTTTGAAGAAAGATAGAATAGCCATTTATGGCGATCCATCTAATATAGGTCGCGCTTGCCACCACTTAACCAGCTAGGCTAGCGAGCTCCTTGTATATTTAGCCTCATATAAAACACATTAAATTAGGTGTGCTATATAAAATTTAATCGTTAGATTATATTTTAAAAATGCCTAAAAGGCACTTGATTTTGATACAAAGCTTAGTGTATACATATTACATATGTATATAGTTTATACATAAATACTTATATTACGATAGTTACTTTAATAGATATATTGTTGCCTTCAAAGCCCCTAAGCTTATCATATTATCAATAATGCTCGACGAAGGCTATCGTTCATTCTTACTCGTATAGAAGCCTATATCGTACCAAGATCCGCTTTCGAGCCATATTATGTTACTCAATCTTTTCTCAGTGCTTGTTTATCGAGTGAGATGCTGTGTCAATCGATCCTGTATACCTTTAGCTATATTACCTATCTCTCAGCTCTTTCATAGTTCCTTCTGCTCACCTTCGAGTTCGACTTTTAGTCTGTGGTCCGCTTATCTGCGTTTTTTTCTCCATTTCGCTCGATCTTTGGCCTCCTTGGTTTTGAAACCATTTTTACTCATATCCTTTATAGGCAAATGGAGCCAGCACTTATTAGGCTATCATGATTATTTCGAACGCAACTTGCCCTTTTCTGTAAAACGTTGGGCTATAGTAGGCGACTCTCCTGAAGCTTGTCATCTATATAAAGGCTACATGTTTTTGACATAGAGGACATAGATGCTATATATGCATGTGGGACAATTTCCTTCTTTCAGAGCGTTGCATCTTCAGCTCCATCATTATGTGACGTAACCGCCAGGCACCAGGTATCATCCGATATCAATGGGTTAACCATGCCTATCTTTATTCAATGTATTTTTTCCGTGAGAATTTCAGTTTAAGTCCATTATTTAATACTGAGTTTTCGTAGTAAACTTCCAGAGGAAATAATACAAGATTTACGTATATTTTACAGTGTAAATTTCAAATTCTAGTACTATTTTCCGCTTGGGACCGCTATATGTACAATCTAGAACTAAAGTTTTTATCTTGAACAGTATTTCCGTTTATATTTCAGTGAAGTTCGCTGGTTGGGCAACTTTAGTGGTGTACTGTACACAACTTTTGTACGAGGCTGTATTTCGTTGGACTGAGCAGAGTCAGCTTTCTGCTGGTATATTTAAGTGGTAAATCTGGTTTCGGGTTTGTTTGTTTGTTGTTGCTTACTATAAATATTGTTACTGGTTTGTGGTGTCTGAGAAAATGGAAGAATCGTCGGAAGAGAAGTCTTTGTTGAATTTATTAATGAAGCTATCATTAATAAATTCAACAAAGCTCTGCCAAATAATATTGGTATTTGAAAACAAACAAGGTTAAATAAAAAGGCACTTCCTTGGAACATTTTGTCATATCATTATTATTTATATATATAAAAGAAAGTTGTGTTAGTTACACTATTCATAACTCAAGAACGGCTGAACTGAATTGGCTTAAAATTTGTGGGAAGGTAGCTTAGAACCAGAAGAAGGATATAGGGTACCTTTTATCCCGGGAAAAAGCACTGTTCCCGGGGGAAGTTCACCGGGGCAAAGCCGCGGGCAAAAGGTATTTTTTAATAAACTTGCTGAAATGAGTATAGCTTATAAGCTTTGATTTTAACAAGTTTTGGGTCTTATTACGATTTTTTTTAATTTTTAACCGCTTCTGTTTTAAATAATTACATTAGATTATTAAATCAATCAAGTAATTTTTGAGTTTTAACGAAACAAACGAACAGCGGTAAATTTTCTGTATATATAGTTCAATTTTATTATATTTTGGTAACACAAAAAACGTTATATATCTGTTATGTATCTTGTATTTCTTTAAATGTAATGTATCATAATTTACTTGTTTTATTGTTCTATTTTTCATGAAATAACCCCATTTGTGCGGAAACTCTCGAAGACACCACCAACAATAGAACGGGGTAGAACAAAAGGGTTTTTTCTAAATTTTATCACTCCATCCAGCCATCTGTTTATAAAAAGTTTTCTACTCAGAAGTTTGTTAATTTGGCTACATGAAGTTAAATGATATTGCAAGAAATTATTTTGTCGAAAATTAGAGTAGATGCTTTATTATAAAAAATAAAACTGTTCTAACTCTTGTATAAACTTTATAACTCGAGTAATAATGACGGTTTACAGCATCACATTGTAGATGAATTCGTATTTAATATAATATATATTATTTTCAATCATATATGTTCCCAATTCAATAACAGCGTTGTTTATAAAGATGCCACCTTTTTACCCGACTACGGCGAAGCCAAAAGGAAGGGTATGTAATGATTTTGTTAAAGTTGCTAATGTTAAAATTACACTACAAATTCGTCAAGTTACTTGCCGTAAGTTAAACTATTATTGATTATACCGACCTAGTATAATCAATAATAGTTGTAAATAAAAGTACAAAAATTCAAGTCGATCAATTTTCATGCTATGCTACGTCTCAAATCTACTACAGTAATGTAACAAGAATCGTTATTTGTTACGAATCTGTGTATACTGTGTATGTATACATAATGTATTTCTAAACAAAGACTAGAATATTCTATGCTGTTTGGAGCTGCATTTTCTACGTTCTAAAACGTTACCTTTGCCCTCGTGTTTTGCAGTACATTATGCCTCGAATGCACCGTATTAGTATATTCGGTACAGTGTGTTCATTCTTTAGTTAGATGACTATTATGAGTTAGTACATTATTAGTATAGTTAGTTATACTATTTTGAGTTAGTACACTATAAATTGCGCCGCACTATATTTTTCTGTTATCCTAATGGTTGACTGGGAGAATGCTTTTAACATTAAGTCCGCCAATTGTATAAAGAAAAAATCTAGATGGTATACTTTTAGCACTACTAAAAATGTAGCAAAAAAAAAATACATAAATTTACTGAAAAGTCGTTACATGACAAAAAATACTTCAAAATAATGTTCCATTGTTCATAATTCCCAAAAAAACATTTCCAGTCACATCCATCCCCAACGTTAATTGATTGCTCGGAGCAGTAAAGGCCTCATTATTAAAAGTTATTTGGATTCCTGAATGCTGGGAGATTTTTCAGAACATTTCCAATTGGAATTTATTAAGTTCGATGTTCACTCAGCTTCATGCGAAGATATGGACGAAACGAGAGGAATTTCATTAAAATAGGTAGCCATTCCTGTTCGCACCCGAATCTTGTTTCGGTATGCTTTTACACGGACGCTCTTCATCCCACCTTGACTTTTAGGGACTAATAAATACGTACGATAAAGGGAAACAAATAAAAATACAATGGGATAACATAATAATTCCTGGTCAGGTGAAAATATATAATAAGGATCGTCTCGCAGTCCAAAAATTCATACTGCGAGACAAAACTTTAAAAAAGTAGCTTTAACATAAAACTTTGCTCTTGGTGTCTATTAACTGTAGCCTAAGCTTTCCTAAGGATAGGAAATCTGATAAAAAATGCAAAATAATTATTCAAATTCAAATTTAAAGACGTTCTAACGAACAAATTATTTACTTGAAAAGCTTTGTATAGATGTGAAACAGCCATGATTACACATATTATATAAATAGGCTTCAGGAATATGTTTCCGTCAAATATATTCTCACAGAATATCGAAATCGGATTAAGAATCAGCGTTGAAGCCTTATAGGTCAAGAGATCGTATCTAATATGGTATCATAAATACAGCTATCGCTTCGGAGAATGGTGAGGCGTAGGTCTAATCGAACCTATTTTTTGGGAAAGGTGAATGTGGGTCAAGCGAAATAGGGTAGATTCTGTTAGTAAATTGTTTTTATAATGATGTATTTTTTCGTGAGCGATCTGAACCATATAAGTATTAGGTTAGTTTGTTTTTTTTTTTCGTTTTTCTAGGAAATTTAAATACACTAAAACCCACAACATCATTTGCCATAGTGGCTATACATGTTTTTAATTTTGCACAGTATGCTTACATTAATTAATTTAATATTTTAGTGTTATCAGAAAATGTTTTGTTCTTGATGAGTGCTGACCCTAAGTATATAGACCCTGACTATAAGTATCTTTTAATTTCACCCTTTTTTTGATGAAATTTTTTGTTGCTGTTCGCCTATATCACAGACAATTAGTATTTTTTTGCCCTAGTGCCCTATAGTGGCCACATAAATATTTTTTTTTAAACAAATAAATTTCGTTTGACTTTTATAATGTCGAATTTATTGCCTTCAGCTTACCGTCATACAGTCCATCGCAATAAACGTAAAACACATTTGGTAATTTGTCACAACATGACAGAATAATTTGGCCATTGTGAGAGATGTGGGGTATCCGATATTTATTGTACCCATTTCCTGTAAATACGGACTTTTTCCTGCAATTTCTTAAAGGGTTTTCTATCATCTCTCTTTCGGAGAAATATATTTTCGATATTTTGAAAGTAAGTTTATTTACTAAATCTGTCTCGGGATCACGCTTGTGTCCTTTCCAAAAAGCTTTAACTTTTCGCACTTATTTCTACGTGAAAAAAGTCTGCTACATTCTGCGCTCGGGGTGAGGAAACACATACAATGAGTATTAACACTAACGCATTATTATAACACGTTACTACGCAAACAATTGACAAAATTATCTAACACATGCAAAAAATGACACGCACACAAGTTAAGCAGTAGGAATGGTTCTTATTATACTTTTAGCCAAAGATAAAAAAAAAATTGCCTCGCTTCAAAAACCGCGCACGATTCGAAATTCTTTGCTTTTGGCAGATGGGCTCGCCTATGAGTGTCCACTCAGGTTGGTTATATATTAAAACTCAGGTCCGGACAGTACTGAAAGAAGGAAATTATTATCAATCAAACAATTTTACACTAAAACCGTGTAAATCCTGGAATTAATATCAAACGTGTTCCAAATCCCCGTATATTTTACTTCCAACTTTAAAACATTTTGGACGATCGCTCCAAAAATAGGGGAAAAGGGGGAGAGTAGAACCTCCCTTAAAACAACTGTTAAGGCTATTTATGAGGGCTCGTAAAACCATTCTTGCTAGAATTAGTTTGTGAGTTATGAATAACGGGTTCTATGAGATTTTAGGTGTAACATACAATGTAACGATGTAAATGTTCAAAGATGTCGGATTTTGCGATTTAAGTTATTACTGAATCAATATTATATTTGTTTGAGTTTAGTAGGTTTCGGTAGCGAACACAATTCACATAACAATAGTTTTCCCATTATGTCTGGTTTTTTAAACCAAATAATTTTGTATATTTTTTCCTGTGAAGCTGTGATTAACAACATTTTTTTTACTCTTTATGTCCCACTGCTGGGCAATAGCCTCCCCAACAACCTTCCATGCATCCCTAGCCATGGCGCTTTCTCGCCAGTTTTTAACGAAAGCTAGTTTGTCTAACCATTTAGTTTTAGGTTTTTTTCAGTGATTAACAACTAGTTTATAATATTGACTCTAATATATCTTTGATAATTTGAGATATTTGTAAGTATAATATTTAAAATGGTTTTACAGCTACGCCAGGGTGTTATTTTATTAAGGTGATACCTCGGTGAACACTAGCGCCACCGTCATTTAAAAATCATTACTCACTAAAAACACAAGTTATGAAAAAACATATTAAATTGTAAAATTATAATTTCCTATAGTTACAAATTGCAATATTGCTTAAAACGGCCACTTTTAGCAGTTTTGCAATTTGTAACTATATGGAACTATAATTTAATAATTGAATATGATTAAAATTAACTTCAGATCCAGAACCATAATTACAGCAGAGGGATTTTTGATAACTTGTGTTTTCAGTGAGTAATGATTTTTAAATGACGGTGGCGCTAGTGTTCAGCGAGGTATCACCTTAAACAACAAGGGCCTATCCTTCACTGTGATTTAATCTATCTACATACTAAATTTCATCCAATCGCCTTATGGGTAAGTGTGAAAGCGGAATAAACAACCCAACTAACAAACTCATATAATATCAGCTATGAAATCCAACTAATATTATAAATGCGAACGTAAGCTTTCACGCTCACCTTTGAATTTATAATATTAGTTAATAACAATTAGTTTGTTACCTCTTCACGCTCTATCTTCTGAACCTTCTACCTGAACTTTCGCTTACACATAGCTAGGAGTATTGAAAAGAACATAGGGTACCTTTCATCCCGAGAAAAAACACTGTTCCCGAGGGAGTTTTACGCGGGCGAAGCCGCGGGCAAAAGCTAGTTTAGAAATATAACAGCCAACCCTATATAGTATTTGATGAGACACGTAGTCTGTAGCGTGACGCATGGTCGGTTCATGGCCACTGGTGCGTGCGACCGCTCCTGTTAACCTTCCATGTGAGAAGATAAAACTGTAAATCCTTTTAATAGACTTACATTAAACAATAGTGATAAGTTTTATAATTTTTACAATCAACAAAAAAGATAAAATAAAGGATTTTTTTTTCTGTAATTTTAACGTCATTGTTACTGATGATTTTCTGTAACTTTTGGTTGAAGCGTGTTGGGGATGAATTTTTGTTTTTATGAATCATATAAATGTTTAGTTAGTTGGTCTGTGCTTCCGATTAAAAAAAACATGTAACATAATTTTATTTTGTTCCACTGAGGCACAGTGTATTTTTTTCTTTGATTGAGGAAAACAAACTTTAGTTTCTAAAAAAAAATATAAAATACGGCCATTTTTTGAGATTGTTAAATCTGTAAGTACATATTTTGATAAGTTCACTTTTATTACAGTAGTCATATATAAGAGTGTTATGCTTGTTTAACTATGACATTATTACTAAATCTCATTATAATAATGTCACGTGAAGCTGTGACAGAATGCCAACGGTCACGAACAAGCGACATTTTAGCTGGCATTCTCATTATTCTGTACAAAAGATTAACTATTAACAGTGCCCTTCGGCTGCAAGGTCTATAAATGGTTAGCTGTTTATTTTAGCTCGAACCCTGGATACATATGAACTAATTATACAGTTATTTAAAAGTACATGCCAACTGTCTTTTTGTTTTCAAATTCCTATCGCGGGTCGGCTGAAAATTTCTATAGAAATAAGTAGCGCCCTTGTACTAGATATCCTAATTTTAATTTTCCTATGTTTGTAAATGAGTGCACATTAATTAAATAAATAATTTAAGGTTTTGAGATAAGCTTTCATCATCATCATCTTCTCTTCTTCTTTTTTCTTATATATGAAAATCAATTGCTGTTCGTTAGTCTCAATAAAACTCGAGTGGCTGGACGGATTAGGTTAGTTTGAGTCTTGAAATATTTCTGGAAGTTTAGGGAAGGTTATAACTAATATGGTAGTGCACAGCCTTAGAAAGCCGTAGTAAACAGCGGATAAAGGAGGGTTGAAAATGGCACTCCTTAAAAGCAAATGTAAGTAGGTAAGTAGAAGCTATTAATTAGTTTTATTAAAAAGTTAAAATTTGGACAACAATAGTGTCACAAATATACATATTTAAGGTAAATTACCGTAAAAAAATCCAATATATCTTATGTAATACGTTTAACAAAAATATCACAAAAAAAATTATATATTAAAAAAAATATTCTATGCGATGATTTGCAAAAAAACACAGATTAGCTAGCGATACGCGCCATGCAAATAAGCACGTTGACACGCAAAAACCTTGTACGTTTCTCGTTGCGTACATAAAAATGCAAACCCAATAAACAAATGTATGACGCATTCTCCCCTTGTTTCAGGTGAGTGAGTCAATAGGCCCTGCGAGCCACGCATCGGGGGCGCCAGCCCCATTGTATGCGGCTCCTGTTAAGGTGAGGGTGGCTGTAGACGAGCGACTTTGTGTTAATTGTCGGCAGACTCATGTCAACGCTTGAAGCATTAACGACTATGTCAGCAATGATCGGTTGTCAGTTTTTGCGGGATAAATTTAATGAACTGATACGTAATAACTTTTTTTTTAGATTGGATAAATCGATTTTCCTCTTTTAAATCCCACTAATTTTTCCCGAAATGTTTGTTGTAGTTTTACCCGTTCCGTATTTTAAATATACAAAAGAAAACGTTTTGATGCCGTTGAAATCCAAAATATATTTACGTTGGATCATAATTTGTAACATTAGCATTGCCAAATATCAAAGACAATTTTGCTTTATTCTACTATAAAAAATCTCTTGTCTGTAAGTATGAGTAAAGTAAAAACTTTTTCCAAATTTAAGCACGTATGTTCTAAAGCAAAATATTCAGCAAGCAGTGCGATATCTGAAGTGTTAGAACTCGAAATTCAAGATCGTCTTCATAAGATCGGCGCCTCATCATTTCCCAAGATCTTTCGCTCATGAATTATGCATTTCAAAGTGCTTCGTCTGATATTACTCCGTGTGAGAGAATTGGTGACGATAATCCTCAGTGGCAAGCGTCAGTAGCTCGTCTGTTCCTTACTTATAGCCGAATAAAGACCCGGGGATTCAAAAAGGCAAATGTCATCGTTCCGGGACAAATGTATTGTATTGAACGATTTGTCGAGTAGAAAGCGAAATTGTTACTTCCTTAATGGAGTTGGGAAGGCTAAGAATGGAACATTGTATTGGATTTGATTGGTATAGAATGACCCACCTTGTATTTTGTGTTGATTTACGAAAAAAATATTACAGAAATTCAACAAGTCTATCTGGCAATTAAATTAGCTTGTATGTATTTTTAATATATATTTTTTCAAATCATTATAACATAAATTTTGTTAGGACTCATCTGATTTAAGTAGTATAAATAGTTTCGAAACGAATAAAATTTAATTTTTTAAACATAGCTCTATAAATTATATTGAAAAAGGTACATAGATTTAACACTGAACTCTCAGCGGTTATAATACAAAAACCTCAGTATACCCAAGTAAAAAAATTATTCCCCCTTATTCATTAAAATTAACAAATGTTGTAACTAAAATGTGTTTTGGCTCTTTCTTTTACGGAAAATTGTAATAAGAGAAAAAGGGGATTAACAGAAGATTGTTAATTTTTTTGAATAAGGGGGTAATGATTTCATGTTAAGTATAAATTTAATAACTTAAAGCATCGACCAGCTCAATTTCCGTTGTACAAAAGGCAGTGAACACACGGGCGTGAAGCTCGGAAAGCTAATTAAAGTGGATGTCAACCGGATATACAGTTTGGCGCTGCCGGCGACACGGCCTTCATCCGGTTCTGAAAACTGAAAATAGTTTCAAAGAGTTCCTGAAAGTAATACTCGCCTTTGGTTGTTTAATTAAAATTAAATTAAAATCCTTATTTTTTATATAGTCGAGCTTATTGCATTATTAATTATGGTTTAACGGGTAAAATGGGCTTCTGCACTTATGGAAGTAGTATACAACTTTACTTTAGATAAGTAATAACAATTTTTAAATCGCCAATAGTAAATCAATTGCAGACAAACACTAGACGTTTTTCGATTGCGTCGACAATATCGAGGGCTATCCAATCAAACCGCGCGTACAGCCAATCGGGACCAATCACCAGTGGCATAGAATATAGAACGTACAAAGGGATAACTTTGGTTGGGCTCGACGTAGCGTTGCACGACATTGGCTTTACCTCCAAGGATGTCCAAGACTAAGTGAAATAGGAAAGTGAATGGCCTAACAACCATACATAGATACATACATATAATCACGTCTTTATCCCATACGGGGTAGACAGAGCCTAGAGCCATAAGACCTTAGGCCACGTTTAGCATAATGGTAGTTGAAACAGGAAATCAATAGTGATGGGTTGCTAGCCGCATCGCCTATGTCATGATTTCCCCAACAACCAAAGATGTCGAAAAAGTTAAATAGGTATGTGAACTCTGGGCTCAGAAACTACCAGCTAAGGTGGGACCGGTAAAGCGCTATAATGAAAAAAAAATAGATAACTAACATAGTTGCTTAGCTTACATCAAATAGAAATTTCGGGATGTCCATTCTTTGCCGATACATACATACCTAAATAATTTATCACCATTAGCTCTCGTACTTTCAGTAGTTTTGACATTTTATTGATTGTTACATGAGTGGATAGATCAGTAAGTTATGAATTTTTAAACGCATAAATATTTTTGTCAAGACTCTCCCTCCGTCATTATTACTAAAATGATGATGAGATAGATGTACTAAGCCCAGAACCATTTTGTATAGGAAAATGTTTTTTTATGTCAATTATCCTGTTAATTGTTATATTTTTTGTAAAATACAACACAAAATTCATAAAAGATATATCGGTGTAGTCGTTTTTTACTTAAAAGTTTAGTAACTAACACGACTTTCATTTATATACAAAGATAGATAGATTGCATTGCGCGAACTAGCATTCGTTCATTGCGCCAACCGTTTTGCTCCATTTTGCGCGTCCCGTTCCGAAACTTGGCGCTAATTGCTTGCAATCTATTGCGTTTTAATGTTTGGCGTTTGCTCCAATCAAATTCTTTCTTTATTTTTCACCGTTACAACTTTACAAGACAAGTATTAATTAAGAAGTCCTATTTTAGATGATTTTAGTTTTTGAGTGTATTATTTGGATTATTTTTTAATTTAATTTTAATTAGGCTATTAATTTAACACCATATTGTACTCTAATTTATTGTAAATATAATAATAAAACATGTTTATTTACATACAGTATTAATGAATAAAAGTTTTGACTATAACTAATTACGAGAAAAGAGGTTAAAATACTAGTGCGTGTTGTTTTAGAACGGCTTTAATTTTCTTCTCTGCTTTTCCGAAGTCAACTAAACTTACCATGTCTTAATTTTTTCTTGTATATTAATTTTATGTCAGGCCAGCGTCAAATAAAATATACACTCCACCGGCCAATTTTACATCGTACGTAAAACGGAATGAAAGTGAAAAATAAATGCGTAGCGAATAAAACACGTTTCAAAATCGTGCATTGTTTGTGAATTTCACGATACTTGAATTTCACCGAGCGATGTAATTTACTAAGCTGAAAAATACAGAGGTTTTCATGTGAACGAGATAAGTTAATGGTTGTTAAGTTACCTGCAATGTTCATTGTGATTAACAAGTACTCTTTAATAATGTTTATATTTTTCGTCATCATCATTATAATGACCTCCGTGGCGTTATGATTAACATGCCTGCCCGCTACTCAGGAGGTCCCATGTTCGAGCCCCGGTCCGGAGAACATAAAAAAATTATCTTTTTCTGATTGGCCTGAGTCTAGGATGTTTATCTATATATGTGTTTGTTATAAAATAAAGTATCGTGGAGTCTGTATCCCATAATACAAGTCTCTCAAACTTATTTTGGGGCAAACACAATCTGTGTGAAAAATCACCATCCTAGTGCTAGTCTAGTTGGGACGCAAAGCTGTTTGTTTGTTTATATTATCTTTATTGCATAAAATTAACAAATGTACATTACACAAGATAAATGTAACGGACTTATTCCATGAAGAGATCTTTTCCAGCCAACCGGAGGCTGGTTACTGTTTTCGGATCCCGAGGTCCGCTTATAAATATTATTCCTTACATGGGGAACGACCGCCTACTTGACTTCTTCGGTCTCTACTACTGACAGAGGTACAAGTAAATTGAGACTTTTGTTATTCCTTTAATAGCCACTTACGACATTTGCGGGAAGAGAGGTCTTTCATCAAGCCGAAGAGTACCCAACCATCAATGCTTTTATTATGCTTGTAGACATATTCTAGTTCTTAGGTACAAAGAAATAATGTTTCTTGGACTCTTAGGCGACTAGCTGACATAATAAAAAATCAAGATTAGTGATGCAAAAAAAACGATTTTACATTAATTTTAAGCACGAAATGAGATACTTGTTTGTAAAAAGGATGTAGTTAAATGCATTATTAGAAGAAAACCAAGTCCCTAGGAGCAACAAGTATATATTAAAAATAAACATACAATTCTAAACCTTGGACCTACTAAACCGACCAATTTAAAAGGATCAACTTTTTTTCTTTATCATAACACACAGATTTGAAAACCAACCTAAAGATTTTACCGTGAAAATGGATTGTTTCACTTAAAAACATGATTAAAATTCCGATTGTTTACCAAACTTTGAACTGCTTACCTTACTTAAAGTAGTATTAGGAAAATCGCCACTCGTCTAGTCTAGACAGTAGACGTGGGTTTATTGATTGCACTGAGTACTGGGCGTGACTCAGTAACATTAGCTATGCAGTGAGTCAAGTAGTTCTAGGTACTGGGAAAATGCACCTACACCATGTTTTAAACCTTAAACATACTTTGCTAATGTATTCTATTTTAAGCAGTGAAGTAAAGAAAAAAGGTTATGATTTTAGCATTTGTTTTCCAGTTTTATTGAATGAATGAATGACTGAAATTATTTATTGGTTAACTACAAGATTTGATGGCCTCCATTGAGTAATGGTTAACATGCCTCTCTGCTACTCAGAAGGTCCCAGGTTCGATCCTCTGTCAGGTCAAAATGAAAAATGATATTTTTCTTGGATGTTTATCTTTATACTATTTGTTATAAAATATACTATCGTTGAGTTAGTATATAACTCAAGTCTCGAACTTAGTTTGGGGATAACTCAATTTATGTCTATATATTTTTATTTTATTATTATACCTCTAGCGCATGCTCACTCACGATCCCACGGGTTTAAGACACTGCAGGCGTGAATCACCTGATTGGTCCCAGCTGCCTTTTGGTAGTTATTAAAGGAACCACGTCAGAGGTCCAGAGGCGGTTCCGAAGAACTCTGACACCAGAGGGTATGGTCGACTGACCCTGTCACACTAAATGATTATGAAGGCTCAATACCATTGCGTTTTCGCGCTTCTCTCGCAAAATAACCATTTTTAGTTTCTACTTATAGTATCACTATACACAAATAACGGAACATTAAAGCAGGCAGTAAAGTGGGTATATTTCCGAGCGTGAAGCTGAATTAGCCGGTGTGTTCACCTACAGGGAGCACTAATTGAGAGCACTTACCGCTCATTAGGGAGTGCACCCCCTTAAATTCGATTATGGGCGGGCACGCGTTGTATTGACGGGTTTTGATAAGGCTCCATTAGGTTTAGATGGTGTTTTACCATCTCTTTATGTTCCTCTGGAATGAATTTCTCGCTCTCTTAGCGCTTTCCCGGTTGCTTCCTCAGCAGATTGCTTGGGAGCCCAGGGTCCGCTTTCCTACATTTTCTCCTCCACTTCGCCCTGTCTTCGGCGTCCTTAGTTTTGAGACTATTTGCACGCATATCGTTTACTGCGACGTCGAGCCAGCACTCTTTATGTTCCCCTGGAATGAATTTCTATAGTTACTTACTGCGATGGCTCAGGGACCCAAAAAGAATCTTGGCCTTCGTCACCAGAGCTCTCCACCGGTCCCTGCTCTGCGCCTTCTCTCCATCATCATCATTATTTCAGCCGCAGGCTGTCCACTGCTGGACATAGGTCTCCCTCAAGGATTTCCAGAATGACCGATTGGAAGTTGGATGTGGCCTGCAGCCAGCGTCTGCCTGCGACTTTATTTAGGTCATCTGACCATCTGGTCGGTGGATGTCCGATTGGCTCTTAGGAATTTACATAGATTTAAAAAAAAAGTTTGCCCCGCGCGCGTTTTTACATTCTTTGGGAATTTCTATAGAAATGCATAAGTATAACAAGTTGGTTGAATGATGTGCTGGTAAGCTGACGACTGCCTCCGTGGTCCGGTGGTTAAAGCGTTTGCCTGTAGACCAGAGGGTTCGATTCGCACGAGAAGCATACTTGGTTTAGTTGTTTCCAGTTTAGTTAGAACATTGCAGGCGTAAATCATCTGATTGTCTGATTTTAATGACGTTTCCGTGCTTCGTTGCTCCGGTGCCATATGGTATTGGACTCACGTCAGAGGCCGAGAAGAAAGGCTGAAGACCTCGGTCACCAGGATATGCATGATCATTGACTGTAAAACTTACACGAAATGATGGTGATTGTAAAATTTTAGGAAGCTTTAATAACATGAGTGTGAAACTAAAGTGATATGGCAACAATGTTAACTAACAGAATTTGAACAGTCGTTAAAATCTGGGTGTCATGTTGTTGTTAATTTTGGTTTTCGCTATTTCACATGTTCTGTGAATTGAGTACAAAGTTTACTCAAACAGTTAACTAGCGACTGCAGTTGTTGTAAGCTGTTTGTTTAGCGTGTCGAATTCAGTTAAATGTTATATTTAATTTGTTTTAAATTTTAATACATAAAGTGATATACTTATAAAATAGTTTACTAATACACTAAAATTTTAAACAGATAAATATAAAATCTAACCATATTTAATTAAATATAGAGCCCAATTACCGTCGTTGCAAAAAGGTAAAGTGCCCAAGAGTCAGTCTGCATTAAAATTTTAATTAACTCCAATGAAATAAACAATTTATTTTGTATACCTATATGTATAAAATTTGTTTGGCTTTAAGATCAGTGTTAAGAAGACCGAAGTATAAAGGCTCTTGACACACTAAACAGTGCTCCAGTCGACATTTGATTGGTGACGATTGGTTTTAGCAGGTAGACTACACAGGTTCAAATATCCGGGCAGCACTATGATATCCCAGTGTCTCCTTGATAACAAAGTCAGCGGTAGAATTGCGGAACAGCAACTGCGCCTTTTTTTTGTTTGATTTCAATAATAATGAATCAAATAATTCTTTCAATTATTTGGTACATAACATTGTAAATCGAAACATATTAAAAATACTCTTCCATACTAAATTATATAAGTTTAATTATATCTTTATAATCTAATACAAAATAATTTTCTCCACGTTCATTGACACGGAAACTCACATAAGCCATAATGTTTTATACCAGCATTTCCATATTAAAGTCTGGCTACAGCAGTATAAATCATCTAGCTAGAACAAGCGACCATTAAAGATTCACTCGTACGCATGCATACTGCAGTGCAGACACCGGACTTAGATCCGGAATTCCGGGATCGTATCCGTAAAATTGGCACGTGAGGAAAATCCGGATGATTCGTGGGTCATTCGCGCCGTTATTAGGATTTTAGTGTTCCCTTTTGGGAGCTATGATTGTTCGCTATAGTAGGTTTATAGTTAGGTAGTAACTGCCTAAGATTTTTTACGAATTAGTTGAGAATATACATAGTACAATGTATATTCTCAACGTGTGAATACGTTGAAAGATTGAACTATGAAAAATAGCGGGGAAATTTAGTCGCTAAACGAAAAAAATAATTTCTTCCGCAGATACTATCAAATGACAATGGAAATCTGAGTCTAAAGTCTTTTTGCACTATAACCATAGTGCAAAAAAGACTTCGTCACACACATGTTTTAAATCCATAGACAAAAAAAGTCGTTTGACGCATGTTTGAATCATAAAATTAGTATTAGAAACTGCGTGCGCCTCACGCACTTAATTATTTTATAGTTTAAATGCTATTGATTTTGATGTGACGAAAATGTGTCGAGGATAAAATAAGAAATCACAAAAAGAATACTCTGATTTGATACGCGTTGCCAGCATTAGGGAAATTATTTGGAGGTCGCGCGTCTCTGCATTGCGGGGGGCTATTGGCACGCTACACAGTCAACAAGGTATGCTGGCTCTTAGACTCAAATGTGACATAAATATTTTGTGAGGTCTTCCTGTCTTTTGCAATAATCTTTTTAATTGAAGAGATATTCAAACTAACCATTTATCACGCACATGCATGTGTGAATAAGAAGATAAAATGTTTATTATATGAGCTATACTTTAGTTCTGCTATACCATGTCTCTACCTTGAAAATTACGTCCAGCTTAGGAAGAAAATACTTAAGACTTCAATTTACTTGAATCTCTTTTCATATGTTTCAATTTCTACCAGTAAAAACATCTAGAATTGAGGCTATTCAAAAGACTGATACTTTTTACTTCATAGATAAGATTGCTTTTTGCCAGACTTTTTACAACTGAAAATTATTCGATTTCATTCAGGCAGCTAGTAGATTCCTTTTGACACTTGGGACAGCTAGAATCAAGTTTTGTCCTTCATCTTAAAAATGTGATAAACTCAAGATGCCTGGGTATTAAATGTCGATCGTTATTACCCCCTCGGTGTTCGGATCACGTAGCTCCGTCGGAATACGTCGGCTTCACAAAGAGCCACGTCTACCCTCTGTCATATGTGGGATTTCGAGGCTCTTCGTGATTTGTGGGAACGCAAGAGTTAAGTTCGATGACGTAAGTATCTGCCAAGGTTACATAGGCATAGGTTCACATCTATATTTTTTATTGGAACGACAATGAATGCTAATAGTAGTTTGCCGCAAACTTAGACCTCGCGATTATTATTAAATCACGTCAGAAACGGTCCAACCATTTCGGAGACTACAAATAAACAAACAAACAAAAAAATATTGATATTTTGTTTTAAGTATCGTAAAAACTATCATATACATTTATAGTATTTTCATTTATTTTGACATTTCACACTTAAATTTTATTAAATGAATAATAATTTATTGAAATGAATAGATTATATGATGAATACATGCGTTAAATCTGCAAATAAATTTAATCCGTAAATATGAACTGATGATTGTACTGCAATCAAGTGTAGAGTCCATATTTACAAACTGGGCGTCCAGCACAGTGGCGCAGAAATTGCCAATTTCCGCCCGCCCCGGAACCATTTACCGCCCTATACATACGTATGTCGTAATTTGTTTTCATGCTTTTTCCACCGAATTTATCTTTTTTCCATCGGTCTTATCTGAAACAATAGTCTATGATAAGTTTAATTATTATTTTCTATAATTATTTATGAGATGAAGTTTATAATGTTTATTTTCCAGCTATTCCCCGAGCTTTATCTATTCGTGGCAGCATGTATTTTCCTGTAACCTTCCCAAAGAATAATAATATCACAATTAATGCAAAATGTGTTTTTTTAAATCTTTTTATTTTCTTTTTGTTTTGTAGATTACCTACTGCTAACAAGCTTACAAACACTTTGTTTTTATACCTTATATTAGTATAGATAATGTAATGATAGTAACAATTAGTTAATATAAATCTAGGTTTTTGGGAGGAAGGTAGTAGCCATACGCTGCTTTTCCCTCTGTCAAAGTATAAGCCCAATCTAGTGTGTCTAATCGGTACACAAATTTGCTGTTTTGTTTCATTTTTTAATATTTAAGGGTCATCATTACAGTCAGGTGACAGTATAAGTTTTATATGTAGGTATGCAGAACTGTACTAGTTTATATTTTCCCCTAAAAAAATGACAGATTATAGGAATAGTAAAAAGCGCTAAGGCTACTCTCCCGTTTATTTTTGTTTACATTGTCAAATGTGTTGTCACTAACAAATATATTTTTTTTTCGAAAGCGTTTTGTGTGTTAGCGGAATGTGGCGATAGCGATACAAGTAGCTATTACGAGAGCAGAGAATCGAGATCGGCGATCGACCTTCCGGTACGGAAGCCGTGTTGCTCGATGATCCAGATTTTTATAATAACTAATTGCTACTATCATTATCTATACCTACTAATATTGTAAAAAGAAAGTGTTTGTATAGTGTTGTCTTGTTTGCAGATAAATCATAAATTCTGGCGTCCAACGCTTGGTTCGGCGTAGATACCATACAAGAAGTCGCCTTTATGGCTGAAATTATGAAGTATTCATAAATTTCGTAATTCTGATTGCATATTTAATTCAACTGCAGTATAATTGAATTAACCGGTGCATCCGAGTAAACAAGTGCAATAGAATTATCATACAGTTCACGTCAAAGCAATCTGTGTCGGTAATGCGTTTCGTGATTTTAATTAATTGTGCGAAATAGGTACTTATACGATTTGATAACTATTTAACACTTTTGCTGACGGTAACGCCTCTTGACGTAGATAACAATCAACTGTTATTGTTATCTCGTAAACTGTCCGCGAAAGTGTTATCTATAGTTAAAAAAAAAAGAGACTGCGCGCGATTATGTACCTAATTCTATGCATTTAACAGATAGTAATCCATACTAATATTATAAATGCGAAAGTCTGTCTGTCTGTCTGTCTGTCTGTCACCTCTTCACGGCTAAACTGCTGGACCGATTGCGATGAAATTTGGTAGGGATGTAGTTAACGACCTGAGGTCAAACATAGGCTACTTTTGGGCGCGATATAACCGAGTCCCACGCGGGGCGAAGCCGCGGGGAACAGCTAGTTTACTATAAACCTAGAAGGTTGGCGATACCATTTTAGCCTATAATTTGTCACAAGCCTTCCGTTTTTTCCATTCATATTATTAATTGTTTATTTAAATGAAATCAAGACACGAATAAAATTTAAATAAATTACAGTTTGTGATCTACATTACTGGATTTGTTTACGAAAATAAACAGTTGTTCCAACATCGTTTTCCAAACAAATACCGGGCTTTGGTAATAAACGAAATTTGTCTACAATGTGATCTTATTCGGTTGGAGTGGGTACTTGAATCTTATTACCATAATGTCTTGGTTTCCACCGCGAATTAGAGAAACAAACATTAGGGAACGCGTCCATAGCTGTGCACACTGTGCACTCGGCGCGATGAAAAAATAAATCGACGTTACGAACATTACATAAAAGGGCAATTGCGTTCCTATAACAATTTGAAAACAATTCATTTTTTAACATTTTTATTGTATGTATCTCGTTTGCGTTTTATAATGTTATTTAAAGCGGGAAAAGAAATAAACAAGAATAAACTCTAGTTCTGTACACGAGTATAGCCCACTAATAGCCAGACGGATGGACAGACCGTTTGTGAACGGAACCCTAATTAATAGTGACGTGAATGGAACGCAAACACAGCTTGTGTATTATATATATACGCAAATAACAGTACTTACTACTAATCAGTTTTGGCTATTACCATTACTACTTGAAAAATAGCTAATCAGACCATTTAATCTACTTATTCTACAATATTTGACCAAAATAAGGTTTTAGTTTTATACACGACTGATTATATTAGAACATTACATTTTAATTTATTATTGGTCTTAGAGCAAAATAAATTACAATGTACAGATACGAATCATTTGAATGTACGACTCTAACAACAAGATAAGACCTACCTTTTAATATCGGTAAGTTATCGGAAAGAAATGCGCAGTAATAGAATGGCACCTTAACAATGCCATGGAAAGATTTCATTAAAATTGTCAGCTTCTGAACAATTTGTTCTTTTGCGATTTAATAAAATATTATGAGTTGAAATGTTTACCGCCTCATTTCTGAGATCAATTTTTGAGATAATTAAACTTTGAAGCGTCTTTTATTCTTTGGACGGGATAATTTTATGAATTACGTATTTATTAGTCATGAATATATTTTTATTATACTTTCAATTTCGTCAAAGCATATGATATGTTTTTTTTTTTTTTCATTATCATGGAACATATATAGGTAGTTAGGTACTAATTTAAAATAATAAGCAATAAATTCTTGGCAATCAGCTTTTATTGTTTCTATGAGAAGTAGTATTTATCATTATATTTTCCACAATGCATTACTTACCAACTCAATAATTTTCGCTAGGTGTACAATTACCAGGTTAAAATGACAAAGCGACAAAAGCAACCCTTTTTCATATTTATTTAATTTTAAGATCAAATGAATTGTGAATAAAATTAAAGGAAGTTGTTTATTCAAAGGCTTCACAACAAAACATAAACATTTATTCGGAGAAATGGAACTCCAAGTTATAAATTTAAAATTAAATGTTTCATTACGCCTACAGAAAGGTCGGAATCTTTGACAAAACATCTGGGTTATTCCAAAGTAAATCTATTTCAGACAGTAATAAGCATGTAGATCCAAAACTGATAACTAGCAAGCCATATTTAGCCTTTGAACTTGTATAGCGGAATTTCTACACGAGTAACTTAGTAGATATTATGTTATTATGAAATGTAAAGTACAGTGGCAATGGTGGGAGAAATTAATCTATTTAGACTGATTGCAAGATATGAAACGGAATATCGTCATTTGTAGGACTTGGATTTACCGTCAATACACATGATCACAAGATCTAAGATATCCTAATAATTTAGTTTAAAAATTTATATTAGTGCTGCACAAATTTTCTTCTTCTTAAGGTTGACTGGTGCTCATGCTTTTAGCATCAAGTCCTCCAATTGTATAAGTAATTATTATTTGTTTGTTTCAGTAAAATTTAAAAATAATATTTAAGAACTATCTCTATTCGTTTTAACTAAGATAAAGGTATAATATATTGTTTCTTAACATTTTTAGAAAATTGGAAAACAGCATTCTTTCACATTTGTTTTAGGCCCCAAATAAAAAGAACAGTTTCAGTTTTTTTACAAAATGAAGGATTCAAACATTGGTCTCAAATAAATAGATCTGTATATTTAACAAAAGGCGAGTTAATGGATTAAACTATGAGATTTATTGCTTTTGGGCATTTGGATTTTAAATGGTTTTGGCGCTTTAGTGTTTATATTGTGATTCAGCGCGCGTTAACCATATTTCATAGTAATTACCATTTTGAAGCTGTATTGTTTATGGGGTATCGTAATTTGGACCAATTAATTTATTTTTATACTCTTATTAAATTACAAACAAACAATTAGATTTTTCATTGAAATCAAGATGTTCATCGCCTCCTTTATTAATTTTCGTAACCATAACTAGTTAATCATAAAAGTTTATGCTGAGCTGCACACGTTGAGATAATAGGGGAAAGTCGTGCTATAGAGAGAGCATACTTGGATTGGTCGAGTAGACGTCACTCGACCAATCCAAGATATGACTGAACGACCTGCGGAGTCTTGGTGATAGCGACTTGCGACAACTGGTACTAAGCTTAGGCCAAGATCCTGTTTGAATCGCCTCAGAATATATGTTTCATTATGGTGACACCTTTTAAAGTTAGACTCTCGGTTAATATTAATTATAAAACATATTTTTTTATAATATCTAATTAAGTATCGATAATAAGATTTAAGTAAAATTATCAAATCAAAACTCAGTTTGATAAATTTTATATGTAATGTTCAATATAATAACAAACCTACAACATCAGACAGATTGTAGTATTAACATTAAGGATGAATCGCCCCATAAGAAGGTTCGATTCGAAACGTCGCTTCACCCTTGTTCCTTTTTTGCCCCATGCGCCCCCCGAAGTGGGGGTGAGGTGCGCGCGCACATAAAATCAATACCCTTGGTGTTACGCACAAATGTTCGGAGCGAATGAGTTAGAGATGTCACGGTCAGCTATCGATATTAATCATCGAAGGCCAATGGACGCGGACGCTCGCGCTTCATGTGGCTTCACAGACGTTTTTTGGTGAAAATATAATACTTTATTATAACTACGTATTTTATTAAAGACAGTATAGGCTTTTGCATATTATTATGATAGTTGTAAAATATGTCTTACAAATTTAAAGATATGTTAAATTGATATAGATACTGCCTTCCGATTTTTGCGTCTGAGTGATGATGCAAACACTTTTTTATTTTACATATGTTGCTAAGGTCTCAGTTCAGTTTCAGTTTTTACTAAAAAAAATTGAAAGGAATTATATTTACTAAACAAAAAATCCATGCATAGCAGATTTTATAATTCGTCTTATTTATAAAACGTATAAAAAGTCCTATTACACTATACCTACCAAAACTATTTATTGGTCAAAGTAGCGCTTAAACGTAACTCTCAGTATAATTTAAGGTTAGTGAGAGATTAAACTAACTTTATTTTTTTTTTACAAAATACAAATTAATAAAATAATTAAGCGCAATTATTTGAGCTATACTTTTAGACAATTATTTAATATTATCCATTACGGCGTATATCTATCGCTGTGGTAAATAAAAGGATCCTCCCCCGACCTCAATCACGGTGCCATAATGGACACAGGCGTTATCAATAAGCGGCCTGTCATCCAAACAGTGGGCGCCAAAGCCAGGCGCTCACTAACTAATAGCCCCACGATAGCCCGCCGATCAAATTATCGACGTTTTGATATCGATGCCGGCCCATCCTTAGCGACGAGTGTTATAGAATATGATTAATTACCAATACATTTTTTAAATTTTATCGTCATATATTTCGTTGTGCAAACAATTTAAAATTATGTTTACTGTACTGCCAAGCTTTTTATAAAACCTAGCAATATTAGTACAATGAAATTGTGTTATTAGCTGTATTTATTTAAGTATTTTTAACAGCTTTTCATCAGGAGTGTGCCATAGACTTTTATGGCAAATAAAAAAGTATTGATTATAAGGAAAATTTTTATTTAATAAAATGACTAATAATTTTTTTTTAGTTTAAAAATTAGTATGCACTACAAGGTAGTTATTTTTATAGAACAAAACAATATTATATAGGGTCAAAAGTCTTCTGAAATAAACGATGCCGTGAAATCCAATTAATAAAATGGGCTCGTTTTCATGACGACGTGATCTAAATATTAAAAAGATCAATTAGTATGCTTTCGCTGTGGAAATATGCGTTTGTTTATTTTATTTATTTTTTCTAAATGATACAATAATTCTTGAAAATAATGTGGCCTGAATTATATTAATGTTTTTTTTTTTTTTGTAAATGACAAACAATTTTGATTTATTCTTATTTTTATCCTAAGTTAAACGTATTTCATTACCTTCATGATATATTTCGTCGCCAGTGATTACCTAAATTCACTTTAATAAAAAAAAAAAACGAAAAAAAATATTTTTTTTTTAAGTACTAGCGGCACTTTTTTAAATATTTTTGAAATATAAATAGGTTATATTTCAGACATGTAGAGTCAAGACTGATCCAAATAACCACCTTCTTTCAATAGATTGGACTGTTATTAGTTTTTGTGCTTTAGACTTTCAAATTTTCTATTTTATTCTATTTCTTATGTCTTAAATTAAAGACGTCGTCCAAATCATCTTGTGAATTAAGTCTAAGTCATAAGCCCAGAAGCGAGAAGTTTGTAAAGCAGATTAAATCCTACGACTAATGACGTCACTTGGGTGATATGAAATTGTGGACGTGATATTAAACACCAAACTAAAGATATTGACCCATATTTAATGGCTATGTTTTTTTTTTCATGAATACTCAATTTTTGTTAATATCTAATAGGATTTGGCTTATGCAAAATTTTATTTCAATGGACCAATAGCAGATTTATCAATCAGGAACGTGATACAAATTTTTGATTTTTGAATATGAAAGAGAATTCATAATGCGATTACTCCATCCTGAAATAAATATTCGTTCCTATAATTTTTTTAAAGTATTTTTTTAATTTTTTTTTTTTTTTTCAAATTCATGTACACAGAAAAATATGCAAAAGAAAAGAACATAGAATAAAGAACATTAGTACAAGAGCGCTGCTTATTTCTAAAGAAAACTCTTCCAGCAGACCCAAGAGAGGAAACGAGAAGAAAAGGGTAACAGGCGTTGAAGTATTATTGGATGGGTGCTCTTCTGAAGGCTAAAAATTAATAATCTTTTCGTTTACGAGTCCTCAATGTATGCACTAAAGCCTTACTCTCTCCTCATAGAGCTGCCTCCTCAGCTGACTGCTTCGAGCTTCAGCTGCCCAGGAACGGATGCCTCCTCAACTGACTGCTTCAGACCCCAGGGTCCGCTTTCCTCCTTTTTCTCCTCCGCATCGTCCGGTCTTCGGCATCCTGCTTATGGTCTCATAATTAATGTGTGACCATTAGCACACATACCATTTACTGCGGCGTCGAGTCAGCATTTTTAGGCTTTTCGCTTTTGCACTGCCTTGCTAAAGCAAATTAATTAATAATGTAGGAAATTATGTAGAAATAATATAGTAGGTGAGAAACTCGATAACCTGTTTACAAACAGCTATTTCACACTTTATTTGTTGTAACAACAGCGTATGTCAAGCGCGGGACTTAGTATGGATTGGTTACCACTAGTGGCTCACTAGCATGAGCTCCTCTGTGCTTCGCAAGTCACGTTAAGCAGTCAATCCCGTAAAATTCTATGCAGAATGACCTTAAAAATTACTTTTAGCGTAATATAACGGATATCAAAATTATAAAAGAATATATTAACTAACTAGTAATCTATATTATTTATACTTATAATCTATACTAATATTATAAAGCTCAAGAGCTTGTTTGTTTGAACGCTTATAACTTGGGAACTACTAGTCGTATTTGAAAAATTCTTTCTGCATATTATAGCTTGATTCTTGGGGAAGGTTTTAGGCTATAGTACATACACACTAAACGCGAGTGAACAGCTAGTAATTAGATAAAGCTGAAGAGTATGTTTGTCTGAACGCTTATAACTTTAGAACTACTTGATTGGATTTAAAAAAATCTTTCTGCATATGATAAACCTATTTATGGGAAAGGTTATATGCTATAGTACATACATACACCATACATAAGCCGCGGGAAACAGCTAGTAAATAATAATAATAATAAAAAAAACAGAAACTCTAAACCAAAGCGAAGCTGTTACGATTATTTCTTCCTAAATTTTTCCGGAGATCTCCGGCTTAATTTTCGCAAGTGGCGGGAAATATTTCATTCTCCGTTGTTAGAAATAAATCGAGTAAACTCCCTTGACTTCCCTGGACTTAATTTCGCAGATAAAGGCCCTTCATTCCGATGTCAAATAAATTTTATGGAAGAAATCTGAACTTATTTACGAGTTGGCCAATCTCTTGAGTGTTAGTCCGCTATCCGGGCTGCAATTGGATTTGTTCTTCTGAGATGTGCCCTGGCTCCTTTGGGCAGTGGCGGCACGGGTTCAGATTTCAACCCCTCAGGGTCTGTTAACTGCGGGTTTTGTCCTTTGTGCCTGCGAGAATGAACTGAAAATGTTATTGTTATGGCGAGATGTGAAATAAGGAATGCTAGGAAAGTAGATTGATTCTGAAACGGAGTTTTATTTGTTTGTCACATCTTGATGCTGCGATGAATCTGAAATACATATGGATAGAGAGCTCCGATGCGATATCTTAATACTTTATAGTCATTAAAATATTTATTAGGATAAATTCTCTGCTTAACTCAATGGTTGACTATTAGACACTGCTCTTAGCATTAATTTCGCCTATTAAGCAATGGACTGAATTTTGTGCTATAGTCACACGATATATAAATAGTACTAACATATTACAATAGTAAAATAAAATATCTTTTAAGATCAGCCGCCTGTTTAAATTTTGTTGCAACAGCTTAGTGTATTGCACTTAGTTCTGTGATTTTTTTTTATTAACCTACGATGATCGTTGAACCACCATCGTTGGTGAAATCCTCGTAAAATAATACGACCTCTTATTAAATATTTTTTAGATGTTAGATGACCCCGCTCTTTAATTCATGCAACTTTAACACTTTTGACACACTTTTCATTTGCTCTGTCATTTATTTTAAATACATTGTCTAGAAACCGTGATTATACTATGTTAACAAAAAAGTAATTTCAGTAATTTCAAATAATCATAAAATTAAATAATTAAATTTTAAAATTAAGGTCTACATGTCTCACGTAGGTCTACGTCCATATTCATGGCCGGCCCTCAATCAAGAAGGCACCCCAAACATATATTAGTCTCCTATACAAATAGTCGTGTGTTTGTTGGCAGTTGTTGCCGCTATTAATTATATTACCGCCTTTGAATATGCATGTTTGAAACTTGATACAACGACCGTAACCTCAAAACTATAGTACTATAGTACAAAACATATCTATTATTGTTTATGTGTTGTGTGTGCGACATTATTTGTGTTAGTGCACTCCTTTCAAATATATTTACTTGCATCACCTACCTACATGTATTAATTTGACTTGTCAATCATCATCATAAATTTAAGAGCTATGCTCTTGTCGGTGGAATTCCTTCCATTTTTGATTTGTAAATAGACCTACCAATTTTATTTATTTAATACTTATCATATATCAAAAATTTGTAAATTTTTGATATATGTTAAAGTTTACGCCGGAAACATTTTTATTAATTATATTACAAAAATTTTGAGTTTTGACATTACTTTAACTGTACAAACTTTTTTGTTGGATTATGTTGAAAAATGGCTAAAATAACATGACATGATGATAAAATTAACATGTGTCTGTTTTTTTTCAAATACAAAGTGATAAAACTTTAATATTATGCGCGCAGATTACTACATCGGCCTAAATTATCATGAAACAGATACCTATACTATACATATCTACAAGAAGTTTAGCAGTGAAATCTAATCTGATACCTTTATGTACTTTCATCACATAGGGGTACATATGTACCTACTAAACTAGGATATAAACTTGTTCAAACTTGAAAGGGTATTCTTGTGCGTGACAAATGCTCATGCACGTCGAATTGATGAGAAATCGATACCTTATGTTGATATATGATACGCTACTTCAGATAAAACATAATTTTGTTTCGGTAAAAATAATGTGACTGACAAAAAAGCCGACTTTATCATATAGGTGTTGTTTAAAATTTGATTTTTAAATTATTGGATAACACATGTTTTTGTTTAGAGAATAAATTAATCGCGTATTTGTTTTTTTTTTATATTATATTATATAGCATTTCGGTAATATTCAATCACATTTAGTAGCTATGCGTTTGATCTTACCAAGTGTCGGGAAAATGGTTAAAATCATAAATCATCTTATTTTTCTTTCCATACCATATACAGCGACCTTTATCATTACGTTTCCGTTCGATCTTAACTAGGTATTTAGCCCCTTAAATCGACCGCTATTTTCATTTATTAGGCTTAAGATCGTTATATTTTGGTCCTAAAAATTTCGGTGTACTTATCTGGATTACCCATCAATGTACTGGTTTCTACCGAAATTGAGTTATGATGAATGAAGGACACTGATTAAATTAATACAGATTTTGTTAAAAATTGTCAATAAAACTATTGCTACTAGCATGTACCGTCAATTTTCCCCTAATAATAACGTTAAAATAAACGTTACTTGCTAATGTTAAATTAAAATAAGGCACACAAAGGCACTGTGGCCGGGTGGCAATGATACTAATATACTTAGTAATAAATTAACTACAGTAAAACCCTAAACACACTGGCGGTCAAAGTACCGAGTTCTGCGTTCCGCGTTTTCTGTAATATATGCGGTGTCTTAGAATCATTCACAAACAAATGCGCTTTAATCGCCGCGGTCTCCAGAAATTATAAGAACGCGGAATACAGAACTCTGAACTCTGACCGTCAGTGTGTTCAGGGCCTAAACTATTGATAACTTCACCACCAGTACAAAGACAAATAACGAACTAAGGCCTCAAGAATTTATTGAGCGAACAAATTAATTTATCGACAGCCTACCAGTGAAATATCAGCAAGTTAACGTAAATTATATGGGCGTTTAACCAGCAAATTGAATCGGTAAAGAGGTCGTTTATTTTTAATAGACTTCAAAGGAGCTATTTTTTGGGGACGTTTAAGAACATTTGAGAACATATTTGTTTTCTTAGTAAGTAGTAATTTGTTAATTATGTTTTAGAAATAAAGAAATAAGGACTTCCTACTTGATACTTAAAGGATTGTTGCCAAGTCATTTGATGAACAACATTTTTCCGCTATTAGTAATGAAAATTAAAAAATTATTATCGTTGTGTTTTTCCAGTTATATCTTTAAATCTACACTAGAACATTTGCGTACTGAATAATATTCATTAATGAGACTCGATAGCTTTTTTTATTTATCGCCGCCACGTCTACTGGCGGCGATTCGACTTAACGGGACTCGACATCGAGGGAACAAATCGCTCATAGGTACCTTATAGTCATTTTAGCAATTAGGAAAATCGAACCTGTAAACAACACTAATATTTAGTTTACGGGATCAGTTTTCCGAAATACAAAAATGACTGTTATAAGGTACAAAGACTACGAAGTCTCCTATGGGTTTATATTTAAACGAAATCTTTTCCAGAAAATTCTGCCGCCTCTACGATAAAAGCAATATGGCGGCAGAATATCCAAACTAACGTGTATTATGTAAATACGACTTTTTCGTCCGTTATTCGCGAAAAAGACAAATGGTCCAAGCGTCAAGTCCCTCCTTCATTTATCATGTCTTGCGAAATCTATAGGAGTCACCCGTCTCATGGCACACAAAGAAGTTATTCGTTTTCGGAGTTCGGAGCTCTTTTCGAGGGTCAAGGCGGAACGTGATGGGAAGTTAGTACGTTGGGTTTGATGCGATAATTTATATCGTATGTTAGGGAAACTGTGTCTATGATACTAGGTGGACTTTTCAAGTTATCTTGTTGCTTGTAAGTAGAGCTGAAAAGCTAAGACACTAGATATGCTACTGGTTTGGACTGGGTTAGAGGTGAATGGCGTGAACAGTAAGAGAGTCCATTTAGTTGGTACTTAGTAGAAAATTGATATAGAAACAGTAGTTTACTTGTGAAGTTATTTGAGTGAAGATGGCATTTTCAATGTTAGTATGTGAAATATTGTGACAAAGTATATGTTTTCATTAACCTATTTATTTTTAATAGTTTAAAAATGTTATTCCAATTTTAAAATAAAAAAAAAATTAATCTGGTCCTCTTTTCACAAAAAGGTAGGTTATACTAAACGAACAAATGGCAACGTCAAATACCACCCTATTTTTATGGGTAAGGGAGGCGGGTCAATAGAGCCTACTATTATTTTGTACCTATAAATATAAGGATTTTGATAATTGCCGGAGGGCAATTTTCTGTATTTCCTTCGCCTTTTTAGGTTAGGCGGGTTTTTCTGATATATAGCTCACAATATATTTTTTGTTTGGGAAACCCGTATGCTTTAAAACTTATGGGAAAGTAAGTGCTTGGAGTATTTTCTAGAATAAGAACATAATTAAAGCCTATGTCTCCATTGGTAATTTGTGTATATTATATAACAACAACCCCACAGCTATCTAAGAAGCCATAGTTTGATCAATAGGGTGCTGTAACAAGCAAATTACAAAGTCAGCCAAGTTTCATGCTAAAATTCAATATAATTTCTAAAAACTTGAACCTTTCAAATTGTTTTCGACTGCATAATAATACACTTTAAGTCCAGAGAGTTCTTATTTAACTAAAAATCATTTCACAAAGTATACAATTTAAGTGCATTTATCTCTTGGGAAAACGTTTGCTTAAATTTTGCCGACAAGTTTTTAAGTGAAGAGCTGCAAGTAAAAAGTGCGAGAGCATAAGGAGCGTCGAGATTCGAGAATGCCATAGTGCGGCTTACCACGACTTCAGGGAGGGCTGTCAACTATGTGAAATATACTGTTCGAATTTTGAAATTCTTAAAAAAAAATTTGTTATTTTAAAATAGGTACCTGCTATTTTCAGGAACTTAGGATAAAAATGTTTTTGATAGTTTAAACAATCAAACAGTATAGAGAGTTGATCAGTGTTTGCACTCATTCTCCTTATTTACATTTTTAATTTCTTTTATTGTTATGTTAGTGGCCAGCAATGATGTCATATTTTTTCAAAGTAATTTAGACGATTGCTAGCTAGCAATAGCAGCCAGGTTCGACAATATAATATGTTATCCAAGGCACGAGGAGCTCACCATTGTATGCCACTACTACTACACTACTCTACATTCAATAATTTAGCGTTTTCATTGCAGTTTTTACACAGTTTGTAAAATATATATTTACTTTGTTTAAAAATTCTAAAATTATCAGTAAATTCTTACATCGAAACAGACGTTGGCAAAGAGAAAACCAAATTGTTAACATTTTACTCTTCACTTTGATGTTAAAATCTTTAATTTGCAACAAAACCGCAATTTGAATGTTAATAGAAATTGTAATGTCGGAGTGTTCAAATTCTAATTAAAATTAATTAAACGTGGCAACCCTGACAACTTGCGATGTTTGATTCGGACAAGTGCACAAAATAATTAAAGTACAGTAGAATCTTCTTATTACAATTAAATAATAGGAAAATACGATTATAGCAATGGTTAGGAATAACCATAATATATCATGATTCAAAAAAAAAATTAGGATTTCAAAAAAATTCAATGAACACAAAACATTAATGTGCCTAACCAGGCGCACAAATATTCGAATTAAACAATAAAAATATCGCTATCTTTACATTTACTTGGCAAATTAGTCATTTCTTTAGGTATCATCGACATTTTTTGAAAATTGATCATTCATTATTTAGTCAATAAAGCCTACAGTCGACTTCATCAATTAAAATTATTTATTTATTATTATTGATGTAACTGATGTAGCCGTCGCGGTTCTTTAACTCGTTGGCTCGCTGAATCCAGACGCAATAGAAAAACTATTATTGTGCGCAATACGAGCAGAAACATTAACCATTTACTAACTACATCACCTGATTAGTTTTTTTTAAATATATCACATATATACTTAAAAATAATAAAAAATATAATATATGACTACAAATGATGGACGCCATAAAGATACGTATTGGGAAGACGCCAAATGAGCATGGGGATGAAAATATTTAATAATCACACAAATGAGTTAGTAGATACAAGTAGTCTTATCTGTAAATTTCTATTTTGCGACAAGTGTCGGTGGCAGAGAGAAATCTGCATACATTTGCATAAAAAGGGAAGTTGAAGCGGTTTTGATTTGTCCGACCGGTGGTGCACCACTAGGTAGTTTTATTAGTTCAGAAATTTTATTGTTTCTTAACTGTTTTTGTGAGCTATTTTCATTTACGATTCTTTTTTGAAGCATTTTTTTCTTGTTTCATTGTGTTTTTCATTAATTATTTCATTGTTTGCCTTCCCTTCTATGAAAGAGAACAAAAATTTGGCTTTGTTTTATTTAAACCCAATTATTTATTTCAGTTGAAAATAAATTAAGCTGGGATTTTATTTCTATCAATCATTATTATAAAAAATACAACTATTATTTATTATATCTTAAAAAAAGGGTCCAATAGATTTGTATTTTTTAATAATTTAATATAATTAGTATGTAGTTAGTAATAAATAACTGATACCTATAATAAAACTCCCAGCAGCGGGCCAATTAGTGATGTTTAAGTCCATTATTGGCGGTGATATTTAACGATTCTCTCTCTATCTCATTTTAAGATATTGATGCAGTTTTTAGAGTAAGCATAAAGTCAGCTATAGTATAAAAAAATATAAAAAAGTACCTGTAAATTCCCTATTTTCAATAGTGATTTTTACTGCTTTTTCATGGGATATCAAAAATAACATTCCCGAAAACTAGTCCTTGATGATTTACATATCAAAGGAAGGTATTATCACTTACGAAATGAAAAAAGCCAGTACTATACAAAGATATACAAACAAAACGAGACGGGCTCGTGCCAGTTGGCATTTGGCACCGGTTTCAGTACGTGAGGCTTCCACTCTTTGGAAATTGCTCTCAGGATGCCCTGTATTGATTTAGGTGAACTGGATAGATTCATATTATAGGTAACTTTTGCCTGCGGCATCGCCCGCGTGAATTTCCCTCGGGAATAGTGCTTTTTCCCGAGTTGAAAGGTACCCTATGTCCTTTTCAATACTCCATATGTGTATGCGAATTTTCAGGAAGATCGGTTTAGTAGATAGGGTCCGAAAGCGTTATAAACAAACAAACTCACTTTCGCATTTATAATATTAGTTAAATGAATTAAACTGGATGGAAATGGAAATTAATCCATACAATTCATTCATAAAATCGAAAGCGAGACAGTCTGTCCGTTAACTATCTCATCACGCCTAAACTACCTTTTTCTGTGTTTTAGATATTATATGCTACAAAGGTGCATATATCATTATATCATGTTTGTTAGATCAATTGACCATGCACACTCATGTTACAGTTCTTTGAAAACTCTTCTCCGCCTAAAGGTCAATTATTCCTAAGTCTTATACTGTGAACAAAATTTTATTTAAGTCGGTTTAGTAAACAGCATAGATTTCAGAATGTGCCGCGCGATTTCAAATTCTTTGGTAAACAGAAAGCCAGAAATACTTTCAATGGTAGGTACGATCTTATTTTGTTTTAGGTTGCGTCCCAAGCCATATTGCTACGAAGTCCAGGCAAAGAAAATGCATAGAATATAATAATAGTGCTATACCAAAGTACCCAAAAAAGACATTTTTAAATCTTTTGGATATTTTTCCATCAACCAATTCAAAGAAAAAATTCTTAACAGTATTCCGTTTCTAACAAAACTTTTGTGGCATCGTAAAAATAACTTTAGCAATATCGGACACTCCGTTAGTGTCGGCGCTCTCGACACTCTCGACACCGCCCTCGAGAGTGCATTCCGTACAATATTAAAACGGCGAGTGTCGATTCTGACTGTGAGCTCCGGCCGTGCCACTGTTGATTTTAATTCGTTTTTATAGTAGGGTTTTGCTACAAGTGGAATGCAAAGACTAATGGACTTTTTCAGATTTGATTTAGTATTAAAACTGAAGACTTGGTTTGTGTTCTTTTGAGTCAGAGATCGCAAACCTAGTTAAAAATAAGATAATGGTCTAGTTTTTTTCTGCTTATTACAAGTTTACAGCGACTTTTATTCTTATAGTTCGGTCTTTACCGAGTATTTAGTTTTCTGAAATTCTCCATTTCGATTCATAATTTTTTTGTCTTATAATGTTCGTATGATAAGTTTAGCTAGCATACCTAGTCTTATTTCCAATAGATTTAATATAATAATAAACGATTAAAACTTGCGCAAGCAAGGTAAATCATCCTACTTACACCATAATTATTACTTTTTTATAAGTTTATTTTACTTATTGTATGGCTGCGTCAATTGACGCTACACAGTACACATCCTGGTATTAATAAATTTCAGAATTTACTTATTTTGTATTCTCAAAATGCCTACAATATTTCCCCAAAATAAAACTCTTGATTTTGACATAGTGTACGTGCGGCCATGAACATAGTGTACGTGAATTTATTCAGCAACATACTGGTTACGTATAATAACTGGTTAAACAATGGGTGAATTTCTAACTGTAGGTGTGTGAATAGCGACAGTTATCGACCCACTGGTCCGATGCCCTGGGCTACATGGATATAAGCCCAAGGGAGACGGTTTTTGCACACCTAATATATGTGGTTGTAGATATGCTATTTGGAATTTTTATAAAGAAACGGAATGATAGGAGCGTTTTTTCGGTTTTATCAGTTTTATTGCTTTTATAGTAGTCCAGTCTCCGCTAAGAGTTAATTATTCTTTTTCCTCAATAAGCGGCCATTAGGTTGTGGCTATCCTTTACTCGTATGATTCGCCCAACTAGCATTATAATATTTATTTATTTTTACTTGATAAGCATCATCATTATTGCGTTTGGCATTCATCCTTCGTGGACTAAACCAATCTACATCCAGGTTTCTCAGGCAGCTTGCGGTGCCAGGGTTGAATGTTGGACAATGTTATGTCCAACTTCAACCGGGAAAACGATGAGGTGGATCCAAGTTAATATAATTTGAAGTTGTCCTTTATATTTAGTTATATTACCAAAGAAATAAAATTATGCATTTCTTTTGGTTTATACACGGTTTATCGTCACTTTGAATTTTTCCGCTATCTGTAAGTACATGCAACCTACTACCTTGGGTAGTTGGCTCACACAACCTTTGCAAAGTAACACCTAAAATCAATTTTAATAAAAAGGTACTTACGTGATTAAAGTTAATTTGATATTTACTAATATAATAAAACTAAAGAGTTTGTTTGTATGTTTGAACGGTTATAACTAAACTAACGATTATTTCTGCATATGTTAGCCTGATTTTTGGAGAAGGTTAGGCTATTACATACACACCACGGGCGAGTGAAACCGTGGGGAAGAATTAGTTCTATATAAATCGTCTATGTGAATATACTAGCATAAATAGCTTGCACCTCTCTCCTCGGGCTAAGTGGTCATGTCATGCTCTCGGTAATATGTTTACGAGTATCATAAACCTCGTGATTAATGTCGATATGCCTTTACGGCTTTTACGATACGTCGAATTTCTTATTAAAAGGGAACACGTGGTAAATATTACCATAGATTATATTAGTTGGGCAGTAAATGTATGAAATAACTAATGTTTCCGTCCCGTTATGCCGTAAATTATTATTAATTGGTCAACAAACTTTTGGACCTTGTTTTATTGATTGGTTTATAATAAAGCTCATTGCAGCGTGTTTCCAGTATATTTGCTCTTATATTCGCGGCGTCAGCTGAATAACTTTAGACTCTTTAAAGCCCATATTCTGCTGCAAATATTCTCCCTTCATCATTATCATCAATCAGGTGATGTCGATGTGATGGGTACATCGAAATCACCTGCGTTTATCTATAGGTAATTTTTAAAGACATCGATAATGCTATTTACTTTTTTTACAAAAATTTATTTACATCTTTTAAATTAAAATTCATTTATGAATAAATCTGTAATCATATATTACACAATATATTACATGTTAAGACTGGCCTATAGATTAACGGCTGCCATGTGAAAATTCCAAGTTTTAAAAGTGGAACTCACTCCGCTAACTTCTCGCTCCGTACGACAGTTTCCACTTAGCACTCGTCGTACTCTGAAGCCGGTACAAGACAGACTAAATGGAATGGAGTACTTATTCAAATTGTATTTATATCTTGTTTGCCTTAGCCGTCCTCTTTGGCAGATTTGGAGATGATTCCGGGATCGTTTCGAGCTCAAATTTGTTAGGTTTAATGTTAATTTTGATGATAGCAGAATAGGTTTGTTGAATTTAAAATTGACCCTGTATAAAGCGTGATTCATGCTAAACTATTAATTAATCTTTGGTTATTCTCCCTCAGGTATCCATATACTAATGTTAATAATGTGAAAGTATGTCTGTCTATCTGCCTGTATGTTAGGCATTCATGGCTAAACCACTGGACCGAATATAGGATAAAGTTAAGGACCGGGGGTCAAACAGGCTACTTTTTAACGCGTATAACTAAGTACCATGCGGGCGAATTCGCAGGCAAAACTAATAGAATTATATCTGACTAGATAGACATTTCACTGGTTTATTTTTGAACTGATAGATTGTACCAGATGTAAATTTATCAAAGGGGCAGGCAGTTATAGTTTAAAATTTAAACAAATCTTGCCAGCCTGGGCAAATATGTTGTATTCCTGAAAAGGGTCATGTTTATTCACACTATTCAAATTAGCACTCTCAGAGTAAATTTTGGTGAATTAAACAGCCATTTTTCTGCTCGCGCGGGCATGCTTTTACTTTGTATACAAATGTGACTTAATTAAAAAGTTTTAACATACCTTCATGTTTTTAGTTAGAACGTTATTATTTTTTTAATAAAGAACTAGCTACATATATATATATCGAAGTAGTACTACTTAGGTCCAAGGTAAAAGCTAAATTTAAAAGTAAATTAAACAAAATAATAGTGTTGTTTAGAGCGTTCTTTGTATATTTTGTTTTTGTATATTTACATAATTGATATTGATGTTTATTTATCTCGGGGGCACAGCTCGGAGCTTTGCATAAAATCATGTTTGTAAGAAAGTAAATGCTAACTAGGCTGAAAACGAGAAGATATGGAAATCGCTCCAACGACAAGAACTTAGAAAGGTATATTATTAACTTAAACTAACAATTGATTAAAAATATATGCTTGGCTGCCAATGTTAAAAAGACAGATCTATTAAACGTACACGCTAAAATATTCCAAGAACTTACTTAAGTATGTCTAAAATAGAAACGTCCCTTCAAAAGAGACTTAACTCCGATAACTTTCAGAATCCATTTTGAAGTTTCACAGATAAAAATAAGAACATGTCTGGTCCTTGCAATAAAGAAAGTTTGCATTAAAATTTTGTCTAGAAAATTGCCTAGGACTATAAGTAGTACAAGTTTATAAGTATAACAAGTTCCCCAGGGTATGTCTAGACGAATCTGACAGTTACATTCCGAGACTAGTGCTCGACACCGACTTTAATGTTTTTACTCTCGTTAAAAATGTTGGGGTGGGTACAGCACTTTGTTTCATCTATTTTAAAACAGCTATTTCCTTTCTTTGTTTTAGTATTCGTGTATTTTTGGGTTTTATGTGTAATTACTTTGTGTGGTATAATTTAATTAACATTTTCCACAACCATGTTTTGGATTGAAAATAGTTTGTAATGAATAACAACTTTAAAATGTAGTCTTTCAACAAAATAATTAGTGTGTATTTTAGGAATAGCAGTGTTTCTGACATAAAATGAAATACTATCTAATTCTTTTTATTTTTTACTTACCCAAGTTAGTAAATAGATATATATTTATTTTAAATCTCAAAACCTTTTGACTGAAATTTCTCTTTTTATTAGTATAGTTTATATTTTAAAGATGTTATGAACGGATTTCGAAAAATTTCTTTGGGATAGAGAGCGGAACCACGTGACGAGCGTTATTAGTTGCTTTTGTATAATCGTCAAATGTCATTTGCTAATAAACTATATTATAAACAAACCAATTTTGGAATTATACAACTTCAAAATGAATATCCACTTTCCATTTTATTTATATTACTTATTATACAGCTTAAGATTTACAAAGCGGCGTTTTCATGTTAAGGTTCCTTATAGCCATAGAGAACCTTTACCGGAAGTTCATCAATGGATTTTCTGTTAGGAAATGCGACTTAGATGCAATCTAAAACATAATTCATCTTGTACTTACAGCTAATCACACTTTGTAGACGCATTTGCATCACGGAAAAAAGCAATAACAATTTTCTTCACTTGTGCTACACGCAAACCCTTATTTCCTAAATGACGGGCTCTTTGGTTTTCAAAATGTTATTTTTATAAGAAACTGTTTCAGTTTTTATTATTTTTTCTATGAAATTCTATTGTTTTTCTCTTCTGAAACGTTTATTACAGCCAATATACATATTAAAGAATTTGCCTTGAGACCGCGCGCGATACAAAATTCTTTGACAGCTTAACTTCGCTGATACAGTCAGCCTACTGATTTTGAGATACCTGATTAGTACTATTTCTATTTCTTTTTTTAATAATAATAAAGAAACACTAACACCTTTACAGCTTACATGCCAATGCGATGTTATGCGTATGCTAGCTTCTAACAAAAATATGTATAGCTTATACTAAGAAACAACAATAAAAATTAAATATTTAGGTAATCGAAATAAAATAAAATTAAACTAATATATTTTGGTGGTATAACTGACTTTTAAAAAAAATTCAAAAACCTAACTTACTGTGAAATGTTAAAGTATTTTTTGCATAGAAATTGGTTCAGGGAATCAGTATCATTATATTACTTTCTAATATAAGTAATTGTTGTCCTCAGGCGAGTACAGGGGCCGAGCCTCAAGTGGCGGTGCTATGCGAGGCCGGCTCGACGTACCACCCCCAGTACATGTCCTCCGCCGGCCGGTGGACGCCCGACCTTACCACGAAGCCGCACAACTGTTTGAAAGACAAGATGGAGATCCTCGATTACTGCAAAAAGGTAAGATTACTGTTTTCTTTCTTCACATCGTAATCCTCGCTACTGAGGGCCGTGATCCCCGAGTTCCAATATTTCGCCATTCGGTTCGTTGGGTACAATTTTCTAGCGATCATGTTTTTTTCTTTCCTTGTCATGTAAATGACTTATTCGTCAAAGTTTAACAATAAATGACTACGTTTACTGCACTATCATAGACAGCTGGATCTCTTTTTAATTTCTTTTAAGCATGTTTCTCGTATAGAACCACTGAAAGTAAAGGGATTTTGGATGGTCAAAGTCATAGTTATTATTTGAAGCGAATAATATAAAAAGAGCTACGTCATAGCATTTTATCAAAAGAGACTAAAAAGCTGGAAATATAGATATGAAAGAGAATTTACTTAAAACAATTTTAAAATGTTGATTCTAATACTTATTCATAAAAGTTTAAAAAAATAAACAAGTGTTTCTGCATATTTTAAACAAAAAAAATCGATGTAGGTACTTGTTCTTTTCCACAATAAATATACATATAACAATTGTTTATTTTCAATATAGGACATTCTGACTATACATATACTATATAAAAAATAAACAAATTATTATTCATAGTAATATAGGAATTTAGTAGTTCAAACAGAGATAGGAGAGATATGTAGATTGAATACCTAAGCAGCATTTAAGCACGATATGAAGTGGCGAGATAAACAATTATTAGTTTTTGAAAATACATAGACTTAAGAAAACAGACTTAAGTTTCAAAATATTACACTGCGCATCTGGAAAATACTTAGATATTCCATATTCACAGGCAATATGATATTCCGGAATACCAATAAAAGCAAATATAAAGCCAATCGCAATGGCCGATAGGCAGAACATAGTCACGTCGGAAGGCTGCGTAATAAAACCACAAAATTGAGCGCAATATTTCAGCTTTTAAGTTTCACCGACCAGAATATGGTCAGGCAGCAGAATAGAGAAATGCATAGAGCGACGGTTGTAAAATCATCTTTTACTCGTATAGTTTTTATAATTGCCCAAAAGTGACTAACGATTCGAGTAATTTTGATTATTTTCGTACTACTTCTTCTTCTTCGTCGTTTTGATGACTTAAATTTTGTGAGCCCAAAACGTACCCCCTAAGGCTCTATTTTCAATTTTTTTTAAGTATGCGTATAGTGGCCATCACTGTCAGATTTTTACATATCCACATATCCTAACAACGGCCATTAAGGGATATTAGCCGAAATCAGCAGCTCAACGTGCCTTCTGAAGTACATAGGAGCTGAAGATAGAAACCGCAAGGCAATAGATAAATAAAAAATAAAATAATCTTGCCGGTAAGCTAAACCGTTTAATAATAATAAGTCTAATAATGATAAGTCCATCTTTGTACCTATAGTTTAAAAAAAATATGTATCTGTACATCTGTTTGATGCAATAAAGAGTTTTTCTATTCTATTCTAAACCCTGCCATATCTTTTTCGGTCGGACAACGTCTACTCCCCACTTTTTCTAACGCCACGCTATAAAACTATTTGTAGTTAATTGATTTAGGTGCTTATTTGCAAAAGGGCTATTAATTACTTCTCATATAATTATTCTAGAACCTTCTTTTCCCCACAAGTCTCATGTAGTAAAGTAAATTAACATCAACTGTTGTTACAATAGGACTCCCGCAACGGCATTGTCTCTTTGTCTAATCTGTGGTATTGGCTCCCATTCCCGCTTCCAATCAAACTAGATTCTGCGGCTGATTTAACTAAACAAGAGGGTATTTTAGTCGGATTGTTGAACGATAATCGTTGTATATTGTGCTACAAAATGTACACTATTACCACAGTAGTTGAGTTTGCATACATCTGCGTGTATTTATTTGACCAACGTTAGTGTTACATTTTCAAGTCATTTCTAACTTATGATATTTTACGAGTATGTTCAAAAACTATCTTCGTGTCGTTTATATTAGATGGCTATACAAAACATTGGCGTCTAACATATACGGTTAATGTGTGTGTGCGTTTTGTAGCCAAGACTGATGTCTAACTTTTAAGCTGTATAAACATATCCGAAAAAGCCGTTTAGAGATTTTACTTTCTTTCCGTTTAAAACTTGGATAACTTCATGTTAATATTCTACTACTGCGGCAGTGCGGCGCATCATACACACAATTCGCTAGCTACACTACAATATACTGGCAGGGTCGCCATGATGGGCCGTGTAAATACAACGACTGTAAAATTCTTTACTAATAATACTTCCTTACAATCTCTCTCTCTCTCTCTCTCTCTTTCATCTTAGCGCTTTTCCGATTGCTTCCTCAGCTGACTGGTTCAGAGCCCAAGGTCCGCTTTCCTGCCTTTTCTCCTTCACCATGCCCGGTCTTCGGTATCTTTGTTGTGAGACCATAGAACGCATATCATTTACTGCGACGTCGAGCCAGCACTTTTTAGTCTTGCCCTTTCTACCCGACCCTGGCGGTGGTGGCATGCCTAGACACTTGTTCCCAACGTAACTTACAATGTGTACTTGAATCTAATATAATCTAAACTTAACGCTACTCCTACATTAAAAAACATAGATTAAAAAAAAGTCTGGCGTGCGCGCGATTTCCTAATTCTATACTAAAAGGCATACAATTTTTGAAGGCATAAAAAAACTATATCATTCACTATGTGCCGTCTCATATTCCAGCTATCGGATAACGAGTAATCGTATTAAGGTTCACTTAGCAAGTAATTATTTTCCTGTCGCGGACTGGTAAAAGCGAGCTGCGATAAAAGCCATTTTAACTGAAGGTGAATAAATAACGGAACTCAATTTTTAGCTACAGATTGCTTACTTTCAGGATTTACTTATGTGCTTTTGTTTTCACATTAAAGCAAGTATTTTTTATATCGCTGGCAAGATTTTTCCGTGCTCTGTGGATTACACCGTAATTGTCGAAATCTTTTTATGGTTCCGTAGCTCAAAAGACAAATATGGAACCCTTATAAGTTCACTTTGTTGTCCGTCTGTCTGTCTGGCAAACTTTTTTTCTGAGAAACGCATGAACGTATCAATTTTAAATATATATCATATACTCAGGACTACATTCTCTTTCGGCTCTATAATAATCAAAATTATATGACCGTAAATGTTGCAAATTTTCTTAAATTTTGCGATTTCAGATGGGAATTCAAACCTACTTCCCGTTGAACTAATGGAATCATGAAAGCAATATCAAATGGCATGTATTTAGAAACTAGCTGTAGCCCGCGACTTAGTGCGCGTGGGTTTCGTTCCCGTTATCGTGGAAATTTTGGGAAAATGCTTCCGAATATCCCGGGAATCTCCCTTTTCTTTTATAGAAAGTTTGTCATGACAATAAGAACATGACAAAAAAATAGAATTATCCAATTTGGTGAATTGGTTCGAAATCATACATGCCTTAAATTCATTCAAATGACGATAACTTTTTGAAACAAACTTTCGATGTTCTTCCGAGTCAAAACAAAACAATTGTTTTAAGCAAATCGGTTCAGGTGACGGAGGCTGGTCCGGGCTGCAGGAGTAGGTAGTGGCAGCAGCGCCACACTTGTACTGAACTACAACAGGCATTCACAACGACAAATAAACTCAAAATAATAATTTCCTTCCAGGTTTATCCCAGTCATGACATCACTAATATCGTCGAAGCCTCGCATTACGTAAAAGTCAGCAATTGGTGTAAACTGGGCACAGGCAACGCCGCTAAATGCAAGACTACGCGGTGGGTCAAGCCTTTCCGCTGTCTTGGTATGTATCTACTACTTCTGTATTTCTTCTTTTTTTAACCCCCGACTCAAAAAGAGGGGTGTTATAAGTTTGACGTGTCTGTCTGTCTGTCTCTGTCATCATAGCTCCCAAATGGATGAAGCGATTTCAATATAGTTTTTTTTTATTTTAAAGGTGACTATGACTATGGGCGAGTGTTCTTAGACATGTTTGATGAAAATCGGTTGAGCCGTTTAGAAGTTGTGGGGTTAATGCGGGTAAGAATCACCGAATGTCTGGAAATATGCTCGAGTGGGGTCTCAAATGAAAGCGCGTCACGTGCACATAACAAAATATTATGTTCAATGAATATCGGTTGAGCTGTGAAAAAGGTCTGGGGGTATAAGTGGGGAAGATACCTAATATCTGCAAATAATATGTGGGGGGGGGGGGGGGGGAGAAATCAGTCGACCCTCACTACTAAAAACAAATTGTGTCAGCGGTTTTTTGTAAATTTTTAATTTAATTTTATTATCAACGCTAGTCTGTTAGTTTAGTTTTTCAGGCTGCCTGAAGGTAGACTTAGCTTAATAATTTCCATTTTGAAAAATCTGTTAGGATCACGGACGCTATGTATTTACTCTGTGGTTGGGATAAATTGCTTACGTGTTCCGAAGCACATACTGCGATACTTACTGATTTTGAAATTGATAAATGGCAAAGGTGTCTTGCTCTTTTAATAACTTAAATTTTAACCCGTTTCTAAAATCCAAAGGGAATAGAATCGCAATTCAATTCTAGGATTTATTTATTTTATTTTTAATACGAGATATTCTTCTATTATCATAAAATATTACTTTCCAGTTGTAAGATTATTACGACACGTAGTATCATTTATATTTGCCTTTTTTTTTCTATCAAAATTATTTTCTTCGTGTTTGAACTGTCGATTCTGGGGATAAAGAATTTTCTGCGTAACATCATTAATACTCCTGGGAGCTTCTAAATGTTTGACATCGGTATTCTGAGAGCAGCTGTTGATTAATGGTACCTTGTTTTTCATGTTTCCATTTAGTTTAGTACTTTAATTCGAAAATATTGATTTCTGTAATGTATTATGAAAGTCTGTTTATGTGTTTGTTATATCTATATTGCTTTAAAATACATAGTAAATACAATTTTATTAAAATCCGAAGACAAGTTATTAAAATCAGAAGACAAGTTATGAAAATCATAAGAAAGTTATAGTTTTAGTTTGCTAGTTTTATCCCAACTGAAATTATAAATGGGAAAGTGTGTTTAGCTATTTGTTTTTTGGTACGCTTTTCACGCTTTTTTTACTAAACCAGTTTCAATGACAAAGAAATGGGATACTACTATTCTCATGGGATTTATGCGAGCGAAGTCACGGATAAAGCTAGTGTTAGCATAATATCTGCAACACAATTTTCGACAGTAGAATTCTAGAGCAACATTTTTATAGGCAAATAAAGTTTGTTTGTACTAGTTAGGTTTATGATAATATTTTATTACTTTCAAATTACATTTATATTTCAAAAACACCGTTGCCTACAAAGTCTGTTTGGCGGCAGAAGGTCCATTCCAATCGGATGCGTTGTTGGTGCCTGAGAGCTGTCTCTTCGACCACATCCACAATCAGAGTCGATGCTGGCAGTTCGCCAGGTGGAACGCCACCGCCGGTCGAGCCTGTGCTCAGCGAGGCCTGAGGTTGAGGACCTTCGCAATGCTACTGCCCTGTGGAATCAGCCTCTTCTCTGGGGTTGAGTTTGTCTGCTGCCCGAAGCACTTTAAAGGTAAATTTTTAAGTGGTCAAAATTTTAAACGCATCAAAACTTAAAAACGTTGTAAGGTAAATGTCAAAATTGTAATAGGCGATTCAAATACCTAGTTTATAAATCTATTCAGCTAAATACACTTTAAATAATAATGAAAATCATTATTATCAAAGTAACTTCACGTATTAACAACTATTTGGAGAATTTATGAACTTATTCTTCTCATAACGCCTAAAATAAACTTAAAATTTCCATTTATGGAATCACTAGTAAAAATCTACTATTCATAAACACACTGTCGACTGTGAATATTTTTTTTTGTAGCCTGCCACTGCTGGGCAAATAAATAAAAAAAAGGAAAAATAGTAAGTACTCAAAATTAATTTGTTTTACTTCAGAAAACGTGAAGCTGCATAAGCCTATGGACGTCGGCGTTCCAGTAAGCCCAGGTGGCGAAGAGATGTTAGCAGCTTCGGCAGCTATGGACGAACGTGATGATGATTTATTGGATGATGACGATGCTCTTGATGACGACGATGATGATGACACTCTCAACCTCAGCGATGATGATGACGACGATGATACTGATGATGGTAAGAAAATATATAATAATTTTAGAAATATTTTGTTATCACATGCACCTGATTATTGAGATATTTAAAAACTGTTGATTTATAGAAATAGTTGATAAAGTGATGTGACTAATACTATTGCTATCAAATAATATCTAATCAGACATATAATAAAACTGTAGTTTTTCTAACACAGTTGTGATAAAACATGCATAACTTATCGTTCCTTTAAACGGATCCCTATAAAAAAATTACTTTGCCGCAATGCTGATATTAATAGTTGTAATCTTTGAATCAAAATTAAATTGTCACTTTTTAGATATGGACGAAGATGAAGACACAGATTTATCACGAGATGATGACGCGGAGGATGATGACTACACGGACGGTGATGACAGCGCGTGGCCACGATCTGATTCGTCACCAGCTCCGTCAACGACTACCACGACCACTACGACTTCTACTACGACTATGGTAAATATTAATGCAATGAATGATTCCAGAATACCTCTGTTAGAGATCTTTGCCGGCATTAAAATTTATTCCCTCATCATCTGATTGTGTAGTTGAATCTGTTCACACAAAAAGTTACCATTGATTAAAGAGTTTTAGATAGAATAGTTTCTAAGAACTACCTTTTAGATAATATATGTGGCTCAGTGTTAATAAAATTTGGGATTGAGATGGTTTATTTTAATTAAAGCGTGTTTGGTGAAATTTTTTGTTCATAACATTGTTTTTGGTGATCCAATCAATATTACATATGTTTCAGGCTTCAACGGCCACATCTGACCCGTACTTCTCCCATTTCGACCCACGCACTGAGCATCAGAGCTATAAAGATGCCCAGCAGCGGCTTGAAGAGACACATCGTGAAAAGGTAAAGATAAAATGTAAAATAAAACTTATAATTATTAAAGAAAGTAAAATTGAAATAATTTTAAATTACCGATGAACCAAAGGATAATTCACAAAAAAAAAAAAAAATTATGGTCCGG